>LR738714.1:450944941-450968752 GCA_902687465.1 Secale cereale
CCCCCCCCCCCGGCTGTCCTTCGGACACACGGTAGTTTCCGGAACGCTGATTTTTTATATAATTTTTCTTGATTTTTCCTGGCAGTTCTCGTAACGTGAAAACCTGAAATACAAAAACAGCCGAAAACAGAAACTGGCACTGGGGTGCACTGGATTAGTAAGTTAGTCCAAATATGATCAAAAGTGTATGGAAGTGTATGAATATCATAGCAATATCACCCAAAAGTGGCATGGAGCAAGCAGAAATTATAGATACGTTTTGGACGTATCAGACCTCTGACAAAGTATTTTGCCTACAAGATGGAGGAGAATAGCTCAACCAGTGAGCACAGAATGTCTAAGTACTACAATCACTTGAATCAAGTGGAAGGTAATCTTCTAGATAAGATAGTGATTAAAAGAGTTCTCTAGTCACTATCGCCAAGTTACTGGAACTTCGTGATGAATTATAATATGCAAGGGATGACGAAAGTAATTCCCGAGCTCTTCGCGATGCTGAAATCAGCGAAGGTAGAAATCAAGAAAGAGCATCAAGTGTTGATGGTTAACAAGACCACTAGTTTCAAGAAAAGGGCAAAAGGATAGAAGGGAAACTGCAAGAAGAATGACAAGCAAGTTGTCACTCCCGTGAAGAAACCCAACTAAAATCAAGCCTGAAACTAAGTGTTTCTACTGCAAAGAAAATGATCACTGGAAGTGGAACTGCCCTAGATACTTGGTGGATAAGAAGGATGGCAAAGTAAACAAAGGTATATTTGATAAACAGATTATTGATGTGTACTTTACTAGTGTTCATAGCAACCCCTGGGTATTTGATACCGGTTCAGTTGCTAAAATTAGTAACTCAAAACAGGAATTGCAGAATGAACAGAGACTAGTGAAAGGTGAAGTGACGATGTGTGTTGGAAGTGGTCCCAAGATTGATATGATCATCATCGCACACTCCCTATACTTTCGGGATTAGTGTAGAACCTAAATAAATATTATTTGGCACTTTCGTTGAGCATGAATATGATTTGATCATGTTTGTTGCAATATGGTTATTCATTTAAAGTCATAGAATAATTGTTGTTCTGTTTACATCAATAAAACTATCGATGGTCATACACCCAATGAAAATAGTTTGTTGGATCTCGATCGTAGTAAATACACATATTCATAATATTGAAGCCAAAAGATGCAGAGTTGATAATGATAGTGCAACATACTTGTGGCACTGCTATTTAGGTTATATTGGTGTAAAGCGCATGAAGAAACTCCATGCTGATGGACTTTTGGAAACACTTGATTATGAATCATTTGATGCTTGCGAACCATGCCTCATGGGCAAGATGACTAAAACTCCGTTCTCCGGAACAATAGATCGAGCAAGTGACTTATTGGAAATAATTAATACTGATGTATGCAGACCAATGAGTGTTGAGGCTTGCAGCGGGTATCATTATTTTCTCATCTTCACTGATGATTTGAGCAGATATGGGTATATATACTTGATGAAGCACAAGTCTGAAACATTTGAAAAGTTCAAAGAATTTCAGAGTGAAGTAGAGAATCATCGTAACAAGAAAATATAAGTTTCTCCGATCTGATCGCGGAGGCGAATATTTGAGTTATGAGTTTCGTCTTCATTTGAAACAATGTGGAATAGTTTCACAGCTCACGCCACCTGGAACACCACAGCATAATGGTGTGTCTGAACATCTTAACCGTACTTTATTATATATGGTGCGATATAGGATGTCTCTTACCGATTTACCACTACCGTTTTGGGGTTATGCATTAGAGACATCTGCATTCACATTAAATAGGGCACCATCTAAATCCGTTGAGACGACGCCTTATGAACTATGGTTTGGCAAGAAACCAAAGTTGTCGTTTCTTAAAGTTTGGGGTTATGATGCTTATGTGAAAAAGCTTTAGACGGATAAGCTCAAACCCAAGTCGGTAAAATGTGTCTTCAAAGGATACCCAAAGGAAACGGTTGGGTACACCTTCTATCGCATATCCGAAGGCAAGATATTCGTTGCTAAGAATGGATCCTTTCTAGAGAAGGAGTTTCTCTCGAAAGAAGTGAGTGGGAGGAAAGTGGAACTTGATGAGGTAATTGTACCTTCTCCCGAATTGGAAAGTAGTACATCACAGAAACTAGTTCTAGTGATTCCTACACCAATTAGAGAGAAAGCTAATGATGATGATCATGAAACTTTAGATCAAGTTACTACCGAACCTCGTAGGTCAACCAGAGTGCGTTCCGTGCTAGAGTAGTATGGTAACCCTATTCTGGAAGTCATGTTACTAGACCATGATGAACCTACAAACTATGAGGAAGCAATGATGAGCCCAGATTCCGCAAAATGGCTTGAGGCCATGAAATCTGAGATGGGATCCATGTATGAGAACAAAGTGTGGACTTTGGTTGACTTGCCCTATGATCGGCAAGCCATTGAAAATAAATGGATCTTTAAGAGGAAGACTAACACCGATGGTAATGTTACTGTCTACAAAGCTCGACTTGTTGCGAAAGGTTTTCTACAAGTTCAAAGGTGTTGACTAGGATGAGATTTTCTCACTCGTAGCGATGCTTAAATTTGTCCAAATCATGTTACCAATTGCCGCATTTTATGAAATCTGGCAAATGGATAACAAAAATGCATTCCTTAATAGATTTATTAAAGAAGAGTTGTATATGACGAAATCAGAAGGTTTTGTCAATCCTAAAGGTGCTAACAAAGTGTGCAAGCTCCAGCGATCCATGTATGGACTAGTGAAAGCATCTCGGAGTTGGAATATACGCTTTGATAAGCTGATCAAAGCATATGATTTTATACAGACTTACGGTGAAGCCAGTATTTACAAGAAAGTGAGTGGGAGCACTACAACATTTTTTGATAAGTATATGTGAACGACATATTGTTGATCAGAAATGATGTAGAATTTTCTGGAAAGCATAAAGGATTGTTTAAAAGGAGTTTTTCAATAAAAGACCTCGATGAATCTGCTTACATATTAGGCACCAAGATCTATAGAGATAGATCATGATGCTTGATAAGGCTTTCGATTAGTACATACCTTGATAAAGATTTTGAAGTAGTTCAAAATGGATCAGTCAGAGAAGCAGTTCTTGCCTGAGTTATAAGGTATGAAGCTGGGTAATACTCAAAACCTGACCACTGTAGAAGATAGAGAAAGAATGAAAGTCATTCTCTATGCCTCGGCCATAGGTTCTATAAAGTATGCCATGTTGTGTACAAAACCTATTGTGTACCTTGCCATGAGTTTGGCAAGGAGGTACAATAGTGACCCAGGAGTAGATCACTGGACATCGGTCAAAATTATCCTTAGTTACTGGATGACTAAGGAAATGTTTCTCAATTATGGAGGTAATAAATATTCCATCATAAAGAGTTACGTCGATGCAAGTTTTGACACTAATCTAGATGACTCTAAGTATCAATCTGGATGTGTATTCAAAGTGGGAGCAATTAACTAGAGTAGCTCCATGCAGAGCATTGTAGACATAGAAATTTGCGAAATATATACAAATCTGAATATATAACAGAACCGCTGACTAAACTTCTCTCACGAAGCAAAACATGATCACACCTTAGTACTTGATACGTCTCTGTTGTATCTATAATTTTTGATTGTTCCATGCCAATATTATACACCTTTCATATACTTTTGGCAACTTTTTATACAATATTGGGACTAACATATTGATCCAGTGCCCAGTGTCAGTTCCTGTTTGTTGCATGTTTTTTGTTTCGCAGAATATCCATATCAAATGGAGTCCAAACGAGATAAAAACGGACGGAGATTTTTTTGGAATATATGTGAATTTTGGGAAGTGGAATCAACGTGAGACGATGCCCGAGTGGCCCAGAAGGGTAAGGGGCGCGCCCTGGGCCCTTGTTGACACTCCATAAGGCGGTTGGTGCCCTTCTTTTGCCGCAAGAAAGCTAATATCCGGATAAAAATCATGTCCAAAATTCATCCCAATCGGAGTTACGGATCTCCGGGAATATAAGAAACGGTGAAGGGCCAGAATCTGGAAACGCAGAAACAGAGAGAGACAGAGAGACAGATCCAATCTCGGAGGAGCTCTTTCCCCTCCGCCGCCATGGAGGCCATGGACCAGAGGGGAAACCCTTCTCCCATCTAGGGAGAAGGTCAAGGAAGAGGAAGAAGGAGGGGGGCTCTCTCCCCCTCGCTTCCAGTGGCGCCGGAGTGCCACCGGGGCCATCATCGTGTGACGGCGATCTACACCAACACCTCCGTCATATTCACCAACATCTCCATCACCTTCCCACATCTATCTACAGCGGTCCACTCTCCCGCAACCTGATGTACCCTCTACTTGAACATGGTGCTTTATGCTTCATATTATTATCTAATGATGTGTTGCCATCCTGATGTCTGAGTAGATTTTCGTTGTCCTGTCGGTGATTGGTGAATTGCTATGATTAATTTAATTTGCTTGTGGTTATGTTGTTGTCCTTTGGTGCCTATCATATGAGCGCGCGCGTGGATCACACCATAGGGTTAGTTGTGTGTTGATTGGACTACGTATTGGAGGGCAAGAGTGACAGAAGCTTCAACCTAGCGTAGACGTTGATGCATACGGGATTGAAGGGGGGCCAATATATCTTAATGCTATGGTTGGGTTTTACCTTAATGAACATTAGTAGTTGCGGATGCTTGCTAATAGTTCCAATCATAAGTGCATAGAATTCCAAGTCAGGGATGACATGCTAGAAGTGGCCTCTCCCACATAAAACTTGTTATCGGTCTAGTAACATAGTCAATTGCTTAGGGGCAATTTCCCAACTCCTACCACTACTTTTCCACACTCGCTATTACTAACTTTATTGCTTCTTTATCTAAACAGCCCCTAGTTTTTATTTACGTGCTCTTTTTTTTCTTGCAAATCTATCCCGCAACACCTACAAAGTACTTCTAGTTTTATACTTGTTCTAGATAAAGCGAACGTCAAGCGTGCGTAGAGTTGTATCGGTGGTCGATAGAACTTGAGGGAATATTTGTTCTACCTTTAGCTCCTCGTTGGGTTCGACACTCTTACTTATCGAAAGAGGCTACAACTAATCCCCTACACTTGTGGGTTATCAAGACATTTTTCTGGTGCCGTTGCCGGGGAGTTATAGCGTGGGGTGAATATTCTCGTGTGTGCTTGTTTGCTTTATCACTAAGTAGATTTTATTTGCTGTTCTAAGTTGTTTTCCATCTATAGTTATGGGTAGGAAACACAAAATACCAAGAAAAGTAGTGGTACCTACCGAACCAATGGTTGAAGAACCACTCAAAATCTATCACACTCCTGAAGCTTTTTACTTGGATCATCTTCGATCCCTATGTGCTCGTGCTGAAACCCCAACTAGCTTAGTTGAGGGAAAATCTTTAGATGAGCATGCTTGTTATCTGTGACACCGCTTATCTCAAGAAGGGAAACTTTTACTGGATTAAATTCGTCGTTCGCAATGCTATGCTTGGAATTTATGTGAAATATATGATTTTACTTGTTGTTCTGAAGACCCTAAGAAACACCTTCCCTACCAATGTGAGTTTAGTGATCATGGAATTGTATCTTCGTATGCTAAGGGTGTTTATAGTTACTATGATGTTCAACAAATTGAAGAATTTGTTTCTTTTAAGGGTGGTTATGAAATTGCTTCTTTGATTGAAAAGTATGATGCTACTCCTTACAAATCTGAAAATTTTGCCATATTTAAATATTGTTATGATAATTATGCTTCTAATGCCTATGTTAAACCATATATTGAGGACTCCTCCGCTGTCCAAGAAGAGACTAATTTTTTGCAGGAGTCTATTGAAGAGGAAATTGATGACACTGTGAGCTCATTAGATGAAAAAGATGACGAGGAGAGCGAAGAACAAAAGGAGGAAGAGCAGATTAGCTACCCGTGCCCACCTTCTAATGAGAGTAACTCTTCAACTCATACATTGTTTAATTTCCCTTCCTGCTTACTGAAGGATGAATGCTATGATGATTGCTATGATCCCTTGGATTCGTTTGAAATATCCCTTTTTGATGAAATAGATGCTTGCTATGCTTGTGGCCAAGACGCCAATATGAATTATGCTTATGAAGATGAACTTGCTATAGTTCATTATGTTAAACATGAGATTGTTGCTATTGCACCCACACATGATAGTCCTATTATCTTTTTGAATTCTCCAAACTACACTATATTGGAGAAGTTTGCACTTATTAAGGATTATATTGATGGGTTGCCTTTTTCCATTGCACATGATGATTTTGATGAACATAATATGCATGTGCTTGCTGCTCCTACTTGCAATTATTATGCGAGAAGAACTACATCTCCGCCTTTCTATGTTTCCAACACGATAAAATTGCAAGAAACTGCTTATACTATGCCTTGGCCTTTACTTGATGTGCATGAATTGTTCTTGTATGACATGTCTATGCATAGGAAGAGATTTAGACTTCATTTTTGCATGACGCATATCACTTTGTTCTCACTACTAAATGCCAAATCATTGCTAATTAAAATTGGCTTTGATATACCTTGGCATCCTGGTGGATCCATTACTTGAGCACTATATGCCTAGCTTAATTGCTTTAAAGAAAGCGCTGCCAGGGAGACAATCCGGAAGTTTTAGAGAGTCATTTATTTCTGTTGTGTGCTTTTATAAAGTTTCAAAAAATAAAAAATAAAGAGGAGAACCTAAAACTTTTTCAAAAAGAAAAGTGAAAGTAAGAAGGACGAGCACCGTTGAAATGGGGGAGCTCCTTGAACTTTGTTCATGCCCATGGAAACTTTGCAAATCTTGAATTACAGAAACTTTTTAACAAAAATAATTATCCCCTTGTACAATTCCATTGTATTATAAAAATAATGTGCCAAGAGTTTCCTTTAGGATGATTAAACTGCTTGTTGGTTTTTGCGGTGCAAAAACAGAAACTTTCGCTGTAGTGCGCGATTTTACATTTTTTTACTGGAACGGCGAAAGAATCTGAAACTTTTTGCAAAGTCTTGCTATACAAAATTTTGTTTTTTTCCTAATTTTTCAATAATTTTTAGAGTTACAAAAGTATGGTTAATGTTCAGATTACTACAGACTGTCCTGTTTTCACAGATTGCTGTTATAGCTTCATTATTTGCATATGTTTGAATTCTTGTTGAAGCATCCTTGACTTGGGGCCATAGAATTGTGATAGCATACAGTGGGAAATGTTTGTTCATAATTATACAATACTTTTAGAGCAGTACATGATGGGATTTCATTGATCATATGCACTAACCCCGCCACTAAAAGTTTGGTTAAGTTTTGTGTGGATGAAGTGTTCGAAGATCGAGGAGGTCTCGGTATGAGGAGAAGGAGGAGAGGCAAGAGCTCAAGCTTGGGGATAACCAAGGCACCCCAAGTAAATATTCAAGGAGACTCAAGCGTCTAAGCTTGGGGATGCCCCGGAAGGCATCCCATCTTTCTTCAACAAGTATCGGTATGTTTCCGGATTCGTTTCGTTCACATGATATGTGTAAACTCTTGGAGCGTCGTGTGCTTTTTATTTTTCTTTTAATAAATGCACCATGCTGGTATGAGATAGTCCTTGGTTGATTTATAGGATGTTCTTTGCACTTCACTTATATCTTTTGAGTATGGCTTTATAGAATGCTTATTGTGCTTCACTTATATCATTTGAAGTTTGGATTGCCTGTTTCTCCTCACATAGAAAACCACCATTTGTAGAATGCTCTTTTGCTTCACTTATATTTGTTAGAGCATGGGCATATCTTTTGTAGAAAGAATTAAAACTCTCTTGCTTCACTTATATCTATTTAGAGAGTTGACAGGAATTGGTCATTCACATGGTTAGTCATAAAATCCTACATAATCTTGTAGATCGCTGAATATGATATGTTTGATTCCTTGCAATAGTTTTGTGATATAGAGATGCTAATATGTGGGAGGTACTAGTGAATGATTGTGGTTTAGTAAAAATATTGGTGTTAAGGTTTGTGATTCCCGAAGCATGCACGTATGGTCTCCTAACTATGTAACCAAATTGACGTGCATTGTATTCTGAGTGTTTATCTTTGCGTGAAGGTCGGGGGAGCGCGATGCTTAACTCCTACCAACCTCCCCCCTAGGAGCATGCGTCGTAGTATTTTGCTTCGAGGGCTAATAGATTTTTCGCAATAAGTATGTAAGTTCTTTATGAATGATGTTGAGTCCATGGATTATACGCATTCTCATCCTTCCACCTTGCTAGCCACTCTAGTACCGTGCAATTTTCGCCGGTGCATCAAACCACCTTATATCCTTCCTCAAAACAGCCACCATACATACCTATTATGGCATTTCCATAGCCATTCCGAGATATATTGCCATGTAACTCCATCGTTCGGTTTAGTATGACACGTACCACCATTGTCATATTGCCTTGCATGATCGTAAGATAGCTAGCATGATGTTTCCATGGTTTGTCCGTTTTTTGATGTCATTGCTATGCTAGATCATTGCACATCCCGGTACACCGCCAGAGGCATTCATATAGAGTCATATTTTTGTTCTAGCATCGAGTTGTAAGTAAATAAAAGTGTGATGATCATCATTATTAGAGCATTGTCCCGAAAAAAGAAGAAAAAAAAGAAAGGCCAAAGAAAAAAAGGGGAAGAAAGGCCAAATAAAAAAGGGAGAAAGTCCAAAAAAAAGGAAGGTCCAAAAAAAGAAAAAAGAAAAAAGAGGACAATGCTACTATATTTTTTCCACACTTGTGCTTCATCATAGCACCATGTTCTTCATGATAGAGAGTATCCTATGTTGTCACTTCCATATACTAGTGGGAATTTGCATTATAGAACTTGGCTTGTATATTCCAACGACGGGCTTCCTCAAATGCCCAAGGTCTTCATGAGTAAGCAAGTTGATGCACACCCACTAGTTTTCCTTTGAGCTTTCATACACTTATAGCTCTAGAGCATCCGTTACATGGCAATCCCTACTCACTCACATTGATATCAATTGATGGACATCTCCATAGTCCATTGATTTGCCTAGTCGATGTGAGACTTTCTCCCTACTTTTGTCTACTACCACCTTCTATTGCACCCATAGTGTTATGTCCATGGCTCATGCTCATGTATTGCTTGAAGAGTTGAAAAGGTTCGAAAAAGTAAAGTATGAAAACAATTGCTTGGCTGACACCGGGATGGGCACGACTGGTACCTTGTGTTAAGAAAAGGGAGCATAAAAGACTATATGATTTTGTATGGATAACATTCTTTAGCATTGATATTTTGAAAGACTTGATTGTTTGTTGGGATGCCCGAGTATTAAATTATTTTATGTCAAATGATAGACTATTGCTTTGAATCACTCGTGTCTTAATATTCATGCCATGATTAGATTACATGATCAAGATTACGCTAGGTAGCATTGCACATCAAAAATTATCTTTTTTATCATTTACCTACTCGAGGACGAGCAGGAATTAAGCTTGGGGATGCCGATACGTCTCCGTCGTATCTATAATTTTTTATTGTGCCATGCCAATATTATACAACTTTCATATACTTTTGGCAACTTTTTATACTATTTTTGAGACTAACATATTGATCCAGTGCCAGTTTCAGTTCCTGTTTGTTGCATGTTTTCTGTTTCGCAGAATATCCATATCAAACGGAGTCCAAACGGGATAAAAACGGACGGAGATTTTTTTGGAATATATGTTAATTTTGGGAAGTGGAATCAACGTGAGACGATGCCTGAGTGTCCCACGAGGGTGAGAGGCGCGCCCAGGGGACAGGCATGCCCTGGGCCCTCATGGCCACTCCGTAAGGCGGTTGGTTCCCTTCTTTCTCCGCAAGAAAGCTAATATCCGGATAAAAATCGTGTCCAAACTTCAGCCCAATCGGAGTTACTAATCTCCAGGAATGTAAGAAACGGTGAAGGGCCAAAATCTGGAAACGCAGAAACAGAGAGAGACAAAGAGAAAGATCTAATCTCGGAGGGGCTCTCGCCCCTCCGCCGCCATGGAGGCCATGGACCAGAGGGGAAACCCTTCTCCCATCTAGGGAGAAGGTCAAGGAAGAAGAAGGAGGAGGGGGCTCTCTCCCCCTCGCTTTTGGTGGTGCTGGAGTGCCACTGGGGCCATCATCATGTGACGATGATCTACAGCAACAGCTCCGTCATCTTCACTAACATCTCCATCACCTTGCCCCATCTATCTATAGCGGTCCACTCTCCCGCAACCCGTTGTACCCACTACTTGAACATGGTGCTTTATGCTTCATATTATTATCCAATGATTTGTTGCCATCCTATGATGTCTGAGTAGATTTTTGTTGTCCTATCGGTGATTGGTGAATTGCTATGATTGATTTAATTTTCTTGTGGTTATGTTGCTGTCCATTGGTGCCCATCATATGAGCGCGCGTGTGGATCACACCATAGGGTTAGTTGTATGTTGATAGGTCTACATATTGGGGGGCAAGTGTGACAGAAGCTTCAACCTAGTGTAGAAATTGATGCATACGGGATTGAAGGGGGACCAATATATCTTAATGCTATGGTTGGGTTTTACCTTAATGAACGTTAGTAGTTGCGTATGATTGCTAATAGTTCCAATCATAAGTGCATAGAATTCCAAGTCAGGGATGACATGCTAGCAGTGGCCTCTCCCACATAAAACTTGATATCGGTCTAGTAACGTAGTCAATTGCTTAGGGGCAATTTCCCAACTCCTACCACCACTTTTCCACACTCGCTATTACTAACTTTATTGCTTTTTTATCTAAACAGCCCCTACTTTTTATTTACGTGCTCTTTTTATTCTTGCAAACCTATCCCGCAACACCTACAAAGTACTTCTAGTTTTATACTTGTTCTAGGTAAAGCGAATGTCAAGCGTGCGTAGAGTTGTATCGGTGGTCGATAGAACTTGAGGGAATATTTGCTCTACCTTTAGCTCCTCGTTGGGTTTGACACTCTTACTTATCGAAAGAGGCTACAACTGATCCCCTACACTTGTGGGTTATCAGTACTCTTTGGGTATTAATTACATGGCGATGTGAACTGGATTATTGACTCTAGTAAAACCTTTAGGTGTTGGACACGTGGCAATATGAACTATGGGTGTTATTCACATAACGATGTGAATTATCGATATTAAATCACATGGCAATGTGAACTAGATTATTGACTCTAGTGCAAGTGGGAGACTGAAGGAAATATGCCCTAGAGGCAATAATGAAGTTGTTATTTATATTTCCTTATATCATGATTAATGTTTATTATTCATGCTAGAATTGTATTAACCAAAAACTTGATACATGTGTGGATACATATACAAAACAGAGCGTCCCTAGTATGCCTCTACTAGACTAGCTCGTTAATCAAAGATGGTTATGTTTCCTAACCATAGACATGAGTTTTCATTTGATCAACGGGATCACATCATTAGGAGAATGATGTTATGGACAAGACCCATCCGTTAGCTTAGCATTTTGATCATTTAGTTTTATTGTTATTGCTTTCTTCATGACTTATACATGTTCCTATGACTATGAAATTATGCAACTCCCGAATACCGGAGGAACATTTTGTGTGCTATCAAACGTCACAACGTAACTGGGTGATTATAAAGATGCTCTACAGGTGTCTCCGATGGTGTTTGTTGAGTTGGCATAGATCAAGATTAGGATTTGTCACTCCGATTGTCGGAGAGGTATCTCTGGGCCCTCTCAGTAATACACATCATAATAAAGCCTTGCAAGCGAATGACTAATGAGTTAGTCACAAGATGATGTATTACGGAACAAGTAAAGAGACTTGCTGGTAACGAGATTAAACTAGGTATGATGATACCGATGATCGAATCTCGGGCAAGTAACATACTGATGACAAAGGGAACACCGTATGTTGTTATGCTGTTTTACCGATAAAGAACTTCGTAGAATATGTAGGAGCCAATATGAGCATCTAGGTTCCGCTATTGGTTATTGGTCGGAGATGTGTCTCTGTCATGTCTACATAGTTCTCGAACCCGTAGGGTCCGCACGCTTAACGTTCGATGACGATTAGTATTATGAGTTATGTGATTTGATGACCGAAGTTTGATTGGAGTCCCGGATGAGATCGAGGACATGAAGAGGAGTCTCGAAATGGTCGAGACTTAAAGATGGATATATTGGAAGGCTATATTCGGACATCGAAAAGGTTCCGAGTGATTCGGATATTTTTCGGACTACCGGAGAGTTACGGAATTCGTATTGGGCCTTAATGGGCCATAAGGGAAAGGAGAGAAAGGCCTCAAGGGTGGCCGCACCCCTTCTCCATGGACTGGTCCGAATTGGACTAGGGAAAGGGGGCGCCCCCTTCCTTCATTCTCCTTCTCCCTTCCCCTTTTCCTATTCCATGTGGGAGGTGGAATCCTACTAGGACTAGGGAGCCCTAGTAGGACTCCACACTTTGGGCATGCCCTATGAGGGCCGGCCTCCTCCTCCCTCCATCCTTTATATACGTGGCCAGGGGGCACCCCATAGACACACAAGTAAACATCAGTTTTAGCCGTGTGTGGTGCCCCCTCCACAGATATACACCTCGGTCATATCATTGCAGTGCTTAGGCGAAGCCCTGTGCCGGTAGCTTCATCATCACCGTCACCACATCGTCGTGCTGACGAAACTCTCCCATGATGCTCAGCTGGATCAAGAGCTCGTGAGACGTCATCGAGCTGAACGTGTGCTGAACGTGGAGGTGCCGTACGTTCGGTGCTTGGATCGGTTGGATCACGAAGACGTTCGACTACATCAACTGCGTCACTAGACGCTTCCGCTTTCGGTCTATGAGGGTACGTAGACACACTCTCCCCGCTCGTTGCTATGCTTCTCCTAGATAGATCTTGCGTGATCGTAGGAAAATTTTGAAATACTACATTCCCCAAGAGGAATAGTGTCAAATCGGCCCTTCAACAGCCCGTACTAAATTTATGGTCTTTGCAGCCCACGGTCACTTCTGGCCCGTTAGCAATCCGCCAAGTATTTGGGCTAAATTACGGCCCGGTGAGTTTTCGGCCTGTTAAAGGTCCTGCTATAATTGGGCCCATTTATTGCCCAATGAAACTTTCGGCCCATAAAAGATCGTCAAGGAATTGGGCCATATTTGGCCTGGTCTGACATTCGGCCTATCAACTCCCTTTTGTAGATTTGGGTCACTTCCAGCCTATTGTGTTTTTTGGACCGTTAATGGCCCGTTTTGATTCTGGCCCATTATAAATAGTAGAATTATCTGGAAGCGGTAAAGGCACATGATTTAGTTGGGCTGTATCCAGCCCGTGTTAGCTTTTGGCCTAGTAAGGGCCCATAAATTCTTGGCCTCATTTCCTGCCATCGCTTACTTACGGTCCGTTACTGGCATGTTCTTAACGACCTATTACCGTGTAGGACCGATACCAATTGGGCCCACAAATTAATGGATCCTACGGCCCGTAGGAGGCCCATTGATCCTACGGGCCGTAGGTGGCCCATTGATCCGACGGTCCGTAGGAGGCCCATTGATCCTATGTCCCGTAGATTGCCCATGGTTACCATGGTCCGTATGTGGCCCATGGTTGCTGCCGCCACTAGCAAACCGAGGAAAAAGAAGACTAAGGAAATAAATAAGCAAGAAACTAACGCTAGGATATTAATGTGATTGCACATATTACATCCATTGGGCATCATAGTTCGCCACCTATGCAAATATAGGAAAAATCCTACATTATACCAAAATGCCTTGCTGTTTTCTTCAGCCGGTCACTGCCCGTAGAGAACAAATGTTGCATCGCGACAAAAAAAATTACAGCCATATAACAAAAGGAGGGTTGGCATAAAAGTTAACAGTCTGGTAGATAAATGCACAATCAGAAGTTTAGAAGCTCAGTTTATTTGACCTGCATGTTACATTTTCATGATGTACTATATGATGGAGCACGATAACCTTCGCCTTCATTTCTCCTAGACTCCTGAACAACATAGCAAATGTCTAATAGTATGGTTTCAAAACCATGCATATCTTGATGATATCGAACAATGGATGTTCTTGTTTCACAAAGGGTCTCTGTTAGGGATTGGACTTGTGTCTGGAGCACAGATATATCAATGTTTTGAGCTTGCATATGTTGATCATGAGGTAGTTCGGATGAACCTACCCAGTATTACGCATGAAGGTGCTTTTGGCACAGTTAGTAGACAGATACTGGCACTGCAACAAGAGGTGACATTGCGGTTATGGTTGCCTCGTCACCTTCAGGAAGTGGTGATTCCACCATTTTCTCCATAGCTTGCTCCAGACATTATTTGAGAGTTTGTACATTAGTAGTACCATAATAGAAGTTATTGAGGATGCAGCAAAACCAAACAGAATAACTTTGGTCTATATACATAACTTATTTTGGTGAACCCGTGTAAAACATTAGTTGTATTTTACAGCAAAGTACATAATAAAACCAAGTTTCCAAACATATGACCATGTACCATGGCTAATGTTTTGTCTATTTTTTCACACCGCTTACAGTGAAGGATAATGACACAAAGTTTATAAGACGGTAAGCATAGTATGACATCATTCTTATCATAAAACAACTGAGCATAGACAAACAAGCAATTGTAACTTTGTGTGGGCAAGTCCGGAACGGAACTAGATCATAGATCAAAATCAAGGGAACATCACTCCTCTCTTTTAAACTTTGTAAGGTGCAATGATATGCTAAGACAACTGTGTATAGAATTGAAAAGAGTAATCGACATTGGCTGCAAACCGTTCAGTTCAACGCACAAGTCAGAGTAACCAGTAGTTAAAAGGCACGAGGATTAAGGACTTACAACAGCGGCTTTGACTGGTGTAGGCATGCCCTTTGTCTTGCTGGTGTGACAGTCCTTGAAGATTTCCACAGCATTTGGTTCAGGTACTTGTTTATCCTTGCGGGCTTTCCTTTGCATTTGGAAAGAGTCGATATAGTTCTGATAATACGGCACATCAAAAATAGTGAAACAACAGGTTGTTACAAGAGCATCGCAGTGTGCAATATAGCTACGAGATCCTGATGTATGTTGGAATTTCACTTTCGTACGGTTGGCCTTGTTCTTTGAGCAGTTCACCTAGAAGAAGATAGATTTGTAAGGCACGTGCGTAAATAGGAGTTCAACATGTGATCTGATCACATATATATAACGTACTTGATACTTTGGATCAAACCAGTGTTTAACAAGGGCTCTCCAGTCTTCATCTGTTATATTTTCCACTGGAGCTGTTTGGGCAAGTTAACTATTAGCCTTGCCTTCAAAGTGAGTTTTCCTCAAGTTATATTGATACTGTCGCAGAGCCGACTTGAAAATGTTGGTGCACGCTTTTCTGGTTGCATCATCTTGGCGATCCAACTTGAACCTCATCTATTGAAATCATGGTAGTCTCATTACCAGCAACCAAGAATGTATGGGATAGAGTAAGACGATATTGCTAATTTCCATACATAACCATACTTACAGATAAATGGTCAGGGAAGGTGTTAAACTGGGTTTCGTCTTTGTCATTCCTGTACCTAATTCATGTTGGGAGGATACGTGCATGCCACCTAACGACAACGGCTGCATCTGATACTAACTTGGATGACTCTGTAGCATCACGTGGCCTTTCTAAACTTGCCTCAAAACGGATATACATTCTTCCTCCTCTAGATTTAGTTAAGCTATCGAGCATTATCCCTGATGTATGTTTCCTCTTGCGCCTAGGTGCTAGTTCAACAATGAACATGGGAAGTGTTAGTGTGCATCAAACTGTGAGACTACGTATATAGAAGCATGCAACTATAACTTGACTCGAGCAACTACCTTCTTGTTGTTGAAGCTCAAAAGGTTCATATGATATTGTCAAGTACTCTTGTGTCAAGAGTGCTTCAGAAGTAGTGTCAGGTGGCAAGGGAGGTTGGGAACTTGCCCCTAGCTGACATGACGAATGAGTAACTCGTGTAGATGTTGGTACTGTGTAAGAAGGTGATGCAACAACTAGGGTTGTCTTTGCGTGTTTGGTGCCAGCTTTTCGTTTGCGTGCGGATAGTTTTGCAGCTGGTGTAGCAAGGGATACCATGTTTGTACATTTATCTGGTGGACTTCAACCTTCTATTGCACTATAAGTACCAGGAGAAATGGAAGACCTCTTCTGCTTCTGTTTCAGGTCCACCCGAGTACTAACACCATCCACCATTTTGTGTTCCTTGCTCTTTTTCTTTGCCAGGTCAAGTCAAGCCCATAAGAAAAAGGAATAAAAATTTAGTTGTTCGGAACAAATTGATGTGTGATACATACGAACTGAACTTTGATGTTAGACAACCACATGATTGGAGGATGTAATTTGTACGAAAAACATGACGTCATGAGATAATAAGACCTATGATTTGTAAACTAACCAGAATGCATTTCAATAAATTAGAAGCAATGCAATGGAAGGTAGACACCATATGAAAGATGCTACAAATATCACTCTGCCAAGTTAACAGTGTCTCGTCATAACTGGCATTTAAACAAATGTGAAGCAGTACAAGAAATAAATCATATGCAAGATGCAAACAACATCACAGTACCAAGTTAAAGGTCTCTTGTCATTAGTGCCATTGCATATTCACAGCATTGCATATTCACAGCTATGATGTGTAAACTAAGTAGAAGGCATTTCAACAAATTAGAAGCAATGAAAGCTAGACACAATATGTAATATGTAATGAATATCACTGTACCAAGTTAAAATTGTATCGTCATAAGTGCCATTTCAACAAATTAGAAGTAGTACAAGCTAGAAAAGAATGCAAGATGTAACATATATCACACTCCAAGTTAAACGTGTCTTATGATAAGTGATTGTTGCGGGTTACACAACATTAGTACTTTAATGTAAGAACATGGTGTGATAGACAGATATAGTATGTTCTAGAAACAGGAACACGTGTCTTATTCACAAGTATAATGTTGTCGGTGCAACACACCCCGGGCCTGTTGCTCCAGACTGTGCACGGGCCCAAGGACGAGTTTGCAACACCAAGATTAGATCAAGACATGGAAGGGTCAACTATTTAAGGAATCAGAGAGCTGGTCCAGGAGATCAAGAGAACTACGACAAGCCGAAGGAACAAGATATTTCCAAGGGAAAAAGCCTCCCTTGTCAGGCAGGCGAGCTGGGCAAGGTCGGGACCGCCCGGAAGCAAGCCTCCAAGATCGCCCCGGCAGGCCTGCTGGGGCTCGCGGAGGCAAACCACCACCTCACGGCGAAACCCGTAGTCAATCAGTGCGGTGTCAAGCTCCTAAATGGCTCAGTGGCAGCCGATTGCCACATGGTAGCCACTTTCTACACGAAGAACCTCCAAGTGACACATGTCCTGAGACGTGTCAAGCAAGCAGGCGCGAAGCTGGCGAAGCAGCCCGGCAGAGCCTGTCGGGTGAGCCGTGATGTGACACTAAGCGCTGCATTTAATGCGCTCTGTTAGCCTGCAGAGTTAGGTATGATAGCACTGTTTGCTATGTAATCAGCCTGGAAAGACTGATTTGCCACTGTGGTGACACCTTAATCTACAAAAGGAGGCCCATGGCGACCATAGAAAGGATTCAGCCATTTCGAACCCACACAGTCATACGCGCGTAACGACTCTCGCCCCAAGGAAACCCTGCCGGCCAAGAGCGTTGTGCTCTTTTCCACATTCCACCATCAATCCACCAAAGCAGGAGTAGGGTTTTACGCCTCGCGGCAGCCCGAACCTAGGTAAAAACTGCATGTGTGGTCTTTGCCGTGCTGCGCTACACTTCTCCGCTCTTTGCGGAATGTGCCCATTCCCCCACCGAACCAAAGGGGACTCCTGTTCCATAGGTGGTCATGGTTTCCCACGAAAAATGTGTAAAGTAAGATGGAATTCAACAAAATTAGAAGTAATGCAAGCTAGACATCATACATAACATGCAACCACATATAATAGTGCCAAGTTAGAGGGAGCGCCTAACATGGTGGACTTGGGGAGACATGCTCATCATGAACACAACTAAGTTGAGTGTATATGCATGTGTTGTCTTGCAAATCTTGTTGGGGTGATGGCGGAGTAGAATCTGTAAAGGCCCTCTATTTCAGTTGGTCGGAAAGAGCACCATTATACACTCCATTGCTAATTTCCTTCCGCTTTATTGATTTTGCATTGTCAAGAAATGCCGATAACAAAAAGCAATAAAATTCACTCTTCGGAATTCCTCCATGCATGATACTGACAATCACTACTTTGATGTAAGGCAAACACATGATACGAGGTTGGAATATGTACGACAAATAGGACGACTTGGCTTATTCACAACTGTTTGCGTAAACTAAGCAGAAGTAACTTAATCAAATTAGAAGAAATACAAGCTAGACACCGCCAGCAACATGCAAGACAATAATATCACACTGCCAAGCTAGAGAAAGCACATGGGATGTCGATTCCGCCGGAAGACCGCCATCAGTCCCTGCCTTATTTTTTTCCTTCCTCTTACTTAATTTTTTTGCCTTGTCAAGTCAAACCCACAAGAAAAATGAATAAAAATTCGGTTTTCAGAACTCATTGATGCAGGATGCTGATGAGCAATACTTTAATGTAAGGCGACCGCATGATAGGACGATTGAATGTGTAAGAAAAAGGACAACATTGCATATTCAAAACTATGATGTGTAAACCAAGAATAAGGCATTTCAACAAATTAGCAGCAATGAAAGCTAGACACCATATGAAAGATGCAACGAATATCACTCTACCAAGCTAAAACTATCTCATCATAAGTGCCATTTCAACAAATTAGAAGTAGTACAAGCTAGAAAAGAATGCGAGATGTAACTTATATCACACTCCCAAGTTAAACATGTCTTATGATAAGTGATTGTTGTTGGTTACACAACAGTAGTACTTTGATGTAAGAACATGGTGTGATAGACATATATTGTATGTTTTAGAAACAGGAACACGTGAATTATTCACAAGTATAATGTGAAAAGTAAGTAGATGGAATTCAGCAAAATTAGAAGCAATACAAGCTAGACATCAAACATAACATGCAACCACATATAACAATGCCAAGTTATAGGGAGCACCTGTGATGGTGGACTAGGGGAGACATGCTCATCATCAACACAGCTACGTTGAGTTTCTATGCATGTGTTGTCTTGCAAATATTGTTGGGGGGATGGCGGAGTAGAATCTGTAGAGGCCCTTTGTTTCGGTTGGTTGGAAGGAGCACCATTATGCACTGTCTTGCTAATTTCCTTCTGCTTTATTGATTTTCCATTGTCAAGTAAAACTGACAAGAAAGAACAATAATATTCACTCTTCAAAATTCATTCATGCATGATACTGACAATCACTGCTTTGATGTAAGGCAAACACATGATACGATGATGTAATATGTACAAAAAATAGGACGACATGGCATATTCACAACTATTTTTGTAAACTAAGAATAAGCCATTTCAATAAATTAGAAGCAATGCAAGCTAGACACCACATGAAAGATGCAACCAATATGACTCTGCCAAGTTAAAAGTGTCCCATCATAAATGGCATTTCAATAAATTAGAAGCAGTGCATGCCATAAATCATATGAAAGATGAAACCAATATCACATTGCATATACTAAAGTTGTCTCATCTTAATTTATTGATGCGGGAAACAAAAAATAGTAGTTTTATGTAAGGACATGCTTAATAGACAGATATAGTATGTACCACAAACAGGAAGGCATGTCACATTAACATGTATAATGTATAAACTAAGCAGAATAGCACATGCAATTTAACTAGATTATAAGAATTACAATCTAGACACCATATGCAACATGCAACCACATATCACAGTGCCAAGTTAGAGCAAGCACCTGCGATGGTGGTGTAGGGGAAATGCGGTCATCAACTAAAGAGCAACGTTGACTATCTTCATCTAGCATTGCTGTTTGTTGAGAATCTTGTGGGGAGTCTGACACTACATTCTTTGAAAGAGGATCTTTTCTTACAGAAATCCACGAGCCTGACTGTCTCATCATACGTGATTGATGAGGGATACACAAGAACATTTGTTTGATGTAAGAACATGGTTAATAGACAGATGTAGTAGTATGTACCAAAAACAAGAAGGCATGCCATATTCAAAGGTATAATATGTAAGCTAAGTAGATGAAATTTAACCAAATTGGAAGCAATACAAGCTAGACACCCGGCTGGAGTGGTGAGCACGATCATCGAGAACCTGAGAGCCTGGCGGGAGGTGGGCTGCTTCGCCACCACCGTGGCTTTTTAGTTGGCTTGCATGTGATGCATGTCTGTGTTAGGCTTGTCACTGGCTCGCCCAGTGCCTTATCTAGCTATTTGGCTTCCGGTGCTCTGTGGTCTTGTACTCTTTTGCAGCCGTCACCGTGATGTTAAAAAAATTCTTTCCTTATCTTAATAAAGACCAACTTCGTCCTTTCGAATACAAGCTAGACACCATATGCAACATGCTACCACATATGACACCACGAAGTTAAAGCAAGCACCTGGGATGGTGGTTCATGGTGACCAAGATCATCAACTCTAGAGCTACGTTTACCGTCTCCATGTACTAATAGTGCAACCTTTAAAGTGATGAAACGTGTCTTGCCTACCCACGTACAAAGCTAGAGCGACTTCTCTCTTTTCTTTCGTGTTTCTATCAATAGTTTGGCAGAGGCTGAACTATCCATGCGTAAAAAAACAATAGTGAGAGTATGGGTGAAGTGTGTGCAGATAGCGGGTGGCTGAAAAATAAATGACAGGAGACATGTGATAGCTCTCAACATTGCATGGCAAACAAAATTAGATTCTACTCCGTATGATTTTGTAATATATCAGCACATGGATGGCTAGGAAATGCATGTACTACTCTAGCACACCACCACATGTGGTCCTATCAAAATAACAGTCGACTGAAAACAAATAGGTCAGCGATTTTTCCTGAACCGGCCGATCCACAAGGAACGGGCAGATGGCCTTCGTCTACCTCCTGCCAGTCATTGTTGACGATCTTTCTCGAACCGCCAGCGACCATCGGCCGAGATCCCTTCCTTGGCCACCCCACCCTCCCCTCGACCTCACACTACCACCATGATTTGCACCGCTCTGCCGGCCATCCTTTAAGCCCGGTCGACCTCCAGATTGGGCGCCAGCAGCTCCTAGGCCACCACACCCCTAAGATAGACACCGATGAGCTGCTTCCCGGGTCTAACAGGTGGACTAGCACCTCTGCAGGTGGTGCTTCCTTTAATTGGGAATCAACTGACCAGGAATTGAAATCCAGGGGGCGATGGACCTCTAGTTAAGGTGAAATAGTATATGAGGAGAAACCTTGGGCATCACGAGTTACTAGGAACATATAGTATCAGGAAGAAGGTGCAATAAGAAGCGGTCAACTAGTGTTCTCTGTGGGATGAATACCATGCAAGTAGACACCTAAGATTTGCATGAATAAGGGAATAGGAGTATCAGTTCCGGTTGCCAGTGTTGTGTCCTTATTTCGTGATGATGTTCTTCGTTTTAACGGGGGACCCAATGTTGTGGAGGACGGTGGAGCCTTGCAAGAACCCATGGCCAAATTGTTGACTGTGTTGCGGTGGGCTTCTGTCGGCGGAGGGGAAGCAGATCCGAGGCGGCGAAGGACGACGTAGCGGGAACAGCTCCGATGCGGTGGACGGTGGCGACTTTGAGGCGGCAATGGTGAGGCGCAGGACGATGTGGTTGAACTGGCTCGGGTATGGCACACATCGGCGTCCTATAGGAAGCTCGGCCTCGGCTTCAACTACTAGCTGTGGAGGGCGTTGCAGTTGTGGTGGACGATGACGTCCGGGTATCGGCTCCGGCGTGATGGAGGAGGGCGGCAGTTGATGGGTGGGATGGGGGGCGAATGGAGGACGCTGGGGTTTCGCGATTGGTGGAGAGGTATTTTTGGCGCCCATGGAGTATGAATGGGGAATCAGACAAGGGTGGGGGGATCTTGGGGAACCATGTTTTAGTCTGGGAAACTCGTTTTTGAATTTTGGGGAAAGTACAAACTTTGCCCCCCTCTTAAATTTCGGACCTACTGCGGGTCAAGGGTAGGACAGTAATCCCAGGTGTCCCAAATAGTGGGCAAGAGCGATTTTGGCCCAGAGCTTGTGTGTTTAGGTGGCCATGGTGTATGAATGTTTTCAGAGGAGGTTGTGTGGCGTCTAGATGAATTTTCAAAACTACCCCAATTTTGACCTTTGGACGTCGGGCCGGTAGGTTTCATGTGTCAGAGTTAGGAAAGTAATTTCCTTCTACCAAACATTGGCCTCATGCAGTTTCGAGCAAGTAGAGGCTCTTTTGGCGCTTCGTTCGAAATTTTGAAATAGAAGCATTCACGTTTAGAGTACTCTTAAACTTTGAGGATTGACCTAAATAGACAATGTTAAATTGGACCTTGTATGTTTGAAAACCTCATTAAATTATGTGCTTCTTTTTGAAATTTTGACTCTTGAAAATCCTATCACTACGATTATTTTGGAATGGAGGCGGTAAATTTGAATCTATTTTGTACACAACTATATATGCTATTATGTACAAAAGCAGAGCAAAGATTGGTGCCCCTTTAATTTAGGTATGATTTACAAATGCCATGATCTCGAATTCAAATAATTGAATGGACTTCATGTTGAATTCGAATTTTTTAAACCATCTTTACTTGAATTCATATGTATTCTAGTTCCTAGATAGCTATTTAGAATGTTCATTGTGTAACTTTTGTATGTATTATGTGCTTTACACACACAACATGAACTACAATCACGTTTATATTCGAATTGCTAAAGCGATTCATTGTCTGACTACAAAATATTGACTCTATGGATCAATTATGTCAAATAATAATATAGACATGCTCAAATTCAATTGAATATGGATGTCTGACGGATCAATGACCGTTCCTTAGGCGAATTGCAAATACCATGATCACATCCTACTATTTGGATACAGTTTATACTTTTAATCAATGTGTACATAAGTATCTTACATGTAGATTCACTCTCCATATGCCCCTCCTCACACACGTGCTAACTTTCTCTCTCACACATACGCGTACACGGAGTGTATCCGTCGGGGGTCTCTCACACATGCTCGCTCTCTCTCTCTCTCTCCCGAGGTGTCTTTCTCACACACATGCTCTATATATCACCCTCCCCCTCTCTCGCAACCATTCACGACTATTTTCACTAATCTTTGTCTCAAACATTCATCCTCTCACACGCATATGCACACACGATCCCCATTGACCATTTCTCTATACATAGACCTGCCTATGTGTCTCCTGCACGCACATTATCTTTAGGCCTATCTCGCGGGGATTGTCTCCACCTCTCTTCCTAATTGACGAATATGATTCCAGCTGAGCATTTTGTAGGATGCCCCTTAAAGTTAGGTTGGATGAATGGTAAGATCAGAGACAAGGGGTTACCTTAGTTCGAGGACCTAGGGTTACAAATCCTAGCCGGCTTTGTCAATGGATACAGAGTCCTTCATGGCTCTGGTATCTTTGTCTTGTACGACTAGTCCTCCATGGGTCTCCCCGAAATGCGTCATGTGCCGACCAATGTGGAGAAGGGTGGAACCAACCCAGGGGCCTTACCTCGGCCTATCTGACCTCACGTGGTGACACACCCTCTACCCCTAGGTATCTTATCTTTTCACACCCACACATACCAACACACACACCGCACAAATAATTTCTCCTAATGCCTCTACCCC
>LR738714.1:450974357-450986935 GCA_902687465.1 Secale cereale
AGAGGGTGTACTCTTTACCCACAAGTATAGGATTTCTTTAGTCAGTATCGTGACACTGACTAATTCCCATTATGGTCTTTGGGTTGAAAACACACCTGACCAGCACACACCAGCTTAACTTTTCTGCTGCCAGGAATCACCCAGAACAACAATTAAGTAAAACTCTAAGTCGGAGAGGCTACAACCTCCATGAGCATGGGATCACTATTCATACGCGCGGATTACAAGGGTACACTCCCTCTCGGCATCACAACAGCCGGAAACACCCATGCCCCCTAACCTGATGACAGGATTTAGTCCAGGGCCCTGGAAACCCTCATCGTGGCCCTCTGTACGGTGTGTGCATGGAAAGGGGTTAACAACTTACTAAACCATACCCAACCCGAGGCAGGGACAAGTGGTAGCACGAAACAAGTATGGGGTTACCGGAACAAGACTCGATCTATGGCCGACTCAGGAGGCTTAGGTTTCCTGCAATGGTTAGCACAACAAGATTATTCTTTCAACCATATCATCAGGACAGGGCCACAACCCTTGTCTGCTTCCACATATATCTCATGACACCACCGTGTCAAATATGGCCCGTGCCCACCGGCACGTCCAAAACAGGAGCACAACCCTGGACTTTCACAATTTATGCATCACACAACTAGAGTAGAATGCATGCAAGAGAAAATATGCCCATGACCCTGCATGCACTACTAGCAATATGCAATTTTTAATTGAATTCAACATAGTCATGTTTATATTATTCTAGCAAATAGTTCACCATGCAATCATCATATCAAGTGTTCAAGATGCTTGCCTTGAGCATGCAGAAATATTGGGTGCACTCCAAAAGTTTGGAATATTCATCCCCCCTTCATTTCCTATTTTCAAAAATATCTAAATCACCACATAATCCAAAAACAGCACTTAAAAGTATTTCAAATGTTTTTGAAACCAATACTAAAATAAACTAGAGGATATTTAAGGAATAACAGAAAAAGAATTAATTTATTTAGAGTTCATATGAATTAGTTAAGGAATTACTAAGATGGAAAATATGATTAAAGGCAATATTAAATTCATTAAACAGAAACTATATATAGGAAAAAAAAATGTTCACCTAATTTAAAAGAACAGAGCATGATTTTAGAAACCTACAGAAATTTGAATTACCAATTTTAGAGTAGGAATGGCTACTAAGGAATTATTTGAAAGCTGCTGGAAACGATAAAAGAAAGGACAGAATCGCGTCCTGAGCGCTGTTTAGCTCCACGGCGCCACTGGGCCGAGCCCAGCTGCTTCGGCAGTGTGGGACGCGTCGACGTCGAAGGCGTACTGGCGGAGTACGCCTCCACTTACGCCGAGCTGGCGCGGCCTGTGGTCACTGACAGTGGGCCCGCCTGGCCCACTGGTCAGGTTTGACCAGGTCCACGCGAGCGTCTTCTCGCGGCAGAGCGGGGCGGCGCTCCGGCGGAGCTCGCCGGCGAATGGTGGCGCCGTTTGAAGAGCCAAAGGCACCGTTGGGTTCAGGAGGGGGAGGCGGTTCGTCCGGTGCTTTCTGTGGTAGCTGGGATGGACGGAGTTGCCGGCGACGAGGTCCTCGGCGGACGACACCGTCGGACGAAAGGGGAACTCCGGCTAGGGTGCAACTCCAGTGGAGTTGAAGTTGGGGACGGGTTTGTGGATGCTCCAGGAGTCCAGTGGTGGAAGAGTTGGTGGTGGGGAGGCCGTGGTCTCGTCGGAACCATTGGAGGGGTGGCGGTGGCCGTGGTTGTCGGGGAAGAAGAAGACGACTGTCTCCGGTCGTTTTGCTTCCATAGGAAGCTTGCAGAGGGCGAAGGGAGTGGGGTGGTCCGGAGTGGAGTGAGCTCGGGGCTTTATGTAGCCGGGGCGAGGCGGTTCGGCGGGTTCCAGAAATGGACACGGCGGAGATCGCCATTACTCCGGCAGGTGAGGTCGCTGGGTGGCCGGTGAGGGTCGGTGAGGACCGCAGTTACTTCCCAGGCGAGCTGGCTGCCCCGGGAGGCGCCAGGTAGCTTGGACGGCGCCGTCCACGGGCGGACAGAGGCGGCGTCCATTAATGGCAGACGCGGCCGGTGGCGAGGCCGTTGATGGACGGCGGGGTTTGGTGAGGACGGTGGCGGCTTGCAGTGATGGTGGGCGTCGTGTTTGGTTCGGAGGCGAGCCACGCGTCCAGGGCGTTGGAGGTCGGTGCGACGTGGCGATGCGGGACTCGTCGGGCGGCGCCTCCGGATGGCGTGGACGGCGGTGGCCGGCGCAAGCGGCCAAGGGAAGGTGTCGGCGAAGTTATTGATGGTCGAGTTGATCCGGTGGGAGGCTCGGGCGAGCAGGGGAGGCAGCAGGGCAGTGACAGGAGCCCGATGTCAGCGCGTGCAATAACTGCGCTCTGCTCGTGCTCCGGACATGCCTCTGAGGCGTTCGACGAAATGCCAATGGCATCTACAGGGACCCAAACAAGTTTACAATTAACAGAATGGTGCCTTTAGACGTGGTAGAAGTGATGGACATGGTGTTTTGGGGAGAGGGGCTAGTATCTAGTGCAACCCAAAAAGATGCCCAACTTCTGTCATGAGCTCAAGGTGCTCGCCAGAATGTTAGGGTGACCTAGGTGATCTTTCTGGATGTGAAACTTGGCAGGATGAGGTCTCTTTAGATGGTAGAGATGATGGTGAAGTTATTTTGGGAAAAGGAAATACTGGCTAGTGCAAGTTTTACTGAAATTCAGTTCTGGACTGAATATTCAGAGGGGTATTTGGTGGGTCTAAATGATGCTAATGGAGCTGATCTTCTGGAGTTAAGGGTTTGGTAGGAGGAACTAGAAGATGGCCAAGGCTCAGAATTTTTGGAGCAAGAAATAATGGGGTTGCAGTAGAAACCTAGAAGATGGACAGAAATGAAAAAGGGGATGGTTCACTCAAATTTTGCAAAACACCAAGTTGGGTTTTTGCACCAAAGTGACATATAGGCATCACAGAACCTCTCAGAATTATGATGGAATTTTTTTAGAGAATTAAATGAAATGGTTGTAGTGCAACAGAAGCATTTAAAACTCTGCAAAAGCTATTAAAAGAATTTTCTAGGGCAAAATTTTATTATGAAAATAATTTCTACTGTTAACAAACAAATAATGAAATGACCCAAGATACAACCAGAGCCCACAAAAGTATTTCCAAAAATTTTACTATATGAAGAGAAGATTTTTGAAGGACAGGTATAGAAAATGCTCAAAAATTATTAAAGAACCTATTATAATTCAAAATTTTATTTCTAGCCAAATTTTATTTAATAAAAATGTGGTTAAAATTCTGGGGTGTTACAAACTCTAACCCCCTTAGAAAAATCTCGTCCTCGAGATTTGTTAAGGGTGGAAGAATTAAAAAAGCATACCACACAAACAAAACACTCATATGCAAAGTGCAAACAGGGGAATACATTCATGACATACAATCAAAACAAGATAACAACATGCAAACAAGTACTACACGCTACGCAAACGCATTCACGACCGTCTACGGTCCGAAAGCGGGATCTACGGGGTCAAGCGGAAGGCTTCCCGGTGTTGGAACACATCCTTCTTCTTCCGGAGGGAGTGGAGGAAGTTGAGGGAGCAAACGGAGAACGTGTCCCTCCTGAGTTGGCAGAGGGGGTCCGCCAATGGCGATCCGGGGATTCAGGACAGCAAGGTAGTGGAGATACTCCAGTATTTGCTGGGTGAAACGCTCCTGGGCCATCACATATTGAATGAGATAGACCAGGGCTGGATCGCTCTCCGCACGTCCACAGCGGAACGTAGCTTCTGCTCCAAAAGCAGCGCGGCTTGGGAAATAGCAGTATTCCCTTGTGCTGGCACAAGGTACCGCAAATCGAAGACGGGTGACTGCTTCATACGCAGCAGACTCAATGGCCATGCCTGGCGTTGGCATGGATCTCCCGATGAAAATCACATAGGGAGGGCCTTGGTTTAAATCTGCTGGTGGAATATGTACAGCTGCCCAGTATTTCGAGAGATCAGGAGTGATTCTCGATTTGAATAGCTCATACAGGGGTGGATGGGTGGAGCCAAGAGTATTGCGGGTAAAATCCCACAATAACATAACAAAACTACCAGGTCTTGCATCGGGGTTCCTCAGATAAGCCCCGGGGTGAGACATGGGTGGATGAATGAAAAAGGCAGTGCTTGATGCTGATGGTTGCTGGTGTGGAAAAATGAGCATGGCCTCTTATAGAGAGCCTGGGTCATGAAACATGAAGTGGTGCTGGTACGACTGAGACACCGACTCCGGCGCGGGGTTGTCTGAGTCAAAGTCTCAGGCCTCAATCCCCAAAAGAAAAGTGACATGTTACTGTGCATGTCGGTTAGGGGTCACGTCTAGAATTTACTCTGCAACCACTCATCAAGCAATTCATGCCAGATCACACATACTATTAGATGGTGACACACAGGGGGTCTACAAACTCACTATGCCACACACCAGCTACTGCGGAACTAAAGGAAAAACCGAGCCACTAGGGCTTGATAACAATTCTGGTGGACTCAGTCCACCTGGTTGATATCTAGCCGGGCGCGTCTTGCGGATGCCGAGCCCTCTCCGGGTGCTTCCGCGTCGGAGCTGGCCGGGGTAGGATGGGGAGCTACAGGGCTGGAGTAGCGGTGGTGGCCTTCGCGGGGTGTCGAGGTCACCGTCCCATTGGAGTAGGCCTCCAAGAGACGACGGAGATTTCCGGGTGAGGCGATGGCATTGCCCGGGTAGGTGACATGGTTAGAGCTTGGGGGCTCAACCGGCCTTCCAAGCAGCACTATCGGGGCGTCGGTGGCGGGTGCGACTTCACTCCTTGCTGGGGTCAGGAGAGCGAGTGTCCTGCGGGTCTCAATCAGGTCAAGAGTGACCTGATCAAATAGTGCCTCTTGCGCTCTTAGGTAGCGCACCAGGTGCACCAGGGCAGGATCCGACTCATGGTCTCCGGTGGCGACCTGGGTCGGGCTACCATAGCCTTCACGGCTAGGGTAGTAGTAGAAGGAGCGGCAGTTAACCCTCGGCGACAGGTGCCGAAGATGAACTATAGCCTCTCGGGCTGCAAGTTGGATGGCTTGGGGCTCGTCGGAGGTCGTCCTCCCGGTGAATCGGTAGGGACGCTCTGATGTGGTGCCCCTCCCATAGAGGTGCACCGTGGCCCAGAAGTGATGGATGGAGTTACTCGTGTGCTCTTGGTACACGACATATTCCGGCGGCTCGGCGATGCCGAAGGCACGACGGGTGAGATTGGCGAGGATGGTTACGAAGCCTTCAAGCTCGACTGCGGTGGTCTCGTTGTGCACGAGGGGGCCTGGCATCTTGGTGGTTGGATATCGAACTGGGAATGAGGCTGTGATGTGCTGAGTTTGGGGTAAGGCTTCCTTTATAGGTCAGCCGAGTCTTCCATCGCACGCTTGTGGATGGGAAAGCTCAGGTGTTGGTACAGGCACACGGCCTATGGATAGACTGATAGGTTGGGCACCGGCTATCAAAAGATGTCGGTTGCCACTGTGGATGAGATAGACTTGACCGTGGACAGGAAAAGTTGTGGATGGTGTGGAAACCTAGGGATGGTGACCAGGCTAAGATAGGATTAGCCAATGGTCAGCCTGGCTCTGATACCAAGGCTGTCGGGGCCGGATTTCGGGAACATAATATTCCAGAAATTTACCCCTAGTGTCATCACCAGCTCAGGATTACTGTTACTGGTGGACACATCCTTGTTACAGATTACCAAGCATTTACAAGAATTTGATACAAGACCAAAAAGGTCTACTGATATAACAATGACTCCGGTGGTGGATGAAGGACTTGGCTTGAGGATCTCCACATCGATTGGTTTCCATTCCAACAGGAACAGCTGACCCGGATAACTCCTATCCCGCGTGGCTGCACTCCTAGGCTTCGCACGGACGTCACTGTGGTACTCCTTGTAGAACCCATAACCTGGCCAAGTAAATAGCCAGGGACAAGCCTGTGAGTACGTTTGAATGTACTTGCAAACATCATGGACAAATGATATAGCAAATGCATCAAACAATTATATAGTCATGATGATTTAAACTATATGCGTGTGCTCATGATAGACTTATGTTAAATGCATACTGACAGGAATTAAAGTATGGCATGGTGAATAATGGTTAATGCAGGAAATAAATATTAGCATCAAAAATATAACAGAAATGCCGGTCGGATGTCAAGTGACACCACGATCGGTCTTGAAAAGAAATGCCAGTCGGGTGTCCACAAGAGTAGTGGCGTGATAAACCGCCTGACACTCGAGGGACGCCACAGAAAGGACTTAAAAAAATACAGGCGAGTGTCCGGGGTAGTCTAGCCAGCCCCTGAGACACTCTGGAAAGTAAAATAAGAGCAGGGGGTTAGTTCACAAATATTATCATATCATCAAATATCCCAATTGTAACTCCAGTAGCAATGATAATTATCCTGTAAAATAACCATGCTTCACTTTTAAATATTTCCTCCGGAGACCGACTCTAAGACCGACACTTGACCAACCCAGACTGTAGTCCTTAACCGCGGACACGGCTATTCGAATAGATACGACTCTGTAGAGGGTGTACTCTTTACCCACAAGTATAGGATTTCTTTAGTCAGTATCGTGACACTGACTAATTCCCATTATGGTCTTTGGGTTGAAAACACACCTGACCAGCACACACCAGCTTAACTTTTCTGCTGCCAGGAATCACCCAGAACAACAATTAAGTAAAACTCTAAGTCGGAGAGGCTACAACCTCCATGAGCATGGGATCACTATTCATACGCGCGGATTACAAGGGTACACTCCCTCTCGGCATCACAACAGCCGGAAACACCCATGCCCCCTAACCTGATGACAGGATTTAGTCCAGGGCCCTGGAAACCCTCATCGTGGCCCTCTGTACGGTGTGTGCATGGAAAGGGGTTAACAACTTACTAAACCATACCCAACCCGAGGCAGGGACAAGTGGTAGCACGAAACAAGTATGGGGTTACCGGAACAAGACTCGATCTATGGCCGACTCAGGAGGCTTAGGTTTCCTGCAATGGTTAGCACAACAAGATTATTCTTTCAACCATATCATCAGGACAGGGCCACAACCCTTGTCTGCTTCCACATATATCTCATGACACCACCGTGTCAAATATGGCCCGTGCCCACCGGCACGTCCAAAACAGGAGCACAACCCTGGACTTTCACAATTTATGCATCACACAACTAGAGTAGAATGCATGCAAGAGAAAATATGCCCATGACCCTGCATGCACTACTAGCAATATGCAATTTTTAATTGAATTCAACATAGTCATGTTTATATTATTCTAGCAAATAGTTCACCATGCAATCATCATATCAAGTGTTCAAGATGCTTGCCTTGAGCATGCAGAAATATTGGGTGCACTCCAAAAGTTTGGAATATTCATCCCCCCTTCATTTCCTATTTTCAAAAATATCTAAATCACCACATAATCCAAAAACAGCACTTAAAAGTATTTCAAATGTTTTTGAAACCAATACTAAAATAAACTAGAGGATATTTAAGGAATAACAGAAAAAGAATTAATTTATTTAGAGTTCATATGAATTAGTTAAGGAATTACTAAGATGGAAAATATGATTAAAGGCAATATTAAATTCATTAAACAGAAACTATATATAGGAAAAAAAATGTTCACCTAATTTAAAAGAACAGAGCATGATTTTAGAAACCTACAGAAATTTGAATTACCAATTTTAGAGTAGGAATGGCTACTAAGGAATTATTTGAAAGCTGCTGGAAACGATAAAAGAAAGGACAGAATCGCGTCCTGAGCGCTGTTTAGCTCCACGGCGCCACTGGGCCGAGCCCAGCTGCTTCGGCAGTGTGGGACGCGTCGACGTCGAAGGCGTACTGGCGGAGTACGCCTCCACTTACGCCGAGCTGGCGCGGCCTGTGGTCACTGACAGTGGGCCCGCCTGGCCCACTGGTCAGGTTTGACCAGGTCCACGCGAGCGTCTTCTCGCGGCAGAGCGGGGCGGCGCTCCGGCGGAGCTCGCCGGCGAACGGTGGCGCCGTTTGAAGAGCCAAAGGCACCGTTGGGTTCAGGAGGGGGAGGCGGTTCGTCCGGTGCTTTCTGTGGTAGCTGGGATGGACGGAGTTGCCGGCGACGAGGTCCTCGGCGGACGGCACCGTCGGACGAAAGGGGAACTCCGGCTAGGGTGCAACTCCAGTGGAGTTGAAGTTGGGGACGGGTTTGTGGATGCTCCAGGAGTCCAGTGGTGGAAGAGTTGGTGGTGGGGAGGCCGTGGTCTCGTCGGAACCATTGGAGGGGTGGCGGTGGCCGTGGTTGTCGGGGAAGAAGAAGACGACTGTCTCCGGTCGTTTTGCTTCCATAGGAAGCTTGCAGAGGGCGAAGGGAGTGGGGTGGTCCGGAGTGGAGTGAGCTCGGGGCTTTATGTAGCTGGGGCGAGGCGGTTCGGCGGGTTCCAGAAATGGACACGACGGAGATCGCCATTACTCCGGCAGGTGAGGTCGCTGGGTGGCCGGTGAGGGTCGGTGAGGACCGCAGTTACTTCCCAGGCGAGCTGGCTGCCCCGGGAGGCGCCAGGTAGCTTGGACGGCGCCGTCCACGGGCGGACAGAGGCGGCATCCATTAATGGCAGACGCGGCCGGTGGCGAGGCCGTTGATGGACGGCGGGGTTTGGTGAGGACGGTGGCGGCTTGCAGTGATGGCGGGCGTCGTGTTTGGTTCGGAGGCGAGCCACGCGTCCAGGGCGTTGGAGGTCGGTGCGACGTGGCGATGCGGGACTCGTCGGGCGGCGCCTCCGGATGGCGTGGACGGCGGTGGCCGGCGCAAGTGGCCAAGGGAAGGTGTCGGCGAAGTTATTGATGGTCGAGTTGATCCGGTGGGAGGCTCGGGCGAGCAGGGGAGGCAGCAGGGCAGTGACAGGAGCCCGATGTCAGCGCGTGCAATAACTGCGCTCTGCTCGTGCTCCGGACATGCCTCTGAGGCGTTCGACGAAATGCCAATGGCATCTACAGGGACCCAAACAAGTTTACAATTAACAGAATGGTGCCTTTAGACGTGGTAGAAGTGATGGACATGGTGTTTTGGGGAGAGGGGCTAGTATCTAGTGCAACCCAAAAAGATGCCCAACTTCTGTCATGAGCTCAAGGTGCTCGACAGAATGTTAGGGTGACCTAGGTGATCTTTCTGGATGTGAAACTTGGCAGGATGAGGTCTCTTTAGATGGTAGAGATGATGGTGAAGTTATTTTCGGAAAAGGAAATACTGGCTAGTGCAAGTTTTACTGAAATTCAGTTCTGGACTGAATATTCAGAGGGGTATTTGGTGGGTCTAAATGATGCTAATGGAGCTGATCTTCTGGAGTTAAGGGTTTGGTAGGAGGAACTAGAAGATGGCCAAGGCTCAGAATTTTTGGAGCAAGAAATAATGGGGTTGCAGTAGAAACCTAGAAGATGGACAGAAATGAAAAAGGGGATGGTTCACTCAAATTTTGCAAAACACCAAGTTGGGTTTTTGCACCAAAGTGACATATAGGCATCACAGAACCTCTCAGAATTATGATGGAATTTTTTTAGAGAATTAAATGAAATGGTTGTAGTGCAACAGAAGCATTTAAAACTCTGCAAAAGCTATTAAAAGAATTTTCTAGGGCAAAATTTTATTATGAAAATAATTTCTACTGTTAACAAACAAATAATGAAATGACCCAAGATACAACCAGAGCCCACAAAAGTATTTCCAAAAATTTTACTATATGAAGAGAAGATTTTTGAAGGACGGGTATAGAAAATGCTCAAAAATTATTAAAGAACCTATTATAATTCAAAATTTTATTTCTAGCCAAATTTTATTTAATAAAAATGTGGTTAAAATTCTGGGGTGTTACACTCTCTCTCTCGCACGCACACACACATACCACATCTGTTCCTCTTTGTGCATGTCGCACATAAATCGATCTCTCGTGATATCGGGATTGTCTCCCGATCGTCAAATGGCTCTTCGATGCACGCCTAGGTAACTCTACCATGCATTAATTGTAACCATGCCTTTCATCTATATTTTTTAAGTATACATTTATCTTTCTCTCCGCCCCCTCAAGATCAGTCGATCTCCAGACCGACCCTAGTGCTCTTTCAATCGATCCATAGCTAGATGATACACGACCGACGCGCCCACAAAGAAACACCTCCCCCCTTTCTCCACCCCACACAATCATACATATCCTAGGAACACACCAAACCTTTATCTCCTCGCACGACACGTGCTAGATCTCTCAACATCTATCGATCTGGTCAAGATGTGCTGGGTCATGAACCAAATGGGATGCCAAAACTAAGATGGGAAGCGCCACATAGTGGAGGCAATGCAAAACTTTGGATGAACCGTTTGTCTGTATTCATGCCAGACAAATTACAACATTGGAAATACAAGCAGGGTCTAGCCATGCCTACATGCGAATGACACTCGGAAGAATGTTCGATGGGGCACGCGAGAGGATGGATTCGACCGGAGGGCGGCATAGTCGATGGAGAAGAGGGGTTGGAGAGGAATGAGAAAGAAGCAAAGCCACATGATTATATTTGTACGGCTCACACAACCGACCTAAGTAACTACCATGTCCTGATTTCTTTGTCCCCTTAGAATTATGTGAAAAACTTTGAGTATATATTTAACTAAGAAAATATTAATGCATGTCACCGAAAAAATATATCTTTGGATTCGTATTTGAACATAGTTTCTAATGATATTACTTTTGGTGCATTAAAATTTTGTTACTAAATGCGAAGGGGAACAGTAAACGAGGATGGAGGTAGTAGCATGAATAACTATTGTACAAGTGGGATATTTGGCTGGCTAGAGGTGAGGTGCCAACTTCATAGGAGTACCAATAAACCAGGACGGAGGTATTAGTATTATATGCTCTCGGTGTTACGCTCTAGTACAAGTGGCTGGTTTACAAGTTCGAAATGAAAAGGCAGTGCAGTGACAACACCCGCGTCGCGTTCAAATCGCATCCCGAGACGGTCGGCCCAGCATTCTGTGACCCAAGGGAACGCGGGTCGTCCTGCTCTTTCAGTGACATGTGGGATCGCAAATTGGAAAGGGCATCTCCAACGTTTGCCACGCCCGCAGTTGACTACCCTGGCCTACAAAAAAACCTCGTCCCTCGCACGCGTGCGTTTGTAGCCGATGCCAGCTGCTCACATTCACCCGGAAGCTTGACCTCATTGGAATGCGCTACTTAAAGTGGAAACGCCCTAAACTCCACACCAGAGTGCATCCTCCTCCCTGGCACCACATCCAGCATGACCGCGAGCGGGCATGTTCTGCGGGAGAGCTTTTCTTCGGGGATAAAGATCAAGGACACCGCCCTTACTAAACTGGCCGCTCACAACCGAGGATGCAGCCGCACATGCGGTGGCCGGACCGGCAGCTGACGACGAGAGCACCACCAACCACATTTCCTACGTGCCACCGGCCAACGTTCGGTGGCGCATGTGGCAAATAAACAACAACGGACCGTCCACGTCCATCATCATCGACCTCACGTCCACTGGCACCGCCAAAGCCAGGGACTCCTCCAAGGAAGAGTAGGGCTTAGGAGGCGGCAGGGCATGGCCATGGTGTGACAAGTCGGCCGATCCGTCTCCCGTGTTCTACTCTCTCTCGTCGGAGACCGCACCTTCACTACACGGGTCTTGAACCCCGCCGCCGTTCATGGAGAAGGTAGATGGAGGGCATCCTTGCCATTGTGGAAGTACAAATGAAAGTGGACGTCGGTCACCTTCCTAGTATAGTTTTAGGGTCGGCTTTCTTTTCTTTTTTGTCCTAATAGTTCAACAAATGTAATGAAAATATGTCGTGTTTGCATTAATATCATTCGGTATATATTGTATGAAAAATATATTGAGTGATGGTTCTAATCGTATTTACTTTGTATTGTCGTTATCATTGTTTTTGTATGTATAAATTTGGTCTAAGTTTAGAAGGTTTGACCCGAGACAAAGCTAATATGCAAAGTAAATAAAAACATAAGGTTTACATAGTACTCAATTTTCTCTTAGGCCTTCCAATAGTACATGCACTGCACATTCACGCATTTCACTTCTTCCTCTCGCTCTATCAGTCAAACCAACTAAGCCAAACTCCTAGCATATTGCGCGGGAAAAGACCTGGACGCACCGTTTTAGTCGGGATTTGTATCGACGGATCAGAGGACGGGTCGTCGACCCATAGGTTGTGCTGCTGGAGTTGCAACCAACCCGCCCGGGTTCAAGCCTCAGCTCTGACTCGCAGCGCTCGTGGTGTTTCTCCTATATAAAAAAGCCGACGAGGGTCTCATTTTTTTGTATCGATGGATCACACGAAGCAGTTTAAAAGGAAAAGGCGGTACACTCACAACACACCTGTCGTGGTCGCATTGCACCCCTCACACGGTCGGTCATGCACATGGCTCACCCTAACGGAACGCGCTTCGGCTAGCCACTTCACTGACACATGGGACCACATTTGTAGAAACCGACCATTCACCAAACTCCCCCG
>LR738714.1:450987027-451000193 GCA_902687465.1 Secale cereale
TACTCCATTCGGTCCGCCAAATCCGCCCTCCCCACCGCGTCGACACGTGGGCGCTGCGGTTCATCGAGGGGACGCACGGCGATCCTCTTGCTCCCATAGTACACTCTCGTAGACTGTCGTCCTCCAGCCGCGCCGCCACTGCTGGCGACGTTCTTGTGGAGACGCACGGCGGTCAACTTCTCCCACGGTACACACATTCTAGACTGAGGCCATGTGCAAGTCGGAGTAGTGTTGAATGTTAGTTGATAGACGATATTAATCTCACCGCTTGCTAAAATAGTTTGCAGTCAATATGCTCTACTTAAGAAGCTTCCTTGCCCTGTTCTACACTCAATCTGCTTTGCTGAGATGGCATGCCACACCTGATTAGATGCTAAAATATCTTGGCATATATTAGGACCATGTATGTATTGTGAAGTAGATGCCATGGCCTAGTAGCCAATCTGTTAGGTGAAATATCTCGACGCTGTTTTACACTCAATATTTGTTGTTGAGACGGCCTTCGATGGTTGTGTGCTCGGCCTCATTGATTGCTGAAATAGTCTGCCATAATTTAGCACTCAATCTGTTTCCTGAATTTGCTTTACATATATTTCGTTACTTACATCTGCTTGTCCAAATATCTTGCCATAGCTTTACACAGCGACCTAGGTATTTTTCTAGACTTTATAGAAAAACATATATGCTTTGTCTGTGATATCTAGTAGAAGAACTAATTTGTATGTCTAACAGATGGGCAGGACTTGGATAACTTCTGCTCGAAGATTCTCCCCTTCATATGTGGAGGGGGTTGAAAACTTCATGAACTTTATCAGAGCTGATTACGGTGGCCCAAAATCAGGTGTTCTCTACCCATGTAGCAGTTGTATGAATTTAATTTTAAGACCCCAGACAACTATGGAAAATCATCTACACTTGTATGGGATGTCGGTCACATATACCAGGTGGGTTCATCATGGTGAAGCTACAAACATCAATGTTACTAACTATGTGGAAGAATCATATCACCATCTTGATATGCCTGGTGCTCAGGAGGAAGAGGAGGAGGTGGTGGTGGCGGTGGAGCCAGTGATTTTGACCAACATTGAAACAACAAATCATTCGATCGGTGTTGGATACGTTCCCAAATATTACCCAGATGCGTTTGAGCTGCCACACACACCTAAAGTAAAATGAAGAATTTCCTTCGCGCAGTTGGAATTATATATGATATAATCCATGTTTGTAAGAATAATTGTGTTCTATTCCAGAAGGATTATGCCAGCTTAAGTGAATGCCCAAAATGCAAATCATCAAGATGGAAAGATGGCAATGTTGTGAAGAGGATTCCTCATAATGTTCTGATACATTTTCCAATTGTACCAAGATTGCAGAGGTTGTTTCATAATGATGAAACAAGAGAGGATGTACTGTGGCATTCTAGGAACTAGGAGTACAGAGAGCAGAATGTAATGAGCCATCCAGCTCATGGTAGTGACTGGATAAGCTTCAATCAGAAACACAAAAAGTTTGCTGCTAAGCCGAGAAACATTAGACTTGTCTTAGCTACAGATGAATTCAACCCATTTGGCCACCAGAGCGCCACATATAGCATGTGGCCAGTCCTTGTTATCCCTTAAAACATGCCACCAATTGTCTACACCAAAGAATCAACTACATGATGGCCTTGCTCATCCTAGGTCCAAATAGTCCTGGAAAGGATTTTGATTTATTTATGGAGCCTCTTGTGGAGAAACTTCAACAGCTATGGAGGAGTGTTCTCACACGAGACCTATATAGCAGCCCACCAGCTGATTTCTTTCTGCGTGCTGTTATAATTTGGTGCATCCATGATTATCCTGCTTTGGGCACTATGTCACAGCGAACGACATATGGTTACAATGCATGTATTCACTGTAACAAGAATCCGCTATCATGTGCAATACTTAGCAAGATCCGTTACATTGGACACCGTCGTTTTCGTGCCAAGAAAAAGTCGTGCCCTGCAAAATAGCAAAGACATGTATTCGATGCAAAGCATAAAAACCATGATGTGCCAAAGAGGCTCACCGGCAATGAGTTGCAAGAGGAATTAGAGAAGGCCGGGCATATTACACCAGGAAACCATCCTGATAATGGTAGCGGGAAAAGGACGCATAGCAGGGCAGAAGCGATATTATTGTTTACCCGCAGGTCCACTTTGTGGGACTTGGACTATTGGAAAGATTTGGATCTACGGCATAATCTTGATGTGATGCACATCGAGAAAAATATATGTGACACTATTATTGGCACACTTCTTAATATTGAAGGCAAGACGATAGATACCTTAAAATCTAAGACTGATTTGACACATGATGGTATCAGATCCGATTTGTGGGTGGAAGATGATGGTGCATCACGGGATATGGCACCAGTTGTGTACGTCTTGGGCAAGGTAAACGGAAAAGAATTCTGAAAGGTCCTGTCATGTGTGAGATTCCCACATGGATTTGCTTCCAACCCTAAAAGGAGAGTCGATGCATATGGAAACAAGGTACAAGGTTGAAAACTCATGAGTGCCACGTCGTACTTCAAAGGTTTTTACCTGGTATACTTAAGGGATTGGGCCGCCCTGGCTTATATAGAGCAGTTGCAGAGTTGGGACAATTCTTCAAAGAACTCTACAGTAGAAATAGCAGGATAGATGCTTTGGAGTGTCTAAGAGACAAGATACCAACTATCCTATGCGGCCTTGAGAAGATATATCATCGAGCCTTCTTTGATGTGATGGTGCATTTGGCTATTCATCTACCTAATGAGGTACTACTTAGAGGTCCAGTACAGTATGGCTGGATGTACCCTATTGAAAATTGGCTAGGCACTTTCAAGGGTTATGTTAGGAACGGAGCTAGACCTGAGGGTTCCATTGCAGAGGCTGACATCGCTTGAGATGCGTTGGCATTTCCCCAATGAGGAAGGGATGATGCAGCACAGTGACGGCAAGTAATTCCCTTAGTTATGAACCCAAGGTTATCGAACCAGTAGGAGAACCACACAACACTATCTAAACGTTACCTGCATACAAATAACAAATACTTGCAACCCGACGCGTTAATGGGGTTAGCAATCCCTTTCGGATAACGGTGCCGGCAATTGATGTGTTGACGGGATAAAATTGTTATAGATTGAAAGATGCAAATAAAAGCAAATAAAATGCGGCAAGGTATTTTTTGTTTTTGATAATATAGATCTGAAAATAAAATTTGCAAATAGAGGAAAAGGAAAATGGCAATATAGATCAAAATGTGTATGATAGGAAAATAGGCCCGGGGGCCGTAGATTTCACTAGTGGCTTCTCTCGAGAAAATAGCATGTGGTGGGTGGACAAATTACTCTTGGGTAATTGATAGAAAAGCAAATAATTATGACGATATCCAAGACAATGATCATGTATATAGGCATCACGTCCAAGATTAGTAGACCGACTCCTACCTGCATCTACTACTATTACTCCACACATCGACCGCTCTCCAGCATGCATCTAGTGTGTTAAGTTCATGGAGAAATGGAGTAATGCAATAAGAATGATGACATGATGTAGAAAAGATCTATTCATGTAGGAATAGACCCCATCTTTTTATCCTTAATAGCAACGATACATGTGTGCCTTGCAGCCCCTTCTGTCACTGGGAAAGGACATCGCAAGATCGAACCCATCACAAAGCACCTCTTCCCATTGCAAGATAAATAGATGAAGTTGGCCAAACAAAACCCAAATATCGGAGAAGAAATATGAGGCTATAATAATCAAGAATGGATATTAAATCAAGGCAAATCTGATCATAAACTCACAATTCATCGGATCCCAACAAACACAGCGCAAAAAGTCATTACATCAAATAGATCTCAAAGAGACCATTGCATTGAGATACAAAGAGAGAAGAAGCCATCTAGCTACTGTCTACGGACCCCTAGGTGTGAGGTGAACTACTCACGCATCATTGGAGGGCACCAATGAGGATGATGAACCCCGCCGTGATCGTGTTCCCCTCCGGAAGAGTGCCGGAATAAGGCTCTAGATTGGATCTCGTGGTTCATGAACTTGCGGCAGCTGGAATAAAATTTCGTCGACTCCCCTAGGGATTCTGGAATATTGGGGTATTTATATAGCGAAGAGGCGGTGTGGGAGGCCACCGAGGTGGGCACAATCCACCTAGGCATGCCAGGGGGCCCAGGCACGCCCTGGTGGGTTGTGCTCCCCTCGGAGCTCCCCTATGGTACTTCTTCAGCCCATCTTGTGTCTTCTGCCCCAGAAAAATTCCACAAAAAATTTCGCTGTGTTTGGACTCCGTTTGACATTGATTTTCTGCGATCTAAAAAACAAGCAAAAAACAGCAACTGGCATTGGGCACTATGTCAATAGGTTAGTCCCAAAAAAAGTGATATAAAATGATCGTAAAACATCCAAGAATGATAATATAACAACATGGAACAATCAAAAGTTATATAAATGTTGGAGACGTATCAGCATCCCCAAGCTTAATTCATGCTCGTCCTCGAGTAGGTAAATGATAAAAATAGAATTTTTGATGTGGAATGTTGCCTATCATGTTCATCACATATTCTTTTCTTTATAGCATGGACATTTATACTTTTATATGGTTCAAAGCAATAGTCTAGTTTTGACATGAAGACTTTAATACTCAAGCATACCAACAAACAACCATGTCTTTCAAAATATCAATGCTAAAGCAAGTTATCCCTAGCCCATCATGCTCAATCATTGATCCATTCATGAAACACACTCGCATATTAGCTACAACCAATGCTCAAGTACGATCATAGTGCCCCTTAGTTGGTGCTTTATAAGAGAAAATGAAGACTCGAATAAAAATTGCATAAAGTAAATAGAGAGGCACTTCGTAGAGGGAAGTAGGGATTTGTAGAGGTGCCAGTGCTCAAAGCTTAAATTGAGAGATAAAAAATAATTTTGGTAGGTATGATTTTCTCGTCAACGAAAACGACTTAGAGTTCCCAACACTTTCCATGCTAGATATATCATAAGCGGTTCCCAAACATCAAATGAAGTTTATTCCTCTTTCCACCATTCTTTCACAATCCATGGCTTATCCGTATCCACTGGTACCCTCCGTACCAACACTTCACAAGGAATTTATTATTTGACAACATAAAGTAAATTTCTTTTTCATTTAGGGACTGGGAATCCCTATTACCATCATACTCTCGTACAATGACAAGTTAATAAACACTCATCTTGAGAATAACACATCTAGCATGAAAAATATTAGCCATCCATCACCGCTTCATGAGCGGTATGGGCGCACAAAAGAGAAAATTATTTTGAAATTAGAGTTGGCACATACAAATTTGCTTAGAACGACATGGAAATACTGCATATAGGTAAGTATGGTGGACTCATTTGGCACAACTTGGGTTTTAGGATTTGGATGCACAAGTAGTATTTCTACTTAGTACAAGGTGGAGGCTAGCAAGAGATTGAGAAGCGACCAACCAAGGAACGAAAACCATCATAAGAGAACATTAAACATAACTAACTCCGAATAAAGCACCACAAGTAGGATGTAATTTCATAGCATGACTATTGACTTTCATGCTTGCATAGGGAATCACAAACCTTAACATCAATATTATTACTAAAACATAATTACTCATTAACATGACTCACATATCACTATCATCATATCTCAAAACAATTACAAAGAATCTGTTGACACTCAAGAATGGCATGATCATAAAGAGTGACTTGAGGCTATAATGAGATGATGTTAAAATTATGAGCTCATGTCACCATTTGATGGCGCTCTTCAAGATGATCAAAATAGATATGGAGATGGTCCAAAATGAAGCTCGGATGCGAAAGTTATGACAATCTTAGAGATGCTCGTATTGACACAAGGTTAAAGAATGTCATGAAACCTAATTAAGATGGACTTGAATGAAAAAACTTACAACTTCAAAGTTCTTCATCTCGTCGAAACGGATGATTTTGATATAAAAATCATCCCCATTCAAGGTTGTATGCAAAACTTACATGCAAAACCGTGTGTTGCAGCAATGTGTGGCCGTATCATCCGGACCGGGGTCCGGATCATCCGGGAAATTGAAGCACCAAATACAAAAAAAAAAGTTTTGTGGTGAAGCCGGATGATCTAGGTCCAGTCCCGGATGATCCGGATGGAGGCCGGACAAGCCGGGTAGAGGTCCGGAAGTCTAGACAACTTTTTCTGCTATAGACTTTAGAAAACAGCCCGAAACATCCTCAAGATGGCCTCAGATCGGAAAGTGTTCAACATGAAAGTTGTGCGTCTCGTCGAGGCGGTTGATTTTGATATAAAATCATCCAAATCCAAGGTAGTATGAAAAAGTTACTGCCTGATTAGTGGACTGCTGTTAGAAATCTGGGCTTGGCCGGATCATCCGGGCCTAGAGCCGGACATCCGGGCCGAAGGTCATGAGGAGTCCAAATTTGGTTAGATTTTGATGATTTGGACGGCAAGACAAGTCCTTTTCCTGTAGGAGAAGTCCATCCACTTCTTATATAGATAAGAGGTGACGGTCGATTGAATAACACACAATCGAAATATCAATCTACCACTTTTACCTTTACTTTTATCATCTCCCTTGTTCTTCTTCTTCCTCGTTCTTTGTTTGTTCTTCTTGTTGCAGGGCGGTGAACCTCGAGGCCTTAGGGGCGATCAGGTCGACCTAGGACAGCCCATAGCCGCCGCGCGCCCTGACAGGGTCCCTCCCGGGCAAGCGGGGCTTCGGGTCTACAAAAACGTCCGCCGGATTGCTTGCGTACCGCGCGTCCGGACGGGTCTCCTTCGACGTGAGCTGCGGTGCATCACCCCCAGCGTTGAGGGTACACGGTGACGTTTTTGTGTGCGAACACACTTTTTGGCGACTCCACTGCGGACGAAGCTTTGAACGGTCTCCGGCCCGTTCTTGCTACGAAGGGATCGTCATCTAGGGTTTGCAATCTACAAAGGTAATATGAATACTCAATCCTCTTATGTAGATGCAAATAATCCCTATGTTGTTGCTAGATCACCTAATGAGCATAATGTATCGGCTAGCCCTAGTTTTATCAATCATGCATCTAATTATGCGCAAGAACCGATGCAAAGCAATCATCATGCTTCAAATTCTGATGAATTTAGTAATGTGCAACATATGTATCTAAACTCTCTTGCATCGGCAACCCCACAAATCCATATGCCGATGAACAACATGATGAGTTTGGTTCATCAATTTGAAACACATCATGTTAAAATTTCCAATAGCATACAAGAAAGAGTTTCACCCTTTTATTCATCGGATACTAATTTGCAATATGTGAATCCAACCTTGCCGGTGGATAGGAGAATTGGCCATGCTACTACTAGCTATCCGGTCAGTTACTCTCAACCATCTGTAACGCCCCGGACAAACCCGCTGGTGGTCGTTACTCCTGGTGGGATGTAGACTGGCCCCACATATTAATACTAGTCTTTTCTGCGCACTTTGTCCTCACTCGTGCGCACCCGGGACCAACTTCCCGGTCGGTCACTCATCCTGAAACTACTCCAAGCTGAGCACGCTTAACTTTGGAGTTCTATCTGAATGGGCTCCCGGAAAAGAAGGAATTCCTTATTGATATGAGTAGTCTATCATCCCTAATAAGCCAGGCTATCACACCATCATATGCTACACCTCATGCTAGTAATTTTTCGGCATTGCATACAACTGTAGATGCTCATAATTCGGCTCTGCACCTTCATGGTCATAGCCGAATAAGTAAAAAATCTCCAGGAGTGGACATGTCTTCATCTAATATTGTAGCGTATAATGCATGCTCTACGGAATTCGAGAATTTTGGCAACACTCATGAATCATTTCCGAAAGAATCTGAAAGTATTATGCAGCAATCCCTTCCGGAAGCGTTTGTGGCAGCGCTAAAAAAGAGCTTGGCACAAAACAAGAGGATTAGTGCTCTTTCCCTTGAACAATATGCAAAGGGGTTGTTTCCTGATTATGCTGCAATAAAGGCTAGAGTTTTTCAAGAAGATGAAACTTCATCAATTGATAGAATATTGTTATACACCAGTGCATACACCTCCACCCAGTGCTGCAACATATTATACACCCTCTACACAGTTGCAGAATTTTGGCAACACTAACAGGTCATTGCCGAAAGATCCTAAAAGCATTGGGGGCAAACTAATCTAGAGTGGCATGAAATTGAGAGGGGAGTTAAAGCTTTGCGCGATAGGGTGCAAGTACTTCGCCAAGAGAGAATTGACAGGGAATTGGCTCAAAGGAAAGACGCTTTGCCAATTGATATAACCGATGAAAAGAATGATGATTCGGAAACTAAAAGTACTTCAGTTGAAAAAGCCGAATCAAGTAGTATATATTCTGAATCCATCAAATTCAAAGATGCAAGCATCATTGAGAAAGGGCATGGCAAGCATAGGAAAATAGTCGTGCTTGATTTTTCTGAAGTTAATGGAACTTACTTCCTGCCCTATGAGTTACGTGCCGTAGAAATTGACAAGCCTCAAGGACAAGAGCAAGTAGCTGAACAAAGTTCGGACGACAAGGATCTTCAAAGTAATGATGCACGGAATAAAGAGGAATATGATGATAAGGTGTTGGGGAGTCATTCAAAGATAGAGCAAGATATTATTCAAGTTACACCACCATCATGCTCTCCCAACATATTTGAAGAGGTATGTCTAGCAAGTAGTTTACCTATTTACAGATTTGGTCACAACTTCATTATTGATGCATCTTTTAGAAATTTTCTCATAAGTAACTTTGAAAGACCAATGAAGAAGGGTAATTTACTTGCTAGAAATAAAATTGTTATAGAATATATCGGTCAACCCATTGTAGAATTTATAGAAACCAATAGTGACTTATTGTTGCAACAAAAGCTTTCCTCATTATAAACAAATAATGAATTCATTGCGGTACCTTTGAGTAGTGGTTTGCTTTCTTATACTAACGGAGCTCACGATAATTTTTGTGTAAGTTTTGTGTTGTGAAGTTTTCAAGTTTTGAGTATTGCTTTGATGGACTATGGAACAAGGAGTGGCAAAGGCCTAATCTTGGGGATGCCCATGGCACCCCAAGTAAATTCAAGATAATCAAAAGCCTAAGCTTGGGGATGCCCCGGGAAGGCATCCCCTCTTTCGTCTTCATCCATCGGTGACTATACTTGGAGCTATATTTTTATTCGCAACATGTTATGTGTTTTGCTTGGAGCGTCTTGTATAATTTGATTCTTTGCTTGTTAGTTTGCCACAATCTTCCTTGCTGGACACACCTATTTGAGAGAGTTAAATATGGCCTAGAAATTGTTAGAACACTCTATGTGCTTCACTTATATCTTTTGAGTTGAATAGTTTTTGCTCTAGTGCTTCACTTATATCTTTTAGAGCACGGTGGTGGTAATATTTTGTAGAAATTTTTGAACTCTCATGATTCACTTATATCCTTTTTAGAGTCTATTAAAACAGCATGGTAATGTGTTTAGGCTAAAGAAACTAGTCTTCACATGATAGACATCCAATGTCAATGTAGTAAAAAAAATCACACCAAGTGCATTGAATATGATGAGATGTTGGACGCTTGATCATTGTTTTGAGATATGAGGATGGTGATATTAGAGTCATTCTAGTGGAGTTATTATGAAATTGAGAAATACTTGTGTTAAGGTTAGCGATTCCCGTATCATGCACGTATGGTGAACCGCTATGTGACGAAGTTAGAGCATGAGGTATTTGTAGAGTGCCAACCTTTGTGTGGAGGTCGGGGCGCGCGATGGTTAACTCCTACCAACCTCCCCCCCTAGGAGCATGCGTTGATTACTTTGTTTTGATGACTCGTAGATTTTTTCAATAAGTATATGAATTCTTATGACTAATGTTGAGTCCATGGATTATACGCACTCTCACCCTTCCACCATTGCTAGCCTCTCTTGTACCGCGCAACTTTCGCCGGTGCCATAAACCCACTATATAACCTTCCTGAAAACAGCCACCATATTATTCCTCAAAACAGCCACCATACCTACCTATCATGGCATTTCCATAGCCATTCCGAGATATATTGCCATGCAACTTTCCACCGTTCCGTTTATATGACATGCATCATATTGTCATATTGCCATTGCACGATCATGTAGTTGACATCGTATTTGTGGCAAGGCCACCATGCATAATTTTTATACATGTCACTCTTGTTTCATTGCACATACCGGTACACCGCCGGAGGCATTCATATAGAGTCATACTTTGTTGTTGTAGTATCGAGTTGTAATGAAAGTGTGATGATCATAATTATTAGAGCATTGTCCCATGGGAGGAAAGGCTAAATCTATAAAGGCCCTCCGCAAAAAAAAAGAAAAAAAAGAAAGAAAGGCCAAATAAAAAAAGAAAGGCCCAAAAAAAGAAAAAAAGAAAATAAAAGAAAAGAAAAAAGGGACAATTGCTACTATCTTTTTTTTCCACACTTGTGCTTCAAAGTAGCACCATGTCCTTCATTGTAGAGAGTTTCATGTTTAGTCACTTTCATATACTAGTGGGAATTTTCGTTATAGAACTTGGCTTGTATATTCCAACGACGGGCTTCCTCAAATGCCCTAGGTCTTCGTGAGCAAGCAAGTTGGATGCACACCCACTAGTTTCTTTTGTTGATCTTTCATTCATATTTAGCTCTAGTGCATCCGTTGCATGGCAATCCCTACTCACTCACATTGATATCTATTGATGGGCATCTCCATAGCCCGTTGATACGCCTAGTTGATGTGAGACTATCTCCCTCCTTTTTGCCTTCTCCACAACCACCTCTATTCCACCCATAGTGCTATGTCCATGGCTCACGCTCATGTATTGCGTGAAAGTTGAAATGTTTGAAAAGATAGAGTAAGAAAACAAATGCTTGGCTGAAATCGGGGTTGTGCATGATATGAATTTTTTTTGTGTGATAACGAGGGATCATAGCCAACACTATATGATTTTGTAGGGATAACTTTCTTTAGCCATAGTATTTTGAGAAGACATGATTGCTTTGTTAGTATGCTTGAAGTATTGTTATTTCTTATGTCAATATAGACTTTTATCTTGAATCTTTCAGATCTGAACATTCATGCCACAATTAAGAAAATTACATTGAAAAACTATATTGGTTAGCATTCCACATCAAAAATTCTTTCTTTATCATTTACCTACTCGAGGACGAGCAGGAATTAAGCTTGGGGATGCTTGATACGTATCCAACGTATCTATAATTTTTTATTGTTCCATGCTATTATTTATGAAGTCTTGGATGTTTAATGGGCTTTATCATTCACTTTTATATCATTTTTAGGACTAACCTACTAACCCAAAGGCCCAGTTCAGATTGTTGTTTTTTGCCTATTTCAGGGTTTTGCAGAAAAAGTATATCAAACGGAGTCCAAACGGAATGAAACCTTCGCGAGAGATATTTTTGGAGGAAATCATGCACGATGAACTTAAGAACCACGTCAGAAGAGCCACGAGGGGCCCACGAGGTAAGGGGCGCGCCCCCCTTCCTAGGGCGCGCCCCCTGCCTCGTGTAGTCCCCGTGACTCCCCCGGTGCCCTCCTTCTTCCTATATAAGTCTACGTACCCCAGAAACTCCGTGAACAGAGAGAAAACCCTAATTCCACCGCCGTACCTTCCCGTGGAGATCCCGTCCTGGAGCCTGTTCCGGAGCTCCACCGAAGGGGGATCCATCACGGAGGCCTTCATCATCATCATCATCGCCCTCACCATGTGTTGTGAGTAGTTTACCTCAGACCTTCGGGTCCATAGCTAGTATCCAGATGGCTTCTTCTCTCTCTCTGGATCTCAATACAAAGTTCTCCTCGATCTTCGAGGAGATCTATTCGATGTAATCTCTTTTTGCGGTGTGTTTGTCGAGATCCGATGAATTGTCAGTTTATGATCAAGGTTATCTATGAAAGATATTTGGTTCTTCTCTGAACTTTTTATGTGTTCTCATAATATCCTTGCAAGTCTCTTCGAATTATTGGTTTGGTTTGGCCTACTAGATCTATAGTTCTTGCAATGGGAGAAGTGCTTGGCTTTGGGTTCAATCTTGCAGTGTCCTTCCCAGTGACAGTAGGGGCAGCAAGGCATGTATTGTATTGTTGCCATCGAGGATAAAAAGATGGGGTTTATATCATATTGCTTGAGTTTATCCCTCTACATCATGTCATCTTGCTTAAGGCGTTACTCTGTTCTTATGAATTCAATACACTAGATGCATGCTGGATAGCGGTCGATGTGTGGAGTAATAGTAGTAGATGCAGGCAGGAGTCGGTCTACTTGTCTCGGACATGATGCCTATATACAATGATCATGCCTAGATAGTCTCATAATTATTCGCTTTTCTATCAATTGCTCGACAGTAATTTGTTTACCCGGCGTAGAATATCGCTATCATGAGAGAAGCCACTAAAGAAAACTATGGCCCCCGGGTCTATTCTCAACATCTCAATCTACATCTACTTTACTTTTCTTGCTTTTATTTGTTGTTCTTATAAACCAAAAATACCAAAAATATAAACTATCATCTCTATCATATCTCACTTTCGTAAGTGACCGTAAAGGGATTGACAACCCCTTGTCGTGTTGGCTGCGAAGTTCTTATTTGTTTGTGCAGGTGCGAGGGACTCACGCGTGGTCTCCTACTGGATTGATACCTTGGTTCTCAAAAACTGAGGGAAATACTTACGCTACTGTGCTGCATCTCCCTTTCCTCTTCGAGGGAATACAACTCAAGCTCAAGAGGTAGCATGCCGCTCTTCACTCGGAGAGTTTTTGTAACTTAGGCGACTACGGGGTCGGTGCTAAGCCCCCGAGTGAGAGGGCTGCTCTTCACTCAGAGAGTTTTTGTAACTTGGGCGATTACGGGGTCGCAGCTTAGCCCCCGAGTGAGAGGGTCGCTCTTCACTCGGAGAGTTTTTGTAACATAGGCGATTACGGGGTCGCAGCTAAGTCCCCAAGTGAGAGGGCTGCTCTTCACTCGGAGAGTTTTTGTAACTTAGGCGGTTACGGGGTCGCAGCTAAGCCCCTGAGTGAGAGGGTCGCTCTTCACTCGGAGTGTATTTGTAACTTAGGCGATCACGGGGTCGCAGCTAAGCCCCCGAG
>LR738714.1:451000347-451078186 GCA_902687465.1 Secale cereale
AGTGTATTTGTAACTTTGGCGATTACATGGTCGCAGCTAAGCCCCCGAGTGAGAGGGCTGCTCTTCACTCGGAGAGTTTTTGTAACTTAGGCGATTACGGGGTCGCGGCTAAGCCCCCGAGTGAGAGGGTCGCTGTTCACTCGGAGTGTTTTTGTAACTTAGGCGATTACGGGGTCGCAGCTAAGCCCCCGAGTGAGAGGGTCGCTCTTCACTCGGAGTGTTTTTGAAACTTAGGCGATTACGGGGTCGCAGCTAAGCCCCCAAGTGAGAGGGTTGCTCTTCACTCGAATTGTTTTTGAAACTTAGGCGAATCGGATTCGCAGCTAAGCCACCCACTGGGGGATTTGAGAACACGTTCCTTTGGAACAACAATCATTATGGAATTGTCGCAAACTTGTCTTTGGAAAACAAACTGGAGGATTCTTATTACAACTTGTCTGGTCGAGTGCCTTAAGAGTAAAAGCGATGGAGCAGATCCGCATTCCATGAGCGTGGCTCATCTATTTTCTTGGCTACGTTGTAGAGGTGGTATGCCCCATTGTGGAGTACTTTGGTGATGATGAAGGGGCCCTCCCAGGCTGGAGCAAGCTTATGAGGTCATTTCTGACGTACTTGGAGTACAAGATCTCCTTCCTAGAATGCCCGGCCTCGAACATTGCGGGCGTGGAATCGACGCAGGTCCTGCTGGTATATGGTTGAGAGGATCAGGGCCATCTCGCACTCTTCTTCCAGGAGCTCGACTGCATCTTAGCGAGCTTGTTCTGCTTCAGCTTCTGAGAAGAGTTCTACCCGAGGGGCGTTGTGCAGCAAATCACTCGGAAGTACGGCCTCGGCGCCATACACCATGAAGAAGGGGGTTTGATCAGTCAACTGGTTCAGGGTTGTCCTTAGCCCCCACAGAACATATGGCAGCTTAGTAACCCAAGCACCAGCAGCGTGTTTGAGGTCGCGCATCAGCCATGGCTTCAACCCTTGAAGGATCAAGCCATTCGCCCTTTCTGCCTGTCCATTCGACTGCGGATGCGCTACAGATGCGTAGTCAACCCAAGTACCTTGGGAAGAACAGAATGCTTTGAACTCGTCTGAATCAAAATTGGAGCCATTATCTGTGATGATGCTATGGGGGACTCCATATCTGAATATCAGTTCCTTGACGAAGCTGACGGCGGTGCTTGAACCGAGGTTCTTGATGGGCTTGGCCTCGATCCATTTGGTAAGCTTGTCGACTGCCACGAGCAGGTGAGTGAAGCCACTCCTGCCTGTCTTGAAGGGCCCAACCATGTCTAACCCCCAAAGGGAAAATGGCCAAACCAACGGGATAGTCTTCAAGGAAGACGCATGTTTGTGGGACATGTTTGAGTAGAACTGACAGCCCTCGCATTTGTCGACGATATCTTTTGCCATCTCGTTCGCACGGGGCCAGTAAAACTCGGCTCGGTATGCCTTGGCCACGATGGTCCGGGAGGAGGCATGGTGGCCGCAGGTTCCCGAGTGAATCTCATTCAAGATCATTCGACCTTCTTCGGGGGTGATGCAACGCTGAGCGACTCCCATGACACTTTCTCTCTAGAGCTGACTCTGTATCACAGTGAAAGCTTTGGATCGACGGACAATCTGACGAGCCTCATGTTCATCCTCTGGGAGTTCCTGTCTGAGCAAGTACGCTATGTAGGGCACTGTCCAGTCGGGTGTGATTACCAAGACTTCCATGATCAGGTCGACCACGACTGGGACTTCAATTTCAGTCGGATCGGATGCACTTATCGGTTGCGGGGGCTCCTCTGTGAAGGGGTCTTCTATGACTAACGGGGTGTGTAGATGCTCCGAGAACACATTTTGGGGTATAGGTTTCCGAGTGGAGCCTATCTTCGTGAGATTGTCAGCAAGCTGATTCTTGATTCTGGGCACGTGGTGGAGCTCCAAACCTTCGAACTTCTTTTCTAGCTTCCGTACTGCACTGCAATATCTAGTCATCGCTGGGCTCCTGACGTCCCATTCCTTCATTACTTGATTGACCACTAAGTCTGTGTCGCCGTATACCATTAGGCGACAGACGCCGAGTGAAATGGCCATACGCAACCCGTACAAAAGCGCCTCATATTCAGTTTCGTTGTTCGAAGAATCAAAGTGAATTTTCAGGACATAACTGAGCTTGTCACCTCTGGGGGACACCAAGACCACGCCTGCACTGGATCTGTTCAGCATCTTGGATACATCGAAGAACATGGTCCAATGATCCGACTGGATCAGAGTCGGTTGCTCCTATTCAATCCACTCGGCAACAAAATCTGCTATTTCTTGAGACTTGATAGCTTTCTTTCCTTAAAACTTGAAATCCAACGGAATGAGTTCAATCGCCCATTTGGCCACTCGATCGGTTGCATCCCGATTGTTCAGAATTTCAGATAATGGAGCATCGCTGACTACTGAAATTGAATGATCCGAGAAGTAGTGTGCAACTTTCTTGGCGGTCAGGTAGATCCCATACTCAAGTTTCTGATAATGCGGATATCTCTGCTTGAAGGGAGTCAAGACTTCAGAAATGTAATAAACTGGGCGTTGGACTTTGTAGGCTTTGCCTTCTTCTTCCCGCTCGACCGTGAGTACTGTGTTGACAACTTGTCCAGTGGCTGCGATGTACAATAATAGAGGCTCTTTGCTGACTGGGGCAGCAAGCACCGCTAGGTGGAAAGCATGGGCTTTGAGTTCCTCGAACGTTGCTTTAGCTTCAGAATTCCACTCGAACTTTTCAGACTTCTTCATCAGTCGGTAGAGAGGCAATGCCTTCTCAACGAGGCGAGAGATGAATCGACTCAATGCGGCCAAACAACCAGTAAGTTTTTGAACTGCGTGTATACGCACGAGGCATTTCATTCGGAGGATAGCGCTGACCTTTTCTGGGTTAGCGTAGATCCCTCGTTCGGAAACGAGGAAACCGAGTAACTTGCCGCCCGGGACTCCGAATGTGCACTTTGACGGGTTGAGCTTGATATCATAAATTCTCAGGTTTGCGAATGTTTCAGCGAGGTCAGTCATTAGGTCGGAACCTTTATGTGATAGGCTGATTTTTTGTCCTCTTTTATTTGCGTGAGTTTTATTTGATTTTATTTTGAACCTTGGGATTTTGAATCTTTGCATATGGACTTAACCACTTGGGTACTCTTGGCTTTCACCCAAGTGCCTCATATCCATCTCAAATCATCTTTTCCCTCTGGTTCACTCTAATATAATTATTGGAATATTTTTCTTTACTAAAAAATATTCATTTTTCCTCCAAAACCCTAGCTAAGCCCATTGTGCTCCAAAGCAACCCCTATTTTTATTGCCCACAAAAATCTAAGGAAATTCATAAATATTCTTTGGACCCTAGGACACATTCCTGAGCAAAAAATATTGCACCACTTTTTGGAATATTTTTGCTACAGAAATTATTTTCTATTCTGGACAGAAATGGTAGTTTCTGCAGCAACTACCATTTTACTTGCTCCATTGCTTCTGAAAATCCATGTGCATCTTTACCTTAGTAACTTATGACTAGCCTCCAAAGCACAGCCTCCAACTCTTAGCCAATTTACCTCAGTAAACTCTCAAAGTTTCTGTCCAGAAACTTACCAGACGTGTAAATTTCTTTCTACTGCGTCTGGAACCAAACTAAACCTGGGTAACTCTCATATCTACCATGAACAACACGCTAGACATGATCTTTGGCACCAAGTAAGCCAGTAGGCAAAGTTCGCGTGGTGACCACGCATGTGCACCATGCCATGGCTGCTTGTCGGTGCACTCTGGATGCCGCCTAGCGCTCTGTTTCGCGCGTTCTTACTTCTGCGCCTGCCAGAGCTTGCCAACCTGCGCCACCATCTTTGTCTTGGTCTCTACAGCGCTCCCCTGGCACTCGCCGACGCCGGAGCTCGCCGCAGCAAGCACGGGCGCGGTCCGGCCAAGGCAACAGTGCGGTGCGCACTGTGCTCGTCGCCACCCCAGCGCCCATGTGCTCGTCCCCGTCCGCCCACAGCTCCCGCGTGAACCCCGTCGCCTTCTCCCCCTCTCACTGACGCCATTCGTCACCGGGCGCAGCGTCCAGGTGTCGCCAACGGAGCCTCGAAACCCCCTCTCGGCTCGCCTATATATAGGACTCCTCCCAGCCTCCCCGAGCACCCAGCTCCACTCCCACACACACCACGACTACGTAGAACACCGTGGCCCGGCCGGGCAGGCCACAGGCCGCCGTCCCCGAGCTTGAGCTTGCCGGCGATCCCCTCGGGTCGTCGCGGTAGCTCCAGCCCCTCTCAGGCCAAGGCGAACCTTCCAGAGCCTCTGCCACTCTCTGGTGGTGATGTTCCACCTAGTTGGAGCTTCTAGCGTCGCCGTTGCTCGCCGTCTTCTTCAACTTCGGTGACCACCCCGCTCTGCCTCCGCCTGCGAGGTCATTTCCGATGCCGTCTGACCATCCCTAGCTACTCTACGGGTATGGGCAGGTGTGCCTCGACCTCCTCTATCAATCTATCCCTCCCATCTTGGCCAAGGAGCTCGCGTCGCCGGCGTGCGCTCCGGCGAGGCCACAGCCGCCCATGTTCTTCTTCCTCTCTCCCCCTCACCTGAATAGCGGGGCCCGCTAGTCAGCCTCTCTGTACCCACGCGAAGCGGTACGAGTGGTGGCGCCCTGCGCTTTTACGCCTTCGACGTCACCCCCTTTTCAGTCTGTTTATTTATATTCCAAATTTAAATATATTCCAGAATACTTCAAACTGCGAAAACTTTTTAACCATAAGTCCAAATGAATTGATTCTTTTTGCATTGTGTTCTTTGTAAAGAAATCTTGGAGCACACCAAAAATGAGACTATTTGGTGCTGTGTAGATTTTCTGGTGAATTTTTGAATGGTTCTTGATATTTTCTTTTTGTACATTTTATTATTTTCAGAAGGTGAAGCTTGTCTTGAGGATCACCAGCAGGCTTGTGAACCTCATTTGCACTAAGGCAAGCCACAGCAACATTCTCATAGTGCCATTTCAATATTTGTGATTTTCCAACTTGAATAAATGATTTAATTTATGCATATGAATTATTTTTGTTAAATACTTTCTGTTGGTTGCTGTATTTAGTTGTTTCATTTAGTTCACAGAAAGTTGGAAGTTGGTTTAAGTTATTAAGATAGCTAGAAGAAAGTTTGGATCATTGAGTGTTGGGGATCATAGCAGAAAATCAAAATTTTTCCTACGCATCACCAAGATCTATCTATGGAGTAATCTAGCAACGAGGGGAAAGTGAGTGCATCTACATACCCTTGTAGATCGCGATGCGGAAGCGTTGCAAGAACGCGGATGAAGGAGTCGTACTCGCTACGATTCAGATCGCGGTTGATTCTGATCTAAGCGTCGAATAACGGCACCTCCGCGTTCAACACACGTGCAGCCCGATGACGTCTCCCACGCCTTGATCCAGCAACGAGAGAGGGAGAGGTTGGGGAAGACTCCATCCAACAGCAGCACGACAGCGTGGTGGTGGTGGAGGAGCGCGGGACTCCAGCAGGGCTTCGCCAAGCGCTGCGAGAGACGATGAGGGAGAGGGGTAGGGCTGCGCCAAAAGGGAGACGATCTCATGTGTCTGGCAGCCCCAAAACCCCCACTATATATAGGGGAAGGGGAGGGGCTGCGCCCCCATCTAGGGTTCCCTCCCTAGGGGTGGCGACAGCCCCCAAAACCCATCTAGGGTGCGGCCAAGGGGGGGAGAGAGGGGGCGCCCTAGGGTGGGCCTTAAGGCCCATCTGGACCTAGGGTTTGCCCCCCTCCCACTCTCCATGCGCCTTAGGCCTTGGTGGGGGGGCGCACCAGCCCACCTGGGGCTGGTCCCCTCCCACACTTGGCCCACGCAGCCTTCTGGGGCTGGTGGCCCCACCTGGTGGACCCCCGGGACCCTCCCGGTGGTCCCGGTACGTTACCGATATCGCCCGAAACTTTTCTGATGACCAAAACGGGACTTCCCATATATGAATCTTTACCTCCGGACCATTCCGGAACTCCTCGTGACGTACAGGATCTCATCCGGGACTCCGAACAACATTCGGTAACCGCGTACATACTTTCCCTATAACCCTAGCATCATCGATCCTTAAGTGTGTAGACCCTACGGGTTCGGGAACCATGTAGACATGACCGAGACAACTCTCCGATCAATAACCAACAGCGGGATCTGGATACCCATGTTGGCTCCCACATGCTCCACGATGATCTCATCGGATGAACCACGATGTCAAGAATTCAATCAATCCCGTATACAATTCCCTTTGTCTATCTGCATAGTACTTGCCCGAGATTCGATCGTCGGTATACCGATACCTCGTTCAATCTCGTTACCGGCAAGTCTCTTTACTCGTTCTGTAACACATCATCCCGTGATCAACTCCTTGATCACATTGTGCATATTATGATGATGTCCTACCGAGTGGGCCCAGAGATACCTCTCCGTCATATGGAGTGACAAATCCCAAGTGTCGATTCGTGCCAACCCAACAGACCATTTCGGAGATACCTGTAGTGCACCTTTATAGCCACCCAGTTACGTTGTGACGTTTGGTACACCCAAAGCATTCCTACGATATCCGGGAGTTGCACAATCTCATGGTCTAAGGAAAAGATACTTGACATATAGAAAAGCTTTAGCATACGAACTACACGATCTGTGCTAGGCTTAGGATTGGGTCTTGTCCATCACATCATTCTCCTAATGATGTGATCCCGTTATCAACGACATCCAATGTCCATGGTCAGGAAACCGTGACCATCTATTGATCAACGAGCTAGTCAACTAGAGGCTTACTAGGGACATGGTGTTTGTCTATGTATCCACACATGTATTTGAGTTTCCTATCAATACAATTCTAGCATGGATAATAAACAATTATCATGAACAAGGAAATATAATAATAACCAATTTATTATTGCCTCTAGGGCATATTTCCAACAGTCTCCCACTTGCACTAGAGTCAATAATCTAGTTCACATCGCCATGTGATTAACACTCACAGGTCACATCGCCATGTGACCAACATCCAAAGAGTTTACTAGAGTCAGTAATCTAGTTCACATCAATATGTGATTAACACTCAATAAGTTCTGGGTTTGATCATGTTATGCTTGTGAGAGAGGTTGTAGTCAACGGGTCTGCGACATTCAGATCCCTATGTACTTCGCAAAACTTTATGTCATATCGTAGATGCTGCTACCACGTTCCTCTTGGAGCTATTCCAAACTGTTGCTCCATTATACGTATCCGGTATCTCCACTTAGAGTTATCCGGATAGGTGTTAAGCTTGCATCGACGTAACTCTTTACGTCGAACTCTTTATCACCTCCATAACCGAGAAACATTTCCTTATTCCTCGAAGGATAATTTTGACCACTATCTAGTGATCCACTCCTGGATCACCTTTGTACCCTCTTGCCATACACGTGGCAAGGCACACATCAGGTGCGGTACTCAGCATGGCATACCGTATAGAGCCTATGACAAAAGCATAGGGGACGACCTTCGTCCTTCCTCTTTCTTCTGTCGTGGTCAAGCTTTGAGTCTAACTCAACTTCACACCTTATAACTCAGCTAAGAACTCCTTCTTTGACTGATCTCTATTGAACTCCTTCAAAATCATGTCAAAGGTGTGTGTTCTTTTGAAAGTATCATTAGGCGTCTTGATCTATCTCTATAGATCTTGATGCCCAATTATATAAGCAGCTTTATCCAGGTCTTCCTTTGAAAAACTCCTTTCAAACAACCCTTTATGCTTTCCAGAAATTCTACATCATTTCGGATCAAAAATATGTCATTCACATATACTTATCAGAAATGTTGTAGTGCTCCCACTCACTTTATTGTAAATACAAGTTTCTAACAAACTTAGTATAAACCCAAAAACTTTGATCACTCCATCAAAACGTATATTCCGACTCCGAGATGCTTGCTCTAGTCCATGGAAGGATCGCTGTAGCTAGCATACCTTTTAGCATCCTTAGGATCGACAAAACCTTTCTGATTGTATCACATACAACCTTTCCTTACGAAAATTGGTAAGGAAACTTGTTTTTGACATCCATCAGCCAGATTTCATAAATGCAGCTAATGCTAACATGATTCCGACGGACTTAAGCATCGCTACGGGTGAGAAAATCTCATCGTAGTCAACTCCTTGAACTTGTGAAAAACTTTTCGCCACAAGTCGAGCTTTATAGACGGTGACATTACCGTCCACGTCCGTCTTCTTCTTAAAGATCCATTTATCTCAATGGCTTGCCGATCATCGGGCAAGTCCACCAAAGTCCATACTTTGTTTTGATACATGGATCCTATCTCGGATTTCTCGGCTTCTAACCATTTGTCGGAATACGGGCCCACCATCGCTTCTCCATATTTCATAGGTTCATTGTTATCCAACAACATGACATCTAAGACAGGATCACCGTACCACTCAGGAGTAGTACATATCCTTATCGACCTACGAGGTTCGATAGCAACTTGATCTGAAGCTTCATGATCACTATCATTAGTTTCCTCTTCAAGAGTCGTAGGTTCCACGGAAACATCTTTCTGTGTTGCACTACTCTCCGGTTGAAGTGATGGTTCGATAACCTCGTCAAGTTATATCTTCCTCCCACTCAATTATTTCAAGAGAAACTCCTTCTCGAGAAAGGACCCGTTCTTAGCGACAAACATTTTTGCCCTTGGATCTGAGACAGAAGGTATACCATGTTACCATTGGGTATCCTATGAAGATGTATTTGTCCGCTTTGGGTTCGAGCTTTTTCCCGGCTGAAGCCATAAGCATCGCAGCCCCAAACATTAGGAAAATGACAACTTTGGTTTCTTGCCAAACCAGACAGCGTCGTCTCAACGGACTTAGATGGTGCCCTATCTAAAGTGAATGCAGCTGTCTCTAATGCATAACCTCAAAATAATAGCGGTAGATCGGTAAGAGTCATCACAGATTGCACCATATCTCATAAGGTTCGATTACGACGTCCGGACACACCATTTCGCTGTGGTGTTCCAGGTGGCTTCAACTCCGAAACAATTCCACAATGTCTTAAGTGATTGCCAAACTCATAATTCAGAAAATCTCTCCTTGATCAGATCGTAGGAACATGATCTTCTTGTTATGATGATTCTTAACTTCACTCTGAAATTGCTTGAACTTTTCAAATGTTTCAGACTTTTGCTTCATTAAGTAAATATACCCATATCTACTTAAATCGTCAGTGAAGATGAGAAAATAACGATATCCACCACACGCCTTAATTCTCATTGGATCACACACATCAGCATGTATGATTTCCAACAAGTCACTTGCCCGTTTCATTGTACCTGAAAATGGGATCTTAGTCATCCTGCCCATGAGGCATGGCTCGCATGTGTCAAGCGATTCAAAATCAAGTGACTCCAAACATCCATGAGCATGGAGTTTCTTCATGCATTTTATGCCAAAATGACCTAAGCGGCAGTGCCACAAGAAAGTGGTACTATCATTATTAACTCTACATCTTTTGGCATTAATATTATCATCATGTGTATTACTATGATCGAGATCCAACAAACCATTGGGTGCATGACCATAAAGGTATTATTCATATAAACAGAATAACCTTTATTCTTTGACTTAAATGAATAACCGTATTTCTATGAACATGATCTAATCATATTCATGCTCAACGTAGACACCTGATAACATTTATCTAGGTTCAACACTAATCTCGAAAATAGAGGGAGCGTGCGATGGTGATCTTATCAACCTTGGAAACACTTCCAACACACATCGTCACCTTGCCCTTAGCTAGTCTCCGTTCAGTCCGTAGCTTTTGCTTCAAGTCACTAATAATAGCAACTGAACCGGTATCCAATACCCATGTGCTACAAGGAGTACTAGTGAGGTACACATCAATAACACGTATACTTTGTTGAAGTTGCCAGCTTTTCTTATCTACCATGTATTTGGGGTAGTTCCGCTACCATGTGACCATTCCCCTTACAATAGAAGCACTTAGTCTCGAGGTTTGGGTTCAACCTTGGGTTCCTTCATCAGAGCGACAACTGGTTTGCCATTCATGAGGTTTCCCCTTCTAGCCCTTGCCTCCTTTGAAACCAGTGGTCTCGTTAAACCATCAACACTTGATGCTCCTTCTTGATTTCTACTTTTGCGGTCTTAAGAACCGCTAACAGCTCCGGGATCATCTCCATCCTTTGCATGTCATAGTTCATCACGAAGTTCTAGTAGCTTGGTGATAGTGTCTAGAGAATTCCGTCAACCACTATCTCATCTGGAAGATTAACTCCCACTTGGTTCAAGTGATTTTAGCACCCCAGACATTCTGAGCACATGCTCACTAGTTGAGCTATTCTCCTCCATCCTTTTTTGGCAAAAGAACTTGTCAGAGGTCTCATACCTCTCAACACGGACATGAGCCTGAAATCCAAATTTCAGCTCTTAGAACATCTCATATGTTCTATGACGTTCAAAACGTCAATGGAATCCCGATTCTAAGCCGTAAAGTATGGTGCACTAAACTATCAAGTAGTCATCAGGACGTGTCTGTCAGGTGTTCACAACATCCACAGAAGACGTTGTAGGGGTTTGCACATCGAGCGGTGCATCAAACACGTAAGCTTTCTGTGTAGCAGTGAGGACACTCCTCAAATACGGACCCAGTCCGCATCATTGCTTACAATATCTTTCAACTTAGTCTTTCTCTAGGATCGTATTAGACAGGGAGCTACAACGCAGCTATTGGTCTACAACATAATTTGCGAAGACAACTTAGACTATTGTTCATGACAATTGAGTTCATCTAATGAACTCCCACTCAGATAGACATCTCTCTAGTCATCTAAGTGATACATGATCCGAATCGACTAGGCCGTGTCCGATCATCACGTGAGACGGACTAGTCATCAACGGTGAACATCTTCATGTTGATCGTATCTTCTATACGACTCATGTTCGACCTTTCGGTCTTCCGTGTTCCGAGGCCATGTCTGTACATGCTAGGCTCGTCAAGTCAACCCTAAGTGTATCGCGTGTGTAAATCTGGCTTGCACCCGTTGTATGCGAATGTTAGAACCTATCACACCCGATCATCACGTGGTGCTTCGGAACAACGAACCTTAGCAACGGTGCACAGTTAGGGGGAACACAATTCTTGAAATTTTAGTGAGAGATCATCTTATTCACTACCGTCGTTCTAAGCAAATAAGATGTAAAACATGATAAACATCACATGCAATCAAATAGTGACATGATATGGCCAATATCATCTTGCTCCTTCGATCTTCATATTCGGGTCTCCATGATCATCATCGTCACCGGCATGACACCATGATCTCCATCATTGTGTCTTCATGAAGTCGTCTCGCCAAACATCACTTCTACTACTATGGCTAACGTTTAGCAATAAAGTAAAGTAATTACATGGCGTTATTCAGTGACATGCAGGTCATACAATAAATAAGACAACTCCTATGGCTCCTGCCGGTTGTCATTCTCATCGACATGCAAGTCGTGATTCCTATTACAAGAACATGATCAATCTCATACATCACATATATATCATTCATCACATCCTTTTGGCCATATCACATCACACGGCACATGCTGCAAGAACAAGTTAGACGTCCTCTAATTGTTGTTGCAAGTTTTTACGTGGCTGCTATAGGTTTCTAGCAAGAACATTTCTTACCTACGCCAAAACCACAACGTGATATGCCAATTTCTATTTACCCTTCATAAGGACCCTTTTCATCGAATCCGATCCGACTAAAGTGGGAGAGACAGACACCCGCTAGCCACCTTATGCAACTAGTGCATGTCAGTCGGTGGAACCAGTCTCACGTAAGAGTACGTGTAAGGTCGGTCCGGGCCACTTCATCCCACGATGCCGCCGAATCAAGATAAGACTAGTAACGGCAAGTAAATTGACAAATCGACGCCCACAACTACTTTGTGTTCTACTCGTGCAAGATACTACGCATAGACCTAGCTCATGATGCCATTGTTGGGGATCGTAGCAGAAAATCAAAAAATTCCTACGCATCACCAAGATCTATCTATGGAGTAATCTAGCAACGAGGGGAAAGTGAGTGCATATACATACCCTTGTAGATCGCGATGCGGAAGCGTTGCAAGAACGCGGATGAAGGAGTCATACTCGCTGCGATTCAGATCGCGGTTGATTCCGATCTAAGCGTCGAACAACGGCACCTCCGCGTTCAACACACGTGCAGCCCGATGACGTCTCCCACGCCTTGATCCAGCAAGGAGAGAGGGAGAGGTTGGGGAAGACTCCATCCAACAGCAGCACGACGGCGTGGTGGTGGTGGAGGAGCGCGGGACTCCAGCAGGGCTTCGCCAAGCGCTGCGAGAGACGAGGAGGGAGAGGGGTAGGGCTGCGCCAAGAGGGAGACGATCTCATGTGTCTGGCAGCCCCAAAACCCCCACTATATATAGGGGAAGGGGAGGGGCTGCGCCCCCATCCAGGGTTCCCTCCCTAGGGGTGGCGGCAGCCCCCAAAACCCATCTAGGGTGCGGCCAAGGGGGGGAGAGAGAGGGGGCGCCCTAGGGTGGGCCTTAAGGCCCATCTGGACCTAGGGTTTGCCCCCCTCCCACTCTCCATGCGCCTTGGGCCTTGGTGGGGGGGCGCACCAGCCCACCTGGGGCTGGTCCCCTCCCACACTTGGCCCACGCAGCCTTCTGGGGCTGGTGGCCCCACCTGGTGGACCCCCGAGACCCTCTCGGTGGTCCCGGTACGTTACCGATAGCACCCGAAACTTTTCCGGTGACCAAAACGGGACTTCCCATATATGAATCTTTACCTCCGGACCATTTTGGAACTCCTCGTGACGTCTGGGATTTCATCCGGGACTCCGAACAACATTCGGTAACCGCGTACATACTTTCCCTATAACCCTAGCGTCATCGAACCTTAAGTGTGTAGACCCTACGGGTTCGGGAACCATGTAGACATGACCGAGACAACTCTCCGGTCAATAACCAACAGCGGGATATGGATACCCATGTTGGCTCCCACATGCTCCACGATGGTCTCATCGGATGAACCACGATGTCAAGGATTCAATCAATCCCGTATACAATTCCCTTTGTCTATCCGCATAGTACTTGCCCGAGATTCGATCGTCGGTATACCGATACCTCGTTCAATCTCGTTACTGGCAAGTCTCTTTACTCGTTCTGCAACACATCATTCCGTGATCAACTCCTTGATCACATTGTGCACATTATGATGATGTCCTACCGAGTGGGCCCAGAGATACCTCTCCGTCATACGGAGTGACAAATCCCAGTCTCGATTCGTGCCAACCCAACAGACACTTTCGAAGATACCTGTAGTGCACCTTTATAGCCACTCAGTCACGTTGTGACGTTTGGTACACCCAAAGCATTCCTATGGTATCCGGGAGTTGCACAATCTCATGGTCTAAGGAAAAGATACTTGACATATAGAAAAGCTTTAGCATACGAACTACACGATCTGTGCTAGGCTTAGGATTGGGTCTTGTCCATCACATCATTCTCCTAATGATGTGATCCCGTTATCAACAACATCCAATGTCCATGGTCAGGAAACCGTGACCATCTGTTGATCAACGTGCTAGTCAACTAGAGGCTTACTAGGGACATGGTGTTTGTCTATGTATCCACACATGTATCTTAGTTTCCTATCAATACAATTCTAGCATGGATAATAAACAATTATCATGAACAAGGAAATATAATAATAACCAATTTATTATTGGCTCTAGGGCATATTTCCAACATTGAGAACTAATATGGATATGTATATAAATAGCTATGTGAAGATATTTTCTTTTACATAAGTATTATGATAAAAAATTTGCTAGAATTTTTTCTGTTTTTAATTGGAAGTAAATCATAACCAGAATAATACTGAAGTTGTGATGCTTACATTTAGTAAAGTAAAGTTGACCCAGTTATTTCTTTTTGTAATGCATTTGGTATGTTGCATTCCATGGCATTTTATGACACCGGTTATTTATTTTCTTTAAGTTGAAACTGTAAATAACTCAACTTGAGTAATTGTTGACCAGGTCATGGTGCCACTGAATCGAGTTTTTCCCAATGCAACCACATTTGCCTTTATGGGAAGGTCTTTATTCAGTTTATTGTCATGCCTCTTGTCGGTACCTCCAAATAGGGAAGGTTATGGGCATGCGGTACCCTGGACCAGTAAGCAGACATAACCTTGTGTGCCCGTTGTTCAGTTTAGGGTACCGAGTCCCCGTTTGGGACAATTTCTGCTTGGCCACGACGGTGGTCGGTGTGCCTTTGGTAGGCACAGGGCCACCCAGGACTGTTCCAGTAGGGAAAGAGTCGGAATGGCCGGGAGAGTATCATGGCAATGGAAGAGTTTTATCGGGACGCTGTTGGTCCGCCCGAATGGGAAAGCGAGGCCATGGGTTCCGTGGTGTGGGTACAGTGCATTATCTCTGCAGAGTGTAATTAATCTATCGATAGCCGAGTCCACGGTCACGGACACGCTCGAAAGTAAGTCACACCATGGGTCAACATAAAATAAAATTCTGCTCACTAAGTTACGACTTTTTGTACTGTAACCATGGTGGTAGAGCCACCGAGATGATTTGAGACCAAGTATGGTCAGGGTTGTGATCGCCGGAAAGATCACGAATTATGTCCTGTTGAGATGAACAAGTTTATAGTTTAAGAAAATCACTATGGGTAAGTCAGACCGAGGGTCTGTTTTCACAAGAGCATGAGCACATCATGTTATTCGTATTTATATTCATGTATGGTGCTGCATTTTTAACAACTGATTAATTATCATGATATTGTTTGTCATTATGATTTTGTTTCCTGTAAGCTTGCAAGTACATTCAATGTACTGACCTGGCATGTCATGCCAGATTTCAGGAAAGTTTTGCTGGAAAGGAGGGCCGTCCGAGTCTAGACCATGTCCACATCGGTGTCCCTGTGAGATGGAGTTACGCTATGAAGTCGTTCCGCTGCTGCGTAGTTTTTATGACTGAGGCCTTTTATGTTCATTAAATAATGTACATATTTTCCAGCTGCACCGTGTGTGCCACTTGGCCTCGCTACTCGTTGTAATGTAAAACTTTGATCCGCTAGTATCAATAAAGCGGTTGTTTTCTGTACCAAGATGTTGTGTGTGTTGCCAGAAGTCAAGGTATCTGGGCTGGCAATGCAAGATAAATCGGTCGCTCTGATCCGGGGTGCCACAATGCTTGGTATCAGAGCCGCACTGACTGTAGGACACGTTAGATTAAGACGTGCTAACTAAGCGCCAGATACGCGTTTAGGTTTAGTGTCGGTAGTCTACATAGCTGATTATTGCTTTACATATACTTGTCTAATCTTTATGCTAACCTAATGATGGTTGTGAGTGTAGATGGCTCCAGTGCCGTATCCGTGCTAGTTGCAGCTGATGCCGTACACGTCACCACACCTCCTTCGCAATGTGTGGCGTCGGCTGTACCCTCATGGAGATGACCCAGTTTATCGTGTGTACCGGGAGCGTCTAGCAGACTCAGTTTATGAGTATCAGGCAGTGGTGACTCTGCGCGTTAGTTCTGACTCCAGCTCTTACACTCGTACCTCTCAGAGCGGTTATGCTTCTACCGCTTCGCAGGCCGTCCAATTTGCTGCATTCAAGATCCGTGTTGAGCTTCGACACAGCGAGGTCCGCATGCAGAACCACCCAGGTTTCCAATATTATCCTTCTCTGCACGACAACGGTCGAGTTCATTTCCCGGAAATTGATCCGGAGTCCGATTGTGTTGCTAGCCATCTTTCCCGTTATATTACTGCTAGCTATCTCATGATCCACGAGCTGTCTCGCGAGTTGACTAACACTCGTATTGCTTTAGCCACCACTAGGTCTGTCACCAATCCCGCCTCCATGGGATTTACCCCTTACATCCCCGGTTCCGTTTCCCCTATTTCACCAGTAACCCCTCCTAGTAGCTCGGGCGCCTCGACCATAACTCCTCTTAGTGCCCCTGCTGAGTGGATATCACTTCTCACTACCCATGTAGCTCCTATGATCCACCCTACTCCCGCCCCAGAAAGAGAGCCTCCGATGCAGCGTCGCCGTGTTACCTTTAACCCCGAGATTTCAGTTAACCTCGTCAGTTCAAGATCCGAGTCCACTTCAGGAGAGGACCCCACAGCACCCGCAGAGCAGTAGAGCTCCAGAGTATTCGCAGTTGTCAGACTAATGTACGAATGTAACTGTACGATTCATGATGTTTCGTTTCATGTATGGGAGTAGTGGAACCGGGCATATTAATTACTTTTCATGTATGAGCCCCTGTATAATTATGCTAAAGTTGTATTTCTTTTACTCGCTGTCTTTCTTCGCAATTTTATTTTCCCTCGAGTTTTGTTGCTGGCTTTTCCCCAAATATTTCTTTTGAATGTTTCTCATCTTGGTTGCGTTGTCTAGGGAAAAATCCATAATAGGATGACGCGGGGAGGCAACAGTAGCAACACTCACGAGAATGTTCATGTTCATCGCTCCGCACGACAGGCAAGACACCTCCCTTAGTCGTACATACCACCGCCTCCACCGCCAAATCCGCCTACCACTGAGCAAATTCTGCGTATGTTTGAGGAAAGAAGAAGTAATGATCTTCTTGAGATATTAAAAAGTGTTCAAGCTATGGTTGGTCAGAATGGAACTCAGAACGGTCATCACTCCAAGCTATCAGATTTTCACAGAACTCAGCCTCCTAGTTTCAGTCAGGTTGTTGGCCCCTTAGATACCGACGATTGGTTACAGACCATTGAAAGGAAGCTTGAGATTGCCAGTACTGCAGAAGAGGACAAAGTTCCATATGCAACTCACTATCTTGAAGGCGCTGCTGCCATATGGTGGCAAAATACAAAAGCCATGTGGACTACTGATGAAGAACTCACCTGGACAAAATTCAAGGACCAGTTCCGAAAATATCACATCCCTACTGGAATTATGAAAACCAAGCAATGTGAATTTCTTGCACTCACCCAAGGAAATTTGTCTGTGGGTGAATATTTGCAGAAATTCAACCACCTGGCCCGTTACTCCCTATATGATGTGGCCACTGAAGAAAGAAAGATTGACAGATTTCTTGGAGGATTAAACTCGCAACTCAGGTGCACTCATAGCATGCTCGATTTTCCAGACTTCCAAACTTTGGTGAATAAAGCTTTCATTGCGGAAAGAGAACACAAGCCCGTACTAGAGAACCGGCCTGCTAATAACGAGCACAAGCGCAAGTTTGAACCAAGGAAAGAAGGGCAACCAGTGCAGAAGGCTCGAACCTGGCAGCAAACTCAGGTGGAATACAAGCCCAATTGGCAACAGAATGTTAACAAGACCACCACCCAAGTCAAGAATGTTGTCACCAACCCAGTACACGAGGAGCGTCAGCGCAATAATTCTTGTTTCAGTTGTGGGCAAAATGGACACTATGCCAGGCAGTGCCCTAAGAACAGCAAGGTGAATGCCTTATTCCGTCCACAAGTCAACTTTATGGGGTCATACCCGAACCAGCAAAACATCGTCGGGCGCGTCCATCACCTCTCCGCAGATGAAGCTCAAGAAAACCCCGAAGTAGTCATTGGTATGTTTTCTGTTAATAGCATACCTGCCATAATTTTATTTGACTTGGGGGCTTCCCACTCTTTTATTTCTTGGAGTTTTGTTGCCCAAAACAAATTTTCTTGTTCTCTTTTGGGCAAAAATATGCTGGTACAAACCCCGGGATCTTTAATCAAGAGCAATCTGGTCTGCCGTGACTTGGAGATCAATATCAACGGAATAAGCTTTCCAACTTCCTTGATACTCATCGAGTCAGTACAGTTGGACGTTATTTTGGGCATGAATTGGCTAACCCAATATCAGGTACGCATAAACTATGCAACCCGAGAAGTCACTCTGACGAGTCAAAAAGGGCAGGCTACAAAATTCGATTCCCGCAGAAGCATGCCAAAGAAGGGAATGATATTCACTATTGTGGCTGAATTGGAATTAATTCCTGTGGTTAGTGAATTTCCGGGTGTATTTCCAGAAGAATTGCCAGGCATGCCGCCAGATCGAGAGCTTGAGTTTGCAATAGATCTGGTACCCGGAACCGCACCGCTATACAAGAAGTATTACAGGATGCCCTCATCAGAATTAGTGGAATTAAAGAAGCAACTCGATGAAATGCTCCAAAAAGGGTATATCCGTCCCAGTTCCTTACCATGGGGATCGCTTGCACTCTTTGTAAGCAAGAAGGATGGCAGCCTTCGCATGTGTGTGGATTATCATCAGCTGAATGATGTCACCATCAAAAACAAATATCCGCTGCCAAGAATTGATGATTTATTCGATCAACTCAGTGGGGCCAAGGTATTCTCCAAGATTGACTTACGGACCGGATACCATCAACTTAAGATTAAAAAGGAAGATATTCCTAAGACCGCATTCACCACTCGATACGGTCTTTATGAATATACAGTTATGTCCTTTGGTCTCACCAATGCCCCTATGTTCTTCATGCACATGATGAACAAAGTATTCATGGATTTCCTCGATAAGTTCTTGGTAGTCTTTATCGATGACATACTTATATATTCAAAAAGTGAAGGGGGTCACAAAGAACATCTCCGAGCAGTGTTGCAACGACTCCGCGACCATCAGCTTTATGCCAAGTTCAGTAAATGTGAGTTCTGGCTCAAACAAGTTGGATTTCTTGGACACGTGCTATCCGCCGAAGGTATAGCCGTAGACCCAAGCAAAGTAAAAGACGTGCTCAATTGGTTGCCACCCACAACGGTATCTCAGATCAGGAGTTTCCTTGGACTGGCTGGATATTACCGTCGTTTCATTGAAGGATTCTCCAAGATTGCCAAACCCATGACAGAGCTACTCAAAAAGGACAAGAAGTTTGAATGGACTAGCGACTGTGAGAAAAGTTTCAGTGAGCTAAAGACACGGCTGACCACCGCACCCGTGTTAACCCTTCCAGACATCTATCGCAATTTTGATGTATACTGTGACGCATCCAGACAAGGACTTGGTTGCATACTTATGCAAGACGGCAAGGTAGTGGCATATGCATCACGACAGCTACGACCGCACGAAGGAAATTACCCTACTCATGATCTGAAATTAGCCGCATTAGTACATGCTCTCAAAATATGGAGGCATTATCTCATCGGGAAGAAGTGCCAATTTTTTACCGATCACAAAAGTCTCAAGTATATATTTACTCAACCAGATTTAAATCTCCGTCAGCTAAGGTGGCTTGAGCTAGTTAAGGATTATGATCTTGGAATAAATTACCACCCGGGTAAAGCCAACGTGGTGGCTGATGCACTCAGTCGAAAGCCGGTCAGCTTAAACCTCATATTAAAATCGTTGCCCACTAAACTTCAAGAGGAGATTGCTCAACTCCATCTGAACATCATTGAGGCTGGTCTCGCTAATATTTTGGAAGTTGCCCCCACACTTGAGGAAGAAATCTGCAAGGCCCAGCCAGACGATCCTGTCCTACAAAAGCATGCCAAGAATATGCTGGCAGGATGTACCTCTGATTTCTCAAAGGATCACTTTGGGAGTCTCCGATTTCGTGGAAGGATTTGTGTACCAAATCAGTCGGACCTGAAAAAGAAAATCTTGTCAGAAGCACACGAATCCTCATACTCTATTCATCCTGGGGTACAAAAATGTATGAAGACCTTCATCAAATATTCTGGTGGGATGGAATGAAGAAAGACATTGCCTATTTTGTGGCTTGTTGCGACATATGCAACAAAGTAAAGGCAGAACATCAGAAGCCAGCCGGACTTCTTCAACCGCTGACAGTCTCACAATGGAAATGGGATGACATCTGCATGGATTTCATCACAGGACTACCCAAGACTCAGCGAGGCAATGATGCAATATGGGTCATAGTGGACACTCTAACCAAGGTAGCTCACTTTATCCCGGTCAAGACCACATATCGAGCAGACCAACTTGCACAAATGTATGTGTCCAGAATAGTCAGTCTGCATGGAGTACCTCGAACCATCACTTCTGACCGAGGTTCACTCTTTACCTCCGCTTTCTGGACACGTCTCCATCAAGCCTTGGGGACAGCCCTGAAATACAGCACAACCTATCATCCTCAGACTGATGGACAAACAGAGCGGGTAAACCAAATACTTGAAGATATGCTGCGAGCTTGCGTCTTGGCCAACGGATCTAAATGGGAAGATTGTCTGCCTTACGCCGAGTTCTCCTATAACAACAGTTTCCAAACCAGTCTAAAGATGTCACCATACGAGGCTTTATATGGCCGCAAGTGTCGTACCCCGTTAAATTGGTCTCAGACTGGAGATAGCCGTATCTTCGGAACGGACCTCATGATGGAAGCTGAGAAACAAGTCAAGGAAATCAGAGATAGATTACAATTGGCCAAATCTCGACAAAAGATTTATTACGATGCAAAACACCGACAGCGCAGTTTTGAAGAGAACACGTATACCTCCGAGTCACCCCTATGAAAGGAGTCAAGAGATTCCAGACTCGCGGAAAGTTGGCACCAAGATTTATTGGCCCCTTCCCAGTTATTTCTCAAGTGGGCACCGTTGCTTATCAGTTGGAATTGCCCCCGGAATTGTCCGATGTGCACAACGTGTTTCATGTCTCACAGTAGAGGCGGTGCATATCGTCGCCTGAGAAAAGGACTGCCATGACCGACATAGAGTTGGTAATGGATTTAACATATGAAGAAAGACCGTTCAAAATTGTGGATCGGATGGAAAGGGTCACTCACAGTAAAGTAAGGAAGTTTTATAAGGTCCAGTGGGAGCATCACACCGAGTCAGAAGCAGCCTGGGAACAAGAAGAATTCCTACAAACATATTATCCGGAATGGTTTTCCCAATCAACCAAATCTCAAGGACGAGATTCATTCTAAGTAAGGAGGTTTGTGACAGCCTGATTTTTCGCCCTCTTTTATTTGCCCGAGTTTTATTTGAATTTATTTTGAACCTTGGGATTTTTGAATCTTTTCATATGGACTTAAACACTTGGGTACTCTTGGCTTTCACCCAAGTGCCTCATATCCATCTCAAATAATCTTTTCCCTCTAGTTCACTCTAATATAATTATTGGAATATTTTTATTTATTGAAAAATATTCATTTTTCCCTCCAAAACCCTAGCTAAGCCCATTGTGCTCCAAAGCAACCCCTATTTTTCTGGCCCACAAAAATCTAAGGAAATTCATAAATATTCTTTGGACCCTAGGACACATTGTTGAGCAAAAATATTGCACCACTTTTTGGAATATTTTTGCTACAGAAATTCTTTTCTATTCTGGACAAAAATGGTAGTTTCTACAACAACTACCATTTTACTTGCTCCATTGCTTCTGAAAATCCTTGTGCATCTTTACCTTAGTAACTTATGACTAGCCTCCAAAGCACAGCCTCCAACTCTTAGCCAATTTACCTCAGTAAACTCTCAAAGTTTATGTGCAGAAACTTACCAGACGTGTAAATTTCTTTCTACTGCGTCTGGAACCAAACTAAACCTGGGTAACTCTCATATCTACCACGAACAACACGCCGGACATGATCTTTGGCACCAAGTAAGCCAGTAGGCAAAGTTCGTGCGGTGACTACGCGTGTGCACCATGCCATGGCTGCTTATCGGTGCGCTCTGGATGCCGTCGAGCGCTCTGTTTCGTGCGCGCTTGCTTCCGCGCCTGCCAGAGCTTGCCAACCCGCGCCACCATCTTCGTATTGGTCTCTACAGCGCCCCCTAGCACTCGCCAACGCCGGAGCTCGCCGCAGCGAGCACGGGCGCGGTCCGGCCAAGGCAATAGTGCGGTGCGCACTGTGCTCGTCGCCACCCCAGCGCCCATGTGCTCGTCCCCGTCCGCCCACAGCTCCTGCGTGAACCCCGTCGCCTTCTCCCCCTCTCACTGACGCCATTCGTTGCCGGGCGCAGCGTCCAGGTGTCGCCGACGGAGCCCCGAAACCCCCTCTCGGCTCGCCTATATATAGGACTCCTCCCAGCCTCCCCGAGCACCCAGCTCCACTCCCACACACACCACGACTGCGTAGAACCCCGTGGCTCGGCCGGGCAGGCCACAGGCCGCCGTCCCCGAGCTTGAGCTCGCCGGCGATCCCCTCGGGTCGTCGCGGTAGCTCCAGCCCCTCTCAGGCCAGGGCGAACCTTCCAGAGCCTCCGCCACTCTCTGGTGGTGTTGTTCCACCTAGTTGGAGCTTCTGGAGTCGCCGTTGCTCGCCGTCTTCTTCAACTCCGGCGACCACCCCGCTCTGCCTCCGCCTGCGGGGTCATTTCCAACGCCGTCCGACCACCCCTAGCTACTCAACGAGTACGGGCAGGTGTGCCTCGACCTCCTCTATCAATATATCCCTCCCATCTTGGCCAAGGAGCTCGCGTCGCCGGCGTGCGCTCCGGAGAGGCCGCACCCGCCCATGTTCTTCTTCCTCTCTCCCCCTCACCTGACTAGCGGGTCCCGCTAGTCAGCCTCTCTGTACCCACGTGAAGCGGTACGAGTGGTGGCGCCCTGGGCTTTTACGCCTTCGACATCACCACCTTTTCAGTCTGTTTATTTAAATTCCAAATTTAAATATATTCCAGAATACTTCAAACTGCAAAAACTTTTTAACCATAAGTCCAAATGAATTGATTCTTTTTGAATTATGTTCTTTGTAAAGAAATCTTGGAGCACACCAAAAATGAGACTATTTGGTGTTGTGTAGATTTTCTGGTGAATTTTTGAATGGTTCTTGATATTTTCTTTTTGTACTTTTAATTATTTTCAGAAGGTGAAGCTTGTCTTGAGGATCACCAGGAGGCTTGTGAACCTCATTTGCACTAAGGCAAGCCACAACAACATTTTCATAGTGTCATTTCAATATTTGTGATTTTCCAACTTGAATAAATGATTTAATTTATGCATATGAATTATTTTTCTTAAATACTTTCTGTTGGTTGCTGTATTTAGTTGTTTCATTTAGTTTACAAAAAGTTGGAAGTTGGTTTAAGTTATTAAGATAGCTAGAACAAAGTTTGGATCATTGAGAACTAATATGGATATGTATATAAATAGCTATCTGAAGATATTTTATTTTACATAAGTATTATGATTAAAAAATTTCTAGAATATGTTCTGTTTTTAATTGGAAGTAAATCATAACCAGAATAATACTGAAGTTGTGATGCTTACATTTAGTAAAGTAAAGTTGACCCAGTTATTTCTTTTTGTAATGCATTTGGTATGTTGCATTCCATGGCATTTTATGACACCGGTTATTTATTTTCTTTAAGTTGAAACTGTTAATAATTCAACATGAATAAATTGTTGACCGGGTCATGGTGCCACTGAATCGAGTTTTTCCCAATGCAACCACATTTGCCTTTATGGGAAGGTCTTTATTCGGTCTGTTGTCATGCCTCTTGTCAGTACCTCCGAATAGGGAAGGTTATGGGCATGCAGTACCCTGGCCCAGTAAGCAGACATAACCTTGTGTGCCCGTTGTTCAGTTTATGGTACCGAGTCCCCGTTTGGGACAATTTCTGTTTGGCCACGACGGTGGTCGGTGTGCCTTTGGTAGGGACAGGGCCACCCAGGACTGTTCCAGTGGGGAATGAGTCGGAGTGGCTGGGAGAGTGTCATGGCAATGGAAGAGTTTTCTCGGGACGCCGTTGGTCCACCCGAATGGGAAAGCGAGGCCATGGGTTCCGTGGTGTGGGTACAGTGCACTATCTCTGCAGAGTGTAATTAATCTATCGATAGCCGAGTCCACGGTCACGGACACGCTCGAAAGTAAGTCACACCATGGGTCAACATAAAATTAAATTTTGCTCACTAAGTTACGACTTTTTGTACTGTAACCATGGTGGAAGAGCCACCGAGATGATTTGAGACCAAGTATGGTCGGGGTTGTGATCGCCGGAAAGATCACGAATTATGTCCTGTTGAGATGAACAAGTTTATAGTTTAAGAAAATCACTATGGGTAAGTCAGACCGAGGGTATGTTTTCACAAGAGCATGAGCACCACATGTTATTCGTATTTATATTCATGTATGGTGCTGCATTTTTAACAACTGATTAATTATCATGATATTGTTTGTCATTATGATTTTGTTTGCTGTAAGCTTGCAAGTACATTCAATGTACTGACCTGGCGTGTCATGCCAGATTTCAGGAAAGTTTTGCTGCAAAGGAGTGTCGTCCGAGTCTAGACCGTGTCCACATTGGTGTCCTTGTGAGATGGAGTTCCGCTACGAAGTCGTTCCACTATTGCGTAGTTTTTTTGACCGAGGCCTTTTATGTTCATTAAATAATGTACATATTGTCCAGCCGCACCGTGTGTGCCGCTTGGCCTTGCTACTCGTTGTAATGTAAAACTGTGATCCGCTAGTATCAACAAAGCGGTTGTTTTCTATACCAAGATGTTGTGTGTGTTGCCAGAAGACAAGGTCTCTGGGCTGGCAATGCAAGGTAAATCGGTCGCTCTGATTCGGGGTGCCACACTTTACGTGACTTGACCACGATGTCATCCATGTACGCTTCCACATTCCGACTGATTTGCTTTAGCAGATACTTTTGGATCATGCGCATGAAAGTCGCGCCGGAATTCTTGAGACCAAAAGGCATGGTAACATAACAAAAACACCCGAATGGGTGATGAAGGCTGTCTTTATTTCATCGGGCCCAAACAGTCCGATCTGATGATACCCGGAATATGCATCTAGAAAAGACAAATGCTCACACCCCGCAGTCGAGTCGACGATTTGATCGATGCGAGGGAGAGGGAAATGATCTTTCGGGCGGGCCTGATTGATATGTTTGAAATCAATGCACATGCGGAGCGACTTGTCCTTCTTGGGGACCATAACTACATTGGTGAGCCACTCGGAGTGGTAAATCTTGCGGATAAACTCAGCTGCCAGAAGCTGAGCCACCTCCTCGCCAATTGCTTTCCTCTTCTCCGCAGTAGACCGCCGGAGATGTTCCTTCATAGGTTTCACTTTCGGGTCGACCCGCAAACGGTGCTCAGCCAATCCCCTGGGTACACCTGGCATGTCAGATGGTTTCCATCCGAAGATGTCCCAGTTCTCACGGAGGAACTGGATGAGTGCTTCTTCCTATTTGTTGTCGAGTGTAGTTGAGATGTAAGTCAGAGCGGCATTGGGGTCGGTAGGATGAATATGCACATGCTTCGTATCTCCTGCCGACTGGAATGCTGACTCGGAAGCAGGCTTCTTAGCACGCAACAAATCACTCGGATCCACATTCTCCTGGTATTCATCCATCTCTACTGCTGCCATCTGCTCATCAGCAATTTTTTAGCCTTTTTGGAAGCATTCTTCTGCTTTCTGCCGATCTCCAGTGATAGTGATCACGCCCTTGGGTCCTGGCATCTTCAATTTGAAGTATACATAACACGGTCGAGCCATGAAACGGGCATAGGCGGGCCTGTCCAGAATTGCATGGTAAGCACTGTGGAAGTCCACCAACTCGAATGTCAACTTTTCTTTGTGGTAGTGAGTCAAGTCGCCGAAAACCACATCAAGGGTGATCTGACCAAGTGAGTCGGCCTTCTTCCCGGGGATGACTCCGTGAAATCTCATGTTGCTCTCACTCAGCTTGGACACCGGAATGCCCATTCCCCGCAGGGTTTCAGTGTACACGATATTCAGACCACTGCCGCCATCCATCAAAACTTTAGTCAACCGCGTACCGTCGACAACTGGGTCGACCACCAACACTTGCCGCTCGGGGTAGCAATGTGCGCGGGGTGGTCGGACTGGTCGAATGTAATGGGAGTCTTAGACCACTTTAGGTACGTCGTTGTTGCCGGAGCAACCATGTTGACTTCTCCGTTGATAACTTTCAGTCGACTCTTGCTTTCAACATCGGTGAAAATCATCAAGGTGGAGTTGATCTGGGGGTAACCTCCATCCCCTTCTTTGTCCTCGCTCTCCTCGGATTCTTTCTCCTTCTCAGCGGGCTGGTCCTTCTGGAAGTTCTAAATCAGGAGTCGACATTGTCGAGTGGTATGTTTGGGGCAAACCAAATTCCCCTCTTCATCCTTCTTCGTGTGAACAGGACATGGTAAATCAAGCACGTCATTCCCTGCTTGGTCTTTCACTTTCTTGGGGATCCAAGGACCTTTAGGTTTCCCTTTACCTTTCCCCGGGGTAACAACCACAGACTCTCCTGGAACTGCAGGCTCTGCTTTACGCTTCGTCTTCCGATTGGAATTCTGATCATCTTGGCCGACTGGTTTCTTGCCACTACGGAGTCGATCTGCTTCTTCTCCATTACCATACCGGCCGGCTATCTCCATCATCCGAGTCAAAGACATATCTCCTGCCCGACCAAACTTCAGGTTGAGCTCTCTGTACCGTACACCCTCTTTGAAGGCGCAGACTGCCTGATGCTCGGACACGTTTTTCACCGTATGATGCAGAGTGGTCCACCTCTGGATGTAATCCCTCAAAGTCTCATTCGGTTTCTGAACACAATGATGTAACTCTACCAGTCCGGCGGGCCGCTTGTAGGTGCCCTGAAAAGTCCTGACAAACACTCAGACCAACTCCTCCCAGCTAAAAATGCCCCCAGGGGCCAACTGATTCAGCCAAGCCCTGGCCGAGCCCCCCAACATCAGGGGGAAGTGCTTCATAGCCACATCATCATTGCCACCACCAATCTGCACAGCCACTCGGTAATCTTCTAGCCAAGTATCTGGCTTTGACTCGCCGGTGAACTTGCTCACGCCCGCTGCCAATCTGAAGTTTGGGGGAATCTTGGTGGCCCTGATGGCATTGTTGAAACACTCGGGCCCAGAAACAGACACTCTGCTGTCACTCGGACGATCTCTGTATTGTCCTTCTCGGTACGCCTGGTTCCTGTCGACCAGGCCTTGCACAAGAATCGATCTCGCATCAAAGCCAGGTCTTCAGGGATCCACAGGGATCCTTCGCTCGTCACCATGCAGACGTCTGCCGTCGTGTCGCCGGGGCGAGTATGATCCACTTCTCGGAGGAGGCGTAGGCACCCGACGGCGATCATTATGACCGATCGACAGTCATGCTGATCATAGTTCCGACCCAGGTGTTGCTCTTGAAGGGGTCCATGACCCTCACGCTGCAGAGGCGATCTTGGGCTATAGGCCGACCAAACGGTGTCTACCCCCACCGATCTGCTGTGAATCCTGTTGCACGACTGGGAAACGGTTGCATTCTGCTCTCTAGCCGTTCGAAGTAGTGCCCGAATCTGTTGCAGGCCTCTTCCAGCCTCCGACTAGGGCGGCTGGATCAATTCCGCGATGCGGGCCGCAGCCGCGAGGTTCTGAATCGGAGTACGAAATACCTGAGGTTTGCACGGGAACAACTACCGCGGCTGTCGACTGGATTCAGGAATCAATCGACGGCTTGATCGTCGAGCGAACGCTGGAGGTTCTCCAGCCGCGCGCGCTCGGCCATAGTGGCAAGGCGCGTGGCTTCCAGGGCTCGGGCTTTTGGAGTTTCTCCCAAGATGGGGGTATAGAGCGCATCTTCATTGCGGCGGCAGAGCTCCTCCCTTTGCTCGGCAGTGAGGGGCTCGGGTATGTACCCGTCGTGGTCGTATGACTGATGATTGTCGCTGTCGCCGTTTCCGCCGTGAGTGTACCCCGGTGGACTGCGCCGTGAGTCGACCATGAGGACCTCTGATACGGGTTCACTGCTCCCGCACTCAGAAAGTGTGTCTACAGAACCAGTCGACCGGCCCGTAGTGGTACTCGTCGAGCTCGATGGCCGTGACTTGGGGGTGGCCGATTGGCGGGCCACCGCGTGCTTCACCCACCGCTGGAGCCGCAACCGACCGGATCACTTGCGGTGGCGACCAGCGGGGACAAAAGACGATGAAGGAGCCAACCGATACTGAGTCGACGGCTACTGGAGAAGGACGCCGCAAGCACTAGCGTGGAAGTGCGTTGCTCCATGGACGGGCAGTGCCTCGACGTCGAGGGGGGCCTCCTGGAGCCAGGCGGATTCGTCGGCGATGAAGACGAGCGCGCCGAGTCGGATCTCACGGCCGAACACCAGACTACCGCCGGAAACCATGATGATGGAGATCGGGGAAAAACTTGCAACCTCACCGGAAGTCGCTAAGACACCTACCCTACGCTGGGCGCCAACTGTCGTGGTACTAAGTCTAACAATGAGAATAGGGGGTACGTAGGAGGAGGCGAGGTCCTAGCTACGGTGAGGTTGTACACAAGGTTTTTACGAGTTCAGGCCCTTCTCGGAAGAAGTAACAGCCCTACGTCTCAGTGCCCGGAGGCGGTCGACTGGAATATGTATGTGTGTAAGTGTTACAGGGGGTGCGAACCCTTGTACCGGAGGAGGGGGTGGCTTATATAGAGTGCGCCAGGACCCCAGTCGCCCCACGTTACACAGGGTTCAATGTACATAAAAGCAGGACGTTACTGATAACGCCTGTAATAAAGGATAATAAAGGCTATCATTACTGCGGAGCGAATGCCCGACCGTTGCTGACCTTATGAGACCTTTGACATTCAGGAGTCGAGTGGTTTCTTGTACGGTCGAGTGGATTCATCCTTCCGAGTGGAGTTGGGTTATCCGAGCGAAGTACGCTGTTGAGTGAATTGCTCTCGTGGGCCATATCAGTCGGCAGCTTCTGTCACCTTTGGAATGTCCTTGAGCTTCTAGGGCAGTGACCTCGGGTAGGGTACTTAGGTTAGGCATGTGACCCTACCCTAGGTTTGTGGTATCATCACGTACCGCGCGTCCGGACGGGTCTCCTTCGATGTGAGCTGCGGTGCATCACCCCCGGTGTCGAGGGTAAACGGTGACGTGTTCGTGTGGGAACAGAATCAAGTTTATTTTTTCCAATGATCTTCATTAAAGTTTTTATCATATCCCTCTTGAATATCATATTGGGACTAGTTTTATATGTTGATTTTGATAAGATCAAACAAATATAAGTGAAGAACATGAGCATAATATTTTCTTCTCTCAAATTAGTCTAAGTGAAGCATGAGAGATTTTCTGCAAAAATAACAAAGCGCACCGTGCTCAAAAAGATATAAGTGAAGCACTAGAGCAATTCCAAAGCTCTCAAAATATTTAAGTGAAGCATAAAGAGCAATTCTGACAAGTCATATCATAATTTTGGCTCTCTCAAATAATTGTGTCCAACAAAGATGACTGTGACAAAATATAAAACAAAGCAAGCAAAGACTCACATCATACAAGACGCTCCAAGCAAAACTCATAATATGTGATGAATAAAAATATAGCCTCAAGTAATATACCGATGGTCGTTAGAAAAAAGAGGGGATGACACTCGGGGGCATCCCCAAGCTTAGTTGCTTGATATTTCTTGAACATTATATTGGGGTGCATTGGGCATACCCAAGCTTAGTTGGCTTCAATTAGCATCAGTAGCGAAGGAATCGCTCGGGTTCAGTTAACAGCCAAGGGATCGATCGCTCAGGTTCAGTAACGTAGCTAGTGCAATCGCTCGGGTTTAGTAAGCGAACGCCTCGCTTGGGTTCAGTTAGAGCCCAATTCCTCGCACACACGCTCGTACGTATGTGTACGAGAGAAACACGCAAACCTTCATGCATCGCTCGGCCCCGACCACCCACCGATACCGGGAACTCCCAAAAAATTTCCTCGCCCTTGCTTCTACCACGATTTTTTCCATCATGGACAGCCCAAAGAATGTCATGCAGGTGCGTACCCGGCCCGCCTAGGACAAAAAACCCATTTTCTGTCAGGATTTTTTTGTCATAGAAGTAGGATCCCACAACATCTATGATGATATGTGCTTTTGTCACAATTATCGTCATAGAAGTGTCATAAGCATGACAGAAAAAATTTCGTTCCGGCCAAAATTTCACGGATGTGTCTTTTTTGGTAGTGATATCAACAAGGCCTAGCTCATCTGATAAAGATTTTGGTATGGTGGAAACGCTAGCACCTAGATCACATAAAGTATTACATTATAGTCTTCATTTTTGTACTTTAATAGTAGGTTCCCATTCATCATGTAGTTTTCGAAGTATTGAAACCTCCAACTCTAGCTTTTCCTCATAGGCCTCTACAATATGTTTAGTAAAAGCTTTATTTTGTTCATAGGCATTAGGTGAATTTGTCATGGATTGCAACAAGGAAATACACTCAATTAAAGAACAACTGTCATAATTAAAGTCCTTGTAATCTAAAGTAGAATGACACATCACTATCTAAACTCATGACCTCCCCAAACCCACGTTTATCTTTTTTCTCATCAAGATTATCACCCTCCGAACAATTGGGACACCTTCTAGCTAAAGTTGACTCATCTACAGTCCCTTTTTTTATAAAAAAGATTGTATTACTAAACAAAGACTCAATAGGTGTGACACCAATCATTTTAATATCTTCATCATGATTACGGTAAAACCGAGCGAAATTGCTTTTTTCTAAGAATTCTTGCTTAGCTCTCAAACTAGCGGTTTTAATATCATGCTTAGGTGAAAAGATTTAAGAGTTTCCACATCATGAGAAATTATATCTGTGTTCCTATCCATATCATCAACTTATTCAATTTTTCCTCTACCATGGCATTAAAAATATTTTAAGAATTAATGAATTCTTTAATATTACTCTCAAGATCAATATATATCCTATTATTATTATTATTATTATTTCCATAGGAATTACCATACTTATTAGAGTAATATCCGGGATAAGGTCTAGGATTGAAATTATCTCTATAAGCATTGTTGTTGAAATCATTTCTAGAGACAAAATTCACATCAATTGCGTCATTATTTTGCTCAACCAAAGAAGATAGTGGGACATCATTAGGATCGACATGCGTATTTTTTACTACCAAGCATTTTCATAAGAGCATTCATTTTATCACTCATAGTAGTAATTTCTTCAACATAAATTACCTTCTTACCAGCTGGAGCTCTTTCAGTGTGCCATTGAGTGTAATTTGCCATTATATCATCAAGGAGTTTTGTAGCCTCTCCCAATTTGATTTCCATAAAAGTACCACCTGCAGTAAAGTCTATAAGATTTCTAGAAACAAAGTTTAGTCCTGCATAGAAATTTTGTATGATCACCCATAAGCTTAAAATATGAGCGCTACGACCTACGACCGCGCAGTCGCTGACATGGGTTTCCTACGCGTCAGTGAGCCCACCGACCATCTATGAGTTCACAACCGCTAACAGAGGTGTCCCGCAAGCTAGTATATGCGCCCACCATTTACGAGCGGTCACCCACTGACAAAGGTGTCCCATGCTTTAACCATACCAACTAACGGTCAAAGACTTTGACCCAATAACAAACCCCCATTTGGGCTTTTGTGAGGGTGGGCTGCACGGTGGACGGAAATGTGAGGACTGCCAAAGAGCATGGGTAAAATTGAGGAGAACTAAGCAATGAGGGGCATGAAAATGGAAATCACATTAATTAATCCTCGGTGGCTAGAGCAAACTCTTCCTTCCAGGCTACATCGGTGAGCTCGTGGATTCGTCTCCCCTCCGCCTACCGCTTTTCTAGCCGATGGTGGGGAGGGGAATCTCGATGCCTTTGCGTTGGCTAGTAGTTCAGGTTTGGATATTTCTAGTCCTCGCGGGTGCGTTGTCCGGGCGGTTGGCGGCGCATACTTTTTGAGTTTGTATTTTAGGCTCCGATCCTCCTCAAATATGTCCATGTGGACATAGTCAATGAAGCACCGACGTATATTCCCGCGGTCTCTTTGAGCGACAAGGTTAGGGTTTGTGCATGCACAGTGACGAGATTTGGTGCCAGTCGATTCAAATCTATTCAAGGCTTCAACGGTGATGACTACAGGTCAGGGCACTAGTCATAAGCGGCATGTGCACGAGGGCTTCATGGTTGTATCGACAAGGTCAAGCCAGCTTAGGTAGGGGAGCAGAGAGAACGACGCATCGACGGCTCATTCTGGCTGGAGTAGTGGCCATTCGATGGTCTAGAGACCTCCATGTAGTTTTTATTATGTTTGATGTGCACTGTTCTTATGATGAACTTTTATAATAGATTTTAATCATTTTCTAAAAAAAACCAGACACTTCTTGCTTCTTGGTTCTAAAAAACATATGTACACTAGCTTTCTAAAAGAAGATGTGCAAGTGGGTTGTTATGAACATACCAGCAGAGTTATAATTGACTTAAAAAAATTCAAATTCCAAGCCCTACACACATTGTTTAACTACCATAATTTAGATCAAGTTTGTAGTTTGAGGAAAATTCAAATTCAAACCAGAATTCCTCTCATCTAACTGATAACCATGTTTTTGTCCGCCGCCCCGATTGCGTGCCACACTTTGACCCCTATGGACCCTACATCATGATAGATTGCAACAGCCACGCCTCTAACTTCTTACATGTCCGTCTCCCCCAAATTCCCCTCTTCTCGAGCCAGCACCGCCATGCGAGACACTCGCGTCACACCATGCTCGCGATCCGTGCTCGCCATCGGCCCACGCCGGCAACTGCCCTTCACCGACGAGGCAATGCATTTGCCCTCGCCCCCTTCTTCCTCTTTTTCTTTCTCCCCCCCACCACCAATACGCACTCGATGTGATCTTGCGGGTCGGGGAAGACCGGTGGTTGAGGGCGCTGACAGCCACGAGGCCGGCGCCGCTCCCCGCAAGCTGTTGTGCAGGGTGAGGTGAGGTTATACAATGATGTGGGCGAGCTTTGCGACGTATTGCATGATGTCTACTACACAACTTATTCTTGTAAACTCATGTTGGGCCTCCAAGCGCAGAGTTTTGTAGGACAGTAGCAAATTTCCCTCAAATGGATGACCTAAGGATTATCTATCTGTGGAAGGCGTAGGATGAAGATGGTCTCTCTCAAACAACCCTGCAATCAAATACATGAAATCTCTTGTGTACCCAACACACCAAATACAATGGTAAATTGTATAGGTGCACTAGTTCGATGAATAAATGGTGATACAAGTGTAGTATGGATAGTAGATATATATTTTTGTAATCTGGAAATATAAAAATAGTAAGGTAGCAAGTAACAAATAACGAGCAAAACATTATATCAATGCTTAAAAACAAGGCTGAGGGTTTATACTTTCACTCTTGCAATCTCTCAACAATGCTAACATAATTGAATCATATAACAATCCCTCAACGTGGGACAAAGAATCACTCGAAAGTTCTTATCCAACGGAGAACATAAGGTGAAATTGTTTGTAGGTTACGAACCACCTCAAAGTTATCCTTTCCGATCAATCTATTGAGCTATTCCTATAAGTGTCACAAACAGCCCGAGAGTTCATACTAAAATAACACCATATAATACACATCAACCAACTCTAATGTCACCTAGATACTCCAATGTCACCACAAATATCCGTGAATTAATTATTCGATATGTATCAAACAACTTCAGATTCATAATATTCAATCCAACACAAAGAATTTCAAAGAGTGCCCCAAGATTTCTACCGGAGAAAGTTGGACGAAAATGTGTATCAACCTGTATGCATAGATTACCCCAATGTCACGATAATCCGCAATTTGAGTACCAAAATATATATCAAGTGAATCAATAGGACACCCCATTGTCACCACGGGTATCCACATGCGAGACATACATCAAGTGTTCTCAAATCCATAAAAAGTATTCAGTCCGATAATAGTGAAACCTCAAAGGTAAAAACTCAATTCATCACAACAAGATAGAGCAGGAGAAACACCATATGATCCAACTATATTAACGAAGTTCGCGGTACATTAAGATCATGCTAAATCAAGAACATGAGACAGAGGGAGAGAGAGAGATTGAACACATAGCTACTAGTACATAACCTCAGCCTCGGGAATGAACTACTCACACATCACCATGAAAACGGAGGACAAGTTGGTGGTGATGGTGATGGAGGAGATGTCCTCAGCGGCATTCCGGCACCACTAGAGGAGAGGGGCAGGGGCACCTCCTCCTTCTTCTTCCTTGGCCCTCTCGGGGATAGGAAGCTCCCCTTGATTGGATCTCCCTATTGTCTTTTGTTTCTATGCTCCTATTTCTGGCTGAAACAGTTTCTTATATTACCGGAGATCCGTAACTCCGATTGGTCTATAATTTTGAGGTGATTTTTATATGGAAATTGTCTTTCTTGCGGCGAAAGAAAGGTATCAACCGAACTACGAGGTGCCCACAAGGCAGGGGGTGCGGCCAGGGGGTAGGTCGCGCCCTGGTGCCTTGTGAGGCCCTCGAGCACCGTCTTGCGTTGATTCTTCCTCTCAAAAATCACATATATACCATAAAAAATCTCCATAAATTCTTATCGCATTTGGACTTCGTTTTGTATGGTATTTATTCGAAACAAAAACATGCAAAAAAAGGAACTGGCACTGGGCACTAGATTAATAAGTTAGTCCATAAAAATAATATAAAGTGCGCCAAAACCATATAAAATTATTGTAAACTAGCGACGAAGATGTGCGGCGCACGCCACGCCCGTGGTAAGCCTCATTTATATTTTTGATAAATACTTTATTTTTATTTCTATTGCACGCAATTCTTTTTTCATGTTTAGTCGGTTAGAGTTATTTTGTTTTGTTTGGGTGTTATAGGAAGGAAAGGTTTATTTATAACACGTTTACATCCATTGTAATTGCTTTTTTTTGTCCTAGCGTGTAGAAATGATTGTCTTGTTTTTTGTATAGAACGATGAAGAACGTTGCATGTACCGTCCATTTTGTATTCTTTTTATAGAGCGTCAGTGTTTTATGAATCATGCGATTGAATTTTTGAATGAACCATAATTTATTTATGGCAAAGAGTTAAGTAATACTGGTGCAGTGTAAAACAAATTATTCTAAGTAAGGCGCAACAATTGAAAACCATTTTTTTAGTTTGTTGCGTGTGGGAAAATAATTAGTTATTGCTATTTTCGCCCTTGTGGAATTTCTTCAGCATGGATGTGAGGTTTGGTGACATTCAATAAGGGAAGCATAATCAAGTTGTATTGTTTCTATATTGTATTGTAAAATATACCATGGCTCTCTATATCTTGTTTTCTTTTGATCGAGGCATTTCATTTTTATACAAAGCAGAACTTGCTTATGGTGGGATTGTAAGCAGATAATTCTGTGGTGCATCTGTTGGTAGTAAAGTGGACAAAGAAGATTGTTTAGTTCGGCATGGATGCATATTGTTGTGTAATGGCAGTTGAGCTAGAAGGTCTATGTTCACAATATGCTCCGTGGATTGCACATGGAATAGCAATAATTGTTGTCCAGTGATTTACTACTTAGTGATGATTTTCCCCATAAGCTTTGATATTTTGCGTGGTATGTCGGTTATTGTTCCGGTTTATTCGTATTTACTATTCTGGTTTATCGTTTCGGGTTACTAAAATTGGTTTATTTGGATTTTTGCTCCAGTTTAACACTTTTTGCTTTTTTATTTTATTTGGGTTTGTTGATCCGGTTTAGTCGGGTGTAGTGTTCTAGTTTTACAGTTCAGATATTGTACTGTTCACATAGTTTGTTGTTCTGAATTACAGTTCGGGTATTGTTCCAGCTTACTTTTTGAGTGGGTTATTATTTTCGGTTTGTTCAGGTAATTTTTTTCCACTGGCTTTAATGTTTAAGGTTATTCGGGTTTGTAGTTTTAGTTTATTTAGGTGATTATTTCGTTTAGTAGTTCTGGATTTATTCGGGTACTGTTTCAATTTTACTTATTTAAGTAATTGTTGGTGCACTGTTCACTGTTGTCGTGATGTAAAAATAGACAGTAATTCATGAAGAACTTATTCTGCCCACAAATTGTTGTCCGTGCAAATACAGACAGTAATTCATGAAGAACTTATTCTGCCCACAAATTGTTGTTCATGCAAATACACTGTATTGTTTATTGTTTTGTGCCTCGACAACACCGTCATCAAAAAGGAGCGGGAGATGATCAAAGCGGCTCTGCATGGTATGTTGTGGAGAGAAATGATGTGTAAAAAAATCCTAAATTTTAACTTGTAATATAATCTCATCTTTTTAAGTCAGTGTGTATTTTTCCTTTCAAACACTGTTCACATAAGGCACTGTTCACAAATAGCTACTGTTTATGCACGTCGTGTTCAGAGGTGGACATTTTTTGTATTTACAATTCACTATTGGGCACATAATTGAACAGTAACAATAAGAAAAAATTCAAAAAACCAGAAAAAGGGAAAGCTTCCCGCTTTAGTATAAGTATATATATAACATGAATACTTTATAAATTATAGATACGTTGAAGAAGTATCATTGTGTGGTCCCCCGATGTGGCAATGCAGCAAGCACCTTCGTGCATCATCGACGTGCTACATGCTCACATGTGTTCTCCGTGCCCTCCGCCACGGCCGGCTGGTTGTGCTTCTTCAACACAGGTAATGTTGCATAGACAACGATGGTACTTACGCAACACGGATAATGGTGCAGACACTACAATGGTGCTTCTGGAATAAAAAAATAACAACAAATCTGTGTTGCAAAAAAATCTACAACAAGACATGTGTTGCAAAGATTTCTGCAACAAGATCTCTGTTATTTCTGCAACAACAGATATGTTGCAATGGTGGAAGGCACCGCTCTGCCACACAATGACGTCACATCCAATGGCTTAGAAGGCGGCAAAGGGGGTGTTTGTTTTCAGGAACTTTTTGGTATAGGGACTAGTAAAAATTCCTTTTAGAGACTTTTTAACCAAACAGGAGGGACTACTAGGGACTAAAAGTTGCCTTTTGGGACTAAATGAATAAGACTGTCAAGGAGATTCTTTTTTTGGGACTTTTCTAACAATGCCCCTCCTGCACTCATTGCCCCGCCGCCCACATGGTGTTGTTTAATAGGGGTAACATGATCTTTTACATGTCATTTAATAACCTCTATGGAGGGGCTAGGGACTTTTTAGTCTCTAGAAACAAACATGGAGGGATTTTTTAGGGACTAGGGACTTTTTAGTTGGGACTAGAAAAAGTCCTAAGACTTACGAACCAAACAGGGCCAAACTCTTCTAAAAAGATGCGTCGGTGGACGCTCCTATTCTTTAGGAAGATGTATGATGACTAATTTGGCACATATAGAAAAGCAAAAGCACGTGGGGTCAAAGCCATCACTCCGATCTGCAATTGCAACCCCCACCCGTCTCCTCTCGGGTCGCCATCGTAGACCATTTCGTTTGACTGATACGACCAGCCATGCCTAGTTTTAGTACAACTCTGTTCAGAAACTTTGGCACGTAATTCGTGGTCTTCACACACATCGTTTTCTGCGTCCTCCCTTCCTACGAGCGTAAAACCAAAATTTGAGAAACAACAGCCGAAACTTAAGTTGGAGGAAGGTTGGTGAAATTCATCGTTTGTTCCCCACGGAAAAGCAGAGCCTCCCGGTTCTCCTTGGTGGCGCCATGCAGCCTGCCACTCTCTTCTCGTGTTAAACCATTCCGCGTCGGTTTTATTGACTTCCCCAGTGGCGGCTTTGTGCTGTGGTGCCTGGGCTCCTTTCCCCTCTCGGTGGTTTGAGCTGTCGAGCGAGGTGGAGGCACGCACGCACGCACACGCATGGAGGAGACGCGGCACGAGGCCGCCACCGTCTGAGATCGCAGCAAAGCCTTCGTTCTCCGGGGAAATGGGTTGCCTCGGCCGCTTCAGGAGCAAGATCAGGACAGGCAAGGGCAAGGGCAAGAGACCGCACGGGAGGCCCGTGCCGGGGCCGGGCGCGTCGTTTACTTCCGAGGCCACCTGCTCGACGGCGTCATCGTCGGCCGCGGCCACGAGCCAATCCCAGTCCCGGGACTCGGGCGCGACCGCGAGGCCCGGCGGGAGTAAGTCGTCGGGGTCGGCCTCGTCGGCGCGGAGCATCCCGGAGCTGTACGAGGAGAGGGGCGCCAGCAGCCTGCGGGAGTTCGGCCTCCGGGAGCTCCACGCCGCCACCAGCGACTTCAGCCGGCTGCTCAAAATCGGCGAGGGCGGGTTCGGGAGCGTCTACAAGGGGGTCGTCCGCCTGCCCGGTGGCCCCGCCGGCGGCACGGTGGTGGCCATCAAAAGGCTCAACACCAGCGGCCACCAGGTACTCTATTTCCATTTCCATGGTTAAAATTAGGAATTTCATTCGGTGGTCTCCTTCTCTTTTTTTTTCATGTTCTTTGTCACCATAGGTTGATTCAGTGCAAGATCTAGCCCGGATTTTACTCTGTAGTTTACTAGTACTACTGTACTTGCCAATTGCGATTTATAGTAGCAGCTCTTAGCATGCTGGCTTCCACAATTGTTTCAGTTGTTGGAGTAGTTCATTGATCTCTGTGGCCTAAGAGGCTAAGACTGCAATCCTTCTGATGATATGCAATATGAGAATATAATGAAACATCTGTGCAGTGTGAATTCTGCCAACTATATACGTGGTTGCATGCTTTCAGTATTATTGCATTGTACATTATCTGGCTATTTGCTACTAGGAGCCAAGGATTCATCCAGTATTTGTATTTGACTTCCTTTTGTCTCACCACCAACCTTTATCAGGGTCATAAGCAATGGCTGGCAGAAGTTCATTTTCTAGGGGTTGTCGAGCACCCGAACCTCGTCAAGCTCATCGGTTACTGTGCTGCCCGTAACGAAAGAGGTCCTCAGAGGCTGCTTGTCTACGAGTTCATTACGAACAAAACCCTGGATGATCATCTATTTAATCGAGCGTACCCTGTTCTTCCATGGGGCGCCAGGTTGGAAATAGTATTTGGTGCTGCTCAGGGTTTGATGTATCTCCATGAAGGGTTGGAGGTTCAGGTACAGCTTGCCAACTTTCCCAATAGGCTTTCTGTGTGAGAATACTGCATTATATTGGACAAGGATGAGTCAATGTATGACTATTTACAACATATTTAGAACTTGAGTGATACCTGATTTAAAAATAACAGGGAATGAAAAATGCATAAAATCGTGAAAAATACCTCCTACCGGTAAATGCTGGAATTTTTGTAATTCAGAATAACTGTAGATATCAAGATGCCTAGATATAGTTAATAATTCATTGTATTAATAAATCATGGATGCAGTACTCATTCCATGTTGTTTCAACTACTTTTGCAAGTTAAAACGTTTGTGCTAAAGCATTAGTTTCTGGATGGAACAATGTTGTGGAGTGATCATGCTAATTGAACCACATAGTTGAGAGAAAATGGATGTCATTAATATTATTTCCTACTCCCTCTGTACCAAAATGTAAGACGTTTTTTGGTTTTGCATAGGGCATAAAAAACGTCTTACATTTTGTTACAGAGGGAGTATTTGTTAAGGGAAGGATCTTAGAACAAGTGTTATCTCCAACCTGAAGGTTTTAATTTTGTTTTTCTCTAAAAAAGGTTTTGATTTTGCTTAGGAAAATAACATAGAGATGCCATCTTTGTTTTGATCAAATTTCTTGGATTTTTTTAGATCATATATCGTGATTTCAAAGCTTCCAATGTTCTGCTGGATGAGGAGTTTAGACCGAAACTTTCAGACTTTGGATTAGCAAGGGAAGGGCCATCAGCAGATCAAACTCATGTGTCTACAGCGGTACGTGTTAATTTTACTTCAGAGCAAGATAATGGAGTTTCCTCATGCTGCGTCCACCCATTCAAGAATATTTCCTTATGGGAACAATTTTCTCTATCATAATCAGGTTATGGGAACCTATGGTTATGCGGCTCCAGACTACGTTGCGACAGGCCATCTCACCACCAAGAGCGATGTTTGGAGCTTTGGAGTAGTACTCTATGAGATCCTCACCGGACGACGTTCTATGGAAAAGAACCGCCCCAAGAATGAGCAGAAACTGCTGGAATGGGTAAAGCAGTATCCTGTCGGAAGTAAGCAGTTCAACAAGATTATAGATACAAGACTAGAAGGCCGTTACTCTAGGCAGGGAACTAGAGAAATTGCTAAGTTGGCCAACACCTGCCTTGCCAAGCGCTCAAGGGACCGTCCAACGATGAGACAGGTGGCTGACAGCCTAAAGCAAGTGATGCAGCTGAAGCAGTTGGATGGTGAAAGTGTTGCATCAGGGGACAACTCGCCACCTCATGATGTGCAGGGTAAGCCAACAGCAGACGATATTGCCGTGGCTTCAGCAAGGCGGCGGATGCTTCACCTTGCTGCTCTAGGTGAAAATGGAAACAGCATCGCAAGGAGGAGATTCATGTTCATGAAGGCTGCCGCTGCTCCAACTCCAACGTGATCTTCTATAACAATTAATGTCCTAGACTGCGTGTACATTATAATGCGTCTATGAAGAAAAACCATAAATGGTGATTTTTCATCCTTATCAGTGTACAACCTTTAGAAGATCTAATGTTTTGTTTACTTCTCTTCATACGTACTCCCTCCATCCCATAATTAATATAAGAGTGTTTTTTACACTAGTCTAGTATAAAAAACGCTCTTATAACGAAGGGAGTAGTTCTTTAGGTTGGGTTGCATATTTGGAACTTGAGAGTTCCTGATGTGAAGGGTTGTTTATAGTACCAATGTAGGTATGAAATGTAAGTCTGTTTTCTATGTTTTACCATGTATCAACCTTGTAAAGTAGACTGCTTATTTTCAACATGCCAAGATGTGAAAGAGATATTATGTATATACCTCCTCCTTCAACATACATATTTGTCAATTCTTCACTTTTGACAAGTAAAATAACCTAAAGATTAATGAATAAGCGCTGAGTTCCTACTTGTACAAGTTCATTTCATGCTTCCCATTCTTGATAGCATAAAACAAAAACTTATGTGATGTTATTTTGAAGTCTTATGCCAAAGTAAGTATGCCCTCTCTGACATGTAAAATGATATTTCTTAATTAACATCTGGCATAACTTTATTTTGTCTGCTAGAAGAAGAAAGGAACATATACTAAGTACTTCCTCTTACATTAAGTTACAGAGTTAGTATTACCAACGACAACAAATATTTTAAATTAGGATCCTGTAGTTATGTATTGATCAGAGAAACATCATATAGTGCATCTTGTAACATGGCATCAAATTATTAAACAGCACATTTTTTTCAGTTGAGGAAAATTAGTTGAATATGCATCAGTAGCTTACCAAAATGACCAGCAATCTAGAAACAGAAGACTGCTGACCTTCAGCATGTGGCCACCAAAAACATCAATGTTCTGCGACAGGGAAAGCTGATCCGATCTTGTTAACCCCCATTCTGTAGCACTTGATGTTCATCGCATATGGACCCACATGGACATGGTTATTTTCCTCTCCAGCAAAGAAGCAGAGCGTGTAGAGTGCAATCTCAAACTCAGGACTGACACCAATCAATGTGCTGGATACAGATTTCAGCAAGCCATGCCACTCAAACTGAATGGTGAGCAGCTGCGTCTCAGAGTCTGGCTGCAGACAAGCAATTCAGCATATGATCTTTTAAGACCCATACGAGTTACTCCCTCCGTTCCAAAATAGATGACCCAACTTTATACTAACTTTGTACAAAACTTAGTATAAATTTGGGTCATCTATTTTGGAACGGAGGGAGTACGTGTGACGCCCCCGATTTGTCCGTACACTAATCATGCACGCAAATGTGTACGACCAAGATTAGGGACTCACGGGAAGATATCACAACACAACTCTAGACACAAATTAAAATAATACAAGCTTCATATTACAAGCCAGGGGCCTCGAGGGCTCGAATACAGAAGCTCGAAAGCAACAGAGTTAGCGGAAGCAACAATATCTGAGTACAGACATAAGTTAAACAAGTTTTGCCTTAAGAAGGCTAGCACAAACATCAACGATCGAAAAGGCAAGGCCTCCTGCGTGGGACCTCCTAACTACTCCTGGTCGTCAGCTGTCTCCACGTAGTAGTAGGCTCCGTCGGGGTAGTAGTAGTAGTCGACCGGGGTGGCATCTGGCTCCTGGGATCCGCCATCTGGTTGCAACAACCAGAAAGAAGAAGAAGGGGGAAAAGGGGGAGGAAAGCAACCGTGAGTACTCATCCAAAGTACTCGCAAGCATCAGATCTATACTAAGTATGCATCAGTATCAAAGGAATAAGTTGTATATGTGGACTAAACTGCAGAATGCCAGAAGAGGAGGGGAAAAGCCTAGCCTATCGAAGACTAGCATCTTCAAGCATCTTCTGGAAACACCATCTTGCAGCAGTAGAGGGAAATATGGAATAGCATTTTATAATTAACAAGCATGTTGTAGTATTAACGGCCTAGAGATCCTTCCTCGACTCCCTGCGAGAAAGTAATCTCGCAGCCACATATCCATCACATATCTCAAGTATCCATTTCTAGTTATAATAGATCAGGATATAAGACTGAACGTCCGTTACCGTGGACACGGCTATTCGAATAGATAACTTCCCTGCAGGGGTGCACCACGTTACCCTCACGCTCGATCACCTTCGGCCGGACACACCTTTCTGGGTCAATGCCCGGCCTCGGAAGATCAACACGTCGCAGCCCTACCTAGGCTCAGCAGAGAGGTCCCCGCCGGTCTACATCCTAAGCACTCCGGGGTCATGGGCCATCGCCCGTTGCACTCCGGGTCGTTGCGAGCAGGGCGGACCAGGCACCACCTCTATACTGGATGGCGCCGGCCTAGCCGTGCCGCAATGCTGAACTGGACGTCTGACAAAGCTTCGGCTAATACCACGACGCCGAGGCCCATAACTATTCTCGCGTGGCGGTTAGTGCGTAAAGGCCAGAGGCCAACTCAGAACAAATACCCAAATCTGTTAGTGCATTATTGACAGAAGTGACGGCTGTCAGGACAAGTCCGGAGCTATCAGCCCTCCTGGGTGATACCGCTAAACAGCCAGCCGCCACCGTAACAACTCCCGCGGGTGCTCACCGGGCCCGCCCGCCTTTCACAAAGGTCTCAAGTAAAGTTCATGTAACCGCGTGTCCAAAACATCAAGGTGGAAAACCCGAGGAATCACCCCCGACGAATTCCACTTGATGTGTCCGTCAAGGCGAACTATGAGGAATCACCCCCGAGGTTCACACTTGAGGGGTTGCACGACAGAGTCGTATCGGGAATGGAGAAAGAGGAATCACCCTCGATGACCACGACCGAATAGCTACACTATAGAGTTATCATCATGAGTGCTTTACGAGGCTTCACCCTCGGCACCCGATAGTACCTCTGCAGAGTCGAGCAACAAAGGGGGTGTGATGTGATGTAAAGTGTCGGTCTCCGATCTTCGATCACGTCGCTCGAGTCGTCGATGATGAAGCAGGGGTAACAAGGACAGTCGGGCTTCGGTCTTCGATCATGTTGCTCGAGTAGTCGATGATGAAGCAGGGGCAACAAGGACAGGGGGGGTCACTGATGGATCACTAGCCAACCTATACTAAGCAGTTTAGCATAGCAGGTAGGTAACAATAGCAGGTACAAAAGCAGGCTATGCATCAGAATAGGATCAAACAATAACAGTAGCAAAATTCTAATGCAAGCATAAGAGAGAATGGAATGGGTGATACCGGGATGATCAAAGGGGGGGCTTGCCTGGAAGCTCTGCTGAAATGGAAGTAGGGTCGTCGTCGACGTAGTCGATCACCAGGGCATCAACAGGAGTCTCGGGGTCTACCGGAGAGAAGAGGGGGAAGAAACAACAATAAATACATAGCTCACGGATGCAATACAGATGCACGACATGATAATAAGCGGTGCTAGGGGTGTTCTAACGCAGCGCTACACGATACTGGCGAAGGGGGAAAACATCCGGGAAAGCATTCCCGGTGTTAGGCATTTTCGGACAGGCGAACCGGAGGAGGAATGTTCCATGTTCGGTATGCTAGGGATGTGTGGTGGATGAACGGACCACGTATTCGGATTCGTCTCGAAATTCTGAGCGATTTTCATATATAAATCTTTTTCATCCGAGTTACGGATTATTTTATATGATTTTTCAAAGTTTTATTAATATTCTGAAATTATTATTAATTCGAAATTAAATAATAAATTGCTACGGGTACCCAGCTCTGTGTACACAGAAGTGTACCAGAGGCTGACAGGTGGGCCAGGGGGTCCCAGTTGACCAGTCAACGTTTGACTGGTCAACAGGGGGTGGGGCCCCCCTGTCATTGTCTGCTTAGACTAATTACACATTAGTTAGTTTAACTAGTAAATTATTTTAACTAAAACGTTTTAATTAAGTTAATTAATTAATTATGTTATTAATCAATTATTTCAAAATTATATTATTATTATTTATTTATTTATATCTTTTTTTATTCCTTTTTTTAAGGGGCGGGCCCCACATGCCATAGGCACAGGAGCCATAGCGGGCGTCGGGCGTAACGGGCTCTGGGCGCTGGGCGCTCATGCCCGAGGGGTTCGATGCCCCGGGCGAGGCCGCAGGGCGCCGGCGGGGCACCGGCAGCCCCCAGCCGTGGCAAGCGGCGGCCCTAGGCGAAAGGCGGGCACGGCACCGGGAGGGGGGGGCATCGCCGGAGGAGGGGGGTGGCGCCGGCGTGCGGAGCAGCCCCGCAGGCCAGGCATGAGGCGGCAGACGGCGGCAAGAACACGGGGGTCGCGGCGAGCGGCCGGAACCTGCGCGGCGTCGGCAGCCAGGGCCGGTAGGAGGAGGAGGGGTGTCCACGGGCGCCGGCCCCGGGCGCGGCCAGCCGGGGTCGCGGCGAGCCCGACCGGCGAGGCAGTCAGTGGCGGCGCGGTTCGGCAAGGAAAAACTGCGAGCGGCGGTGGTGAGGCCACGGAGGGGCGCGAGTGGGCGGCAGCCGCGGCGAGCGCCGTGGTCAGGACGGGCGACGGGGGTCGGGAAAGAGAGGCGGAGGCCCAGGGCCTCACCGGCGGCTGTAGAGGCATAGGGGCGGCGAGGCTCGACGAAGCCGACGAGGTAGAGGCGGGGATGCGTGGCGGTCCGGCGTGGTGGCGAAGACGTCGGGGTCGGGGCAGTATCGATGACGAGTGGCGGGGCACGGTTGTTGCCCCCGATCTGGATCGGGGGGGGGGCGCAGCGAGGGACGTGGGAAGAGTGGGGGGAGGTCGGAGTTAGGTTTAGGTCGGGGTGGCCTTGTAGGTCAGAGGGTGCGGGTGAGTGGGCCGGCCTAGCCGGCTAAAGGGCCAGCTGGGTTATGAGGCCCGCTGGGGGGAAGCGGGTTATTGTTTCTTTTATTCTTATTTTTTATGTTGTTATTTATATTTTGCTTTTAAATTATTTTGAGCATTTAAAGCTTTTATAGAAAAGTGACCTCTTCACCAATAATTCCAAATGAATATTTGCAACAAGATGAACATTTTATTTTAGACATATGAAAACTTTTATTTTTGACTTTATTTTAAATTGGAATGTGAACCGGTTTGGACCAAAGTGATTTTTAGCAACAGTAAAAACGATGACGTGGCATCATTAGCAGAGGATTACTGTAGCTTAATTATCCGGGCGTTACAAATCTCCTCCACTACAAGAAATCTCGTCCCGAGATTTTAGGAGGTAGAAGGAAACAAAACGGGGTATTCATCACGAAGACGATCCTCGAGTTCCCAAGTGGCTTCATCTTCAGAAGGATTTGAGTACTGAACTTTTTTGAAATTTGATAGTTCTCTGTCTGTGTGACGTTCTGCTTGATCAAAAACGCGGACCGGACAGATTCTTCGGACTTTGAGGTAGCGTTTTCAATTCTTACAAAAGGAGAAGCGCTGCACGCCTTCAAGGGTTAAATCCGTGCTTCGGCATTTTGAACAAGATGAGCATGGTAGCTTACTATCTCATTTGAAGGATGCAGCAGATGGACGGTCTTAGTGGCGCAAATGATAGTAGCAGTATGTGTTTTCAACCATTCCATTCCCAGAATGAGGTCAATATTGGATGACTTCAAGACAATGGGAGAAACATGGAATTCCAACCCTTCAATTTCAACGATGACGTTGTGACTAACCATGGTGGTTCGACATTGGCCCGTAGGGGTGTGTACCACTAGCGGATTGTCCATCTCTTCGAACTTAAGGCCATGCATGAATGCAAAATCTTCTGATATGAAAGAATGCGATGCTCCTGAATCGAATAAAACAGAAGCTGGTATTGAGTGAACAAGAAGAGTACCCAACACGGTAGCAGGCTGGCCTTGAGCTTCATTCAGATCAATGTGGTTAGCCTGACCACGACCATAAGGCATGGCATTGTTGTTGCGGGGCTGATTGTCACCACGGCCAGTTGGAGGAAGTGCAAGCTGGTTTTGATTCTGGTAGCAATCTCTAGCACGGTGTCCTGGTTGGCCACACTTGAAGCATAGCCCATCATTTGGATGAGGAGCAGGAGCTTGGGGTGATGCATCTTGAAGTCTCGGCTGCCCAGGTGGTGGAGGTGGCAGGTGAGGTGCAGCATGGGACTGCCTTGGTGCAGTTGCAGTTGGGTGGTACATGCTGTTGGGGATCCAGTGTTGGAAATATGCCCTAGAGGCAATAATAAATTGGTTATTATTATATTTCCTTGTTCATGATAATTGTTTATTATCCATGCTAGAATTGTATTGATAGGAAACTCAGATACATGTGTGGATACATAGACAAACACCATGTCCCTAGTAAGCCTCTAGTTGACTAGCTCGTTGATCAACAGATGGTCACGGTTTCCTGACCATGGACATTGGATGTCGTTGATAACGGGATCACATCATTAGGAGAATGATGTGATGGACAAGACCCAATCCTAAGCCTAGCACAGATCGTGTAGTTCGTATGCTAAAGCTTTTCTAAATGTCAAGTATCTTTTCCTTAGACCATGAGATTGTGCAACTCCCGGATACCGTAGGAATGCTTTGGGTGTACCAAACGTCACAACGTAACTGGGTGGCTATAAAGGTGCACTACAGGTATCTCCGAAAGTGTCTGTTGGGTTGGCATAAATCGAGACTGGGATTTGTCACTCCGTGTGACGGAGAGGTATCTCTGGGCCCACTCGGTAGGACATCATCATAATGTGCACAATGTGATCAAGGAGTTGATCACGGGATGATGTGTTACGGAACGAGTAAAGAGACTTGCCGGTAACGAGACTGAACAAGGTATCGGGATACCGACGATCGAATCTCGGGCAAGTACTGTACCGATAGACAAAGGGAATTGTATACGGGGTTGATTGAATCCTTGACATCGTGGTTCATCCGATGAGATCATCGTGGAGCATGTGGGAGCCAACATGGGTATCCAGATCCCGCTGTTGGTTATTGACCGGAGAGTCGTCTCGGTCATGTCTGCGTGTCTCCCGAACCCGTAGGGTCTACACACTTAAGGTTCGGTGACGCTAGGGTTGTAGAGATATAAGTATGCGGAAACCCGAAAGTTTTTCGGAGTCCCGGATGAGATCTCGGACGTCACGAGGAGTTCCGGAATGGTCCGGAGGTAAAGATTTATATATAGGAAGTCCTATTTTGGCCACCGGAAAATGTTCGGGATTTTTCGGTATTGTACCGGGAAGGTTCTAGAAGGTTCCGAAGTGGGGCCCACCTGCATGGGGGGACCCACATGAACGTGGGTAGTGGGGGCAAGGCACCACACCCCTGGTCAAGGCACACCAAGATCCCCCCTTAGAAGGAATAAGATCATATCCCGAAGGGATAAGATCAAGATCCCTAAAAAGGGGGGATAACAATCGGTGGGGAAAGGAAATGATGGGATTTCTTTCCCCCACCTTTGCCAACGCCCCAATGGACTTGGAGGGCAAGAAACCAGCCCCCTCCACCCCTATATAGTGGGGAGGCGCATGGGAGCCGCACCCAAGCCCTGGCGCCTCCCTCTCCCTCCCGTGACACATCTCCCTCCTCCCGCAGCGCTTGGCGAAGCCCTGCTGGAATCCCGCTACTTCCACCACCACGCCGTCGTGCTGCTGGATCTCCATCAACCTCTCCTCCCCCTTGCTGGATCAAGAAGGAGGAGACGTCCCCGCTCCGTACGTGTGTTGAACACGGAGGTGCCGTCCGTTCGGCGCTAGGATCATCGATGATTTGGATCACGACGAGTACGACTCCATCATCCCCGTTCTCTTGAACGCTTCCGCTCGCGATCTACAAGGGTATGTAGATGCACTCTCCTTTATGCTCGTTGCTAGATTACTCCATAGATAGATCTTGGTGATGCGTAGGAATTTTTTTGATTTTCTGCTACGATCCCCAACAGTGGCATCATGAGCTAGGTCTATGCGTAGTATCTTGCACAAGTAGAACACAAAGTAGTTGTGGGCGTAGATCATGTCAATTCTCTTGCCGTTACTAGTCTTAACTTGATTCGGCGGCATCGTGGGATGAAGCGGCCCGGACCGACCTTACACGTACTCTTACGTGAGACAGGTTCCACCGACTGACATGCACTAGTTGCATAAGGTGGCTAGCGGGTGTCTGTCTCTCCCACTTTAGTCGGATCGGATTCGATGAAAAGGGTCCTTATGAAGGGTAAATAGAAATTGGCATATCACGTTGTGGTTTTGACGTAGGTAAGAAACGTTCTTGCTAGAAACCTATAGCAGCCACGTAAAAACTTGCAACAACAATTAGAGGACGTCTAACTTGTTCTTGCAGCATGTGCCGTGTGATGTGATATGGCCAAAAGGATGTGATGAATGATATATATGTGATGTATGAGATTGATCATGTTCTTGTAATAGGAATCACGACTTGCATGTCGATGAGAATGACAATCGGCAGGAGCCATAGGAGTTGTCTTATTTATTGTATGACCTGCGTGTCACTGAATAACGCCATGTAATTACTTTACTTTATTGCTAAACGTTAGCCATAGTAGTAGAAGTAATGTTTGGCGAGACGACTTCATGGAGACACGATGATGGAGATCATGATGATGGAGATCATGGTGTCATGCCGGTGACAATGATGATCATGGAGCCCCGAAGATGAAGATCAAAGGAGCAAGATGATATTGGCCATATCATGTCACTATTTGATTGCATGTGATGTTTATCATGTTTTTCATCTTATTTGCTTAGAACGACGGTAGTGAATAAGATGATCTCTCACTAAAATTTCAAGAATTGTGTTTCCCCTAACTGTGCACCGTTGCTAAGGTTTGTTGTTCCGAAGCACCACGTGATGATCGGGTGTGATAGGTTCTAACGTTCGCATACAACGGGTGTAAGCCAGATTTACACACGCAATACACTTAGGGTTGACTTGACGAGCCTAGCATGTACAGACATGGCCTCGGAACACGGAAGACCGAAAGGTCGAACATGAGTCGTATAGAAGATACGATCAACATGAAGATGTTCACCGTTGATGACTAGTCCGTCTCACGTGATGATCGGACACGGCCTAGTCGATTCGGATCATGTATCACTTAGATGACTAGAGAGATGTCTATCTGAGTGGGAGTTCATTAGATGAACTTCATTGTCATGAACAATAGTCTAAGTTGTCTTCGCAAATTATGTAGTAGACCAATAACTGCGTTGTAGCTCCCTGTTTAATACGATCCTAGAGAAAGACTAAGTTGAAAGATATTGTAAGCAATGATGCGGACTGGGTCCGTAGTCCGAGGAGTGTCCTCACTGCTACACAGAAAGCTTACGTCTTTGATGCACCGCTCGATGTGCAAACCCCTACAGCATTGTCTGAGGATGTTGTGAACACCTGACAGACACGTCCTGATGACTACTTGATAGTTTAGTGCACCATACTTTACGGCTTAGAATCGGGATTCCAATGACGTTTTGAACGCCATATAACATATGAGATGTTCTAAGAGCTGAAATTGGGATTTCAGGCTCATGCCCATGTTGAGAGGTATGAGACCTCTGACAAGTTCTTTTGCCAAAAAGATGGAGGAGAATAGCTCAACTAGTGAGCATGTGCTCAGAATGTCTGGGTGCTAAAATCACTTGAACCAAGTGGGAGTTAATCTTCCAGATGAGATAGTGGTTGACGGAATTCTCTAGACACTATCACCAAGCTACTAGAACTTCGTGATGAAATATGACATGCAAAGGATGGAGATGATCCCGGTGCTGTTAGCGGTTCTTAGTACCGCAAAAGTAGAAATCAAGAAGGAGCATCAAGTGTTGATGGTTTAACAAGACCACTGGTTTCAAAAGGGGTAAGGGCTAGAAGGGAAACTTCATGAATGGCAAACCTGTTGTCGCTCTGATGAAGGAACCTATGGTTGAACCCAAACCTCGAGACTAAGTGCTTCTATTGTAAGGGGAACAGTCACATGGTAGCGGAACCACCCCAAATACATGGTAGATATGATAGCTGGCAACTTCAACAAAGTATATTTGATATACGTGTTATTGATGTGTACCTTAGTAGTACTCCTTGTAGCACCTGGGTTTTAGATACCGGTTCAGTTGCTATTATTAGTGACTTGAAGCAAAAGCTACGGACTGAACGGAGACTAGCTAAGGGTGAGGTGACGATGTGTGTTGGAAGTGTTTCCAAGGTTGATAAGATCACCATCGCACACTCCCTCTATTTTCGAGATTAGTGTTGAACCTAGATAAATGTTATCGGGTGTCTACGTTGAGCATGAATATGATTAGATCATGTTCACTGCAATACGGTTATTCATTTAAGTCAGAGAATAATGGTTATTCTGTTTACATGAATAATACCTTTATGGTCATGCACCCAATGGTTTGTTGAATCTCGATCATAGTAATACACATGATGATAATATTAATGCCAAAAAGATGTAGAGTTAATTATGATAGTACCACTTTCTTGTGGCACTGCCGCTTAGGTCATTTTGGCATAAAATGCATGAAGAAACTCCATGCTGATGGATGTTTGGAGTCACTTGATTTTGAATCGCTTGACACATGCGAGCCATGCCTCATGGGCAGGATGACTGAGATCCCGTTTTCAGGTACAATGAAACGGGCAAGTGACTTGATGGAAATCATACATGCTGATGCGTGTGATCCAATGAGAATTAAGGCGTGTAGTGGATATCGTTATTTTCTCATCTTCACTGACGATTTGAGTAGATATGGGTATATTTACTTAATGAAGCAAAAGTCTGAAACGTTTGAAAGGTTCAAAAATTTCAGAATGAAGATTAAGAATCATCATAACAAGAAGATCATGTTCCTACGATCTGATCAAGGGGATATTATCTGAATTATGAGTTTGGCAATCACTTAAGACATTGTGGAATTGTTTCGCAGTTGAAGCCCCCTGGAACACCACAGCGTAATGGTGTGTCCGGACATCGTAATCGAACCTTATGAGATATGGTGCGATCTATGGTGTATCTTACCGATCTATCGCTATTATTTTGAGGTTATGCATTAGAGACAGCTGCATTCACTTTATATAGGGCACCATCTAAGTCCGTTGAGACAACGCCGTATGAACTAAGGTTTGGCAAGAAACCAAAGTTGTCATTTCTCAATGTTTGGGGCTGCGATGCTTACGGCTTCAGCCGAAAAAAAGGTCGAACCCAAAGCGGACAAATACATCTTCATGGGATACCCACTGGTAACGGTTGGGTATACCTTCTATCTCAGATCCAAGGACAAAAAATGTTTGTCGCTTAGAACGGGTCCTTTCTCGAGAAGGAGTTTCTCTCGAAAGATTTGAGTGGGAGGAAGATAGAACTTGATGAGGTTGTCGAACCCTCACTTCAACCGGAGAGTAGTGCAACACAGAAAGATGTTTCTGTGGAACCTACGACAGTTGAAGAGGAAACTAATGATAGTGATCATGAAGCTCCAGATCAAGTTGCTATCGAACCTCGTAGGTCGACAAGGATATGTACTACTCCTGAGTGGTACGGTGATCCTGTCTTAGAGGTCATGTTGTTGGACAACGATGAACCTACGAACTATGGAGAAGCGATGGTGGGCCCGTATTCCGGCAAATGGTTAGAAGCCGGGAAATCCGAGATAGGATCCATGTATCAAAACAAAGTATGGACTTTGGTGGACTTGCCCGATGATTGGCAAGCCATTGAGATAACTGGATCTTGAAGAAGAAGACGGACGTGGACGGTAATGTCACCGTCTATGAAGCTCGACTTGTGGCGAAGAGTTTTCCACAAGTTCAAGGAGTTGACTACGATGAGATTTTCTCACCCGTAGCGATGCTTAAGTCCGTCGGAATCATGTTAGCATTAGCTGCATTTATGAAATCTGGCAGATGGATGACAAAACAAGTTTCCTTACCAGTTTTTGTAAGGAAAGGTTGTATATGATACAATCAGAAAGGTTTTGTCGATCCTAAGGATGCTAAAAGATATGCTAGCTCCAGCGATCCTTCTATGGACTAGAGCAAGCATCTCGGAGTCGGAATATATGCTTTGATGGAGTGATCAAAGTTTTTGGGTATACAAAGTTTGATAGAAACTTGTATTTACAATAAAGTGAGTGGGAGCATCACAACATTTCTGATAAGTATATGTGAGTGACATATTGTTGATCCGAAATGATGTAGAATTTCTGGAAAGCATAAAGGGTTATTTGAAATGAGTTTTTCAAAGGAAGACCTGGATAAAGCTGCTTACATATTGAGCATCAAGATCTATACAGATAGATCAAGACGCCTGATGATACTTTCAAAAGAACACACACCTTTGACATGATATTGAAGGAGTTCAAAATAGATCAGTCAAAGAAGGAGTTCTTACCTGAGTTGTAAGGTGTGAAGTTGAGTAAGACTCAAAGCTTGACCATGGCAGAAGAAAGAGGAAGGACGAAGGTCGTCCCCTATGGTTTTGTCATAGGCTCTATACGGTATGCCATGCTAAGTACCGCACCTGATGTGTGCCTTGCCACATGTCTGGCAAGAGGGTACAAAGGTGATCCAGGAGTGGATTACTAGATAGTGGTCAAAATTATCCTTAGAGGAATAAGGAAATGTTTCTCGGTTATGGAGGTGATAAAGAGTTCGACGTAAAGAGTTACGTCGATGCAAGCTTAACAACTATCCGGATAACTCTAAGTGGAGATACCGGATACGTATAATGGAGCAACAGTTTGGAATAGCTCCAAGTGGAACGTGGTAGCAGCATCTACGATATGACATAAAGTTTTGCGAAGTACATAGGGATCTGAATGTTGCAGACCCGTTGACTACAACCTCTCTCACGAGCATAACATGATCAAACCCAGAACTCATTGAGTGTTAATCACATATTGATGTGAACTAGATTACTGAATCTAGTGAACTCTTTGGATGTTAGTCACATGGCGATGTGACCTATGAGTGTTAATCACATGGCGATGTGAACTAGATTATTGACTCTAGTGCAAGTGGGAGACTGTTGGAAATATGCCCTAGAGGCAATAATAAATTGGTTATTATTATATTTCCTTGTTCATGATAATTGTTTATTATCCATGCTAGAATTGTATTGATAGGAAACTCAGATACATGTGTGGATACATAGACAAACACCATGTCCCTAGTAAGCCTCTAGTTGACTAGCTCGTTGATCAACAGATGGTCACGGTTTCCTGACCATGGACATTGGATGTCGTTGATAACGGGATCACATCATTAGGAGAATGATGTGATGGACAAGACCCAATCCTAAGCCTAGCACAGATCGTGTAGTTCGTATGCTAAAGCTTTTCTAAATGTCAAGTATTTTTTCCTTAGACCATGAGATTGTGCAACTCCCGGATATCGTAGGAATGCTTTGGGTGTACCAAACGTCACAACGTAACTGGGTGGCTATAAAGGTGCACTACAGGTATCTCCGAAAGTGTCTGTTGGGTTGGCATGAATCGAGACTGGGATTTGTCACTCCGTGTGACGGAGAGGTATCTCTGGGCCCACTCGGTAGGACATCATCATAATGTGCACAATGTGATCAAGGAGTTGATCACGGGATGATGTGTTACGGAACGAGTAAAGAGACTTGCCGGTAACGAGACTGAACAAGGTATCGGGATACCGACGATCGAATCTCGGGCAAGTACTGTACCGATAGACAAAGGGAATTGTATACGGGGTTGATTGAATCCTTGACATCGTGGTTCATCCGATGAGATCATCGTGGAGCATGTGGGAGCCAACATGGGTATCCAGATCCCGCTGTTGGTTATTGACCGGAGAGTCGTCTCGGTCATGTCTGCGTGTCTCCCGAACCCGTAGGGTCTACACACTTAAGGTTCGGTGACGCTAGGGTTGTAGAGATATAAGTATGCGGAAACCCGAAAGTTGTTCGGAGTCCCGGATGAGATCTCGGACGTCACGAGGAGTTCCGGAATGGTCCGGAGGTAAAGATTTATATATAGGAAGTCCTATTTTGGCCACCGGAAAATGTTCGGGATTTTTCGGTATTGTACCGGGAAGGTTCTAGAAGGTTCCGAAGTGGGGCCCACCTGCATGGGGGGACCCACATGAACGTGGGTAGTGGGGGCAAGGGGACAAAACTTGCCTGCTCCCTCCTCGTGCTCCCATCCGTGCTCCCACTTCATCCTACGGCTGTTATTTCATCTTTTTTCTTTCTAATCTAATCATCGCCCCCCCTGATTTTAAGGGGGTGGGGCCAGGCCTAATTTTGGTCCAATCAAATCAAGCCACGTACGCGGGAGCACGGATGGGCACACACGAGGGGAGCAGGCAAGTCTCGTCCGGGGCAAGGCACCACACCCCTGGTCAAGGCACACCAAGATCCCCCCTTAGAAGGAATAAGATCATATCCCGAAGGGATAAGATCAAGATCCCTAAAAAGGGGGGATAACAATCGGTGGGGAAAGGAAATGATGGGATTTCTTTCCCCCATCTTTGCCAACGCCCCAATGGACTTGGAGGGCAAGAAACCAGCCCCCTCCACCCCTATATATAGTGGGGAGGCGCATGGGAGCCGCACCCAAGCCCTGGCTGAAAGCACATTTGCTCCCTGGGTGGTTTTGGTAATTAATGACAACATACTTTGTGGTTGGACTAATACTTTTATCAAGTATGTTTCAGGAAATTCAATCACATTGGTATGGCAAGATGACTGAAGAAGTGGACCCCTCAAATGCTAAGGCAAGCATTGGCAAAAGCTCAAGACTCTATTTTTGGTTCAGTGATCAAAGATCACATTGAGTCCATAGGAAAAGCCAATACTATTAAAAGGGGATGAGGTTGTGTTGATGATCTGGTTGCTCAAGTGCTTAGTGATATATCTCATTCAACTATCAGCACCTTTCACTTCCAAACACACTCATAAGTAATCTCGGACAAACCGATTCTTCCAACTCAGTCCCACCGAGATGAACCACTTCAGCCATATTCCAAACCCTAGAAAAATCGGTCTTACCGAGTTTGAGATCGGTCTCACCGAAACTGAACTGCCAACCTTCTGTAACCATTTCACATCATTTCGGAATAACCGAGTTTGTATTATCGGTCTCACCGAAATGAGCAAGCTTCTGTCTTGACTCAAATCGGTCTCACCGATATTGCATTTCCGGTCTAACCGATTTTGGCATGTTCCTGCTCTTTCTCAAATCGGTCCAACCGAGTTTTCTTTCTCGGTCCCACCGAAATCTCCAACGTTCATATCAGATGCACTTTCGGTCCCACCGAGATGGTATTTTCGGTCCCACCGAAAATCCCAACGTTCACTATATTTGAACTTTCGGTCTGACCGAGTTTTCACTTCGGTCTCACCGAGATTGGTCAAATGTGTGTGTAACGGTTGGATTTTGTGTGGAGGCTATATATACCCCTCCACCCCCTCCTCATTCGTGAGGAGAGCCATCAGAAAGTATCACCACTTCTACCATACACTTTCTGAGAAGTGAACCACCTACCCTTGTGTTGAGATCAAGCCATTCCATTCCTACCATATGAAGCTTGATTTCTAGCCTTCCCAAGTTGCCTTCCACTCAAATATTTCTTCCACCACAGCCATATCAGTGAGGAGAGTTGAGTGTTGGGGAGATTATCATTTGAAGCACAAGAGCAAGGAGTTCATCACCATCAACACCGTCTATTACCTTTTGGGGGGTGGTGCCTCCTAGATTGGTTAGGTGTCGCTTGGGAGCCTCCGTCTTTGAGATGTGGAGTTGAACCAAGAAGTTTGTAAGGGCAAGGAGATCGCCTACTTCGTGAAGATCTACCCCGAGTAAGGCTAGTCCTCCGTGGGCGTAGGCCGTGATGGAATAGACAAGGTTGCTTCTTCGTGGACCCTTCGTGGGTGGAGCCCTCCGTGGACTCACGCAGCCGTTACCCTCCGTGGGTTGAAGTCTCCATCAACGTGGATGTACGATAGCACCACCTATCGGAACCACGACAAAAATCTCCGTGTCACCAAACTGCGTTTGATCTTCTCCACCTCTCTTTACTATATATGCAATTTACTTTCCGCTGCCCATACTCTAGAATTGCATGTGTAGTGTGTTACTTGATATAATCTTAATTGTGAAACTGCCCAAAACTTTGCATAATCAAAGGGCAGATTTTTTATATTGTCAAGTAGTCTAATCACCCCCCCCCTCTAGACCTACTTCTTCGATCCTACAATTGGTATCAGAGCTTTGGTCTCCATTGCTTTGGTTTACACACCATTGGAGGAAGATGGACGTGTCTACGGATGGGAGTGTTAGCCATAGAGTGCCTGTTCTTGATGGAAGGTTCTATAACTCTTGGAGGTCTGAAATGCTTAGTATCTTTAAAATGTACAATTTGTGCAAATATATTGAGACCCCATATGTGCCTCCTTTTGATCCCTTGCACCCTACCATGGATGAAGAGCTTGATTTGCTTCGTAACCTTAGAACTGTAAATCTTATCATTAGAGGGTTACCTGATGACTTGCTTAATCTTGTTACAAACTTTGAGTGTGCCTATGCTATGTGGAAATTCTTGGAAGAACTTTATCCGGACTACTCTTTGAGAAGTCTTGATGAAATTCTACACAAGACTATTGAATTTGATAAGTTGCACCCCAATGATCCCAACTTTGATAAATGCTTCTTTGAGCTTCGTGATCTTATGAAAAAGAAGGGTGATCCTAGTCTTATCAATATTATCATTAGAAATGCTCTTGCATTGCATTCTGAAGATTATTGTTCCATTGACCAAACTAATGCAAATACTTATCAAATTGACCTAGGTGTTGATGATGAACAATCTATGGGTCAATATGATGATGAGCATGAGTATGATGATGATTACTCTGATTCGGACACCGAGCTAGACAAGGTCATGAAGAGTCTCAATCTTATGGCAAATATGAGAGACTACATGTCCGGTGGAAAAGAGTGGATTCTTGATAGTGGATGCACCGATCACATGACCGGTGACAAAGACATGTTTCGAGAGCTTGCAAAGAACGATGGTCCACGCAAGTATGTGACTTTTGGAGACAACTCCAAGGGTAAGGTACTTGGCCTTGGTAAGGTGGCCATATCTCATGATAGCTCTATTCAAAATGTCATGCTTGTAGAATCTCTTGGATACAATTTACTTTCCGTGTCTAGATTAGCTGACTTTGGATTCAATGTGCTATTCACCAAAGTAGATTGCCAAGTCTTTCGTCGTGATAATCAAAACATGGCTTTTACTGGTATACGTAGAGGTGATCTATATATTGTTGATTTCACTAAGAAAGCCCAACCTAGAGCTTGTTTCATTGCTAAATCCTCTAAAGGTTGGTTGTGGCATAGAAGGCTAGGACATGTTGGTATGCGTAACCTAGACAAGCTAATCAAAGGTGATCATATTCTTGGTGTTAAAGATGTTTTCTTTGACAAAGATAGACTTTGTAGTGCTTGTCAAGCAGGAAAACAAGTTGGTGGAAGTCATCCCGTGAAAAACATCATGACCACAAGGAGACCGCTTGAGCTTCTTCATATGGATCTCTTCGGTCCCAATGCTTACAAAAGCCTTGGTGGTAACTCCTTTGGTCTAGTTATAGTTGATGATTATTCCAGATTTACGTGGGTATTTTTCCTTGATGATAAATCGCAAGTTCAGAGGATCTTCAAGACCTTTGCCAAAAAGGCCCAAAATCAATTTGAGGTGAAGATCAAGAAAGTTCGGAGTGACAATGGAACGGAGTTCAAGAACGCCAACGTAGACTCTTTTCTCGATGAGGAAGGAATTCTACATGAGTTCTCGGCTACGTACACGCCTCAACAAAATGGAGTTGTTGAGAGGAAGAACCGAACGCTCATTGAGATGGCAAGAACGATGCTTGATGAATACAAGACACCGAAACATTTTTGGGGAGAAGCGGTCGAGACAGCTTGTCATGCTATCAACAGGCTTTATCTTCATAAGCTCCTCGGCAAGACATCATACGAGCTTCTCACCGGTAACAAACCCCAAGTGGGATACTTTCGTGTCCTTGGTTCAAAATGCTATATCCTTGATAAGCATCGTCGGTCTAAATTTGCTCCTAAATCTCATGAAGGCTTTCTTCTTGGTTATGGATCAAACTCCCACACCTACCGTGTCTACAATAATTTCACCCGAAAGGTTGAAGAGACGGTAGATGTGAAGTTTGATGAATCTAATGGCTCGCAAGTAGAGCAAATGCCTCTATTGATGTAGGAGACAAGGACCCATCGGAAGCAATCCAAGATTTATCTATCGGGAAGATCCGTCCCATGGAAGTGAAGGAGAGTACCTCATCTACATATGTGGAGCCACCTACCTCACAGAGAGATGAACCTCAAGGCAACATGGAGGCCTCCACAAGTGGAACTCACCAAGATGAGGAAATGCAACAAGAAGATCCACCACAACCTCCTTCTCCACCACCTCAAGACAACACCAACAACAATGAAGAAGAAGAAGAGGAAGATGAAGATGATGAGGAAGCTGAGCCACAACATCAACAAAAGCTATCCCGAGTTCGAGCAAGAGTCAAGAAGAATCATCCCGTGGAACAAATGATGAACGACATCAACTCCGGGAGAATTACTCGCTCTAAAACTCGCTTAGCTAACTTTTGTGAGCATTACTCTTTTATCTCTAGTATTGAACCTATGAAGGTAGAAGAAGCACTTAAAGACCCGGATTGGGTGAACGCTATGCACGAAGAACTACACAACTTCGAGAGGAACAAGGTGTGGACTTTGGTAGAGAAGCCCAACGATGATCAAAACATCATTGGAACCAAATGGGTGTTTTGGAACAAGCAAGATGAAGATGGACAAGTCATCCGCAACAAGGCTCGTCTCGTAGCTCAAGGTTACACACAAGTCGAAGGTATGGACTATGGTGAGACCTATGCCCCCGTTGCTAGACTTGAGTCCATTCGCATTCTTCTTGCTTATGCCAATCATCATGATATTACTCTCTATCAAATGGACATCAAAAGTGCTTTTCTAAATGGTGAAATTGAGGAGGAAGTATTTGTAAAACAACCTCCCGGATTTGTGAATCCCAAAAAGCCTAATCATGTTTACAAGTTGCATAAAGCTCTTTATGGTCTTAAACAAGCCCCTAGAGCTTGGTACAAATGCTTAACTAGCTTTCTTCTTGAGAAAGGCTTTGAGATTGGAAAGATAGACTCAACGCTGTTCACAAAAAGGGTTAATGGTGAACTATTTGTGTGCCAAATATATGTTGATGATATTATCTTTGGTTCAACTAACCCCCATTTTAGCAAGAAGTTTGGACAGCTCATGTCGGAGAAGTATGAAATGTCCATGATGTGTGAACTCAAATTTTTCCTTGGGTTGCAAATCAAGCAATCTAAGGAGGGTACCTTTGTCTCACAAACAAAGTATACCAAGGATCTCTTCAAGAAGTTCAACATGCAAGAAAGCAAAGGTATGAGTACCCCCATGCCTACTAGTGGACATAATGACTTGACAAAGGATGGAGAACCCGTTGATCAAAGGGTTTACCATTCTATGATTGGTTCTCTACTATATCTTTGTGCTTCTCGTCCTGACATAATGTTGAGTGTATGCATGTGTGCGCGATATCAAGCAGCCCCTAAAGAATGTCATCTTAAAGCTGTTAAGAGGATAGTGAGATACTTGATACACACACCAAACTTTGGCATTTGGTATCCTAAGAGGGCCTCTTTCGATCTTGTTGGCTATTCCGACTCGGACTATGCTGGTGACAAGGTTGATAGAAAGTCAACTTCGAGTACATGTCAATTCCTTGGTCGATCCCTTGTATCTTGGTCCTCCAAGAAACAAAATTCGGTATCTTTATCCACTGCCGAAGCAGAATATATTGCTGCTGGTTCGTGTTGTGCTCAATTACTATGGATGACACAAACGCTTAAAGATTATGGGATACATGTGAGACGTGTTCCCTTGCTTTGTGACAATGAGAGTGCAATCAAGATTGGACACAATCCTGTGCAACACTCTCGAACAAAGCATATTGAAGTTCGTCACCATTTTATTCGTGATCATATTGCCAAGGGTGACATTAATCTTAAGCATGTTCGTACTGACAAACAACTTGCTGATATCTTTACAAAACCTCTTGATGAGAAAGTGTTTTGTCGCTTAAGGAGTGAGTTGAACATCATTGATGCTTCAAACTTGGAGTGATAACTCCATTGATGCATGCAAGGCATGAGCCTCTTGACTAATCCTTGATATTTCTCTTATGATGATGATCATATGTCTTGGACACATTTGCCTCCTTGTATTGCATCTAACTCCTTGCAGGTACTTGGATGATCTACATTCCACAAGATTACCACACACTCAAATCATGAGTAATCTTGTCATTGACCAAGTATCTAGCCCTTTGGGATGTTGAGTTCAAGGAACAAAATTCCACATATCCTTTTTGACACCTTATACATCTAGTATTTCACTCTTGTCATCTTGGATATTCTTGAGTATTTCCTTGCTTGCCTAACCCTTGTAGGAAGATGTACTACACAAGTAGAAATGGCGCTCCAACTTCACATTCAATGAGCACCTACATCGAGCTTACCTACATGAACAAAGCATCAACAAGCCCAAGGTATGTTCTTCACATTTTTAAGGAGCTTTGCTCAAAGTCATGAGTACAAGCAGCTTCATAAGATGTGATCACATCAAATGCTTAATCGAAAAATGGCAACCCCATTTTGAGCTTAAACGATGAGTATGACCTATGATCAAATGTCCTCATTTGACTCCTAAGTCAATATACTCAAACATAGGTGACTTTGTCACCGACCTTTATCTAGATGAAGTACATATGCTTTTGGAGTTTTTCTGCTTTCTCTTATGCTCTCTCATTGAGTTTTATTTAAAAAAAAAACTTCATCTAGGAATCTTTTATTTCTTTTTTATTTCTTTTCTTATATTTTCGTTGTGAATATCCTTCTGAAAATCCTTTTATGGCTCTGATCAATTCCTTGAAAATCTTTTACAAATTCATTGCAAATCTTTTGAAACTTCCCTCGCAGAGTGAGCTGGATTATTTCTGTGTTTCCTTGGAATTATCTTCCAGGACATCAACTTCTGCAGCTCCACTCAGACTTAAATCTTAAAGAGGGAGAAGACTCAAATTGTTTCTCTGAATGTTCTTATTTGCCCTGTTGTGATTCTTAAGGATCCCACTTCTTTCTTTATTTCTTTCTTTCCATCTTTCCTGTCCTACCTAGTTTGCTGTCCTTTTCGGCACTTGATGTCAAAGGGGGAGAGAACTTAGGGGGAATAGGGGGAGTAGGGGAGAAGAGAAGACTTAGGGGAAGAAGAAAAGCAATCTTATCTTAAGGGGGAGAGAATCACATCAAAGCTTTGTCATGTTTTACATTGGACATTACAATTGGCATCATTCTTTTGATTTTGCTTTTTCCATCACACCCCTTGTTCTCACAATTGGTATCTCATGGAATCTTTTAGCTTAAGGGGAGAAGACTTAGAGGAATCTTCACAATTGATATCCTATGAAAAGCAAAATCTCTCAGAATTCATTGAAAATCTTTTAAGTTTCGGAGACATGTTTGCTGATTCAAGCCTGTGCTCAATATGAGACACTCTTTATACATGTCCTCCCTGGCTTGGTACTCTTGATGTTCTTCCAGTTGGTTGAAGGAATACTCTTGTGTTATCTAACCTTGTTTTCTCAAGTTTATCCCTTCAGGTACAAATGCCAAGGAACCTCAAGGTAAGTATATGCATCTTGCAGAATGTGCATGATGGTGACTTGCTTGTAAATACTTGTTTGCAAGAAATCACCATGCACATATGCATTATCACTCAATTCCTTTTCTTCTGCTCTGATGCATATAGCCAAGCTGCATGTAGCACATCTTGCTTATTTCTCTTGTGTGCTTGTGGTAGTCCAAAACCATAATCTATGAAAATCTTGCACACTTGTAGGGGGAGCCTGTGTACTACATGCTTGTCAAAGCTTTCATGATAATTCTGTCTTTCTTTCAATAAGCTTTGATGTTTTGTTTAGTATAATTTTAGTGTGTTGCCATCAATTACCAAAAAGGGGGAGATTGAAAGCACATTTGCTCCCTGGGTGGTTTTGGTAATTAATGACAACACACTTTGTGGTTGGACTAATACTTTTATCAAGTATGTTTCAGGAAATTCAATCACATTGGTATGGCAAGATGACTGAAGAAGTGGACCCCTCAAATGCTAAGGCAAGCATTGGCAAAAGCTCAAGACTCTATTTTTGGTTCAGTGATCAAAGATCACATTGAGTCCATAGGAAAAGCCAATACTATTAAAAGGGGATGAGGTTGTGTTGATGATCTGGTTGCTCAAGTGCTTAGTGATATATCTCATTCAACTATCAGCACCTTTCACTTCCAAACACACTCATAAGTAATCTCGGACAAACCGATTCTTCCAACTCAGTCCCACCGAGATGAACCACTTCAGCCATATTCCAAACCCTAGAAAAATCGGTCTTACCGAGTTTGAGATCGGTCTCACCGAAACTGAACTGCCAACCTTCTGTAACCATTTCACATCATTTCGGAATAACCGAGTTTGTATTATCGGTCTCACCGAAATGAGCAAGCTTCTGTCTTGACTCAAATCGGTCTCACCGATATTGCATTTCCGGTCTAACCGATTTTGGCATGTTCCTGCTCTTTCTCAAATCGGTCCAACCGAGTTTTCTTTCTCGGTCCCACCGAAATCTCCAACGTTCATATCAGATGCACTTTCGGTCCCACCGAGATGGTATTTTCGGTCCCACCGAAAATCCCAACGTTCACTATATTTGAACTTTCGGTCTGACCGAGTTTTCACTTCGGTCTCACCGAGATTGGTCAAATGTGTGTGTAACGGTTGGATTTTGTGTGGAGGCTATATATACCCCTCCACCCCCTCCTCATTCGTGAGGAGAGCCATCAGAAAGTATCACCACTTCTACCATACACTTTCTGAGAAGTGAACCACCTACCCTTGTGTTGAGATCAAGCCATTCCATTCCTACCATATGAAGCTTGATTTCTAGCCTTCCCAAGTTGCCTTCCACTCAAATATTTCTTCCACCACAGCCATATCAGTGAGGAGAGTTGAGTGTTGGGGAGATTATCATTTGAAGCACAAGAGCAAGGAGTTCATCACCATCAACACCGTCTATTACCTTTTGGGGGGTGGTGCCTCCTAGATTGGTTAGGTGTCGCTTGGGAGCCTCCGTCTTTGAGATGTGGAGTTGAACCAAGAAGTTTGTAAGGGCAAGGAGATCGCCTACTTCGTGAAGATCTACCCCGAGTAAGGCTAGTCCTCCGTGGGCGTAGGCCGTGATGGAATAGACAAGGTTGCTTCTTCGTGGACCCTTCGTGGGTGGAGCCCTCCGTGGACTCACGCAGCCGTTACCCTCCGTGGGTTGAAGTCTCCATCAACGTGGATGTACGATAGCACCACCTATCGGAACCACGACAAAAATCTCCGTGTCACCAAACTGCGTTTGATCTTCTCCACCTCTCTTTACTATATATGCAATTTACTTTCCGCTGCCCATACTCTAGAATTGCATGTGTAGTGTGTTACTTGATATAATCTTAATTGTGAAACTGCCCAAAACTTTGCATAATCAAAGGGCAGATTTTTTATATTGTCAAGTAGTCTAATCACCCCCCCTCTAGACCTACTTCTTCGATCCTACACTGGCGCCTCCCTCTCCCTCCCGTGACACATCTCCCTCCTCCCGCAGCGCTTGGCGAAGCCCTGCTGGAATCCCGCTACTTCCACCACCACGCCGTCGTGCTGCTGGATCTCCATCAACCTCTCCTCCCCCCTTGCTGGATCAAGAAGGAGGAGACTGTTGGGGAACGTTGCATGGAAAACAAAAATTTTCTCTACGTTCACCAAGATCAATCTAATAGATGCAACTACGAGGGGAGAGTAGGATCCACATACCCTTGTAGATCGCTAAGCGGAAGCGTTATGAACGCGGATGATGGAGTCGTACTCGCCGCGATTCAGATCGCCGAAGATCCTAGCACCGAAGCAACGGTGCCTCCGCGTTCTTCACACGTACGGCTCGGGGACGTCTCCTCCTTCTTGATCCAGCAAGGGGTGGAGGAGAGGTTGATGGAGAACCGGCAGCACGACGGCGTGGTGGTGATGTTGGAGGAGAACTCCGGCAGGGCTTCGCCTAAGCACCGCGGGAGAAGAAGATATTACGGGAGAGGGAGGGCAGCACCGAGGCACGAACTTGTGTTTGCTGCCCTCCCTTTGCCTCACTATATATAGGGGGGGGTGGAGAGGTGAGGGCGCCCTAGGGTTTCCCCCCTAGGGGGCCGGCGGCCAGGGCAAAGGGGGGGCGGCGGCCAAGGCAGGGGGGGCGGCGGCCAGGGCCAGGCCCTAGGGTTTCCCCCCCTAGGTGCCTTGCCCCCCAAGGCTAGGGGGTGCGGCCACCCTAGAGGGGTCCACCCCCCTTGGCGCACAAGGAGAGGGCCCAAGGGGGGGCGCACAGCCCCCTGAGGGCTGTGGTGTTCCCCCTTGTGGCCCATTAGGCCCAGAACTGCTTCCGGACCCCCCGAAACCCCTTTCCGGTACTCCGCCGATTTCCCGATGCTCCCCGGAACACTTCCGGACTCCGAAACCTTTCATCCTATATATCAATCTTCGTCTCCGGACCATTCCGGAGACCCTCGTCATGTCCGGGATCTCATCCGGGACTCCGAACAACCTTCGGTAACCATACACTTTTCTCACTAACAACCCTAGCGTCACCGAACGTTAAGTGTGTAGACCCTGCGGGTTCGGAAACCATGTAGACATGACCGAGACACTCCCAGGTCAATAACCAATAGCGGGATCTGGATACCCATATTGGTTCCCACATGTTTCTCGATGATCTCATCGGATGAACCACGATGTCAAAGATTCAGGCAATCCCGTATACAGTTCCCTTTGTCTCGTCGGTATGTTACTTGCCCGAGATTCGATCGTCGGTATCTCTATACCTAGTTCAATCTCGTTACCGGCAAGTCTCTTTACTCGTTACCGTAATACATAATCCCGTGACCAACTACTTAGTCACTTTGAGCTCATTGAGATGACGTATTACCGAGTGGGCCCGGAGATACCTCTCCGTCACACGGAGTGACAAATCCCAGTCTTGATCCATGTCAACTCAACAGACGCCCTCGGAGATACCTGTAGAGTACCTTTATAGTCACCCAGTTACGTTGTGACGTTTGGCACACACAAAGCACTCCTACGGTGTCAGTGAGTTACATGATCTCATGGTCATAGGAACTTATACTTGACATGCAGAAAACTATAGCGATAACTGACACGATCAAAAGCTATGTTTAACGTTTGGGTCTCGTCCATCACATCATTCTCCTAATGATGTGATCCCGTTATCAAATGACAACTCATGTCTATGACCTGGAAACCGCGGTCATCTTTGATCAACGAGCTAGTCCTGTAGAGGCTCACCAGGGACACAAAGTCTGTCTATTCATCCACACATGTATTTGAGTTTCCAATCAATACAATTATAGCATGGATAATAAACGATTATCATGAACAAGGAAATATAATAATAACTCTTTTATTATTGCCTCTAGGGCATATTTCCAACAGTCTCCCACTTGCACTAGAGTCAATAATCTAGCATTACAAGGTAATGAATCTAACACCCATAGAGTCTTGGTGTTGATCGTGCTTAGCCCGTGGAAGAGGCTTAGTCAACGGATCTGCAACATTCAAATCCGTGTGTACTTTGCAAATGTTTATGTCCTCCTCCTTGACCGAATCGCGGATGGAATTGAAGCGTCGCTTTATGTGTCTGGTCCTCTTGTGAAACCTTGGTTCTTTGGCTAGAGCAATGGCACCAGTGTTGTCACAGAACAGAGTCATTGGGTTCAGTGCACTAGGCACAACTCCAAGATCTGTCATGAACTCCTTCATCCAGACACCTTCCTTTGCCGCCTCCGAGGCAGCTATATACTCCGCTTCACATGTAGAATCAGCTACCACGCTCTGCTTGGAACTGCACCAGCTTACCGCTCCCCCGTTGAGAATATATACGTATCCGGTTTGAGACTTAGAGTCATCCGGATCAGTGTCAAAGCTTGCATCGACGTAACCCTTTACGACGAGCTCTTGATCACCTCCATAAACGAGAAACATATCCTTAGTCCTTTTCAGGTACTTTAGGATATTTTTGACCGCTGTCCAGTGATCCATACCAGGATTACTTTGAAACCTTCCGGCCATACTTATGGCAAGGCTGACATCTGGTCTTGTGCACAGCATTGCATACATGATAGAGCCTATGGCTGAAGCATAGGGGACGACACTCATCTTTTCTCTATCTTCCGCAGTCACTGGGCATTGAGTCTTACTCAACTTCGTACCTTGCAATACCGGCAAGAACCCCTTCTTGGATTGATCCATTTTGAACTTCTTCAAAACTTTATCAAGGTATGTGCTTTGTGAAAGTCCTATCAAGCGTCTTGATCTATCTCTATAGATCTTGATGCCCAATATGAAAGCAGCTTCACCGAGATCTTTCAAATACCCCTTCACGCTATCCAAAAATTCTATATTGTTTCCAATCAGCAATATGTCATCCACATACAATATTAGAAACGCTATAGAGCTCCCACTCACTTTCTTGTAAATACAAGCTTCATTGTAAACTTGTATAAATCCAAACGCTTTGATCACCTCATCAAAGCGAAGATTCCAACTCCGAGATGCTTGCACCAGTCCATAAATGGAACGCTGGAGCTTGCATACTTTGTCAGCATTCTCTGGATCGACAAAACCTTCCGGTTGCATCATATACAACTCTTCCTTAAGAAAACCGTTAAGGAACGCCGTTTTGACATCCATCTGCCAAATTTCATAATCGAAATATGCAGCTATTGCTAACATGATTCGGACGGATTTAAGCATCGCTACGGGTGAGAAAGTCTCATCGTAGTCAATCCCTTGAACTTGTGAAAAACCCTTTGCCACAAGTCGAGCTTTATACACGGTGACATTACCGTCAGCGTCCGTCTTCCTCTTAAAAATCCATTTATTCTGAATGGCCTTCCGCCCTTCAGGTAATACTTCCAAAGTCCATACTTTGTTTTCATACATGGATCCCATCTCGGATTTCATGGCCTCTAACCATTTGTCGGAATCTGGGCCCACCATCGCTTCTCCATAGTTCGTAGGTTCACCGTTGTCTAACAACATGACCTCCAAGACAGGGTTACCATACCACTCAGGTGCAGTGCGTACCCTTGTCGACCTACGAGGTTCGGTAGTAACTTGATCAGTAGCTTCTTGATCATCATCATTGGCTTCCTCTTCAACCTCTGCAGGCTCCACAAAAACATCTTTCTGTGCTGCGCTACTTTCTGGTTGAAGCAGAGGTTCAATAACCTCATCAAGTTCTACCTTCCTCCCACTCAATTCTTTCGAGAGAAACTCTTTCTCGAGAAAGGACCCGTTCTTAGCGACAAACACTTTGCCCTCGGATCTGAGATAGAAGGTGTACCCAACTGTTTCTTTTGGGTATCCTATGAAGACACATTTGTCCGCTTTGGGTTCGAGCTTTTCTGGCTGAAGCCTTTTGACATAAGCATCGCAACCCCAAACCTTGAGAAAAGACAACTTCGGTTTCTTACCAAACCACAGTTCATACGGTGTTGTCTCAACGGACTTAGATGGAGCCCTATTTAAAGTGAATGCAGCTGTCTCTAACGCATATCCCCAAAACGATAGTGGCAAATCGGCAAGATACATCATAGAACGTACCATATCTAATAGGGTTCGATTACGACGTTCGGACACACCATTACGCTGTGGTGTTCCAGGTGGTGTCAACTGTGAAACAATTCCACATTTTCTTAAGTGATCACCAAACTCATAACTCAGATATTCTCCCCCTCGATCAGATCGTAGGAACTTGATCTTCTTGTTACGATGATTTTCAACTTCACTCTGAAATTGCTTGAACTTTTCAAAAGTTTCAGACTTATGCTTCATCAAGTAAATATACCCATATCTACTTAAGTCGTCAGTGAAGGTGAGAAAATAACGATATCCACCGCGCGCCGTTACACTCATCGGACCGCACACATCAGTATGTATGATTTCCAATAAGTCACTTGCCCGTTCCATTGTCCCTGAAAACGGGGTCCTTGTCATCTTGCCCATGAGGCACGGCTCGCACGTGTCAAGTGATTCAAAATCAAGAGACTCCAGAAGTCCATCAGCATGGAGCTTCCTCATGCGTTTCACGCCGATATGACCGAGACGGCAGTGCCACAAGAAAGTGGTATTATCTTTATCTACTCTACATCTTTTGGCATCAACGTTATGAACATGTGTATCATCACTATCGAGATTCAACAAGAATAAACCCCTAACTTCGGGTGCATGACCATAAAAGATATTACTCATATAAATAGAACAACCATTATTCTCTGTCTTAAATGAGTAACCGTCTCGCAATAAACAAGATCCAGATATAATGTTCATGCTTAACGCAGGCACTAAATAACAATTATTCAGGTTCATAACTAATCCCGATGGTAATCGAAGAGCGAGCGTGCCGACGGCGATCACATCAACCTTGGAACCGTTTCCCACGCGCATCGTCACTTCGTCCTTCGCCAGCCTCCGTTTATTCCGCAGTTCCTGTTTAGAGTTGCAAATGTGAGCAACCGAACCGGTATCAAATACCCAGGCACTACAACGAGAGTTGGTAAGGTACACATCAATAACATGTATATCACATATACCTTTGTTGTTGTTGGCCCCCTTCTTGTCCGCCAGATACTTGGGGCAGTTCCGCTTCCAGTGGTCGTCCCCTTGCAATAGAAACACTCAGTCTCTGGCTTGGGCCCAGCCTTGGGTTTCTTCACTGGATTAGCAACTGCTTTGCCACCCTTCTTAGAGTTACCCTTCTTGCCCTTGCCATTCTTCTTGAAACTGGTGGTCTTATTGACCATCAACACTTGATACTCCTTCTGGATGTCTGCCTCAGCGACTTTCAGCATCGAAAACAGCTCGGCGATGGTCTTGTTCATCCCTTGCATGTTATACTGCTGCACGAAGCTCTTGTAGCTTGGAGGGAGTGACTGGAGAATTCTGTCAATGATAGCCTCATCCGGGAACACAAGTCCCAGATCAGCTATGCGGGTATAGTACCCAGACATCTTCAGTAAGTGCTCACTGACAGACGAATTCTCCTCCATCTTGCAAGCGAAGAATTTATCGGTGGTCTCATACCTCTCGATCTTAGCATTCTTCTCAAAGATGAACTTCAACTCTGTGTACATCTCATATGCACCATGACGTTCAAAACGTCTTTGAAGTCCTCCTTCCAAGCCGTACAACATGGCACACTGCACTATCGAATAGTCATCCGAACGCGTCTGCCAAACGTTCATAACGTCCACAGAGGCTCCAGGAGCGGGGGGGTCACCTAGCGGTGCATTTAGGACATAAACCTTCTGGGCAGCTGTGAGGATGATCCTCAGATTGCGGAGCCAGTCCACAAAGTTGCTCCCGTCATCTTTCAGTTTAGCTTTCTCTAGGAACGCATTAAAATTCAGGGGAGCTACTGCGCGAGCCATCTACAACCAAAATTTGCAAAGACATTTTAGACTATTGTTCATGATAAGTGAGTTATTACCTAATCAAATTAATTATAACTCCCACTCAAATTGACATCCCTCCGGTCATTCGAGCGTGACATGATCCAAATTCACCAACCCAAGTCCGATCATCACGTGAGATGAGGTGGTGTCAATGGTGAACATCAACATGTTGATCATATCTACTATATGACTCATGCTCGACCTTTCGGTCCTCCGTGTTCCGAGGCCATGTCTGTACATGCTAGGCTCGTCAAGTCTAACCCGAGTGTTCTGCATGTGCAAAACTGGCTTGCACCCGTTGTATGCGAACGTAGAGTCTATCACACCGATCATCACGTGGTGCTTCGAAACGACGAACCTTCGCAACGGCGCACACTCGGGGGGAACACAATTTTATCTTGAAATTTTAGTGAAGGATCATCTTATAATGCTACCGTCGTCCTAAGCAAAATAAGATGCATAAAAGGATTAACATCACATGCAAATCATAAGTGACATGATATGGCCATCAACTCGTGCTTTTGATCTCCATCTCCAAAGCACCGGCATGATCTCCATCGTCACCGGCGCCACACCATGATCTCCATCATCATGATCTCCATCATCGTGTCGCCATCGGGGTTGTCGGCGCCCACCATGCTCTTACTACTATTGCTACCGTTTAGCGATAAAGTAAAGCATTACAAAGCGCTTAATGATTGACACGCAGGTCATACAAAAATTAAAGACAACCCTATGGCTCCTGCCGGTTTCCGTATGCATCGACATGCAAGTCGATATTAACTATTACAACATGATCATCTCATACATCAAATATAATTCATCATGTCATTGGCCATATCATATCACATGCATACCCTGCAAAAACAAGTTAGACGTCCTCTAATTTGTTGTTGCATGTTTTACGTGGCTGCTATGGGTATCTAGCAAGAACGCTTCTTACCTACGCAAAACCACAACGGTGATATTCAAGTTGCTATTTAACCTTCTACAAGGACCGCCTTGTTCTATTCCGATTCAACTAAGATAGGAGAGACAGACACCCGCCAGCCATCTTATGCAACAAAAAGTCACATGTCTGTCGATGGAACCGGTCTCATGTACGTGGACATGTAAGGTTGGTCCGGGCCGCTTCATCCTATAATACCGCTGAATCAAGAAAGACTAAGGAGGGCAGCAATTTAAACATCAACGCCACAAACCCTTTTGTGTTCTACTCGAGAAAGCATCTACGCAAGATCCTAGCTCTGATACCACTGTTGGGGAACGTTGCATGGAAAACAAAAATTTTCTCTACGTTCACCAAGATCAATCTAATAGATGCAACTACGAGGGGAGAGTAGGATCCACATACCCTTGTAGATCGCTAAGCGGAAGCGTTATGAACGCGGATGATGGAGTCGTACTCGCCGCGATTCAGATCGCCGAAGATCCTAGCACCGAAGCAACGGTGCCTCCGCGTTCTTCACACGTACGGCTCGGGGACGTCTCCTCCTTCTTGATCCAGCAAGGGGTGGAGGAGAGGTTGATGGAGAACCGGCAGCACGACGGCGTGGTGGTGATGTTGGAGGAGAACTCCGGCAGGGCTTCGCCTAAGCACCGCGGGAGAAGAAGATATTACGGGAGAGGGAGGGCAGCACCGAGGCACGAACTTGTGTTTGCTGCCCTCCCTTTGCCTCACTATATATAGGGGGGGTGGAGAGGTGAGGGCGCCCTAGGGTTTCCCCCCTAGGGGGCCGGCGGCCAGGGCAAGGGGGGGCGGCGGCCAAGGCAGGGGGGGCGGCGGCCAGGGCCAGGCCCTAGGGTTTCCCCCCTAGGTGCCTTGCCCCCCAAGGCTAGGGGGTGCGGCCACCCTAGAGGGGTCCACCCCCCTTGGCGTACAAGGAGAGGGCCCAAGGGGGGGCGCACAGCCCCCTGAGGGCTGTGGTGTTCCCCCTTGTGGCCCATTAGGCCCAGAACTGCTTCCGGAACCCCCGAAACCCCTTTTCGGTACTCCGCCGATTTCCCGATGCTCTCCGGAACACTTCCGGACTCCGAAACCTTTCATCCTATATATCAATCTTCGTCTCCGGACTATTCCGGAGACCCTCGTCATGTCCGGGATCTCATCCGGGACTCCGAACAACCTTCGGTAACCATACACTTTTCTCACTAACAACCCTAGCGTCACCGAACGTTAAGTGTGTAGACCCTGCGGGTTCGGAAACCATGTAGACATGACCGAGACACTCCCAGGTCAATAACCAATAGCGGGATCTGGATACCCATATTGGTTCCCACATGTTTCTCGATGATCTCATCGGATGAACCACGATGTCAAGGATTCAGGCAATCCCGTATACAGTTCCCTTTGTCTCGTCAGTATGTTACTTGCCCGAGATTCGATCGTCGGTATCTCTATACCTAGTTCAATCTCGTTACCGGCAAGTCTCTTTACTCGTTACCGTAATACATAATCCCGTGACCAACTACTTAGTCACTTTGAGCTCATTGAGATGACGTATTACCGAGCGGGCCCGGAGATACCTCTCCGTCACACGGAGTGACAAATCCCAGTCTTGATCCATGTCAACTCAACAGACACCCTCGGAGATACCTGTAGAGTACCTTTATAGTCACCCAGTTACGTTGTGACGTTTGGTACACACAAAGCACTCCTACGGTGTCAGTGAGTTACATGATCTCATGGTCATAGGAACTTATACTTGACATGCAGAAAACTATAGCGATAACTGACACGATCAAAAGCTATGTTAACGTTTGGGTCTCGTCCATCACATCATTCTCCTAATGATGTGATCCCGTTATCAAATGACAACTCATGTCTATGACCTGGAAACCGCGGTCATCTTTGATCAACGAGCTAGTCCTGTAGAGGCTCACTAGGGACACAAAGTCTGTCTATTCATCCACACGTGTATCTGAGTTTCCAATCAATACAGTTATAGCATGGATAATAAACGATTATCATGAACAAGGAAATATAATAATAACTCTTTTATTATTGCCTCTAGGGCATATTTCCAACAGAGACGTCCCCGCTCCGTACGTGTGTTGAACACGGAGGTGCCGTCCGTTCGGCGCTAGGATCATCGATGATTTGGATCACGACGAGTACGACTCCATCATCCCCGTTCTCTTGAACGCTTCCGCTCGCGATCTACAAGGGTATGTAGATGCACTCTCCTTTATGCTCGTTGCTAGATTACTCCATAGATAGATCTTGGTGATGCGTAGGAAAATTTTTGATTTTCTGCTACGATCCCCAACATCCAGATCCTACGCTTCTGTGATGAAGGTCCTGAAGATGAACCAGTGTCACGGTTGCGTCTGAGAGATCCCTGGTGTTCCTTCAGACCAGTTTCGACATGAATGGCCTTATTCACCAAGGTGGCGAAGTCGGCAAAGTCATGTGCAAGGAGTGCGAGCTTGATATCGGCTTGAAGTCCATCACGGAACTTTTCCTGCCTACGTGCATCAGTGGCAATGTCTTCTTCAGCATAGCGGGACAAGTCAAGGAACTCCCGCTGATAAGCATCTACAGTCTTGTTGCCTTGGGTGAGGTTACGGAACTCGCGCTTCTTCCTGTCCATAATTCCCTGAGGAATGAAGCGGGCACGGAAGGCAGCTTGGAAATCCGGCCAAGTGATGATTGTCTCAGCAAGTAGTGAACGCCTGTGGCTGTCCCACCATTGAGCAGCGGGACCTTTCAGGTAATATGCCGCGAAGGTGACATAGCTGGCAGGGGCTACACCAGCAGACTCTAGCTCGAAAGTGATATCACGGAGCCAGTCATCAGCATCAAGTTGCTGAGTTGAGCTGCGGTAAATGCTTGGGTTGAGATGTGCAAAGTCGTTCAGGGTCACAGTTGCTGGCTGCTGGTTCAAGTTGGGGCGAGGAAACTGAGCCATCATTCCTTCCATGAACTGGCGGTTCAGCTCAAGCTGTTGGATCATACCAGCCATGTACTCAGGCGGTGGCGGGGCATTGCCACCACGACCACGACCAGCGGGTCTAACCATCCTGCTAACATATAACAGGGGTAGTTCAGCATTTGAGAAATTTGCAAAGACCAGAATTATTCACTATCTATCTTGTAGAATGAACGAGGTATGACGGGTACCACATAGTAGTCAACAGGACATAGTGTGCACTATTCAAAACTACTACTAAGGAAAACTATGGCTATATCCATCTTTGGGGTGAATGCGGTCACGGGATCCTAATGTTTGAGTTAGTAAATTCGTTTAACCCGAATAGAAGAGAGTTCAGAGTCCCGGAGTAAAGATCGAGGAGTAAAAGATCCTAATACCACCCAATTGGCGACGTGGGCCCGTAAGCCACACAGCCATGTTAGTATAACAGTTTTTCAAAGACTAGACTCAACTTCGGCCAAGGAGTTGGAAAGGGGGATCCTACAGGCAGTCGGCTCTGATACCAACTTGTGACGCCCCCGATTTGTCCGTACACTAATCATGCACGCAAATGTGTACGACCAAGATCAGGGACTCACGGGAAGATATCACAACACAACTCTAGACACAAATTAAAATAATACAAGCTTCATATTACAAGCCAGGGGCCTCGAGGGCTCGAATACAGAAGCTCGAAAGCAACAGAGTTAGCGGAAGCAACAATATCTGAGTACAGACATAAGTTAAACAAGTTTTGCCTTAAGAAGGCTAGCACAAACATCAACGATCGAAAAGGCAAGGCCTCCTGCCTGGGACCTCCTAACTACTCCTGGTCGTCAGCTGTCTCCACGTAGTAGTAGGCTCCGTCGGGGTAGTAGTAGTAGTCGACCGGGGTGGCATCTGGCTCCTGGGATCCGCCATCTGGTTGCAACAACCAGAAAGAAGAAGAAGGGGGAAAAGGGGGAGGAAAGCAACCGTGAGTACTCATCCAAAGTACTCGCAAGCATCAGATCTATACTAAGTATGCATCAGTATCAAAGGATTAAGCTGTATATGTGGACTAAACTGCAGAATGCCAGAAGAGGAGGGGAAAAGCCTAGCCTATCGAAGACTAGCATCTTCAAGCATCTTCTGGAAACACCATCTTGCAGCAGTAGAGGGAAATATGGAATAGCATTTTATAATTAACAAGCATGTTGTAGTATTAACGGCCTAGAGATCCTTCCTCGACTCCCTGCGAGAAAGTAATCTCGCAGCCACATATCCATCACATATCTCAAGTATCCATTTCTAGTTATAATAGATCAGGATATAAGACTGAACGTCCGTTACCGTGGACACGGCTATTCGAATAGATAACTTCCCTGCAGGGGTGCACCACGTTACCCTCACGCTCGATCACCTTCGGCCGGACACACCTTTCTGGGTCAATGCCCGGCCTCGGAAGATCAACACGTCGCAGCCCTACCTAGGCTCAGCAGAGAGGTCCCCGCCGGTCTACATCCTAAGCACTCCGGGGTCATGGGCCATCGCCTGTTGCACTCCGGGTCGTTGCGAGCAGGGCGGACCAGGCACCACCTCTATACTGGATGGCGCCGGCCCAGCCGTGCCGCAATGCTGAACTGGACGTCTGACAAAGCTTCGGCTGATACCACGACGCCGAGGCCCATAACTATTCTCGCGTGGCGGTTAGTGCGTAAAGGCCAGAGGCCAACTCAGAACAAATACCCAAATCTGTTAGTGCATTATTGACAGAAGTGACGGCTGTCGGGACAAGTCCGGAGCTATCAGCCCTCCTGGGTGATACCGCTAAACAGCCAGCCGCCACCGTAACAACTCCCGCGGGTGCTCACCGGGCCCGCCCGCCTTTCACAAAGGTCTCAAGTAAAGTTCATGTAACCGTGTGTCCAAAACATCAAGGTGGAAAACCCGAGGAATCACCCCCGACGAATTCCACTCGATGTGTCCGTCAAGGCGAACTATGAGGAATCACCCCCGAGGTTCACACTTGAGGGGTTGCACGACAGAGTCGTATCGGGAATGGAGAAAGAGGAATCACCCTCGATGACCACGACCGAATAGCTACACTATAGAGTTATCATCATGAGTGCTTTACGAGGCTTCACCCTCGGCACCCGATAGTACCTCTGCAGAGTCGAGCAACAAAGGGGGTGTGATGTGATGTAAAGTGTCGGTCTCCGATCTTCGATCACGTCGCTCGAGTCGTCGATGATGAAGCAGGGGTAACAAGGACAGTCGGGCTTCGGTCTTCGATCATGTTGCTCGAGTAGTCGATGATGAAGCAGGGGCAACAAGGACAGGGGGGTCACTGATGGATCACTAGCCAACCTATACTAAGCAGTTTAGCATAGCAGGTAGGTAACAATAGCAGGTACAAAAGCAGGCTATGCATCAGAATAGGATCAAACAATAACAGTAGCAAAATTCTAATGCAAGCATAAGAGAGAATGGAATGGGTGATATCGGGATGATCAAAGGGGGGGCTTGCCTGGAAGCTCTGCTGAAATGGAAGTAGGGTCGTCGTCGACGTAGTCGATCACCAGGGCATCAACAGGAGTCTCGGGGTCTACCGGAGAGAAGAGGGGGAAGAAACAACAATAAATACATAGCTCACGGATGCAATACAGATGCACGACATGATAATAAGCGGTGCTAGGGGTGTTCTAACGCAGCGCTACACGATACTGGCGAAGGGGGAAAACATCCGGGAAAGCATTCCCGGTGTTAGGCATTTTCGGACAGGCGAACCGGAGGAGGAATGTTCCATGTTCGGTATGCTAGGGATGTGTGGTGGATGAACGGACCACGTATTCGGATTCGTCTCAAAATTCTGAGCGATTTTCATATATAAATCTTTTTCATCCGAGTTACGGATTAGTTTATATGATTTTTCAAAGTTTTATTAATATTCTGAAATTATTATTAATTCGAAATTAAATAATAAATTGCTACGGGTACCCAGCTCTGTGTACACAGAAGTGTACCAGAGGCTGACAGGTGGGCCAGGGGGTCCCAGTTGACCAGTCAACGTTTGACTGGTCAACAGGGGGTGGGGCCCCCCTGTCATTGACTGCTTAGACTAATTACACATTAGTTAGTTTAACTAGTAAATTATTTTAACTAAAACGTTTTAATTAAGTTAATTAATTAATTATGTTATTAATCAATTATTTCAAAATTATATTATTATTATTTATTTATTTTTATCTTTTTTTATTCCTTTTTTAAGGGGCGGGCCCCACATGCCATAGGCACAGGGGCCATAGCGGGCGCCGGGCGTAACGGGCTCTGGGCGCTGGGCGCTCGTGCCCGAGGGGTTCGATGCCCCGGGCGAGGCCGCAGGGCGCCGGCGGGGCACCGGCAGCCGCCAGCCGTGGCAAGCGGCGGCCCCAGGCGAAAGGCGGGCATGGCACCGGGAGGGGGGGGCATCGCCGGAGGAGGGGGGTGGCACCGGCGTGCGGAGCAGCCCCGCAGGCCAGGCATGAGGCGGCAGACGGCGGCAAGAACACGGGGGTCGCGGCGAGCGGCCGGAACCTGCGCGGCGTCGGCAGCCAGGGCCGATAGGAGGAGGAGGGGTGTCCACGGGCGCCGGCCCCGGGCGCGGCCAGCCGGGGTCGCGGCGAGCCCGACCGGCGAGGCAGTCAGTGGCGGCGCGGTTCGGCAAGGAAAAACTGCGAGCGGCGGTGGTGAGGCCACGGAGGGGCGCGAGTGGGCGGCAGCCGCGGCGAGCGCCGTGGTCAGGACGGGCGACGGGGGTCGGGAAAGAGAGGCGGAGGCCCAGGGCCTCACCGGCGGCTGTAGAGGCACGGGGGCGGCGAGGCTCGACGAAGCCGACGAGGTAGAGGCGGGGATGCGTGGCGGTCCGGCGTGGTGGCGAAGACGTCGGGGTCGGGGCAGTATCGATGAC
>LR738714.1:451086290-451097775 GCA_902687465.1 Secale cereale
CCCACGCGCGAAGTAGGAGGTCCCCGTTGGACCGGGCAGAGGTTGGCTATGTTTTCTTCTCTCTTTTTTGAAATGCGGATTGACTATGAAGTCTGGGACCACCTACTTCATGTGTCGGGCGGTGCGCGTGCAGCAAACGCGCACTCCTAGTGCGCATTTTGGACCGGCCCATTACAGCACGAGGCACCTAGTTTTTTGTTTTGTGTGTTTGTGTGTGTGTGTGTTTTGCTTTTCTGAAAAACATTTAGGATCAGCAAGAACATTCACGAAAATTTGAAAACTCCTTTCTTTGTTTGAGTTGTAAGCTATTTCGCAAAAGAGGGTTTGCTATTCTTGCACTCACTCAATTAGGATGTTCATTTATGGACAAGTGATTAGGCAATCATTTATGGACCAGTTCTTTTGTTGGCTTCTAGAAACCAAATTTATTTATTTACAAGCTTACCGTACTAATTAAGATTTGATTAGTAGGCTTCTATAAGAATATTTTTGATTGGGCTTCAAGAATAAGTTGCCCGGCTTCTAGAATAAGTTGGGTAGGGGACAACTTATTCTTGAAGCCCAGAAAAGCCACCAAAAAAGCTGGACCTAAATATGCTTAGCTTAGCAGTACTTGAATCTCGGATCATCAATAGTAAAAAAAACAAATAAATACATGTGAGGGCCATACAATAACAAAAGTATCAAGTTATCTGAAAATTGTACAAGCACAAAGTACATACCATATATTCACATTAACAACAAAAGTATCAAGTTATCTGAAAAATGTACAAGCACAAAGTACATACCATATATTCACATTAACTCAATAGGCACACGTGATTAAAGTTATAAATGGCCAAGATATCAACGGAAAGGAAAAATCTTCCAAGTTATAATACTATAAAACCAAACACCATAGTATCATCTCTAGACAACTCGAGTACCGAAGCATCTCAAATAAAACAACACACAGCAAAGATAATTCAGTGAGGCACAACTATGAAAATTCAATGCATCTTTGGTCACCTAGCATACTTTTCGGTTGTCTAGGCTGCAGGTAGAAACTTCATGCAAATTGGTGGTTTAATCTTGGCAAGAGCAAGCAAGGAAGCAGGGAACGTCCATATACCATCTCCACATATCAAAGCGGATGCAACTGCAGGCACCATGAAGCCAGCCTCCTTCTTGTTTATCTTGGTCCAGGCAAAAACTATCAAACTCCCAAGGCACATATCAATAGCAAAACTTCCACCTACAAGGAATGGAACTGCCATTGCCATTGGTAGAGGCACATACTTTGCATACTTGTGTGGTATGACATCTCTTGCTACACTCAAAACTGCAGCAAATGCGAAAAATCCACCAGAGATTGCAAGGCAATACTTCGACAACACTGAGAAGCCCTCCACACCAAGTATCGCCATATTACGGTATATGAGTGCATAAGGTGCCTTCCAAGTACCATCTGGGTTACCGATATCAAATGCCTTGTAAAAGAGCATGAACGTGAGGGGAGAGACAATGCAACCCATGGCTGTTCCAATAACTTGTGAGATCATGGATTTTGGTGATGTTTGAGTGAGATAACCCGTCTTGAAGTCCTGCATCAAATCGGCAGAGATAAGCACCAGTTGCTTGACTAAGGTGCCAGCAACAAGGCCTGCAATGACACCATTCTCCTTGCCAGCCCATCCGGCAAAGACGAAGAGAGCAATCTTGCCATAGTTATAGCCCATGTTAATGTCGGTAAGCCCTGTCCCGTAGGAATTGGCGAATCCAAGCATTGGGGCAACGACATAGGCTATAACTACATAGTACCACTTCACTTGTTTGATCATTACTGGTATCGTAACCACCGCAAGAACACTAAACAAGACATAGACGCCATATGCCATCCAAGAGGGGATGTGGCCTCTCTTAAAGACCTCCTGGCGTTGAAACTCCTCAAGTGAGACTCTTTCATCCACATTTTTTGCTGCAATTCATTTGCTCAGCATTAGAAAAAACTCATTTCTTGAATGATGATGCACTGAATTTTATTTTGTCCTTTGTTCTTACCTTTGTTGTCAACCTGCTTGCGGCTAAATTGTCTATGCATGCTCATAGTAGTGATGCCAACAATTTTTGTGAAGTGGTACATGCCATCCCCCATGATGAGAGCTATGCATATGAAGGCCTGGGTGGTGAAGAAATTATGGTCAGTGAAAGACAATTTTCAATTACCGCCTGTTATTAATTTATACTAAGGAGAAAACAAAGAGCTGTGGTAGATACTACCTTGTAACCATACAAACTTTTCATGCTGCTTTCTGGTACTTTTGCGGGGTACCAATCCCCCTTGTTTTTACTGATGAGTGGCCACATAATTCCCCATGAGATAATTGCACCAAGGAGGGTAGAGATATTTACTATATGTGGGCAAATCATCCCGGCACCAACGTATGTCATGCTAAAGTCAAAGTAGAATCTGAAACACAAATAATAAGCTGGGAGTTAAGAGATCACACGCCACAAATTATGCGAAATCACTAATTATCCTATGACGACCCGCAATTGAGAAACAACAGACCAAACGAATTACGTCTGCTTCCATGCCTTCAAACCGAAAGTAGGGAACTGAACAAATCCACAACCATCGCCTCCGATGTAGAACCATTGGAAGAAACTCCATAGAAAGCTACCCCCAAAGTATTTCAGGAATCCACGGATTTGCTTCCTGTGATGCATGGAAGGTAAGATTATCAATTCATACAGATCAAGAACTCACCACAAATTGCTTTGTTTGATGACTGAAAGGTCACAATGTACATACCTTGAATTCTTGTCCCCTTGATCAGTATGAAAGCCGTTTATAAGAATAGCAGTTGCGGTCCCACTTGGATAAACTAATTTGTAGTCGACGACCAATACCTGAACACATTATTATGTCAAATCATTGAGTGGCCGGCCAAGCGAGATGAAAACCAAGCGCAATTGTCTAACGTGTAACGAATTGCGTTATCTTCTTAAAATTTGTAACAATTCTAAAATTAAAATACAACCGTTACTTAGTGCACACAACATAGGAAAAACTGAAGGGGGGAGACAGAAGAAAGAGACCTGTCTGAGGGGAATCAAGGTGAGGAGGCCCCCGAAGCTGCAGGCGAGGAGGAATCCCGTCATCCAGCCTATCCCTGGCTCCTTCCAGCTTCCCGGCACGTTGCCCGGCGAGTCGCCGGCCAGCTCGTACGTCTTCTTGTTCAGGCCCAGCAAGGTTGACCCGAACCCACCTGCAGCAGCGCGCCAGTCACAAACACCAATCAATCAAGAAGTATACTACAGAGACCGGAGTCATGGCCTCCATGGCCAGGAATGATGCGGTGCTAACCGCCGAACGCGATGGTGTAGCAGGCCACGCCGCAGGTCTGGACGATGGTGTTCTCCTGCCGCGTGAAGGGGCGGGACACGATGCCGAAGCGGCCCAGCAGCCGCGTCCACCCGCGGAGCACCAGGAAGGAGAGCAGCGCGGCGGAGACGCTCAACGTGGGCAGCAGACCCGTGGTGAGCAAGATCTTCATTACGATGACGGTGTAGATGAACCCGATCAGCAGCGCCGCCACCATGCCGCGCACCGTCAGCTCGTCCTGCCACCGCGGCATGGCCTCCAGCTGCCACTCGCGCGTCGACGCCAGCGCGGGGTCCGACTCCCTGTCGCCCTCCAGGGCCTCGTCCTTTTCGATCTCCGGCGCCATCCGCGTGCGGTCGGGTGCGATCACCTCCATGGCCGACTCCGCTCCTTGTCTCCGCAGGCCGCAGCTGCTGCTACCGGAGCACGAACCCAAACTAAACAAGAAGAACAAAAGTTTCTTCTTCACCAAGACCAAAATCTGGCCAGCATTTTCGAGCAACAACCAGCACGAAGCATCACTCACCTCAACGATCAAGGTCCTACTGCTCGGCTGATCACTCTACTGTGGAAGAAGCCTGCAGATTCCAGGAAGTCATACCCCGTTTCCGCCCACGAGGCGATCGAGCTGCAACCGTGTGCTTTTGGGGTGAGATTGTGATGTTAATCATGGTCGATGTTATGGTTTTTTTAGAGAGAAATCATTGGGAAAAGTCCACCCTCTTACTTTTTCATGTATTTATTGATTGAGATTATTTATTCATGATGTAAGCGGATGTTACTGATTAAGTACTTTTCTCTGTCCCAAAATAAGTGACTCAAAAGTGACTTAACTTTGTACTAAGTTTAGTATAAAGTTGAGTTAGTACAAAATTAAGTCACTTTTAAATCACTTATTTTGGGACGGAGTGAGTACTACAGAATAGAGGATGTAGCTGCGGCCCAAACTTACAGTACGGGATGTCCGATTCGTGGATCCTATTATCCCCCTAAGAGCATCTCCAATAGCCGACTAAAAAACTGCTTCGCGTTAAAATTCGGAATTTTTTTGAACACCGGACAACTCCATCAGAAACTGTAAAGTAGCGCAAGCGCAAAAAACAGTAGGGCGCACGCTGAAAAACGCTACAAAAGGCTGTAAATTTAAGACGCCGGACTGCGCACGCTTCACAGTTTACACTGCGTGGTTTTTTGAGCGCGCGTTTTTGAGCAAGCAATGTTGGGTCTGGCGTGCTAAAAGTGCTACAGTGATGCACTAAAACTATTTTAGGGCGGGAAATTTTTGTGCCACTGTTGGAGATGCTCTAAGAGCAACTCCAACGTGCTGACTAATTTTGTCCGCGCGTGTCCGTTTGAGTCGTGACGGACAATAAAGTCGGTCTAACGCGCCGACCCAAACGGACGTCCGTCCGCTTTTCGCCCGTCTGCTTACCCATTCACGACACATTTTTGAACCTGATTTGCGCCGGTGTGGACAAGAGACGAACGTGCGCGGCGCGTGGCAACTACTCCCCCTGACCCGCCAATTGGTGGCAAAAGCAAGCACCATTCCATCCTATTTTCCAAAACCTCCCGCCCGCTCGCCATGGAGGACGCTCTCGATGCCGCCGCCGCCGGCCTCGCCTCCCTCGCCTCGTCCGGCCGCGCCTCCGCCACCTTCGGCAAAGGCAAGCCCCGCGCCCCTCGCAAGACCGCAGCGTCGCCCAAGAAGAAGCTGACGCCGGAGAAGCGATTTTTTGTTGAAAAAGACCACCTATCCAACGAAATTGTCAGAAAAGACCCCCTCTAAATAAAATTGACAGAAAAGACCCCTTAAATAGTGACGGCAGGCGCGGCAGCCGACACGTGGCACCTGCCGCCACGGTGCGAGGCGGCAGCCCCTGCCGCCAGCCGGCCAGGCGGCAGGCTGCCTACAACAGTGAGCGGCAAATCGCTACGGAACGGAGGACTGTTTATGATGCTCACGGGCGAATCGCTGCCGAACGAAAATGCATGGGCATCATTTCCCGCACCCCTAGGATGGATGCGCTGGAGGCTGACTTCAGGAATCGGGCCCTGCTGGCCTCGGTGCAAGGCAGGCGGCCGGCGGTCTCGCCGGAGGCCCTGGTCCAGGCTCTGGGCAGGTTCTGTGGGGTGGAGAGGAGGCATGTCCGGGTCGAGGTGGCGCATCCGGACGACTTCTTCATCTCCTTCGCCTCCATGGAAGACTGCGACAGGGTGCTTTCCTGCACCGGGAAGGTTAGATGCGCCGGTGCCCCCATTGCGTTCCGTCGCTGGCACAGGAGCGCGCAAGCCAGCGGCGGCAAGCTGGATTTTTTCTGCAAACTGGGGATAGAAGGAATGCCTGCTGATGCCTGGGAATGGGGTGCGGTGAATCAGCTTATCAACAATCTGCAGGGCCAGCTTGTGGAGATTTTGCCGCAGGAGGATCGCTGGCAGATTGACGTCACAGCCTGGATGCGGAATCCCTCTGGGGTCCCGAAGATCTATGATCTGGAGATCCCGGAGCCGGTGGGCCTGCCCAACTCCCTCGAGCCGGAGGCGCCACTGTCGCCGCCGCCGCCCGCGCCCCGTGCTGAGAGGCGCACGCTCATTCACCCCCTCACAATTCATGTGTTGGATGTGGTGGACCGAACTGTCCCATTCATGGAGTTCAATCAAGATTATGAGCCCGATATGGATGAGGATCTTACCAGGCGCCATGACTATTCTCGATTCTGTTTCAGAGGCAGAGTTGATGGCACCGGGAGGGGCAGTACGCCTCGCTCGGGTGCCCACCCCTTTGGTGGCCCGGGTGGTTTCGGGATTGCTGGTGATTGGGGTGGACGCAGGGCCAATGGCCTGCTGGCCCCGGCGGGAGGTATGCCGCTGACGCTACTGCAAGCAGAGAGGCAGACGCCGGGCAGTTTAGGCGGTTCCGGACCCAGGTCTCGTACGCCGGCGGTTGGCAATGACCAGAGGGTTAGGGGGCTTGCATCCGTAGCCGCTCTAACCACCTTGGCGGCGAGCTCTCCTTCGCCGGCGACTTCTGTGACCTCCACGGCCGTCGGCTCTGCGGCGCTCGTGAGCACGCCGGCAGCGCCGGCCTCCCCGGCCCTGACGGCGGTCGGCTCGGAGGCTTTTGGAGCTACTCCCCCTTCCGGTAGAGCTACTCTACATATGCAACTGTCGCCATGCCGCCTCTCATTTGGCTCAGTCGGGGTGGAGCAGAGGGATTCCACGGTTGCGGCGCCGGTGTCCCTGGGCAGGGAGATTCCGCTAGAGGGGGAGGATAACTCTTCCGTTCCGGCTACGGAGTCGCCCGTCGACATGGATGCGGGGCCTCAGGGACTACAACCTCTCGTGCTGTCGCGGCATGTGGAGGACACTCACATCGCCGGCCTCAGCCCGGTGGGCACTCCCTTTGCGATTCCTCTGAGCCCGAGCAAGCTGCTACCTCCCCTGGCGCCGGCAGATGGGCTGGTACATGAGCTGGGACCCAAGACGGCGGAGGAAACGCTGCTGGGTGGTTTGATGGCCACCCCTAAATCATCTATTCTTGGTCCAAGGCCGGCGGCTTCAGCTCCTGTGCGTCGCAAGAAGGGCATCCCCCCGGGCTTCACTCCGAGACGGAGTGCACGGCTGTGCAAAAATAATGGTGGCATGAACTTGGGGCCTTATCACAGGGCCCAGACTGTCATCTTACGCCGCTTGGGGGTGATTCAAGCTGAAGAGCAGCTGACGAAGGAGGCCCTGGATGAATACCTGAAGATGTTTGAAGGCCCTCTGGCGCCGCACCACATAAAGGCCATTGCGGCTCTGTTCGACCCGGACGGGGTTGACTTCGGCGAACCTGCTCATGAGGGATTCTCAGCCTTCTCCCTGCCGGATGCAGTGGAGCCTTGTGCTGCTTAGTGAAGTGTTTTTTCTGTGGGTTCTTGAGTGCCACTCTGAAGATGTCGTTGGGTATTTTAACATGGAATGTCAGGGGACTCAATAACCCCGCTAGGCGTAGCTCTGTCCGTTTATTTCTGCAATCCTGTGATGTATACCTTGCATGCCTCCAAGAATCCAAGTTGGCCCTGGTGGATGCTGTGGTGGTTAATCAAACACTGGGACCGGCATTTGATGGTTTTGACTTTCTTCCTGCTGAGGAGACCAGAGGGGGTATTCTTATGGCTTGGAAGCAGGACTGCTTGCGTGTTTCTTCAGTGCATAAGGGAGAGTTTTCTATCACTATTAAGGTGTCTTCTCTGTCAGATGGTAAACAGTGGATGGTGACTTCGGTTTATGGACCCCAGGAGGAGAATGACAAGATCAGATTTCTGCAGGAAATCGTAGGGCTGGGCTCCGATATTCAGCTTCCCTGGATTGTGAATGGGGACTTTAATCTAGTGTGCAATGCTGAAGAACGCAGTACGTTAAGATTCAGCAGGAGGCTGGCTAACAAGTTCAGGCACACCATCAATACTTTGGGTTTACATGACATGCCATTAGTGGGGAGAAAATACACTTGGTGCAATAATCAAGAGAACACAGTATTGGCCAGGTTGGATCGGTTGCTTTTCAATAATGCGTGGGAAGATATTTTCCCAATTAGCGATTTGTTGCCCCTCAGCTCCAGCATTTCCGATCACTGCCCTCTGCTACTAAGTTGCTCTGCGGACAGACCGAGAACTCGTCGCTTCCACTTTGAAAATTTCTGGGTCAAACTCCCAGGTTTCATGGAGGTCGTTAAGGAGGCGTGGGAGAAAGAAGTTCAATCCGGTGATGCTATGCGGATTCTCAATATCAAGCTTGGTCGTACAGCAAAGGCTCTACGGAGGTGGGGACAGAGGAGACTGAGTTCCTTGAACCTTCAGTTTCAGATAGCCAATGAGGTAATCCTGCGTCTGGATGGTGCTCAAGAAGTCAGGCAGTTGTCTAGTGATGAACGAAGACTGAAGGCTTTTCTCAAGGGGAAATGTCTCGCTCTAGCCTCTCTGGAAAGGGTCCGTCTACGCCAACGGGCTAGAGTGAGGGACCTTAAGGAGGGTGATGCGAATTCAAAATATTTTCATCTGAAAGCAAATGGCAGAAGGAGGAAACACAGGATTCCATACTTCAGAGATGGGCAGCGAACGGTGTCAAACTTGGATGGCAAGCTGAATTTGGCTAGGGAGTTCTTTCGTGCCTCGATGGGTACACCTGCCCCGGTGTTTTCTCATTTGCTGCTTGATCAGTTAGAGATTAACAGTCTCCCACCGGATCTGGCGAGTGGCCTGGAAACGGCGTTTACAGAGAATGAGGTTAGGCAGGTCATCATGGATATGCCTGTGGATAGAGCTCCAGGGACAGATGGCTTTTCGGGTCTTTTCTACAAGGTCTGCTGGGACATAATATCTCAAGATTTTATGGCGGTAATGCACGAGTTGCACAGGAATAAATTCTCTTCATTTGGCATTTTGAACTCTTCCATCATCACGTTGCTGCCCAAGAAGGAGTCCTCCCTTGAGGTGGCTGATTTCAGACCGATAAATTTGATTCATGGTGTAGCAAAAATTTTCGCCAAAGTGCTGGTTGTTCGGCTCGCTCCCCTTCTGCCGGCCCTGGTATCTCAAGTACAGAGTGCATTCATAAGCCGTAGGAGCATGCATGAGAATTTCAAATTCGTGCGCAATACGGCCAGAGAGTTGCACAGGAAGAAAGTATCCTCTGTTCTGATGAAAATTGATATCTCTAAGGCATTTGACACCCTATCCTGGGAATTCATTATTCAGATCCTGAAGAGGCGAGGTTTTGGGAACCTTTGGTGCTCTTGGATTTGCGGACTTCTTCGAACTGCTTCCTCCTCCGTGCTGATCAATGGGGAGACTAGTGAGCCTTTCGTGCTGGGCAGCGGGGTAAGGCAGGGCGACTCTCTGTCACCAGCTCTGTTCATCTTAGCCATGGATGTTCTGCAAGCTATGATCAGTTGGGCGGCTCAGAACAACCTGTTATCAAGCTTGGGTATCAATGCCATTGTGCCGAGGGCCTCCTTTTTTGCGGATGACGCGGTGCTTTTCTTCAGAAACAACTCTAGCGATATGCAAGTGATTGCTGCCATTCTGAAACTTTTCGGCGAAGCTTCAGGGCTGCGCATTAACCTTCAAAAGTGCACGGTCACTTGCATCAGATGTGAGGAGTCCATTCCGGCGGCTGTGGCTCAGTTCTTTGGCTGCCAATCCAAACTTTTCCCTCTTCAGTATCTCGGTCTGCCCCTTTCAATATACCGCTTAAAGAGACAGGATATCTGGCCCCTTATTGACAAATTTTCTAGTAAGATGAAGGGGTGGAAACCAAAGTTGATGGCACCGGCTGGACGCCTAACGCTCACTCAGTCGGTCCTCTTGGCGTTGCCAATCCATTTCCTCTCAGTTATGCAGCTGCCCGCATGGGCATTGAAGATTATTAACAGGAGATGTCGGGGCTTCTTATGGAAAGGGGAGTTAGATATAAATGGGGGACACTGTCTCCTGCCATGGTCACGGGTGTGCATGCCCAAAGAATATGGTGGCCTGTGGATCTTTAATCTCAAATGGTTTGGGCTCGCCTTACGTTGTAGATGGCCGTGCTTGAGATGGGAGGCGGAGGAGAGACCGTGGTGTTTGCTGCCTGAAGAAACAGAGAAGGAAGTTTCAACCATGGTGAAAGCGGCGTCGTTTGTACGGCTGGGCAATGGCCAGAGAGCCAAATTTTGGACAGACAAATGGCTACCAGGTGGGAGGTCCATTGATGAATTCGCCCCTGCCTTGTTTTCCTTCGTCCAAGATTCTGGTCGCTCGGTGTACGACGCCCTTACTAATAGAGGCTGGATTAGAGACATCTCAGGAGGTATCTCGACCTAGGCCATGGCACAATATCTACAAATCTGGGACCTCGCTCAAGACACCGCCCTATCTACTGAGGCTCCGGATAGCTTGGTTTGGAGGCTAACGGGTGATCTAAATTTCTCGGTCAGCAGTGCGTATGGTATGTTCTTTGCGGCAAACATGCGCTTTGCTTGCCATAAACCAATCTGGAAATCAAAAGCTCCGCCAAGATGCAAATTTTTCATGTGGCTGGTCATCCACAAGAAGTGTTTGACTGCAGATAATCTGCGAAGGAGGGGCTGGCCCTCTAATGAGGTATGCCCGCTGTGTAACTCGGCGGACGAAGACTGCAACCACCTGTTCCTATCTTGCCGATTCACACAGCTGGTTTGGTCCAACTTCAGAGATTGGACGAGGGCTCATTTCACGCTTCCAGGGGAGCATTTTGAGAGCTCTGAATCTTGGTGGATTAATACTCGAAAGGAGATACCCAAGTCAGCGCGAAGGAACTTTGACACCATCACCATTCTCATCCACTGGAGAATTTGGAAGGAGCGTAACGCGAGGATTTTTGAGGATGTGACCAGCAATGCGGACAGGGTAATGGAGCTGATCAGAGAAGATATCGCTGTCTGGAGATCTGCCGGTTGTGTAGGCGATGTGTACTGATGTGGGCCCTTTTGTGTATCTTCTTAGCTTGTTTGCTCTCTGCTCTGCTCTGAGCTTAGGCTATGCCTTTTGACAGCTCTAGATCGCCTAGACTGTCGATCATTGCTCTACTCTCTCTCTCTTTCTAATAAAATTCGGCCAATGGCCCTTCGAGAAAATGCATGCATGCGTGTGTCTAATAATCCACGCTGCAGCGAGGTCTAATAATGCATGCATGTGCTAGTACAACGTGGCAGTTAGCTTGCTACCCCTCAAAAAGAAAAGTTAACTAACCGATCAATTTGTGTACGCACAATACGAGCATGTATATTTCTCTTCTTTTATGGAGTGAACCTGTGTATTTCTAAACCACGTGCGTGTATAACCTGCATTTAAAATTATTGAAGATCCAAAATTAGCTATGCTAACGGAATAAATACAACCAAAACTCATTGAACACTCATGAAACATATCTTCTACATTTGCCGATAAGTGCCGCCGCCGCTAACCACTAATTGACAATTGCCGCCACAGCAACACTAGAAGGGAGGACTCCGCGGCGACCCGTCGTCGTGCCGCCGCCGCTAACCACCACGACGCATGCGCCCGAGCCGGCCGAGCGGGACGTGTGGAATGGCCCGCTGTGGGAGTGGGTCACCCC
>LR738714.1:451097902-451155880 GCA_902687465.1 Secale cereale
CCATTGGTTTGGAGCCACGCCGGCGCAGGAGGCCATGTATCTAGATCACTGGCGACAGGGCAGGCTGATGGAGAAGCGCGCGGACAGCGAGCGACGCATGCAGAGGGAGCGGAAGGAGAAGGAAGAGTGTGCCCGCATCGCCTCATTGCCTCTGTTGCAGTAAACGTCGGTGGAGGCCTATCAAACCGCCTTCGGCTGGGCTGGGCCGCCTCTCGACTTCATCGACCTCACCAGCGGCGATGACGCCGGCAAGGGCAAGGGCAAGGCGGATCTCTTGGGCTTTGTGCGGGCGTCGACTGTTTTTATTTTTTATTAATTTTTAATTACGTTTTAAGTGGACTTTTGCTGGCGGTTGACCGGTCACTTGTGGTTAAGTTTCTATTATGATTATCTGTGCTACATATGTATCATTTTTTTTGGTACGCGCGTGAATTTGGATCGGCCTCCTATTGAATGCTTCAGCCGACCCATATAAAAAAGCAGACGCGTCCGTTCGTATGGCCGACCTAAACAGACAAATAATGTGTCCATTTGGATCACCCGGTTGGAGTTGCTCTTAAGTGCAGGTTATACACGCACATATTTTAAAATACAAAGGCTTGTATTATGCATACACTAGTTGATCGATAGGTTCGCTAAAAGACGCATGCATGGCAAAAGCACATGAGGCCACGACGTACTAGCACATGCATGCATCGGGTCTTGCTGCAGCAACAGTTATGCCGCCACCGGATGAGGCGGCAGGGTCCCTCCGTTCCGTAGCGACTCGCCGCTCACAATTATGGGCAGCTTGCCGCCTGGCCGTCTGGCGGCAGGGGCTGCCGCCTTGCACCGTGGCGGCAGGTGCCACGTGTCGGCCGCCGCGCCTGCCGCCATGGTTTAGGGGATCTTTTCTGTCAATTTTATCTAGAAAGGGTCTTTTCTGTCAATTTCATTGCATAGGTGGTTCGTTTCGACAAAAAATCCGGAGAAGCGGGTCATGCAGTCGGCCAAGAGGAAGGGCCAGAGGCATGCGGCGGACGCAAGGAATGAAGCAGCGGCCGCCGCCTCGTCGCAGGAGGACGCCAACGCCCGCTTCGCGGTGGCAACAAGGAAGGCCATGTTCTACCTAGGGTTAAACCCTGGCCAGCACCAGCTCATCCGTGTTTCTTCGAATGGTGCTGCCGGAGCCGCCGCGTGCGTCAGCGACGCACCCGATCCCCGGCTTCCACGTCCACCCGCAAGTCCCCGACTCTCCGGGGAGTGCTCGCCGGAGGTGAGCGGGGTGCCTCCTTCCACCCCCGTGCCCGCGCCCATCGACCTCTACGCCACGTCGGTGGCCGGTGGCCCGTCATCCAGAGGGCCCGAGATGCCAGCTGGCGTGCTCCCCGACGCCCGCAACCTGTTCGACACAATGACCGCGGCCGCCGCCGACGAGACGGCCAACCATTTTATGGAGAACATCATCTTCCAGGGTGGTGCGGCGGCTGCTGGCGGGGCCACCGCGGCTGGCTACGATCCCGATGAGACCCAAAGCCAGGACGGCCGAGGGTCGTTCATGTCGACGACCTACGAAGCTGGCATACACGACGCCTTCATGCATGATCAGGTCAGCCTGGACCTGGACGGCTTCCTGCTCGATCACGAATTTCCGGAGAACTACGGCCTCGAGGAAGAGGATGAGTTGGAGTGTTGGACATCGACGGGGAATCTTTGTTCGAGGACGAGCTCGCCAACCAAGCCACCAGGTCGAAGCCGAAGCGCAAAAGCAAGCGCACGAAGGCATACACGGCGGCCGAGGACAAGCTCCATTGTGAGTGTTGGAGGGACATTGGGCAAGACCCCAAGGTCGGTGCCGAACAAAAGGCATCGACCTTTTGGATTCGTGTCCACCATGAGTTCCATGAGCGCAAGAAGTTTCTGCCGTACCAAATGCGAAGCACGCGCGGATGGGTGTCCATTTCGACGCGATGAAGTGTGATCCAACAAGAGTGCAACAAGTTTTGTGCCACTCTTGCGAGCATCAAGACACGGCCCGTGAGCGGCATCGGCATACAATACATGGCATGCATGCGGCCCTCTTCGTTTTCATTCTGTTTTCCATGTCCATTTGCATACACATTTGCCTATATGCTTGCATGCTATCCATTTGTAGGCATTCCAAATTTTGGAGGCTTTCAAGGTCCAACATGAACGCAAGTCATTCAACCTCTCACATTGTTGGAGGATCATCAATGAAGAGGAGAAGTTCAAGGCGCAATATGCCGCCCTCATGGCGCGTGTGGGGAGAAAGCCAAGGAATAGAATGGGGAGGGCGAGAAGACACGGCCGTGAGAGGAGACCAACTCAAAGAAAAAGGACATGTGGGATGCGGTGTCCAACGCCTTGATCGCTACCGTGGAGGGCATGATGACCAAAAAAGACTCAAGGGCGAAGAAGCTCCGGCAAGACAAGGAAGATCATGTGAACGCCTTCATGTAAATCCAAAGGAGGAGGCTTGGGATGAAGGCGGAGAAGCAAGCAAGGATGTTTGAGATGGAGGCGAAGAAGCAAGCGAGGATGCTCGAGATCAAGGCCGCCAATGCCAAGACCAATGCGAAAGAAGTAGCTCTCGCTAGCATGATGACGGGGGTGGAGATCATGAAGGTGGACCTCAACACCGTATCACCGAGAAAGAGGCTATGGTTCGAGAAGATGCACGCCGACATGCTCAAGTTTTAAGACGAGTGATCTATGGCGGCAGGTGCCATTCTTTTTTGTATGCCAACAAATGCGCTGGCATGACCACGGCCAAGATGGCGTGGTCAAACTCCCGGCCTTTTTGCATGCTGGCAAGCGCGTTAGTAAGGCTGTGTGATGGTCTTTTTGGACGCTGGCATTATATGCCAGCCGCTGGCATGGTGCCGGCATGAACTTTGGGTCGTGGCATGGCTGCACACATAATCTATGGCCGTCCGCCTTTTAAATTTGCATGCGGGCATGAAATGGGTCGCTTTCGTTGGGCGCACAGGCGACCCAAAAAAAAACTGAGCGGACACCGAGCGGACGGCCGACCCACCCAAATGGACGAAAAGCGGACAAAATGACCTTCCGTTCGGGTCAACGGGTTGGAGTTTCTCTGAACTAGTAGGAAAATGTCTTATCAATGTGTACCAAGGCTCATACTCAAAAGAGAGTCGTTAAGAGCATCTTCAACAGCCGCTATATTTTTTTTGCAGCACGGAAACAACGCTTTAGTGTGCAAGAATAGTGATTGCTTTTCCAGGTGCTGTAAAATTTAGCACTTTGATATAGCGCTTCACCAGTAAAATCAGTGCGCGCCTAACCGGACATACGACGCTTGGAAAATATGAAACAACACATATCAATTTGATGACAATATGAAACAAAATGATTTCGGATAATAAAAATTATGTAAAATGATGAGTTAAGCCACACAGCATAATTCAAAATCATGACAGAGTTCAAAATCACGAAACCACAAGTAAGTTTATGACAAATAAGTTCACACAATGAATGAAACATCCACAATCATGCCCCATCTTATTTCTTCTCTTCTTCATCCGTTTCTTTATATGTTTCTTCGTCCTCTTCATCATTGAAAACTCGGATGGTATTCACACTATCTTCAAAGGCATCAAGCGAAGGCATGTGAAGCACACTGGAAGCCGTGCGTCCACCCATGTCATCCAGAGGTGCTCCCATGCCTCCCATGAGAGATCCAAAACTCATGCCTCCCATGCCTCCCATGGTAGTTCCAAAGCCACTCATGCCTCCCGTAGGTGCTCCTATGCCTCTCATGCCGCACATGATGCTCATGGCTCACATGCTTGTTCCATGTCGCCCATGGTACCTCTCATGCCTCCGAAGCCTCCCATGGTAGGTACCATGCCTCCCAAGCCTTATATGATAGCTCCCATGCATCCCATGCCCATCAATCTTTTTTGGACCAAGATTTGATCACGGCAAAGGTTGATGTACTCCTTTTGCCTATCATCGAGGTTAGATGTGTCAATGAAGAACAAGTAGGAGATCTTGATCCATTGCTACCGGTTTTTGTTTTCCTTTCAGTTTTTTTACTTTCTTTTTCATTTTCCTTTTTATTTATATTTTATGATTCTTTTTCTTTTTTCCTGATTTCTTTTCCTTTTTCTCTTTTTCCAAACATATTTTAAGTTTGTCATTTTTTAAATCATGAACATTTATTAAACTCATGACATTTTCCAAATTAATGAATATTTTTTACAAACTTGTGAATTTTGTTTTTACAGATTTACAGATTTTTTTCCCTAAATTGTGCACATTTTCTGAATTCATGAACTATTTTTAAAATTTGTGAGTCGTTTGTTTTTTAAACTCGTGAACATATTTTTGAATTGGTGAACATTTTTTGAAAATTGGGAACACTTTTTTTAATTCACTTTAACGGCAATTTATTGAAACGCATGAACAGTTTTCAAATTAATGAATATTTCTTAAATCAGTGATCATTTTTTGAATGAACGAGCTTTTTTCCTGTGATTTGTGAATTTTTTCAACATATTTTAGAAATTTATGATTTTTTTTAATTAGTTAACATCTAAAAAAACGTGAACATTTTGAAATCAGGAACATATTTTTATTGCCCAATTTTCATTTTCCAAAATCCCAAACATTTTTCTGAATGTGCGAACATTTTTTCAGAATCAAGAAATAAAACTAAATCCACGAAGCATTTGGTCACTGCCTAGCAAATTGAATGTTTCTGCATGTCGCGAGAGGCCCCGGCTATAGGAAGCTACCAATTTTTCTCCAGTTTGCTAGGCAGTTTTTCCTTTATTTCTTTTTCTTGTTTTTATTTCATTTTGCTTTTCCGTTTTCGTAAATGTGCGAACTTTTCTTCAAATTCGATGATCTGATTTCATATTTAAAGGACTTTTTTTTTATCAAAATGGATGAACAATTTTATAATCGATGAACTTTTTTTCTAAAATTTGATGAACTTATTTCAAAATTGATGAACTTTTTTTCAAATTTGACATATCTTTTTTTTCTAAAATGAATAAACTTTTTGAAGTTTTGTGAACTTTTTCTCAAATTCAATCAACTTTTTTCAAATTTGATGAACTTTCTTTCAAAATCGATGAACTCTTTTCAAATTTGATGAACCTTTTTCAAATTGATGAAAATGTTTTACGTTTCTGGAATTTCTTTCAGTTTTCAGGAACATTTTTATGAATTCATGTTTGTTTTTGATTTTATGTCGGATTTATTCAATGGTTGACCGGTCAACTGGCCAACTGTGGACCGATTAACCGAGATCAAGGGAACATGGCGATCGGGCGAACTAGGCGACATACAAATGTGATCCGGCCCATTATCTTTTTCTGGTTTTCGCATGTTTTTTGTTTCTGTTTTTTGTCCGGGTTTTTCTAAATTTATCGGTTTAGTCTTTCAATTTTCTGTTTTGGTTTTTATTTTTTTCCTCTTGGTTTTTTCTTTTACTTCATTTTCAACAATAAATTTTTCATTTTTTTCTGACATCATAACTATTTTTAAGTTTCTGAAATTTTTATGAAATCGTGAACATATTTTTTAAAATTTGATTTTTTTATAAATTCAGGAACATTTTCAAAATTTGCGAACTTTTTTTAAACTCATATTTTTTTGGAATCAACGAACATTTCTTGAAATTGGTGAACAATTTTTTAAATTGACAACATTGTTTTGTTTGGACAAACATTTTTGTAATACATGAACATTTTTATTGAATCCATGAACATTTTTTGAAACCAGGAACAATGTACTTTTCGTATTTCACAGGCAATTTTGAACTTTTTGGATAAAATCATGACAGTTTTTGAATTTGAGAACATTTTTTCAAATTCATTAACAATTTTTTAGTACGCAAACATTTTTAAAGTAATTTTTAACATTTTTTTAGTACACGGACATTTTTAACAAATTCATGAACAATTTCTGAATTCACAAAATTATTTTTTAAAATTCGCTTGAATCTCATGAACAATTTTTTAATATGTGAACGTTCTTTAAAATCACTAACATTTTTTGAATCCGTGAATATTTTATGATTTTGTTCAAAATTATCTTTTTTTGGAAATAATAATAATTCCGAGTTGTTTTAAAGATAAATAAAACAAACATAAAATAAAAAACAATGGGCGTCGCGCCTCACAAATGAGCTGGGGAAGAGATGGTGCGCGCCGGTTTGCTTGCCAGCGCGCATCGCGCTAAATAGGATGTCCCTGGACACTGACGGCGTCCAATTAGAGTGTAATGCACATGCGCCTCGTGGAGGGGTGCGTGGGGCCTGTGGGTGCCCCTCGGCCTACGTCGGTTGCCATCGGAAGCTTTTAGATCCAAACTTTCGCTCATTTTTTCTGATTCTTGTTGTTGCCAATATAATTGTATTTTCTGAAAATCAAAAAACATGCAAAAAACAGCAACTGCCGCCGTGCAGTGAATTGACAGGTGAGTCCACAAAAATAATATAAATTGATGTCAAAAATGATATAAAGATGACATGAAATAATCAAATTATATATATGTTTGGGATGTATCATAGCCGTATCGCTTTTGTTACCAGCGCGATTCCTCCCAGATGGTGCTCTTGCGCTCGGTGGTCATGGTGGTGCTCTTCATGTGGTTCTGGTAATTCCATCCCTCTTTCTCTTGCTTCCATCTCTTCTAGCCTGGTCTATTGGCTTTCATGCCTCACAGTCATGTCATGCTCTTATCCTCTCGTCTTCTCCTTCTATCTCAAATTCGCTGGAGCTATTTTCCGATTTTATGCAATAGGTGCCCGTCTCCTTGGACGAGGAGGACGACCGGGAACCCAAGTCCATGAGCTCGATGGGCTTCACCTTGACCTCCCACACTAGGTAGTGATTCTGCCCCTATCTACTGTGAGGGTTTTTTGGCAATTTTTTCTAGGTAGATATGGGGATTGGTAGGCAACATCACCATTTTAACTCATTTTTTGTCACCTGAGGCTGTGATTTTATGCCACTGCTTTTGTAGATGCAAATCATTGTCAGTTGTGCTTTTGCAGAATGGTTGACAATTTGAAGATATTATAGTTAATTGTAGAGTGCTTGGCAATTGTAGATATTATAACTCATATGCTCAGGTGGGTGCAGTCTTGTTTTTGCACATACTTGGCCTTTTTAAGTTGTGTTTTTGCCATGGGCCAATACAATAGGATGGCTACTTTTGTTAATTTAGGCACAAACAACAAGATGTACACAATTTGTCTTACATTGCATTTTGCTATGACCTTTTTTAGATATTAAAAAAACATGTCACTTGGTATAGAACAATTTCTTTTCCATTTTGCCATCACCTATTTAGAGCAATTGTTTCCATCTCACTTGGTTGATAACAAAATTTCTTATCCCTTTCGCCATGAGAGAAATTTGACATGACCTTCTTTTAGATGAAAATTTTCCATGTCACTTGGTATAGAACATGTTTTTTTCTTCAAAAGAGAGTATTTTTATGCTTTTTCCATAATGCACAGATCAAATTTTAGTATAAAAAAATTCATATCACTTTGTACCTTTTGTACTCCTAAATTCCCACATGCTTGGAAAATCTAGATTTTCACAAGGTTGGCAACCAATTGAACAAGCATACCTAGGGGGTCATACAACATGACAAATAATTCAACCATGCCATGCCAACTTTTATACGTTTATAAGAAAATCTCCATGGCAAAAGTGTTAATAGCTTTTGCCATGTCACCAATACAAATTTTCCCATGTCACAAAACACCTTTTTTACCATGGCAAAATTGTTAAACTTTTTGTCATGGCAAAAAGTAAAAAACTATTGCCATATAACCAACACACCTTTTTAACTAATTTCACCATCATTTTCTTTCCCATGGTCACATGGAAAATTTAAAACACCTTTTGTTTTCCATGATGGCAACTTTATGTCTTTCAACACTTTTTAATGCCCTCACGGCAACCAATGGAATTGCAATGGCAAGCTAGTGTACCATGGCAATGAAATTAACCATGATTTTCTTTGGACCATGTCAAAAGAATTGGATCTTGGAAAATTCCATTTCTTGCACCATTGCAAATTTAATTTACTTACCATGGCAAATTTAGCTAATGGACGATGGCAGATATACTTTATGAACCATGGCAATTTTTAATTTTTGAACCATTGACTTTTTTTACCAAGACAAATTTATTGAACAATATGTGGTAATACTTTCCTTTTTATTATGTTTTTAACAATTCATGACAAATTTATTGAACAATCCACGGTAGTTTCTTTTTTGTGTGACCATGGCAAATTGTTTTTTTGTTCTCTATTGTGGAAAATTTTCCTATATATTTTGGTCATGGCAAATTTAATTTTGGTACCATGGCAAATTTTATTTTATTTCTGGACATGCAGAATTTGTTAAAGATACCATTGTAAATATCTTTTTTTGTACATCATATCATTCTTTTTATCTAATCCTTTTGAACGTGATGATGGCAGTTTTATGGTATATATGTTTTTTAGATAATCTCTACCTAATAATAAAGCACATTAATGCTTCTGCCCGTCTGTTGCACAGTTTTGCCAAAAAAAAACCTATATTTTTTCTGAAATCAACCCACGGTCCGGACTTAAGTCAACAGAACCATTATTTTACCGTTTTGCAAAAACACCCCTGTATTTTCTTGAAATCAACCCGCAGCCCAGACTTAAGTCACCCGAACCGTTATTTTACATTTTTCGAAAAAACCCCTGACCTTTTCGGTAATTCATCCCCGGGTCATATTTAAGTCAAACAAATGCTTTTCTAAATCATCCATATCTTTTAAAAATCGTAGCTTCGATTTAAACATGTTATATATGAAATTTGATTAGAAAAATATGAAGAATATGAATATGAGATTATTTTAACCTCTTAAGTATTTCTAAATATTATTTTGGAAGATATTAAAGTCAAACAAATGATTTTTAAATTATCCGTATCTTTTAAATCGCAACTCCGATTTTAACATGTTATATATGAAATTTGATTAAAAAAACGTGTGAAATATGAATATGATATTAATTTTACCTGTTGATTATTTTTTAAATATTGTTTTGGAAGCAAACTTGTAATCCATAGCGCACGATGCGTTTTTCTTTCGTATACGCGGCGTTCCGGATTGCAAATAAACACCCACTATAATCATATAAGAAAAAAAACATCGATAACTACACATGCATTCCTCTAAAAATGTCGCAGGGGAAAACAACAGATTTATCATGGCGAGTGTGAGAGAAAGCGAAAGAGAGACGCCTAAGGATTAACCACATTGAAACATGTTTTGATTTGTGTGAACACCGAGTCCACCGTCGGCGAGGGTGAGAAGGAGGATAAGCGGCAACACAAATATGATGCCTCGCTAAAATAAAGAAGATGAACCTATTGTGGTCTTGAATGATGGTTGCTGGGTTAAGAGTGTGTGTTGTGTTTTTTCTCTCGTTGCAACCCACGGACTCTTTTGCTAGTATAGGCAAATTCAGTTTGCAAACCATGGCAAATCGTTTTGTTTATGTTTTGCAAGGTTTTTCTGTGTTTTCCCTTATTTTTGTTTTTTCAAAAAAAAAATGTTAGTGCAACAGCAGGCAACTAGGTTGTGACTGAACTTTTTTTGGTTTGGGCAATTGGGTTTGTGCAAGATGGGCTAGCAGAATTTGCGACCAGGAATTTTCGTTCGATCGACCATCTCGAGGGAACGATTCATTTCATCTGGGAGCTAGCCAGATCGAACATCAGCGCCATATTCGAATCCTTTTTTATTTTGTGCAGCATTAGTTGAGGTTACCAAAAAATCAACAGAAAACAAAAGATAGGGAGGACGACGTGGGGAGGAAAAAACCTAGGAAGAAAGTGAGACGAACCTACCAACTCGATAGAGGGAGGTCCTTGTAAATAGGAATCCTAGCGAAGTCAGCAGGCTCTGGTTATTCGGCTAATCCAATATTTTGGATTTTCTAGATTGCCCGAATATGGATCATTGGCAGCCGCTTCTTTTCTTTGACCGAATCTCGTGTTCCCTTTGCACCCAGCGGCAACATCATCGTTCACAGACCACCACTACTTTTCTTACTCCTTGGCAACTCCTGCTTAGTGCTTAGTGCTTGGTGCCTAAACTTGTGATTTTTGAAAGGCCTTTGCCGCTTAAACTGAAGGATACTGCATCTCTTTTGGCTAAGGTCAACTGGAGCACAGCATATTGTACGTGCCAAAATTGTCATCGCATAGGTAAGGCAAAAGCAGCATGAAGCAGGCGTATTGCTGTGCTGTTGTCTTATACAGTACCAATTCCAAGCTGCGTAAATGAACATTGTTTTCTCATTGACTTCCCAAAATCTACTGTTGTTTTATTCGTCACATTATTCTCTTTGACAACTGGTTGGGTGTGAACTTTTTATGGTTGTATCATCTCGATGTCGACGTTAAGCGTCAGTTAAATCTCCCTTTATTTATTAAAAAAATCCATTTCACAAGGTTGCCGTTGAGATGTACAAGTCTCCAAATCCTATACTAGAAATGCAGACCGAGTTTAGTTACTATTCTGATGCAAGAACAACTTTCAGATGGTAACAAACCACCGACTGTCCTACACCCACCCGTCGAAGGATTCTCACACCCGGTGTGGCAGCCGTTTTCAACCGCAACGATGCAGTAGATGGCCACATGATGGAGGTGGGGCTGGGAGTGGCCGGTCGCAGCGGCGGCGTTCGGCCCGGATCCATTCTTGGCGAAGGCGGTGGCGACTCCGGCCCGGGTCCGAACATGGTGGTGGCGGCGTCCCTTTCGCGGGGATGACGGGTTAGATGAAGGGTCCTTGTGGCGGCGGATCTTGAGAACCCGCACCTGGTTGTAAGATGATTAGGGTATAAGCGTTCCTACTGCCTATGGCAGCCGCGGTGTGTATATTTATATTGGGCAAAGACTTGCCTTGGAGTACAAGAGAGGTTTAGGAGATAGAGATAGATACGGGAAGGAGAGAAGGTAGTTGAGATTACACGTATATATTTCAAACTCTAACACTGGTGACATCGCAGGACGCGCGTGGCAGTCGGAGCTTCCTCTGGCGTCGACGACGCTTGATGCGGGATCTCGGTGGCGGTTGCTGTTGTATGGGCGACGACATCGGCTCGCGTGACGGTGGGTGCTCCCTGTAGCGCTCGAAATCGGGGCGGCGACCCCTCTTCATCAACGGCGGCGGACTCCGAGATCGTGTGGGCGATTCGAAGTCTGGATCTCGAGGTGGTGACGGCCTTCTGTGGCTGGCGGCGGTATGGGACGTCCCTTCCATCAACACATCGGGGTCGACGCGGCTCGACATGTGACATATGTGCCTCTTTCTGAGTTCTCGGGCGGTGCCTGTTGCCGGCAGGTGAAGCCACCGGTGGATGTGCTATCGGCGGATGCTATGCACGGTGTCTTATATGGAGACATTAAGTCATGCCTGCTATCGGCAGGTGATGCACGGTGGCTCTGGCGGAGGTGTCATATTTAGCCTGTTGTTGTCGGATTGAAGGTGGTGCGACAGTAGCGGGAGGTAGGCGGTATGGGTGTCTTCCGTTGTCTCCTCCAGAGGTATCCGGCTATCGAGATGTCGGTAGACGGATAAGGGAGGATGGTACAGATGGTTTCAGCGATGAGTTTATGCATTCCGATGGAAACATAAGATCTTTGATCAGACTATGTCGTCGCGCGCCTGTGTCGTGTTCCTGTTGAAGGTGATGGATTGAAGTTTAGATTTTGGAATGAGAATCCGGAGTTCAACCTTGTGGTGGACTCGACATCATCAGCGCACGTGCGGCGATCCCTTTTTGAAGGCATGGCCTAGGAGTTGTGTATCTTCATTTATGTGATGTCTTGTATCATAGGGTTAGTGGCTATCTGGAGGAGATACCGTCACAAGGTATACGGCCTCAGAGTTTATTTTCCGCTTTATTTTCGAATCGATGGTGTAATATACTGTTGCATGCATTGTTCTGATACATAGGCTGGTGTTATCCTCTTTCCAAGAAAAAAAGAACAACTTTCATATGCTTCCAGCTAATTAATTGAAGCGGCACACACAAAAGTGCAATTTGTATGCTTATCAAAAAACACCGACATGCGAAATTCAGACAGATGAGCGATAGCCTCCTTCATCATGTTTGTCTCTTGAACTCTTTGGAATGAGAGAAACGCCCGGGCGTTTCGTCATAAGAGTGCGTCATCGCCTATTCTTCTCCAAAATATTTTGCTTGAGGCCAACCTATTGGTTACAGCCGGTGCTAAGAAAGTAGGGTGTATTGTTGTACGAGAGTAATTGCCATGTGGTTTATTTGTAGAGTCACTTGCAAACTGTCAAACTCTATTCTTCTCTTATTTAATGGATGAGGCAAATCTTTTGCCTCAGTTTTGAAGAAAAAAACTTCGATTCATATTAATCGTCGATGATTTAGAAGTTTATTTTCTACGTGCACACAATAGATTCTTCAGTTCTTTTACGGATCTGAGGCACCGGCACGTCTGATATCCCAGCATGATCAATATGTGATTTTCCCTAACAGATGTCATCAGCTCCACGTCCAAGGAAGTCATGATACTGTTAATTACTTTCCGAATGAAGCTTAAGAATGATGGCACGAAAAGTGCCGCCACTGATAGTCTCCCTCTGCCTGCCTTCCTTCCTTCTCTGTCCCTTTCTTTAACAACTCTCTCTGAGTCCGACAGCTTATGCACAGTTTTTTTTTGGAGGGAGTCTTGATACACATTGATAAGACAGTTTCCTACTAGTTTATCAGTGATCCGGAGTCAAACGAACCCGCGAATAGGACATCCCGTAACACTGCTGCCAATCGAGGTACCGTAAGTTTGGGCCGCAGCTACATCATCTGTAGTACTTGGTCAGGAACATCCGCTTACACCATGAATAAATAATCTATAGATACATAAAAAAGTAGGAGGGTGGACTTTTCCCAATGATTCTCTCTATAAAAACCATGGCATCGGCCATGATTAACATCACAATCTCACCCCAAAAGTACACGGTTGCAGCTCGCCTCGTGGGCGGAAACGGGGCACGACTTCCTGGAAGCTGCAGCCTCCAGTGATTCTTCTTCCACGGCACAGTGGTCAGTCGACCAGGACGGCCTTGGTCGTTGAGGTGAGCGATGCTTCCCTGCCGGTTCTTGCTCGAAAATGCTGGCCAGATTTTGGTCTTGGTGATTGGTGAAGAAGATTTTTTACTGTTCTTGTTTAATTTGGTTTCGTGCTCCGGTGGTAGCAGCAGCTCCGGAGGCAAGAAGCAGCAGAGTCGCCATGGACGTCATCGCGCCGGACCGCACGCGGATCGCGCCGGAGATCGAGAAGGACGAGGCCCTGGAGGGCGACAGGGAGTCGGACCCCGCGCTGGCGTCGACGCGCGAGTGGCAGCTGGAGGCCATGCCGCGGTGGCAGGACGAGCTGACGGTGCGCGGCATGGTGGCGGCGCTGCTGATCGGGTTCATCTACACCGTCATCGTGATGAAGATCGCGCTCACCACCGGGCTGGTGCCCACGCTGAACGTCTCCGCCGCGCTGCTCTCCTTCTTGGCGCTCCGCGGGTGGACGCGCCTGCTGGACCGCTTCGGCGTCGTGTCCCGCCCCTTCACGCGGCAGGAGAACACTATCATCCAGACCTGCGGCGTGGCCTGCTACACCATCGCCTTCGCCGGTTAGTGACATGCCATGATCGACATCATTCCTGTCCATTGCATGACTACGCCCCTGCTGGTTTGGCAGTCCCTGTAGCATAGTTGTTGAATGGTGTCTGTAACTGGCGCGCTGCAGGTGGGTTCGGGTCAACCTTGCTGGGCCTGAACAAGAAGACGTACGAGCTGGCCGGCGACTCGCCGGGCAACGTGCCGGGAAGCTGGAAGGAGCCAGGGATAGGCTGGATGACGGGATTCCTCCTCGCCTGCAGCTTCGGGGGCCTCCTCACCTTGATTCCCCTCAGACAGGTCTCTTTCTTCTGTCTCCCCCTTCAGTTTTTCAAGTAACGGTTGTATTTTAATTTTAGACTTGTTATTACAAATTTTATTTATAAGAAGATAGGGCAATCCGTTACACGTTAGACCGTTGCGCCTGGTTTTCATCGGTCTTGGCCACTCAATGTGTTCAGGTATTGGTCGTCGACTATAAATTAGTTTACCCAAGTGGGACCGCAACTGCTATCCTTATAAACGGCTTTCATACCGATCAAGGGGACAAGAATTCAAGGTATGTACATTGTGACCTTTGATGTCATTAAACCAAGCAATTTGCGGCGAGTTCTTGATCTGTATGAATTAATAATCTTACCTTCCATGCATGCATGACAGGAAGCAAATCCGTGGATTCCTGAAATACTTTGGGGGCAGCTTTCTATGGAGTTTCTTCCAGTGGTTCTACACAGGAGGCGATGCTTGTGGATTTGTTCAGTTCCCTACTTTCGGTTTGAAGGCCTGGAAGCAGACGTAATTCTTTTGACTTGCTGTTTCTCATTGTGGATCGCCATAATTTGTGTGTGTGATCTCTTAACTCCCAGCTTATTATTTGTGTTTCAGATTCTACTTTGACTTCAGCATGACATACGTTGGTGCCGGGATGATCTGCCCACATATAGTAAATATCTCTACCCTCCTTGGTGCAATTATCTCATGGGGAATAATGTGGCCACTCATCAGTAAAAACAAGGGGGATTGGTACCCTGCAAAAGTGCCAGAAAGCAGCATGAAAAGTTTGTACGGTTACAAGGTATCTACCACCGCTCTTATTTTTCGCTTGGTGACAATCACATAAATTAATAGCAGGCCGTAATGGAAAATTGTATGTCACTGACCATAATTTCTCCACCACCCAGGCCTTCATATGCATAGCTCTCATCATGGGGGATGGCATGTACCACTTCATAAAGATTGTTGGCATCACTTCTATGAGCATGTATCGACAATTTAGCCCCAAGCAGGTTGACAACAAAGGTAAGAACAAAGGACATATAAAATTCAGTCCATCATCACTCAAGATATGAGTTTTTTCTAATGAAGGAATGAATTGCAGCGAAAAATGTGGACGATACAGTCTCACTTGAGGAGTTTCAACGCCAGGAGATCTTTAAGAGAGGCCACATCCCCTCTTGGATGGCATATGCCGGTTATGTCTTGTTTAGTGTTCTTGCGGTGGTTACCATACCAGTAATGTTCAAACAAGTGAAGTGGTACTATGTAGTTATCGCCTATGTCGTCGCCCCCATGCTTGGATTCGCCAATTCGTATGGGACGGGGCTGACCGACATCAACATGGGCTATAACTATGGCAAGATTGCTCTCTTCGTCTTTGCCGGATGGGCCGGCAAGGAGAATGGTGTTATTGCAGGTCTTGTTGCCGGTACCTTAGTCAAGCAACTGGTGCTTATCTCTGCCGATTTGATGCAAGACTTCAAGACGGGTTATCTCACTCAGACATCACCAAAATCCATGATGATAGCACAGGTTATTGGAACAGCCATGGGTTGCATTGTCTCCCCCCTCACATTCATGCTCTTCTACAAGGCATTTGATATTGGTAACCCAGATGGTACTTGGAAGGCACCTTATGCACTCATATACCGTAATATGGCGATACTTGGTGTAGAGGGCTTCTCGGTGTTGCCAAAGTATTGCCTTGCGATCTCTGGTGGATTTTTCGCATTTGCTGCTGTTTTAAGTATAACACGAGATGTCATGCCACACAAGTATGCGAAGTATGTGCCTCTACCAATGGCAATGGCAGTTCCATTTCTTGTAGGTGGGAGCTTTGCTATTGATATGTGCCTCGGGAGTTTGATAGTTTTTGCATGGACCAAGATAAATAAGAAGGAGGCTGGCTTCATGGTGCCCGCAGTTGCATCCGCATTGATATGTGGGGATGGCATATGGACGTTTCCTGCTTCAATACTTGCTCTTGCCAAGATTAAACCGCCAATTTGCATGAAGTTTCTACCCGCTGCCTAAACAACCAAAAAGTATGCTAGGCGGCCAAAGTTGCATTGAATTTCCATAGATGTGCCTCCTTGAACTATATTTGCAATGTGTTGTTTTATTTGAGATGCTTCGGTACTCGAGCTGTCTAGAGATGATATGAGTGGTGTGTGGTTTTACAGTATTACAGGCTGGAGGAATTTCCCCTATTATTGATATTTCTTGTGATTATAACTTTAGTTGGGTGTGCCTATTAAGTTGATGTGAATACATAGTATGTACTTTGTGCTTGTACATTTTTCAGATAACTTGGTATTTCTCTTAGTAAATGACCCGTACAAGTATATATCTTGTTTTTACTTGTTGATGCACCGTATACAGCTAAGAATGTAAATGATACTCGTTCAGATTTCGCCTTGTCATGACTCCCAATTCTAGCCGCCACAACATCCCTACACGCTATTGCCACGGTCTCGCTCCTCTTTCCCATCTGGCGGGCTCGATTGCGACAAGAGGAGTGGGGATCCGCATGTCTCATCTTCTTTTCCTTATGTTTTTGTTCCCTAGTGACATTGACAAGGTGGCGGCGGTGATTGTGTGTTGGAATAATGTCTCTCCCTACGTTGAGGACGTTCGATCCAACACCGTCAAAGGGCCTATGAGAGTTTGCGTCCCTCGATATGTTGGTTCTCTTCATATATAGGCAGTTGGTGTGTCTTTTGAGGAGAACTATTGGTTGGCTATTCATGTGATGGCTTTGACATCTTCTTCCGTGTTGTTCCGTGGCAGGGTCTGGTTTCTCCTACCCTTTAAAGTTGTGGTGATTGATTGCAAGTATGTACTGTGTGGGGTAACGCTCCAACTAATATTGCTTGAGTGATTTCTGATCTCATCTCAAGGGGTGAGCGGGTATTGCATTCTTCAAAACCTGGTATGGCGAGGGCATTCACATGTGTCTCTTTCAAAAAAACTTTATAGGATTTTCCTATTAGCAATGTGTGCGTAAAGCCAAACGCCGTGGCTATTGTGGCTAAATACTAGATGTGTACGCCAGTAAGACGAACGCTGCTAATGTGGGAGTACTTGCGGCGTGCTGAAATTGTGCACGCCACGAGTATAGAGTGCCCAGAAGCTTCTCTGGCTGAAACTAGTAGCCGCGTCCACTAAGTAAGGCACGCCGCAGATGTGTGATTTTTCAGCATGCCTCTAATATGTAAGACAATGGCAGCCCATGTCAAACCTAGAGAGTGGTCTGCTTCCCCCTCCCCTCTCCCTCACTTCTTCCTCTCTCATTTTGTTTAGCTAGCTAGCTGTTCTCTCTCTCACTTCGCACAACTAGATATGTAATATTACTTAGTATCTCTCCCAACCTCTCATGCAATAAATCAAGTAGATCTTGAAGGAAATATGCCCTAGAGGCAATAATAAAGTTGTTATTTGTATTTCCTTATATCATGATAAATGTTTATTACTCATGCTAGAATTGTATTAACCGGAAACTTAGTACATGTGTGAATACATAGACAAAACAGAGTGCCCCTAGTATGCCTCTACTAGACTAGCTCATTGATCAAAGATGGTTATGTTTCCTAGCCATAGACATGAGTTGTCATTTGATCAAAGGGATCACATCATTAGGACAAGACCCATCCATTAGCTTAGCAACTTGATCGTTTAGTTTTACTGCTATTGCTTTCTTCATAACTTATACATGTTCCTATGACTATGAGATTGTGCAACTCCCGAATACCGGAGGAACACATTGTGTGCTATCAAACGTCACAACGTAACTGGGTGAATATAAAGATGCTCTACATGTGTCTCCGAAGGTGTTCGTGGTGTTGGCATAGATCAAGAATACGATTTGTCACTCCGAGTGTCGGAGAGGTATCTTTGGGCCCTCTCGGTAATACACATCATAATAAGCCTTGCAAGCAAATGACTAATGAGTTAGTCACGAGATGATGTATTACGGAACGAGTAAAGAGACTTGCCGGTAACGAGATTAACTAGGTATAGTGATACCGACGATTGAATCTCGGGCAAGTAACATACCGATGACAAAGGGAACGAAGTATGTTGTTATGCGGTTTGACAGATAAAGATCTTCGTAGAATATGTAGGAGCCAATATGAGCATCCAGGTTCCGCTATTGGTTATTGACCGGAGATGAGTCTCGGTCATGTCTACATAGTTCTCGAACTCGCAGGGTCCGCACGCTTAACGTTCGATGACGATTGGTATTATGAGTTTATGAGTTTTGATGTACCGAAGGTAGTTCGGAGTCCCGGATGTGATCACAGACATGACGAGGAGTCTCGGAATGTCCGTGACATAAATATTGATATATTGGACGACTATATTCGGACACCGGAAGTGTTCCGGGTGTTATCGGATAAAACCGGAGTGCCGGAGGGGTTACCGGAACCCCCACGGGGGAGTATGAGCCATAGTGGGCCATGAGGGAAAGACAGAGGCAGCCCACTAGGGCTGGCCGCGCCCCCTAGGGAATCCTAGTTGGACTAGGAGTGGGGGGGGGAGGCGCCCCTTTCCTTCCTTCTCCCCCTTCTTCTTCCTTTCCTACTCCTAGTAGGAATAGGAAAGGGGACTCCTACTCCCACTAGGAGTAGGAATCCTACTCCTGGCGCACCCTATAGGGCCGGCCGGCCCTCCCCCCTTGCTCCTTTATATATGGGGGCAAGGGGCACCTAAGGAGATAAAGCGACATTGTTTTAGCCGTGTGCGGTGCCCCCCTCTACAGAAACACACCTCAGTCATATCATTGTAGTGCTTAGGCGAAGCCCTGCGTCGGTAGCTTCATCATCTCCGTCATCACGCCGTCGTGCTGACGAAACTCTCCCGTGAAGCTCAACTGGATCAAGAGCTCGTGGGACGTCATCGAGTTGAACGTATGCTGAACACGGAGGTGCCGTACGTTCGGTGCTTGGACCGGTTGGATCGCGAAGACATTCGACTACATCAATCACGTCACTAGACACTTCCGCTTTCGGTCTACGAGGGTACGTAGACACACTCTCCCCTCTCGTTGTTATGCTTCTAGTAGATAGATCTTGCGTGATCGTAGGAATTTTTTGAAATACTACGTTCCCCAACAGTGGCATCATGAGCCAGGTCTATGTGTAGATGATATGCACGAGTAGAACATAATGAGTTGTGGCCGATAATAGTCATACTGCTTACCAGCATGTCATACTTTGATTTGGCGGTATTGTGAGATGAGCGGCCCGGACCGTCATTACACGTACGCTTACGTGAGACTGGTTTCATCGTTAAGAGCAATCGTTGCTTAAAGGTGACTGGCGGGTGTATGTCTCTCTCACTTTAGCTGAATCGAGTGTGGCTACGCCCGATCCTTGTGAAGGTTAAAACAACACATACTTGATGAAAAATAGTTGTGATTTTTGTATGCTTAGGTAAGAACGGTTCTTGCTAAGCCCGTAGCAGCCACGTAAAACTTGCAACAACAAAGTAGAGGACGTCTAACTTGTTTTTGCAGGGCATGTTGTGATGTGATATGATCAAGACGTGATGAGTTATACGTTATTGTATGAGATGATCATGTTTTGTAAAGTTATCGGCAACCGGCAGGAGCCTTATGGTTGTCTCTTTATTGTATGAATTGCGAAGGCCATGTAATTGCTTTACTTTTCACTATGAGTTAGCGATAGTAGTAGTAGCAATAGTTGGCGAGACGACCACGACGCTACGATGAACATCATGGTGTCTAGCCGGTGACGATGGAGATCGTGATGATGCTTTCGATATGGAGATCAAAAGCACAAGATGATGATGGCCATATCATGTCACATATTTTGATTGCATGTGATGTTTATCTTATTATGCTTCTTATTTTGCTTAGTACGGTGGTAGCATTATAAGATGATCCCTTACAAAATTTCAAGGTAAAAGTGTTCTCCCTGAGTATGCACCGTTGCGAAAGTTCGTCGTGCTGAGACACCACGTGATGATCGGGTGTGATAAGCTCTACGTTCAAATACAACGGGTGTAAGACAATTTTGCACATGCAGAATACTCGGGTTAAACTTGACGAGCCTAGCATGTACAGACATGGCCTCGGAACACTGGAGACCGAAAGGTCTAGCGTGAATCATATAGTAGATATGATCAACATAAGATGTTCACCATTGAAAACTACACCATCTCACGTGATGGTCGGACATGGTTTAGTTGATTTGGATCACGTGATCATTTAGATGACTAGATGTCGGGGTTTTGGTGCGACATATGCCAAAGGATGGCTTATCATGCATGGGGACAATAGAACATCGCCGGGCCCTGGAAGCGGGATAAGGCGATACTTGGGACGCCTACGAATCTTACCCAGGTTCGGGGCTCTCCGTGGAGATAACACCCCTAGTCCTGCTCTACGGGGGCTCCGCGTCATGACTAATGTCAATATGGTAGCTACAAGGTTGCTCCTTGAGCTGTGTCATCTAGAGGAAGAAGAAGGGCAAGGCTAGCTCTCTATCTTCTCTCTAGGGGATGCGGGTTGTCGCTAGGGTTTCTCCCTATCTCTCTTTGTGTCTCTCTTCTTCTTCTTCTTCTTCTTCTTCTTCTTCTTCTTAGGGTCCAAACCCTCCATATGGAGGACCCTGGGGGGGTTTATACAGGCCTACCCCCAGGGGTACAATAGTAATCCAGGCGGAATGGCCCCCGGCTGTCAACGTCTTCGGGTACTGGCCCTCCTGCCTGTTTGCTGGGCCCGCCGTCTGTGGGCCCTCGTGATTGCTTTTTACTGTGGGCTCTCTTCTGCTGACGGCAGCATCGTCAGGAGAGGAATGGCTACAGTGCCACCGCCTCCTGCCGTACGCTGCCACCACGTCCTGTCTTATCATCTTGATGGGGTTCAGACTCCTAGGGCACGGTTGGCCACCTGCTACCAGGCGGCCCGTCCCCCAGGCCGCCTGCCAGGGGCCACCTGCTTCTTATTTACCCACTGGCAGGTGGGGCCGGCCGCCTGCTGGCTCTGCCGCCTGTGGGTAGTGGGATCATGGCTTCCTTTGACCGGGGCTAGGTCACCGGCAACATGGCTATAGTGATACGCCGCCCTCACTGTAGCCACGCCCTTATGGATTCTATAAGGACATGTTCAACTGTAGCCATGCCTCAGCCTTGTCATGGTTCCCCAACACGCGTCCCGAGGGGGAGGCGTGGGGCCGTCTTCTGGATGCTGGCCATGAGGCTGCCGCCTGTCCAGGCCCCGTCGCTTGTTGGAAGCCGGCTCCTGGGCGTTGCTGCCCCAGGAGGCGGCCCGATGAGCAGGCAACCGGGGGGTGACAGGCGGCCCTTCAATTGTCTTGAAATACCATGGGTGGTCGATGAGGACACCAGTGGTCAATATCTCCGACAGTAGTTTCCGAAGTTGGTGGAACTCTGTGGTTGCGATCGGGGCTATGGGGTTCCAGCAGCTTCCTACTCCAAGTAAGGTTTGGTATTTCTTGTCTGTCCTTTGGAGTGGACTGGCTTCTGGCAGCCGGGCCTCTGGAAAGGGCTAGCTTCTGGCAACCGGACCTCTATTTTCTAATCTTCGGGAAGAAGATACCGCCTGGATGGCGGGCTGTGGCGTGAGCCTGCCGCCCGTTGGCGGTATCCCACGTATAATCGCCCTGTCACGTCAGCTTGCTAGCCCACGCGCGCGACGGGACGTAGCAACGGGCCGGGGCCCGCCACTACAGGGTCTTGACCCGCGCGTGGATCTAACGCGACAGAGGCAATCGATTGGCCTCCCCACACGCATTTAATGCGCACGGATTAAGCGCGAAAAAGGTGGGGATCGTGCGGGGCATGGAGCAGTTAATCCCACGCCCTCGCCCCCTCGGCTTCGTCGCCCCGACCTATAAGTAGGACCGGGAAGGGAGGAGTGCCGCTCACGCACACACCCCTGCTCCATTCTCTTTTTCCTCCTCGCTCTCCCTCACGCTCCTCACCTCCGCCGCTCGCAGCGCTCCGTCGGAGCGAGTCCTTGCCTCGAGCCATGGCTGCAGCGGCGCAGGCCCGCCACTCCGGCGAATGGGACGGCAGCGAGGTCCTTGAGGAGCACATCTTCTACCTCCGCCGCGTGTGGCGATTGCCCCCCGAAGACAAGTTCGTCATGCGCCTGGCGCCGACGGCGGAAATCAGGCCGGTGTCGTGGTTCGGCGAGCGGGTCGTCTTCCGCTCGCACTTCCCTTGCGGCTTCGGGCTCCCCACCAGCGGCTTCTTCCATTCCTTCCTCGAGTTCTTCAACATACAGCCCCACCACCTCACGCCGAACATGGTGGTGACGCTATCCGCCTTCGTCGTCCTTTGTGAGGGGTACTTCGGGATACTCCCCACAATGGAGCTGTGGACCGAGCTCTTCTATATGATGCTCGGTACCGCAGTCCAGGGCGTGGCAGCCCAGTGCGGTGGGTGCATCGCGGTGAAGCGCGGCGGGGCCAAGAACTACTTCCCGCCACCTGTGCTCGTGCAATCGGTGAAACAGTGGAAAAAGACGTATTTCTACATCTCGAACGTCGACCCCGTGCACGACTTCATCGGCCTGCCGGACTAGGCACCCGGCCCGCCTGCCGAATCCCACGCCTCTTGGAGGACCCGGCCCATCTCCCTCACACAAGGGGCCTCCATCGCCATGCGACGCCTTTGGGAGATGAGGGACAACGAGAGCCTGGTGTTCTCGGACCTTCTGCTCACCTTTGCGGAGCGTCGGGTGCTGCTGCTGCAGTCCCGCCTGCATCTAATCTGCGACATGAGCGGGCGTCGGGACCCAAGCCGGACCTGCACCAAGCAGATGCCATACAAGGAGGTGGCCCTTTTGGTGAACTCCGTCTCCAACTGCAAGCTCTCTGACTCGGGCTGGGCGTTCGGCAAGTCGTCGTACATCCGCAACAATCCGCCGCCTGCAGTGAGCTCCCTCTTTCCTTCTTCTTCTTTCCTTCCTCTGCCTGTCCCAGCCGCCTGACCCTTGTGTCGCCTGCAGATCTTCCCCGGCCAGCCAGAGCCGGGCTCCGACCAGCCGGGCCGCCCTCTGGAACCAGACCGCTCCCAGAGCGATACGAGCGACCCCGAAATGGGGGCCGCCGCTATGGAGGAAGAGGAGGTAACAGGCGGCGGGGGCCAGCCAGCAGACGGCCCGTCAGGAGGTGGCGTTGAGAACTGGCCAGACGATGACGATGAGGAGGAGGAAGCGCCTCTTCGTGTCCGAGAGGCGAACCCGCCGGAACGCGGCAGCTACCTGGTGGCGCCGTCAGCTGCAGCCGACGGCGTGAAGCGTCGGTCCTCTGTCGGGCCATCTGGCGGCAAGCCCAAGAAGCTCAAGCTCTCAGTTGCCACCACCAGACGCCAGGAGGCGGCCGCCAAAGCAGCCCTTCCTAGGGTTCCCAAGCCTAGGCCGGCCGTGTCCCCGTAAGTGCCGCATTCTTTTTTCTCTATATTCAATCTAGTTTTTCGTCCCCTTCGTGGCTGATTTTGTTGTCTTCTTGGGAATGCCCCGACAGTGCTCCGCTTTCTCTCTCGCGGGCGCCTGTGGGCTCTGTGGTTGGGGGCACGGATGCCCGTCCTGCGCCGCACCGCGTGGATCCTGCTGCCGTGCTCCAGGAGGCGATAGAGAGGAATGCTCGGGAGGCGCGTGAAGAGCAAGAGGCCGCGGCCCGTGAGCAGGCGAAAGCTGACGCCGCTGCCAAGGCGGAAGCCGAGGCAGCCACCAAGTCCCAGGTGGATGTCGCCGTCCAAGTCCAGGAACAGGAGGCGGGCCTCCAGCAGCCGGCAGACCGCGCCAACCCCTAGGACATGGGCTCTCTGGAGCCGTCCGTCCAAGTGCCGGCTATTGGCGAGCAGCCGACTCTTGACAAGGAGAGGGACGGCCGCACTGCCATGGAGACGGAAGCGACTCCTCCCGCGCCGCCTGCTGGGACGCAGGGCAGCCGGGCCGTGGGGGCAAAGGTGTCGCCGGCAGAAGGCGTGCTGGTTGCAGGCCCGCTGCCGACCCCCTAGCCCCCGCCCGTCCACGTCCTGCGAGGGCGGCCTCAACACCACGGCGAGTAGAGGCCGGCGCCGCCAGCTCGTCATCACCGGATAAGGAGGCCACCAGCGCGGCGCCGCCAGGCTGGACGCCTGGAGGTGGCGGCGCGCTGATCGTCGCGTCACGAGACGTCCTCGACCGCTTCAACTCCCTGGGCGAGGTCGTGCAAACGGTCTTGCGGGAGTTCCTGGCTACGCGGACCTCTGTCCGGGTACATTGACTCCTTGCATCTATTTTTATTTCTTCAATTTCTTCTGTGGGGGCGCATCAGCGCACCCTCTGGGTGTAGTCCCCGAGTTCCGAGCCGGCTGCTGAGCAGGCGGCTTGGAACTCCAAGGCGTTACTTTGTGAGCTGACTTGTTTCTCGCTGCAGGATTACCACAATCTTCGGGTGGCGGCCTTCAACTCCCAGCGTCAGGAGCCGGCGCAACTGAGGGCTGCTTTGGCCGAAAGCCAGGGTAAGTGTCTTCTTTTCCTCCTTGCGGGGGCGCGCCAGTGCACCCGCTGGGTGTAGTCCCCGAGTTCCGAGCCGGCTGCTAAGCAGGCGGCTTGGATCTCCAAGGTTGTCTTGTCATTTTGCTGATGCTGATGCTCCTTCTCCTTTCTTGCCAGTGACCGCAACCGACCTCCGCAATCAGCTGGGCGGGGTCCAGGCCGAACTCGCCGCCAAGGAGCAGGAGCGCAGCCTCACCGCCCAGGACAGTGACCACTTGGCCAAGGAGATGGCAGACTAGGCGGCGACACACAAGGCGGAACTTGGGAAGCTGGCAGACGCTGAGGTGCTCCTTCGGGGCGAGTTTGAGACTGAACGCTCGAACTGGGCCGAGAAGGAGGCGGCCCTGCAGGACGACTATGGGGCCATTGCAGACATGGTCGATGGTAAGCCGCCTACGCTTTCACGTGCTTGCTGTCTGTTACGGCCGGCTTTTTTCTTTTTCTGATTCTTTGTCTTGTCCTTGGCGCAGAATTCTTCCCTGGCCATTCTGTTGCCGCCAGCCAGGCTATTGAGGCCGAGCGCGACAAAAGGCGCCAAGCGGGTCGGGTGATCGCGCCCAACGCGCCCCGGACTCCCAACGAACAGCTTCTCGCCGTCAAGGCATGCCTCCAGCCGGCCCACCGCTTGCTCCGCCGCCTGCAATGTGCTGGGGCCCAGGTACTGGTCGCCCTTTGGCCGGACGTCCCAGTACTCCGTACTCCCAGCCGGACCGCCAATTGGCTGGAGGCGGCGGGCCGCCGCTTCGAGGCCTGGAAGAGCACTGCAGCGAGGGCCGATGCACGGACCACCCTGGAATTCGCCAAGGGTTGGTATCCGGACCTAGACCTCGCCCAGCTAGCGACCTTCCACCTGAAAGCCGAGTCCAAACTGGCCGCGGTGTGAGGAGACCTTGTCAAGCACGCCGCCTCCCTCGCCGACGCCGGCACTACCGTTTTCATCCCAGAGTTGGATGACAACGGCCATGTGGTGCCACCCGATAACTTTGGGCTGGACCTGGCGGCGCCGGAGGAGCTAGATGAGGAGATCGCCTCAAGCGACGACGGCTAGGATAAGGAAGATGGCGATGAGGAAGCCAGCTCCCAGGAGGTGGAGCCGTCTACTCGCTACCAGCCCGATCAGGCCTCCACGAGCGGGCCCAGCGGGACGGCGTCGTCTGCTGCGGGAAGCGACCAGGTCGAGACCCATCAGGAGCCCCCCAGCAGCCGGCCCCGTTGATCTCGTCGTGCCACCCGCTCCGCCTACTGCACCTCTAGCTTAGGCGTCGTTGTATATCTTTCATTTCCCGTTTTTCTTAAGACTTGGTAGGATTAGTCCGAACAATTCCACCCACTGGGTGTACTTGTAAGATATTGCTGGAAGGCGGCCTTCGAGGTCTTTTGTTATAAATATTCTCTTAATTCTGCATATGTCTATGCTGTTTGCCGGGTCCTAGAGTTACCACCGTTCTTTATTCCTTCAGGCATTTTTCTTTTGCTGTTTCCTTTAACTGCTGTCCCGCCAACCAGATAGCCACTCTGTGGTTTGTGACTGGGTCAGGTACTTAGCTGTTTTCCGGATCGGCAAGTATCCCGCCCTCTGGAACACGGTTTAGCTAAGCTAGAAGCCGGCTGCTCGGCAGCCGGCCTACTTGTATGAAGGGACGTCTTGCCCTATGTTTATTTTTCATGTGGGCACCACTTCCTGCCTTTGACTCCCGCCAGTCAGACAGCCGTGTTCTGCGAGTCTGTGACTGTAGGTGGGAGAGGGCTTGGATGTCGGCACACTACTTGTCCGACTGTTGAAGAAAAGGCTTTAAACATAGGGCCAGGCGGCAAGCCCCCGGGCCGTCTGCTTGGTCCCGGTGCCGGGCGAAGGAATGGAAATACTCATTCTCAAGCATAAATCTTATCATATAGATAAAGGGTTGGACAGTCCCCGAGAACTCCTCAGGGGTCCCATTGTTTCTCAAAATAAAGTAGATAGCACGACACATACTGTCTTTAGCTATAAAAGCGGCGAAGTAGGTTTGCGTTCCATGGGCGCTCCGACTCCTTGCCTGAGTCGTCTCTTTTGCGTGCTCTTGGTTTCTGCGCATCGATGAGGTAGTAGGCATTGTTTCCTAGTACCTTGCTGATGATGAATGGTCCATCCCAAGGGGCTGAGAGCTTGTGCTGGCCGGGACACCCGGCATGTCTTTGGGGGAACATGCAAAGATGTCCCAATTCTCATGGAGGAGATCGACGAGCTCGCTTTCCTATTTGCTGTCTAGGTTTGATCCTATGACAGTAAATCGCTCTGGGTGAGACGGGTCCAACGCAATCTTCTTTGTCTCCTTGGCCGGCTGGAACGAGCCTTGCGGCTCCGCCTCCCTGGGATCGGATGGTATGGCTGGCTGCTCGCCAGCCATTGCCACCAACCGTTCCAGGCGGCGCTTCTCTTCAGCTACGATAAGGGACTCGGCCAGCCGGCTACTGGCAGTTGCACATGCGACTGACTTCTCATAGTCCCTGACTATGGTGATTATTCATTTGGGACCCGGCATCTTCATCTTGAGGTAGGCGTAATGGGGTACTGCCATGAACTTCGCAAGAGCTGGCCGGCCCAATATCACGTGATAGGGGCTTTCCAGGTTCACCACTTCAAACCAGACCGGCTCCCGCCGGAAATGCTTCTTGTCACCAAACAGGACATCAATCTTGGCCTTGTCGATTGGTGAGAAAGAGAGGCCCGGAATGATGCCATGGAACATGGTCCTGGTAGGCTGAAGTTGTTTTTCTTTGATGCCCAACTTCTCCATGGTGTCTCGGTACATGATGTTGATGCTGCTGCCACCGTATACCATTACTCGGGAGAAACGACAAGCCCACCTGTCGATGGAGAGAGTTGCATCCAGAACCAATGCGTAAGCTCCTGGTGAAGGCATGACAGCCGGGTGATCTTCACGGCTCCAGCTGATGGGCCTTTCAGACTAGTGCATGAATTCTGGGGCTTCGGCGGCAATGGTGTTGACTTCTCTGTGCCGCTGGCGCCGGCTGTGCCTATCGTCCGCCTGGCTTGTGAAGACGACGTAGGCTTCGTTCTCTTTTGGGAACTCATTCTGGACCTAGCCGCCTGGGCGAGCAGCCGGTGGTTTGGGAGGCAGGGCCGCCTGCCCAGCAGGCGGCGGTGGCAGAGCTTCCCCTCTGGCAATCCGCATGAGCCAGTGACACTTTTGTGTGGTGTGATTGGAGGGCTTTGCGCCGCTGTGAAACTTGCAGGGAGCATCCAGAGCTTGATCGAAGGAGAAGGCGGGCTTGCCGCCCTTCTGGCATTTGAGACCTGCTTGAGCTTCTGGCTGCTGGCCATCAACCGCTGCCACCAGCCGGCGGGTGGGCCTTGCGCTTGTGATCAGTCTGCTGCTGGCGCCGACTGGACTCTCCAGCCGGCGTTCTAGGAGCTGGGGGAGCCATCTTTCCGGAGGCATCCACTTGCAGCTCGGACTCCATGGAGGAATCAGCAGTGGCATACTTGTCTGCTATGCTTAACAACTCATACAGTGTGGCGGGCTCGTCATAGAGGAGTTTGTGCTTGAGCAAGGTGCCTTCTCTGCACCCGACCGTGAAATACTGGATGGCTTGTACCTTGTGCACACCCTCGCAAGTGTTGCGCAACTCCGCCCAACGAGTCAGGTAATCACGAGCGGACTCATTCGGACCTTGGACACATAAGGAGAGCTGGCGCGGTTTGGGAGGACGATTGTAGGTGCTAGTGAAGTTGCGAGTGAAGGCGTCGGTGAAGTCCAGCCAGCCGTTGATGCTGTTGGGTTTGAGGCTGCTCAACCATGTCCGGGCCGTGCCCTGGAGCATGAGTGGCACATACTTCACCGCAACGCGCCTGTTGCCGGTTGCTATGCTGACAGCCGTGGAGTAGTCAACCAGCCAGTCCTCCGGCTTCACCGATCCGTTGTACTTGGGGGTGTCTCTGGGGAGTGAGAAACCCTTGGGAAAAGGCTCGTCATGGATGCGGGGGCCGAAGCAGGATGGGCCGAGGGCATCTTCTTCTTCGACCGCCTGGGACCGAGCCAGTCGGTCGACGCGGTGGCGGGCGTCATTTTCCCGAACTCCCTCGTGGCGGCCCAAGTGGCCTGCGAGTGAACGATGGTAGACAGGCGGTGGAGACACACGCCTCTCCCGGTGAGGAGGAGGCAGACGCTCCTCTCGCCGCTCTACAGCCCTTGGGCGGCCGTCTTGATCGCGCTCGATGGTGATGCGAGTCTGTCTGCTGCGGCTAGCAGCCGGCTTTGAGTCCCGCCGGCTGCGAGTGCCGACTGTTGGAGAGCGGGACGTGGATCCTTGCTCCCACCGAAGGGGGCGGTTATCTGCTTGCGCGCCAGCCTCCAAGGCCCGGCGACAGGCTTCTTGCTGCGCGGTAGCCGCATCGAGGAGCTGCCGGACGCGCTGAGTCATGTAGCGAAGTTCGTCTCCCTCTAAGTGGCCTAGTTCATCAACTGCCGCCTGGGCAGCCCTTAGATTCTCCGAAGGGGTGGGGTATACTGGCCGTGGGACCCCCAGCATGTCGGCCAGCACCCCGCCGTGATCGCGAATGGCACCGGCCCAGCTGGGCTCACCAGCAGCCGGTGTGCCGGCTATGGCACGGTCCATCTCACGGCGGTAAGCTTTAGTGAGGCGCCAGGAGGCGGCTAGCTTGTTGGCGTTGTCAAGGAGTGAGATGCGGAGTGCCTCCAGCGCCACGCCGTCCGTCCCCATGGCAATGGGGGCGGAGAGGCTCTGCATGGCCGCCTCCAGCGTGTCTTGGCCCGACCCGCCAGAAGGCTCGTCGTGGCTGGTGGCCAGCACCTCCGTGGCGGCGCTGATGCCACTGCCGCAGGCTGCAGTGGTGAGGGGATTATCGATGCTCACCACGTGCTCGGGGAAGGAATCGGCAGACGCCGTGTCGAGGTCGATGATCATGTCGACTGGTGGATCAGAGGAGCCAACGGACTCCATGTCGGAGGCGCGCTCGTCGACGATGTGGAGCTTGTCTAGGAGCTCGACGAGGCAACTCTCCGGGGCAACTAGCTCTGCGGCCGGAGAGGGCTCGTCGTGAAGGTGGACGCCGACGAGGAGGTCGGCGAGTCCGCTCGCGGAGCATGTGGCCTCAGCGCCGCGTAGCATCCCGGCATCCACGCCTGCGGGCGTGCCGGGCTGGCTGTGCTTGCCAGGGAGGAACAAAGTTCCCGTCCAGAACATGTCTCCGGACGACGGTGCACCTTGGCCCACGGTGGGCGCCAAATGTCGGGGTTTTGCTGCGACATATGCCAAAGGATGGCTTATCATGCATGGGGACAATAGAACATCGCCGGGCCCTGGAAGCGGGATAAGGCAATACTTGGGACGCCTACGAATCTTACCCAGGTTCGGGGCTCTCCGTGGAGATAACACCCCTAGTCCTGCTCTGCGGGGGCTCCGCGTCATGACTAATGTCAATATGGTAGCTACAACGTTGCTCCTTGAGCTGTGTCGTCTAGAGGAAGAAGAAGGGCAAGGCTAGCTCTCTATCTTCTCTCTAGGGGATGCGGGTTGTCGCTAGGGTTTCTCCCTATCTCTCTTTGTGTCTCTCTTCTTCTTCTTCTTAGGGTCCAACCCATCCACATGGAGGACCGTGGGGGTTTATATAGGCCTACCCCCACGGGTACAATAGTAACCCAGGCGAAATGGCCCCCAGCTGTCAGCGTCTTCGGGTGCCGGCCCTCTCGCCTGTTTACTGGGGCCCGCCGTCTGCGGGCCCTCATGATTGCTTTTTACTGTGGGCGCTCTTCTGCTGACGGCAGCATCGTCAGGAGAGGAATGGCTACAGTACCGCCGCCTCCTGCCGTACGCTGCCACCACGTCCTGTCTTATCATCTTGATGGGGTTCAGACTCCTAGGGCACGGTTGGCCGCCTGCTACCAGGCGGCCCGTCCCCAGGCCGCCTGCCAGGGGCCACCTGCTTCTTATTTACCCACTGGCAGGTGGGGCCAGCCGCCTGCTGGCTCTGCCGCCTGTGGGTAGTGGGATCATGGCTTCCTCTGACCGGGGCTAGGTCACCGGCAACATGGCTACAGTGATACGCCGCTTAAGGAGTGTCCGTAAGATTCTCCCTCATTGTAGCCACGCCCTTATGGATTCTCTAAGGACATGTTCAACTGTAGCCATGCCTCATCCTTGTCGTGGTTCCCCAGCACGCGTCCTGAGGGGGAGGCATGGGGCCGTCTTCTGGATGCTGGCCATGAGGCTGCCGCCTGTTCAGGCCCCGCCGTCTGCTGGAAGCCGGCTCCTGGGCGTTGCTGCCCCAGGAGGCGGCCCGATGAGCAGGCGGCCAGGGGGTGACAGGCGGCCCCCAATTGTCTTAAAATACCATGGGTGGTTGATGACCCACAAGTGTCGGGGATCTATCGTAGTCCTTTCAATAAGTAAGAGTGTCGAACCCAACGAGGAGCTGAAGGAAATGATAGGCAGTTTTCAATTTGGAATGTTATACATTAGATCATCATGCATATCATATTTTCTTGCTTTTGGTGATCCAAGAAAAATCCTAAGGAACTCAAGGACCCTCGGAGAGAGTTGGGATTTCAATATTTTCATATTTGAGGTTTCTCAAATTTGGAAAATAGGATGATTTGATTTTATTTATTTTATCTTCAAGTATTTCTATCAAAAATATGAGAGAGGAAGTAAAATGACTCTCCCAAAAATAAAGAAATACGGAGGATTTAATAAAAAAATCAAATAAGTTTTTTTTGGAGTTTTATTTGAATTAGGAAAAATTTGCATGTTTTCAAAAATGCATTTTAGTGCCAAGAAAATGTTCATCTTGTCCTAAATATTCTATTTAGACGGTGAAAATTTGTTTTGGCAATTTTAGATTTTCATTTCATTTTCTAGAGTTTTTCTTTCTTTGTAGCGCCGGCGTAATAAAAAAAATAGAAAGGACCCGACCCGACTGGGCCGAAGCCCAGCCCAGCCAGCCCCGCCGCCTTCCCCGCGCCGCGCGCCCGTGCCCGAGGCGGACTCCGCCGCCGCCGGTTGCTTGCCCCTCCCCCCAAGCAACAGCCCCCCACACTATATATACCGCCGCCCCCTGTCCCTTGTCGCACTCCACCGCCGCCGCCGCAAGCCCGCCGCCGCCGCAAGCTTCGCCGCCGCCACAACACCGTCGCCGCTGCTGCCCACCACCACCACCACGGCAGCCCCGCCGCAGCCTCCGCCCGCCGGCCGTTTGACGAGGTAGCCGCCGCCGGCCGGTTTTCTGTAGAAGACCATCGGTTTTTCTTTTAGAACCCTAGTTCATTTTTTATTTTATTAGATCGGTTTTCTGTTTTTTTCGATTTAGTTAATTAGTGAACGTTCACCCGTTCCTTCGTTCTAACGAACGAGTTCGTCGTTTAGTCTCAGCTGACGAACGTTCGTTCATTAAGCTGTTTTAGTTTTATTTTCGTAGTTTATTTTCTGATCGCGATCTCTGATCCGATCTTCGTTTTAGTTTATCTTTTCGCTCGTTTATCGGAATCAGGCGATTCAAGCGCCTGGAGTTTCATCTCGAAATTCTCTTTCCGTTTAACCTAGCCACTCAAGCGTTTGCCTCTGCTAAATTTGGACTTAGGTCCAGATTGGTTCGGTAGTTGTTTCTCTTTCGCCGTTTGTCTTTCGTTGCTTTTCTTTTGACGTTTCTTTTGCAAACCGGAGTTCTTAAGTTGAACTTTCTGTTTAGATCTCTTATTTGAGTTTTACCAGTGCATTAGTTAAGTACTTATTGTGTGCTTGTTTGTTTACGATAGAGTACCCGGAGTGCGCCGCTTGCTACTTTGAATCTCTAGATTTTGCGGATCATCAGCAAGGCAAGTAACACTTTGATCATACTTTCCAATTACCCAGTTATCATTGCATTAGTCAAACCCTCACACATTGCATGAGAAGGAGCTATTAACATGTGGGACTGGGCAGTAGATTGAGGTAGTACCTATTACCTGCATTTCATTCAAACCTTTGGGAGTTACTTCTACGTTTGCTGTTAGGCCATGCTATGCTCGTAGACGTGGATTGGGTGAGTGTATCCATGACAGATGTGAGTTTGTTAATTAATGGTTCAACTTAAGGTGGCAACTTTAACACACATTTGGGTGGATTGAGGCACCTGAGTATTCCAGCGATTGCCTGTTTTTCTTTTGGACCGCCACCCAGGCTCAAAGGGATCATGAGACTATTCATACTAGAAACTTCCGTGTGCAGCCACATGCCAATATGGGCTCTGGCATAGTTGAGTAAGTTGTGGGAAACCTTTCCATGATGGGCTAGCAGATGTAGAGGGATTGTAGGTGTACCGGCCTATCTATCTGTTTAAGGGGACCTCTTCGGAAAGACTGTGTCTCGGTCATCCGTTTCTCAAACACCATGCAGTGCGAGAAACCAAACGGAGGCGATCGAGTCTTGTGGGGAAAAGTGCACAAACCTCTGCAGAGTGTACAAACTGATCATGATTAGCCATGTCCCTGGTTATGGACGTCTTGAGTATCTAGTACCTGGATATCATGTGAATCTCATCATGTTACTTTAATTAATATTGTTGGGTTTAATGATGATTTTTAATTGGGGTTGAGAGGATGTCTATCTTCTCAACGATGTTTCAACTACCATGATAGTTAATTAAAATCTATTCCTTTGTAGTAGGGAAAAATTGGTTTACGCAAAAACTTTAACCATAGAGCTTTCCACCAGCCATATTGCATATAGTATAGCTTTACTTTTGTTACTCTCTTTGTGTTACTTTGCCAGCATATTCCATGTGCTGGCCCGTTTTTGGGCTGCAACGTTCATGTTGCAGACTTTTTAGACGACGAGTAAGGTGCCTTTTAGGTCGTGGTTCTATACTCAGTGATGCCGTTGGAGTTGATGGACTCGCTTATCTTCCAAGCCTTCCGCTGTTATCGTGTTAGATGGCCTTAAGCCATTTTTATTGTAATAAGTTCATCGTTAGAGCTATCGATGTAATAAGTGTGTGATTGCTACTCTGTTATAAATCCTTCAAGTACTGTGCGTGTCAGCATTACTGATCCAGGGATGACACTAATGCACAGAGATCAGACTGTTTGAGGTCTGGTCGCTACAAGATGGTATCAGAGCACACACTGACTGTAGGACACGACCACTAAGCTAAAACCCTAGAGCACTATTCACTCTTCTCTTTTCTGACTCCTCATCTTTTCTACTCTTTTAGGATGGTGGATGCAAGGAATAAGTTCACGCAACCGGATGAAGATACACCATTTGGACGACACCTGAAGGAAGTCACCAGATATTTAAACATCGGACTACCAAGTTTCACCGGAACCTACAACGCCACTCTACCTGAGGAGGAGCGTTGGTTGATTCAAGCTCAAGTTCTAGGAAGGACGTTCAAGCCTGTCACCGCACTCATAGCATTTTCTTCTAATGCGCCTACATGGAGCCTAGGCAGGAGCATGGCAGCCCACAACGCTATGGGAAGGATTGGAGAAGTCTATAAGCAGGAGCTAAAAGACACCATCTACCAGATTTGTGGACGCCGAGATGAGAATTGGGATATGATCAGCACCCGGAAGGATAGATCCATTGTAGCCTTCATCCAGGAGTTGAACCATCACATTCGTCGCCAGGAGCACCAGATGTGTGCAGGGATGATAGATTTGAAGAAAGCACTAAACAGAAACTTGGAGTTAGAGGAAGAACTCAAGTCTACACGCGACAGATACGAGGAGGAGATGCTAATACTTGTGGAGAAGAATGATGACTTAACACGGAAGCTAGGAATACTCATGGGAGAAGAGGAAGAAGAACCAAAGGAGATTCCACCTGAAGACTACATCATCATTGACGACACAGACTCAAACCCTGATGATAGTGATGATGAGGACTATGAAGATGAAGCTGGAGCGGATATCATAGAATCCTCTGTCGATCAAAATTTCTAGAAGACCTTCCTATGACTAGTAGTTTTTCCCATTTAGTAGACTTAGAACACTTTTGTAACGATTAGATCCGTGTAAGCCCTTGTTTGAAATTGATTTTGGTGTGATAATTTGTGTGTTTGCCTCATGTGCATTGGGTAGTGATTTCCCTTAGATCTCTTTCTGTTCTAATCTCTTCCCTCTACAACCATCAGATGCCTCCAAGACGTGAGCCCGGATTTGAGTTCCCCCCTGAGCTCACTCAGTTGATCCAACAGCAGAACACCCTGATGCAACTTCTTGTCCAGAAGACTCAAAACAACCAGAACAACAACAACAACAACCCTCCCCCACCACCACCCGTTGATAACCTGACCCGTTTCTTAAGGTTACAACCACCGGTGTTTGCTAGCAGCATTGAACCAATAGTCGCTGATGACTGGCTGCGCAAGATTGGAAGGGATTTGATCACTGCTAACTGCTCAGATGCTGAGAAAGTGTGTTTTGCCGCACATCAGTTGTCTGGACCAGCCGCAACATGGTGGGAGAATTACACAACCACTTTTCCCATAGCCAATGTGACTTGGGATCAGTTTCAGCAAGCTTTTCGTACCGCCCATGTCTCAACTGGAGCTATGAGTATGAAGAAGCAGGAGTTTCGCAATTTGCGCCAAGGCAACCGTACTATGGCTCAGTACATGGATGAGTTTAGTACCATATCTCGTTATGCCCCAGATGATGTGGCCACAGATGCCGCTAAGCAGGAGAGATTCATGGAAGGGTTGAATGATGAGATGAGTGTACAGTTGATGGTGGCAACTTTCAATAACTACCAGGAGCTGGTTGATCGCGCTCTAATGATTGAAAGGAAGCACCAATAGATTGAAGGTCGCAAGAGGAAGTATGGACAAGGAAAGTATAATTCTGGAGCTCAGCAGAAGCCTCGTTTTACCCCTAAAATGGTAGGACAATTCCAACATACCCATGGAGGAGGTAGTTCACACAATCATAATGGCCCCAAGAATGGAAATGGGAATGGAGCAAGTAGTAACCAGAGCCGCCCTACCCCGTCCACACCCACCAAGAAGGATTTCAGCCATGTCACCTGTTACAAGTGCGGGAAGAATGGACATTATGCCAATGAATGCCCAGAAGCTAAGAATGGGAACGGCAATGGAAGCGCCGCGAAGAAGCCCAACCCGTTCAACAAAGGACAAGTGAACCACGTGACTGTGGAGGAGGTAGAAGAGCAACCAGATGCTGTTGTCGGTAAGTTTTTGTTAAGACATTTACCGCAATAGTTCTTTTCGATACTGGTGCATCGCATTCATACATTTCAAGGGGATTCATAAATAGACATAGGATGTCCACCCGAGTTCTTAAGACCCCCATGTTAGTAAGTTCACCAGGAGCAGAGTATATGGCACACCAAGGCTGTTTTCAGACACCATTGACCATAGGACGCCATACTTTCCCCTCTGACCTAATAGTCCTGGAGTCACAAGGATTGGATGTGATAGTAGGTATGGATTGGCTATCGAAGTATGGAGGTAACATTGATTGTGCCAGTAAGTCTATTTTACTCACCACTCCGGAGGGAAAAAGGATTAAGTATGTATCTAGGCATTCGCCTATAAGGACTCAAGTACATTCTCTCACAGGAGTTGTTCAGGAGGAAGTGCCAGTAGTGAAGGATTATCCGGATGTGTTCCCAGCGAAGTTACCTGGCATGCCACCGGATAGAGATATAGAGTTTTTGATTGAGCTTTTGCCAGGCACCGGGCCAATTTCTAAGAGACCATACAGGATGCCCGCAAAGGATTTGAAGGAGATTAAGAAATATATTAAGGAGTTACTGGATAAAGGATTCATACGCCCAAGTTCTTCGCCTTGGGGTTCACCAGTACTTCTAGTGGAGAAGAAGGATGGATCGTTAAGAATGGTTGTTGATTACCGAGGGCTGAACGAAGTAACGATCAAAAACAAGTACCCACTGCCGATGATCAATGATCTGTTCGATAGATTGCAAGGAGCTAAGGTATTTTCCAAGATCGATCTGCGATCAGGGTACCACCAATTGAAGATTCGAGAGCAGGATATACCTAAGACGGCCTTTACCACCAGGTATGGGTTGTACGAGTATACCGTTATGTCTTTTGGTCTCACTAACGCACCAGCATACTTTATGAACCTGATGAACAAAGTGTTTATGAGGTATTTGGATAAGTTTGTCGTAGTGTTCATAGATGATATATTGATCTTCTCAAAGGATGAAGAGGAGCATGCAAACCATTTGCGTTTGGTATTGAAGAAGCTCAGAGAACATCAGTTGTATGCCAAGTTCAGCAAATGCGAGTTTTGGTTGGAGGAAGTTGGATTTCTCGGACATGTTATATCTGGAGAAGGAATAGCAGTAGATCCTGCCAAGGTGGACACTGTGACAAATTGGGAAGCACCAACAATAGTTGGAGAGATCCAGAGTTTTCTTGGACTGGCAGGATACTACCGGAGATTTATTGAGAATTTCTCGAGGATTGCAAAACCAATGACAGAGTTGTTAAAGAAGGACACCAAGTTCAGTTGGACAGAAGAATGTGAGGCCAGTTTCCAGGGATTAAAGAAACGGTTGGTTTCATCCCCTGTGTTGATTCTGCCAGATCAACATAAGGATTATGAGGTGTACTGCGACGCTTCACGTAACTTGGAGCAGTTCTTATGCAGGAAGGGAGAGTTGTTTCGTATGCTTCACGACAACTGAAACCCCATGAGTTGAACAATGCCACTCATGATTTGGAGTTAGCAGCCGTAGTGCATGCATTGAAGACGTGGAGACATTTTCTCATTGGAAACCATTGTGAAGTATATACGGATCACAAGAGTTTGAAGTATATATTCACTCAGAAGGAGTTGAATCTCAGGCAAAGGAGATGGCTGGAACTCATTAAGGATTACGACATGAGATTGCATTATCATCCCGGAAAGGCTAACGTAGTAGCCGATGCGCTAAGCCTTAAGAGCCATGTCAATACCCTAATGACGGAGGAATTTCCAAAGGAATTAGCCGAGGACTTACGAGAACTACGTTTGGAGATAGTTCCGAGAGGCTATGTAGCAACACTGGAGATCCAGTCTACCCTGATGGATAAAATCAGAGAAGCACAGAAGACTAACGAGGAGGTTGCCTCTATAAAGGAGAGGATGAGCGAAGGAAAAGCTAAAGGATTTCGTGAGGATGAACATGACACCTTATGGTTTGAGGACCGCATTTATGTGCCTAATGACCCGGGGATCAGGAAGTTGATTCTGCAGGAGGCCCATGATTCACCATACTCGATTCACCCAGGAAATACTAAGATGTATTTGGATTTGAAGGACATTTTCTGGTGGACCGGTATGAAGAAAGATATTGCAGAGTATGTAGCAGTTTGTGATGTATGTCAGAGAGTGAAGGCAGAACATCAGAAGCCGGCAGGATTGTTACAACCATTGCCAATACCCGAATGGAAGTGGGATAAGCTAGGTATGGATTTTATTACGAGATTACCCAAGAACTCGTTCTGGCTATGACTTGATTTGGGTGGTAGTCGATCGTTTAACAAAGGTAGCTCATTTCATCTCCGTAAAGACTACTTATACCAGTGCAAAGTTGGCAAAGATATACATGACCAGAATTGTATGTCTGCATGGAGTTCCGAGGAGCACCGTATCAGACAGAGGAACCCAGTTTACCTCAAAGTTCTGGAATCAGTTACACGAAACTTTGGGTACCAGGCTAGAGTTTAGCACAGCTTTTCACCCGCAGACAGATGGACAGACTGAAAGAGTCAATCAGATTTTGGAGGATATGCTCAGAGCCTGTGCACTAGATTATGGATCTAGTTGGGACGACAATTTGCCGTATGCCGAATTTTCTTACAACAACAGTTATCAATCTAGTTTTAAGATGGCCCCTTTCGAAGCGTTATACGGAAGGAGATGTAGGACTTCGTTGTCGTGGGACGAAGTTGGAGACCGCAAGTTGTTCGGGCCAGATTTGATCAAGGAATCGGAACAGAAGGTGAAGTTGATTCGCGATAGGCTCAAGATAGCTCAGTCCAGGCTGAAGAGCTACGCTGATTCAAAACGCAAGGAGATCGTTTACGAAGTTGGAGACAGAGTTTACCTTCGAGTATCTCCACTTTGAGGAGTTAAGCGTTTTGGAGTTAAGGGAAAATTAGCACCCCGTTTTGTAGGACCATATAAGATTATGGAACGTATGGGAGAAGTAGCCTACAAGTTGGAACTGCCCGAAGGATTGTCAGGAGTTCATGACGTATTCCACGTTTCCCAGTTGAAGAAATGCCACCTAGAGATGGCCGAGATACCACTGAGGGATACTATGCCATTGGAAGCTATTCAGTTGGACCGCGACTTGACCTATGAAGAAAAACCAGTCAAGATTCTTGAGTATGCCAGTCGAGTCACCCGCAGCAAGGTTATCAAATTTTGCAAGGTTCAGTGGAGTCACCACACCGAGGATGAAGCCACCTGGGAACGAGAGGAAGACCTGCAGAAGGACCACCCTCACCTATTTTCTAGCCAACCCGAATCTCGAGGGCGAGATTCATCTTAAGGGGGGTAGGTTTGTAACATCCCAAATTTTCAATTTGGAATGTTATACATTAGATCATCATGCATATCATATTTTCTTGCTTTTGGTGATCCAAGAAAAATCCTAAGCAACTCAAGGACCCTCGGAGAGAGTTGGGATTTCAATATTTTCATATTTGAGGTTTCTCAAATTTTGAAAATAGGATCATTTGATTTTATTTATTTTATCTTCAAGTATTTCTATCAAAAATATGAGAGAGGGAGTAAAATGACTCTCCCAAAAATAAAGAAATACGGAGGATTTAATAAAAAAATCAAATACGTTTTTTTTGGAGTTTTATTTGAATTAGGAAAAATTTGCATGTTTTCAAAAATGCATTTTAGTGCCAAGAAAATGTTCATCTTGTTCTAAATATTCTATTTAGACGGTGAAGATTTGTTTTGGCAATTTTAGATTTTTATTTCATTTTCTAGAGTTTTTCTTTCTTCGTAGCGCCGGCGTAATAAAAAAAAAATAGAAAGGACCCGACCCGACTGGGCCGAAGCCCAGCCCAGCCAGCCCCGCCGCCTTCCCCGCGCCGCGTGCCCGTGCCCGAGGCGGACTCCGCCACCGCCGGTTGCTTGCCCCTCCTCCCAAGCAACAGCCCCCCCACACTATATATACCGCCGCCCTGCCCCTTGTCGCACTCTACCGCTGCCGCCGCAAGCCCGCCGCCGCCGCAAGCTTCGCCACCGCTGCAAGCTTCGCCGTCGCCGCAGCTCACGCCGCCGCCACACCACCGCCGCCGCTGCTGCCCACCACCACCACCACCGCAGCGCCGCCGCAGCCGCCGCCTGCCGGCCGTTTGACGAGGTAGCCGCCGCCGGCCGGTTTTCTGTAGAAGACCGTCGGTTTTTCTTTTAGAACCCTAGTTCATTTTTTTATTTTATTAGATCGGTTTTCTATTTTTTTCGGTTTAATTAATTAGTGAACGTTCACCCGTTCGTTCGTTCTAACGAACGAGTTCGTCGTTTAGTCTCAGCTGACGAACGTTCGTTCGTTAAGCTGTTTTAGTTTTCTTTTCGTAGTTTATTTTCTGATCGTGATCTCTGATCCGATCTTCGTTTTAGTTTATCTTTTCGCTCATTTATCAGAATCAGGCGATTCGAGCGCCTGGAGTTTCATCTCGAAATTCTGTTTCCGTTTAACCTAGTCACTCAAGCGTTTGCCTCTGCTAAATTTGGACTTAGGTCCAGATTGGTTCGGTAGTTGTTTCTCTTTCGCCGTTTGTCTTTCGTTGCTTTTCTTTTGCCGTTTCTTTTGCAAACTGGAGTTCTTAAGTTGAACTTTCTGGTTAGATCTCTTATTTGAGTTTTACCCATGCATTAGTTAAGTACTTATTGTGTGCTTGTTTGTTTACGATAGAGTACCCGGAGTGCGTCGCTTGCTACTTTGAATCTCTAGGTTTTGCGGATCATCAGCAAGGCAAGTAACACTTTGATCATACTTTCCAATTACCCAGTTTTCATTGCATTAGTCAAACCCTCACACATTGCATGAGTAGGAGCTATTCACATGTGGGACTGGGAAGTAGATTGAGGTAGTACCTATTACCTGCATTTCGTTCAAACCTTTGGGAGTTACTTCTACGTTTGCTGTTAGGCCATGCTATGCTCGTAGACGTGGATTGGGTGAGTGTATCCATGATAGATGTGAGTTTGTTAATTAATGGTTCAACTTAAGGTGGCAACTTTAACACACATCTGGGTGGATTGAGGCACCTGGGTATTCCAGCGATTGCCTGTTTTTCTTTTGGACCGCCACCCAGGCTCAAAGGGATCATGAGATTATTCATACTAGAAACTTCCGTGTGCAGCCACATGCCAATATGGGCTCTGGCATAGTTGAGTAAGTTGTGGGAAACCTTTCCATGATGGGCTAGCCGATGTAGAGGGATTGTAGGTGTACCGGCCTATCTATCTGGTTAAGGGACCTCTTCGGAAAGACTGTGTCTCGGTCATCCGTTTCTCAAACACCATGCAGTGCGAGAAACCAAACGGAGGCGATCGAGTCTTGTGGGGAAAAGTGCACAAACCTCTGCAGAGTATACAAACTGATCATGATTAGTCGTGTCCCCGGTTATGGATGTCTTGAGTATCTAGTACCTGGATATCATGTGAATCTCATCATGTTACTTTAATTAATACTGTTGGGTTTAGTGATGATTTTTAATTGGGGTTGAGAGGATGTCTATCTTCTCAACGATGTTTCAACTACCATGATAGTTAATTAAAATCTATTCCTTTGTAGTAGGGAAAAAAATGGCTTTACGCAAAAACTGTAACCATAGAGCTTTCCACCAGCCATATTGCATATAGTATAGCTTTACTTTTGTTACTCTCTTGGTGTTACTTTGCCAGCATATTCCATGTGCTGACCCATTTTCGGGCTGCAACGTTCATGTTGCAGACTTTTCAGACGACGAGTAAGGTGACTTTAGGTCGTGGTTCTATACTCAGTGATGCCGTTGGAGTTGATGGACTCGCTTATCTTCCAAGCCTTCCGCTGTTATCGTGTTAGATGGCCTTAAGCCATTTTTATTGTAATAAGTTCATCGTTGGAGCTATCGATGTAATAAGTGTGTGAGTGTTACTCTGTTATAAACCCTTCAAGTACTGTGCGTGTCAGCATTACTGATCCAGGGATGACACTGATGCACAGAGATCAGACTGTTTGAGGTTTGGTCGCTACAAGGACACATGGGAATTATCGTCAAGCTAGTTTTCATCACGATCATCTGATTCGCGTTCGGTACTTTGATAATTTGGTATGTGGGTGGACCGGTGCTTGGGTGCTGCCCTTACTTGGACAAGCCTCCCACTTATGATTAACCTCTAATGCAAGCATTCACAACTACAAAAGAAGTATTAAGGTAAACCTAGCCATAGCCTGAAACATATGGATCCAAATCAGCCCCTTACGAAGCAACGCATAAACTAGGGTTTAAGCTTCTATCACTCTAGCAGTCCATCATCTATTTATTACTTCCCAATGCCTTCCTTTAGGCCCAAATAATGGTGAAGTGTCATGTAGTCGACGTTCACATGACACCACTAGAGGAGAGACAACATACATCTCATCAAAATATCGAACGGAGACCAAATTCACATGACTACTAATAGCAAGACTTCTCCCATGTCCTCAGGAACAAAAGTAACTAATCACGAGACATAATATTGTTCATGATCAGAGGGGTATTAATATGCATAATGGATCTGAACATATGATCTTCCACCAAATAAACCAACTAACATCAACTACAAAGAGTAATCAACAGTACTAGCAACCCACAGGTACCAATCTGAGGTTTGGGTACAAAGATTGGATACAAGAGATGAACTAGGGTTTGAGAGGAGATGGTGCTGGTGAAGATGTTGATGAAGATAGCCCTCCCCAAGATGGGAGAGTTGTTGGTGATGACGGCAGTGACGATTTCCCCCTCCCGAAGGGAAGTATCCCCGGCAGAACAGCTCTGCCGGAGCCCTAGATTGTTTTCCGCCTCGAGACGGCGGCGTCTGGTCCCGAAAGCCTCCTTATGATTTTTTCCAGGTCAAAACACCTCATATAGGAGAAGATGGGCATCGGGGGCCTTCCGGCTGGACCACGAGGCAGGGGGCGCGCCCTGGGAAGGGGGGCGCGCCCCCCACCCTCGTGGACAACCGGTGGCCCCCCTCGTGGACTTCTTTCGCCAGATATTTTTTATATTTTCTGAAACGGCGTTCTGTTGAGTTTCAGGGCTTTGGAGTTGTGCAGAATAGGTTTCCAGAGTTTGCTCCTTTTCCAACCCAGAATTCTAGCTGTCGGCATTCTCCCTCTTTATGTAAACCTTGTAAAATAAGAGAGAAAAGGCATAAGTTTGTGACAAAACATGTAAGAACAGCCCATAATGCGATAAATATCAACATATAAGCATGATGCAAAATGGACGTATCAACTCCCCCAAGCTTAGACCTCGCTTGTCCTCAAGCGAAAGCCGATATCGAAAAATATGTCCACATGTTTAGAGATAGAGGTGTCAATAAAAACAAAATACGGACATGAGGGAATCATGATCATTCTCATAACAGCAACTTAAGTAAATAAAGTCATATGATTCTTATGCTAAAGTAACAAATCATCCACAATATCAAGTATGAATCATAAACTTCATTGGAAACTAACAAACTTTGATCTCGGTCATTGAAGCAATTGCAATTTATCGTAATATCGGAAAGATTCAATATAAGAGCTTTTCAGCAAGCCTACATACTCAACTATCATATAGTCTTTCACAATTACTCACACTCACGCAATACTTATGTTTATGGAGTTTTAATCGGACACAGAGAAAGATAGGGGCTTATGGTGTTGCCTCCCAACCTTTTACCTCAAGGGTTATGTCAACAGTAATAGATCATGAAAACGTACAACCAAGTGGGTATATATGTGAGGATCTTTCCAACACAATGTGCTTGCCAAAGGATAAAATGTAAAAAGGAAAGGTGGATTTCACCTTGACACTTATAAGACAAGAATAGTAGATAGGCCCTTCGCTGAGGGAAGCGGAGGTTGCCATGTGTTTTTATGGTTGGATGCACAATGTCTTAGCATAGAAGAACTTCACTTTATATTGCCACTTGTGATAAGGACCTTTATTATGCAGTCCGTCGCTTTAATTACTTCCATATCACAAGATCGTATAAAGCTAATTTCTCCCACACTAATAAATCATACATATTTTAGCGAGTTTGCAACATGAAAACTTACTAGGAGGGATCTTTCTCAATCCATAGGTAGGTATGGTGGACTCTCATGGCAAAACTGGGTTTAAGGATGTATGGAAGCACAAGTAGTATCTCTACTTAGTGCGAGGAGTTTTGGCTAGCATGAGGGGGAAAGGCAAGCTCAACATGTTGGATGATCCATGACAATATACTTTATTTCGGATATAAGAGGACATAACCCATTATGTTGTCTTCCTTGTCCAACATCAACTTTTTAGCATGTCATACTTTAATGAGTGCTCACAATCATAAAAGATGTCCAAGATAGTCTATTTGCATGTGAAGCCTCTCTTCTTTTATTACTTCCTATTAATTGCAACGATGACCAAAACTATGTTTGTCAACTCCCAACAACTTTTATTTATCATACTCTTGCATGTGAAGTCATTACTTCCCACAAGATCGATATGATCTCTTTGATACTCTTTATGTTTTCTTTCTTTTTATCATGACCCAAGTGAGGAAATCAAGCCCTTGACTCAACACTAATATTTATTATATAGCTCACGGACTCGATTACAAAGGATAAAGCTCACAAAGCAAAAGCTCACAACTAGATCATGCTAACTTTATTCTACTAAATCAAGATACTACCAAAAGGATCGAACTAAGTAAAACGGTAAAGATAGGAGTGATGGTGATACGATACCGGGGTCACTCCCCCAAGCTTGGCAGTTGCCAAGGGGAGTGCCCATACCCATATGATTATGTCTCCTTCTTCGGGGGTGGTGATGATGGAGTTGTTGATGATGGAGTTGTTGATGATGTAGGCTTGTTGTCCACCTTCCAAGGCATGGGTTCACCATCGTAGAAGGATGATCGAGTCTCCGGGATAGTCAAATCTGCAGCCAAAGTCATGTTCTTGAATCTATATTCATACTCATAGTTTTGGTTCTGCAGGTCATAGATCTGGGCTTGGAGGTGTTCGATCTTCTCTTGAAGATTGGAGATAGCTTCCCCAAAGATCCTTGAGTCCAATTTGAGGTTGTTTGCGAGCTCGAGATCATCATGTGGTTGGCGTTGGGTCCTCGTTCCACCATACCTTGGCACTTGAAAACTTGCTGCTCCATTGCTTCGAGTCTTGTCTACACGCTTCCGGTCCTCCTCGGCCCCTCAACGTCACGGATGTGCAGCACGCCCTCATGCAACTCCATGGTTTTAGGGTGGTGCAGCACCTCCGCAAGGTAAGGGTTGATGACCTTCTCGAAGAACTTGTCTTTGGGGGTGTTGGAGGACGCCATGATGATCTAGATCTGTCAAAAACAGCAGCTCGAAACGAAAACAGAGGATTTTTGTGTGATACAGAGGTCAAAACCTTCGGGAGTAAATATAATGAATTTTTACCGACCAAAAGAAGTAACCCACAAGAAAACGGAGTCCGGGGGACACACGGGGTGCCCACGAGGCAGGGGGCGCGCCCTCCACCCTCGTAGACGCCTCGTGTCCCCTCTGGACTGCTTCTTATTTTTCTATTTTTCTAAATATTCCAAAACGGAGAAAAATTGCCTTTAGAACTATTTTGGAGTCAGTTTACTTACCGTATCAAGTACCTCTTCCTTTTCGGAGGCTGAATCATTCTAGAAAGTGTCCCTTATGTATTCCTCCGGGGTTACGGTTTCAGTAACATTGGTTTCAACATTTATAGGATTACCTGAGATATAATGTTTGATTCTTTGACCGTTCACCACCTTCGGATTTGTGCCTTCGAAGTTGTTGATTTTTATGGCACCGAAACGATAGACTTCCTCGATAACGTAAGGTCCTTCCCACTTGGAGAGAAGTTTTCCTGAAAAAAATTTAAACGAGAGTTGTATAGCAAGACATAATCACCTACGTTAAACTCACGCTTTTGTATCCTTTTGTCATGCCATCTTTCAACCTTTTCTTTAAACAGCTTGGCATTCTCATAGGCCTGGGTTCTCCATTCATCGAGACAGCTAATGTCAAATAACCTCTTTTCACCGGCAAGTTTGAAATCATAATTGAGCTCTTTAATAGCCCAATATGCCTTATGTTCTAGCTCAAGAGGTAAGTGACAAGCTTTTCCATATACCATCTTATATGGAGACACACCCATAGGATTTTTGTATGCAGTTCTATAGGCCCATAATGCATCATCAAGTTTCTTGGACCAATTCTTCCTAGACCTATTAATTGTATTTTGCAAGATTAATTTCAACTCCCTATTACTTAGTTCTACTTTACCACTAGTCTGTGGGTGATAGGGGGATGCAATTCTATGGTTGACATCATACTTTGCAAGCATCTTATGGAAAGCACCATGAATAAAGTGTGAACCACCATCAGTCATTAGATATCTAGGGACTCCAAACCTCGGAAATATAACTTCCTTAAGCATTTTAATAGAGGTGTTATGATCAGCACTACTAGTTGGAATAGCTTCTACCCACTTAGTAACGTAATCAACAACTAAAATATGTGTGTACCCATTAGAGGCAGGAAAAGGTCCCATATAATCAAAGCCCCAAACATCAAATGGTTCAATAACAAGTGAATAATTCATAGGCATTTCTTGACATCTACTAATATTACCAATTCTTTGACATTCATCACAAGATAAGACAAACTTACGGGCATCCTTGAAGAAAGCAGGCCAATAAAAACCGGATTGCAATACCTTATGTGCAGTTCTATCTCCCGCATGGTGTCCTCCATAAGCTTCGGAGTGGCACTTGCGTAGGATCTGTTCTTGTTCATGCTCAGGTACACAACGTCTAATGATACCATCTACTCCTTCTTTATAAAGATGTGGGTCATCCCAGAAGTAATGTCTCAAATCATAGAAGAAGTTTTTCTTTTGCTGGTATGTGAAGCTGGGAGGTATAAACTTAGCAACAATATAATTAGCATAATCAGCATACCATGGAGCAGTACGAGATGTACTTATGACAACTAACTATTCATCAGGAAAGCTATCATCAATAGGTTGTGGGTCATCATGTATATTCTCTAACATAGATAAGTTATCTGCTACGGGGTTCTCAGCTCCCTTTCTATCAATAATATGCAAGTCAAATTCTTGCAGCAAGAGAACCCATCTAATAAGTCTAGACTTAGCATCTTTCTTTTCCATAAGGTATTTGATAGCAGCATGATCAGTGTGAATAGTTACTTTAGAATCAACAATATAGGGTCTAAACTTATCACAAGCAAACACAACTGCTAAAAATTATTTCTTAGTGGTAGCATAATTTCTTTGGGCACTATCTAGAGATTTACTAGCATATTGGATAACATTCAATTTCTTATCAACTCTTTGCCCTAAAACAGCTCCTACAGCATAATCACTAGCATCGCACATAATCTCAAAGGGTAAATTCCAGTCAGGAGGCTGGACAATAGGTGCAGAGATCAATGCTTTCTTAAGTATTTCAAATGCTTCTAGACAATCATCATCAAAGACAAAAGGAATATCTTTTTGTAAGAGATTAGGTAGAGGCCTGGAGATTTTGGAGAAATCCTTAATGAATCTCCTATAAAACCTAGCATGACCAAGGAAACTTTGTATACCTTTGATGTCCTTAGGGCATGGCATCTTTTCAATAGCATCGACTTTAGCTTTGTCAACTTCAATACCTCTTTCAGAAATTTTATGTCCCAAGACGATGCCTTCATTAACCATAAAGTGGCACTTCTCCCGATTCAAGACAAGATTAGTGTCTTCACATCTCTGTAAAACTCGATCAAGGTTGCTTAAGCAATCATCAAAAGAAGTTCCGTAAACGGAGAAATCATCCATGAAAACCTCAACAATCTTTTCACAAAAATCAGAGAATATAGCCATCATGCATCTTTGAAAAGTAGCAGGTGCATTACATAAACCAAAAGGCATACGTCTATAAGCAAAGGTACCGAAAGGACAAGTAAAAGTGGTATTTTCTTGATCTCCTTTTGACACAGGTATTTGAGAGAAACCAGAATAACCATCTAGAAAGCAAAAATTAGTATGTTTGGATAACCTTTCTAGCATTTGATCAATAAATGGCAAGGGGTAATGATCTTTCTTAGTAGCTTTATTTAACTTACGAAAATCAATTACCATCCTATAACATGTAACTATTCTTTGCGGGATCAATTCATCTTTATCATTTGGAACGACAGTCATACCTCCTTTCTTAGGGACACAATGGATAGGACTTACCCACTGGCTATCAGCAACTGGGTAGATAATACCTGCCTCTAGAAGCTTTAGTATTTCCTTTCTTACCACTTCTTTCATCTTAGGATTTAACCGTCGCTGATGATCAATAACCGGTTTAGCATTTTCTTCCAATTTTATCTTGTGTTGGCATATAGTGGGACTAATGCCCTTAAGATCATCCAGAGTATGTCCAATAGCAGCACGATGCTTCTTCAGAGTTTTCAATAGTTTTTATTCTTCCTGCTTTGAAAGGTTAGCAGTAATAATAACAGGATATATCTTCTTTTCATCCAGATAAACATACTTAATATTATCAGGTAAAGGTTTGAGTTCAAACACGGGATCACCCTTGGGTGGAGGAGGATCCCCTAGGATTTCAACAGGCAAGTTGTTTTTCAATACGGGTCCCTGTGTAAGGAATATTTCATCTATCTCCCTTCTCTCACTCATATGCATATCATTTTTGTGGTCTAGCAAGTATTGTTCTAAAGGATCATTAGGTGGCACGGCAATAGAAGCAAGACCAATAATTTCATCTTTACTGGGTGGTGCCTTCTCAAGGGGTTGTCTACGGAATTTAGCAAAGTTAAAATCATGAGACATATCCCCTAACCCAACAGTAACAATATCTTTCACGCAGTCTATCTTGGCATTAACAGTATTCAAGAAGGGTCTACCAAATATAATGGGACATAATTCATCTTGTGGGGAACTAAGAATAAGGAAATCAGCAGGGTATTTAACCTTCCCACACAAGACTTCAACATCTCTAACAATCCCAACTGGTGAAATAGTATCTCTATTAGCAAGCTTAATAGTAACATCAATCCCTTCTAACTCAACAGGTGCAATATCATGCATAATTTCGTTATACAAATCAAGAGGGATAATACTCGCACTAGCACCTACGTCACATAAACCATGATAGCAATGATCTCCTATCTTAACAGATATAACAGGCAAGCCTACAACAGGTTTATGTTTATTCCTAGCATTGGGTTTGGCTATTCTAGCAGACTCTTCTTGGAGGTAAATAACATGTCCATCTAAATCCTCTACCAAGAGATCTTTAACCATAGCAACACTAGGTTCAACTTTAATTTGCTCAGAGGGCGTAGGTGTTCTAGTATTACTCTTACGAACTACAGTTGAAGCTTGAGCATGATCCTTTATCCTAACAGGGAAAGGTGGTTTCTCAATATAAGCGGTAGGAATAATAGGATCAACATTATAAGTGATAGTCTTTTCTTCAACTTTAATAGGTTCAACTACTTTTACTTCAATAGGGGGATGGTATTTAAACCACTTCTCCTTGGGGAGATTAGCATGAGTAGCAAAAGATTCACAGAAAGAAGCTACTATCTCAGAGTCAAGTCCATATTTAGTGCTAAACTCACGGAAAACATCGGTGTCCATAAAAGCTTTTACACAATCGAACTTAGGGGTCATATCTGACTCCTTACCTTCGTCAAGATACCAATCTTCAGAGTTGTGTTTAATTCTTTCCAATAAATCCCATTTGAATTCAATAGTCTTCATCATATAAGAGCCAGAACAAGAAGTATCGAACATGGAGCGATTATTAAGAGAAAGCCGAGCATAATTTTTTGAATGATCATTTCTATTGAGAGCTCATGATTGGGGCATGAATATAACATTGACTTAAGCCTCCCCCAAGCTTGAGCGATGCTTTATCCTTCATGAGGCCAGAAATTATAAATATAATTATGATCATGATGAACCTAGTGCATAGGGTAGAACTTTTGATGAAATTCCAACTTCAGACGATTATAGTTCCATGATCCCATATCATCGCATAGCCTAAACCATGTCAATGCATCTCCCTTCAAAGATAAAGGGAAGACCTTCTTCTCGATAACATCCTCGGGCATACCTGCAAGCTTAAACAATCCACAAACTTCATCCACATAGATTAGGTGTAAGTCGGGATGCAGTGTTCCGTCTCCTGTAAAGGGATTTTCAAGCAGTTTCTCTATCATACCCGAAGGAATCTCAAAGCAAAAAATTTCAATAGGTGCAGTAGGTTGAGGAGCAACTCTTTTCTCTTCTGGTCGGGGTGAAGATACCCCGAACAAGCCCCTCAAAGGATTTTGAACCATAGTAACAAGTGACAATAAATTTCAGCACACTATATAAAATTTTCCTTACCAAATTCCACTTACCAAAGGCGCTTCACTCCCCGACAACGGCGCTAGAAAAGAGTCTTGATGACCCACAAGTGTAGGGGATCTACCGTAGTCCTTTCTATTAGTAAGAGTGTCGAACCCAAGGAGGAGCAGAAGGAAATGATAGGCAGTTTTCAGTAAGGTATTTTCTGCAAGCACTGAAATTATAGTAACAAAAGGTAAAGATGTTGATGAAGATAGCCCTCCCCAAGATGGGAGAGTTGTTGGTGATGATGGCGGTGACGATTTCCTCTCTCGGAGGGAAGTATCCCCGGTAGAACAGCTCTGCTGGAGCCCTAGATTGGTTTCCGCCTCGAGACGGCGGCGTCTGGTCCCGAAAACCTCCTTATTATTTTTTCCAGGTCAAAACACCTCATATAGGAGAAGATGGGCATCGGGGGCCTTCCGGCTGGCCCACGAGGCAGGGGGCGCGCCTTGGGAAGGGGGGCGCGCCCCCACCCTCGTGGACAGCTGGTGGCCCCCCTCGTGGACTTCTTTCGCCAGATATTTTTTATATTTTCTGAAATGGCGTTCTGTTGAGTTTCAAGGCTTTTGGAGTTGTGCAGAATAGGTTTCCAGAGTTTGCTCCTTTTCAAGCCCAGAATTCCAGCTACCGGCATTCTCCCTCTTTATGCAAACCTTGTAAAATAAGAGAGAAAAGGCATAAGTATTGTGACAAAACATGTAAGAACAACCCATAATGCAATAAATATCAACATATAAGCATGATGCAAAATGGACGTATCAGTGGTCGATGAGGACACCCGTGGTCAATATCTCCGACACTAGAGGGATGTCTATCTAAGTGGGAGTTCTTTAGTAATATGATTGATTGAACTTTAATTTATCATGAACTTAGTCCTGATAGTTTTTGCATATCTATGTTGTTGTAGATCAATGGCCCGTGCTACCGTTCCCTTGAATTTTAATGCGTTCCTAGAGAAAGCTAAGTTGAAAGATGATGGTAGCAATTACACGGACTGGGTCCGTAACTTGAGGATTATCCTCATTGATGCACAAAAGAATTATGTCCTTGAAGCACCGCTAGGTGACAGGCCTGCTGCAGGAGCAACCTCGGATGTTATGAACGTGTGGCAAGCTCGTTCTGATGACTACACGATAGTTCAGTGTGCCATGCTTTACGACTTAGAACCGGGACTTCAACGGCATTTTGAACATCATGGAGCATATGAGATGTTCTAGGAGTTGAAGTTAATATTTCAAGCAAATGCCCGGATTGAGAAATATGAGATTTCCAATAAGTCCTACAGCTGCAAGATGAAGGAGAACAGTTCTATCAGTGAACACTTACTCAGAATGTCTAGGTACCATAATCATATGACTCAACTTGGATGCAAAGTTGACGACAATAGTGTTATTGATAGAGTTCTTCAATCACTACCACCAAGCTATAAAGGCTTCGTGATGAGCTATAGCATGCAAGGGATGCAGAAGACAATTCCCGAGCTCTTCGCTATGCTCAAAGTTGCGGAGGTAGAAATCAAAAAGGAGCATCAAGTGTTAATGGTTAACAAGAGCACTAGTTTCAAGAAAAAGGGCAAGGGAAAGAAGGGGAACTTCAGGAGAATAGCAAGACAATTGCTACTCCCACGAAGAAACCCAAGTCTGGATCCAAGCCTGAAACTGAGTGCTTCTACTGCAAAGGGACTAGACACTGGAAGCGGAACTGCCCCAAGTATTTGGCGGATAAGAAGGATGGCAAAGTGAACAAAGGTATATGTGATATACATGTTATTGATGTGTACCTTACTAATGCTCGTAGTAGCACCTGGGTATTTGATACTGGTTCGGTTGCTAATATTTATAACTCGAAACAGGGGCTAGGGATTAAACTAAGATTAGCTAAGGACGAGGTGACGATGCGCGTGGGAAATGGTTCCAAAGTCGATGTGATCGCCGTCGGCACGCTACCTCTACATCTACCTTCGGAATGAGTTTTAGACCTGAATAATTGTTATTTGGTGCCAGCGTTAAGCATGAACATTATATCTGGATCTTGTTTATTGCGAGACAATTATTCATTTAAATCTGAGAATAATGGTTGTTCTATTTATATGAGTAATATCTTTTATGGTCATGCGCCCTTGAAGAGTGGTCTATTCTTATTGGATCTCGATCGTAGTGACACACATATTCATAATATTGAAGCCAAAAGATGCAAAGTTAATAATGATAGTGCAACTTATATGTGGCACTGCCGTTTAGGTCATATTGGTGAAAAGCGCATGAAGAAACTCCATAGTGATGGACTTTTGGAATCACTTGATTATGAATCACATGGTGCTTGCGAACCATACCTCATGGGCAAGATGACTAAAACTCCGTTCTCTGGAACAATGGAACGAGCAACTGATTTGTTGGAAATCATACATACTGATGTATGTGGACCGATGAGTGTTGAGGCTCGCAGCAGGTATCATTATTTTCTTACCTTCACTGATGATTTGAACAGATATGGGTATATCTACTTGATGAAACACAAGTTTGAAACATTTGAAAAGTTCAAAGAATTTCAGAGTGAAGTAGAGAATCATCGTAACAAGAAAATAAAGTTTCTACGATCTGATCGTGGAGGCGAATGTTTGAGTTACGAGTTCGGTCTTCATTTGAAACAATATGGAATAGTTTCACAACTCACGCCACCCGGAACACCACATCGTAATGGTGTGTCCAAACGTCGTAACCGTACTTTATTAGATATGGTGTGATCTATGATGTCTCTTACCGATTTACCACTATCGTTTTGGGGTTATGCTTTAGAGACAGTTGCATTCACGTTAAATAGGGCACCATCTAAATCCGTTTAGACGATGCCTTACGAACTATGGTTTGGTAAGAAACCAAAGTTGTCGTTTCTTAAAGTTTGGGGCTGCGATGCTTATGTGAAAAAGCTTCAACCTGATAAGCTCGAACCCAAGTCGGAGAAATGTTTCTTCATAGGATACCCAAAAGAGACTGTTGGGTACACCTTCTATCAAAGATCTGAAGGCAAGATATTCGTTGCTAAGAATGGATCCTTTCTAGAGAAGGAGTTTCACTCGAAAGAAGTGAGTGGGAGGAAAGTAGAACTTGATGAGGTAATTGTACCTTCTCCCAAATTGGAAAGTAGTACATCATAGAAGCTTGTTCCAGTGATTCCTACACCAATGAGTGAGGAAGCTAATGATGATGATCATGAAACTTCGGATCAAGTTACTACTGAACTTCATAGGTCAATCAGAGTACGTTCCGCATCAGAGTGGTACGGCAACCCAGTTCTAGAAGTCATGTTACTAGACCATGATGAACCTACGAACTATGAGGAAGCGATAATGAGCCCAGATTCCGCTAAATGGCTTGAGGCCATGAAATCTGAGATGGGATCCATGTATGAGAACAAAGTGTGGACTTTGGTTGACTTGCCCGATGATCGACAAGCCATTGAAAATAAATGGATCTTCAAGAGGAAGACCGACGCCGACGGTAATGTTACTGTCTACAAAGCTCGACTTGTTGCGAATGGTTTTCGACAAGTTCAAGGAGTTGACTACGATGAGACTTTCTCACCCGTAGCGATGCTTAAGTCTGTCCGAATCATGTTAGCAATTGCCGCATTTTATGATTATGAAATCTGGCAAATGGATGTCAAAACTGCATTCCTAAATGGATACCTCAAAGAGGAGTTGTATATGATGCAACCAGAAGGTTTTGTCGATCCTAAAGGTGCTTACAAAGTGTGCAAGCTCCAGCGATCCATCTATGGACTGGTGCAGGCATCTCGGAGTTGGAGTATATGCTTTGATGAGGTGATCAAAGCATGTGGTTTTATACAGACTTTTGGAGAAGCCTGTATTCACAAGAAAGTGAGCGGGAGCTCTGTAGCATTTCTGATATTATATTGTCGATTGGAAATGATATAGAATTTCTGGATGGCATAAACGGATACTTGAATAAGAATTTTTCAATGAAGGACCTCGGTGAAGCTGCTTATATATTAGGCATCAAGATCTATAGAGATAGATCAAGACGCTTGATTGGACTTTCACAAAGCACATACCTTGATAAAGTTTTGAAGTAGTTCAAAATGGATCAGTCGAAGAAAGGGTTCTTGCCTGTGTTACAAGGTGTGAAGTTGAGTAAGACTCAATGCCCAACCACTGCAGAAGATATAGAGAAAATGAAAGTCATTCCCTATGCCTCAACCATAGGATCTATCATGTATGCAATGCTGTGTACCAGAACTGATGTGTGCCTTGCTATAAGTTTAGCAGGGAGGTACCAAAGGAATCTAGGAGTGGATCATTGGACATCGGTAAAAACATCCTGAAGTACCTGAAAAGGACAAAGGATATGTTTCTCATTTATGGAGGTGACAAAGAGATCGTCGTAAACGGTTACATCGATTCAATCTTTGACACTGATCCGGATGACTCTAAGTCACAAACCGGATATGTATTTTTATTGAACGATGGAGCTGTCAGTTGGTGCAGTTCCAAGCAGGGCGTCGTGGCGGGATCTACGTGTGAAGCGGAGTACATAGATGCTTCGGAAGCAGCAAATGAAGGAGTCTGGATGAATGAGTTCATATCCCATCTAGGTGTAATACCTAATGCATCGGGTCCAATGAAAATCTTTTGTGACAACACTCGAGCAATAGCCTTGGCGAAGGAATCCAGGTTTCACAAGAGAACAAAGCACATCAAGAGACGCTTCAATTCCATCCGCGATCAAGTCAAGGAGGGATACATAGAAATTTGCAAGATACATACGGATCTGAATGTCGTCGACCCATTGACTAAGACTCTTCCACGAGCAAAACATGATCAGCACCAAGACTCCATGGGTGTTAGAATCATTACTATGTAATCTAGATTATTGACTCTAGTTCAAGTGGGAGACTGAAGGAAATATGCCCTAGAGGCAATAATAAAGTTGTTATTTGTATTTCCTTATATCATGATAAATGTTTATTATTCATGCTAGAACTGTATTAACCGGAAACTTGGTACATGTGTGAATACATAGACAAAACAGAGTGTCCCTAGTATGCCTCTACTAGACTAGCTCATTGATCAAAGATGGTTATGTTTCCTAGCCATAGACATGAGTTGTCATTTGATCAACGGGATCACATCATTAGGAGAATGATGTGATGACAAGACCCATCCATTAGCTTAGCAACTTGATTATTTAGTTTTACTGCTATTGCTTTCTTCATAACTTATACATGTTCCTATGACTATGAGATTGTGCAACTCCCGAATACCGGGGGAACACCTTATGTGCTATCAAACGTCACAACGTAACTGGGTGATTATTAAGATGCTCTACAGGTGTCTCCGAAGGTGTTCGTGGTGTTGGCATAGATCAAGAATAGGATTTGTCACTCCGAGTGTCGGAGAGGTATCTCTGGGCCCTTTCGGTAATACACATCATAATAAGCCTTGCAAGCAAATGACTAATGAGTTAGTCACGAGATGATGTATTATGGAACGAGTAAAGAGACTTGCCGGCAACGATATTAACTAGGTATAGTGATACCGACGATCGAATCTCGGGCAAGTAACATACCGATGACAAAGGGAACGACATATGTTGTTATGCGGTTTGACCGATAAAGATCTTCGTAGAATATGTAGGAGACAATATGAGCATCCAGGTTCTGCTATTGGTTATTGACCGGAGATGGGTCTCGGTCATGTCTACATAGTTCTCGAACCCGTAGGGTCCGCACGCTTAACGTTCGATGACGATCGGTATTATGAGTTTATGAGATTTGATGTACCGAAGGTAGTTCGAAGTCCCGGATGTGATCAAGGACATGACGAGGAGTCTCGGAATGTCTGAGACATAAATATTGATATATTGGTCGACTATATTAGGACACCGGAAGTGTTCTGGGTGTTGTCGGATAAAACCGGAGTGCCGGAGGAGTTACCGGAACCCCCCGGGGGAGTATGGGCCATAGTGGGCCATGAGGGAAAGAGAGAGGCAGCCCACTAGGGATGGCCACCCCCTAGGGAATCCTAGTTGGACTAGGAGTGGGGGGGAGGTGCCCCTCTCCTTCCTTCTCCCCCTTCTTCTTCCTTTCCTACTCCTAGTAGGAATAGGAAAGGGGATTCCTACTCCCACTAGGAGTAGGAATCCTACTCCTGGCGTGCCCTATAGGGTTGGCCGGCCCTCCCCCTTGCTCCTTTATATACGGGGCAGGGGGCACCTAAGGAGACACAAGCAACATTGTTTTAGCCGTGTGCGGTGGCCCCCTCCACAGAAACACACCTCGGTCATATCGTTGCAGTGCTTAGGCGAATCCCTGCGACGGTAGCTTCATCATCTCCGTCACCACGCCGTCATGCTGACGAAACTCTCCCGTGAAGCTCAACTAGATCAAGAGCTCGTGGGACGTCATCGAGATGAATGTGTGCTGAATGCGGAGGTGCTGTACGTTCGGTACTTGGATCGGTTTGATCGCGAAGACGTTCGACTACATCAACCGCGTCACTAGACGCTTTTGCTTTCGGTCTACGAGGGTAAGTAGACACACTCTCCCCTCTCGTTGCTATGCTTCTAGTAGATACATCTGTTGGAATATGCCCTAGAGGCAATAATAAAATGGTTATTATTATATTTCCTTGTTCATGATAATTGTCTATTGTTCATACTTTAATTGTATTATCCGGAAACAGTAATGCATGTGTGAATACATAGACCACAATGTGTCCCTAGTAAGCCTCTAGTTGACTAGCTCGTTGATCAATAGATGGTTACGGTTTCCTAACCATGGACATTGGATGTCATTGATAATGGGATCACATCATTAGGAGAATGATGTGATGGACAAGACCCAATTCTAAGCCTGTCACAAGATCGTGTAGTTCGTATGCTAAAGCTTTTCCAATGTCAAGTATCTGTTCCTTAGACCATGAGCTTGTGCAACTCCCGGATACCGTAGGAATACTTTGGGTGTGCCAAACGTCACAACGTAACTAGGTGGCTATAAAGGTACACTACGGGTATCTCCGAAAGCATTTGTTGGGTTGGCATGAACCGAGACTGGGATTTGTCACTCCATATGACGGAGAGGTATCTCTGGGCCCACTCGGTAATACATCATCGTAATGAGCTCAATGTGACTAAGGGGTTTGTCACGGGATGATGTTTTACGGAACGAGTAAAGAGACTTGCCATAACGAGATTGAACAAGGTATGGGTATACCGACGATCGAATCTCGGGCAAGTACTATACCGATAGACAAAGGGAATCGTATACGGGATTGATTGTATCCTTGACATCGTGGTTCATCCAATGAGATCATCATGGAACATGTGGGAGACAACATGGGTATCCAGATCCGACTATTGGTTATTGGCCGGAGATATGTCTCGGTCATGACTGCATGGTTCCCGAACCCGAAGGGTCTACACACTTAAGGTTCGATGACGCTAGGGTTATAGGGAATGTAGCATGTGGTTACCGAATGTTGTTCAAAGTCCCGGATGAGATCCCGGACGTCACGAGGAATTCCGGAATGGTCCGGAGGTAAAGATTTATATATGGGAAGTCCCGTTTTGGTCACCAGAAGTGTTCTGGGCGTTATCGGGACCACCGGAAGGGTTCCGGGGGTCCACCGGGAGGGGCCACTGGCCCCAGAGGCTTGTGCGGGCCAAGTGTGGGAAGGGACCAGCCCCTAGGTGGGCTGGTGCGCCCCCACCAAGGCCCAGGGCACAGGGGAGAGGAGAGGGGGCAAACCCTAGGTGCAGATGGGCCTTAAGGCCCAACCTAGGGGCGCCCCCCTCTCTTCCCCTCCTAGCCGCCCC
>LR738714.1:451155925-451217317 GCA_902687465.1 Secale cereale
CCCCCCAGATAGGATTTGGGGCTGCCGCCACCCCTAAGGGGGGAACCCTAGATGGAGGCGCAGCCCCTTCCCTCCCCCTATATATAGTGGGGGTTTCGGGGCTGCCAGATGCATGAGTCTCCTCTTCTCTTGGCGCCACCCTACCCCTCTCCCTCCTCGTCTCTCGCAGTGCTTGGCGAAGCCCTGCTGGAGTGCCACGCTCCTCCACCACCACCATGCCATCGTGCTGCTGCTGGACGGAGTCTTCCCCAACCTCTTCCTCTCCCCTTGCTGGATCAAGGCGCGGGAGAAGTCACCGGGCTGCACGTGTATCGAACGCGGAGGCGCCGTTGTTCGGCGCTTAGATAGGATTCGACCGTGATCTGAATCGCTTCGTGTACGACTCCACCAACCGCGTTCTTGCAACGCTACCGCATAGAGATCTTCAAAGGTATGAAGATGCACTCCCCTCTGGTTGCTAGTAATCTCCATAGATAGATCTTGGTGATGCGTAGGATTTTTTATTTATTTTCTGCAACGATCCCCAATAGGATCTTGCGTGATCGTAGGAATTTTTTGAAATACTACATTCCCCAAAAGATCTCTCCCTATCCCTCTCCCTCCTCCATATCAGTGCATGATTACCTATGCCTCCCCCAAGTCCTCTTGAGAGATCTCCCTCTTCATTAGTAGCTAGATCACACTATATGTATGCATAGGGCCGGGGCCCCTCACTCTTGATCGAGCTATACTCATCTTGCTTGGACGGTCTCTTTTTTGGTGAATACTGTTGGGGAACGTAGTATTTTAAAATTTTCCTACGATCACGCAAGATCTATCTACCAGATGCATAGCAACGAGAGGGAAGAGTGTGTCTACGTACCCTCGTAGACCGGAAGCGGAAGCGTCAAGTGACGTGGTTGATGTAGTCGACCTTCTTCGTGATTCAACCGATCAAGCACCGAACGTACGTCACCTCCGCGTTCAGCACACGTTCAGCTTGATGACGTCCCACGAGCTCTTGATCCAGTTGAGCTTCACGGGAGAGTTTCGTCAGCATGACGGCGTGGTCACGGATATGATGTATCTACCGGCGCAGGGCTTCGCCTAAGCACTGCGACGGTATGACCGAGGTGTGTTTCTGTGGAGGGGGGCACCGCACACGGCTGGAACAATTCAACTTGTGTGTATTTGGGTGCCCCCTGCCCCCGTATATAAAGGAGCAAGGGAGGAGGGCCGGCCGGCCTCCTATGGTGCGGCTAGGGCAATCCTACTAGGAATAGGATTGCAATCCTATTCCTAGTAGGAGTCCACCAAGAAGGAAGAGAGGGAAAAGAAAGAGAGGGAGAGGTGGCGCCCCCCCAATCCTAGTCCAACTAGGATTCCCTGGTGGGGCGCCGGCCAGCCTCTATGGGCTGCCTCTCTTCTTTCCTCAAGGCCCACTATGGACCACCCCCTTCGTGGGGGGTTCCGGTAACCCCCTCCGGCAATCCAGTTAAATCCAAAACTTTTCCGGAACACTTCCGGTGTCCGAATATAGTCGTCCAATATATCAATCTTTATGTCTCGGACATTCCGAGACTCCTCGTCATGTACGTGATCTCATCCGGGACTCCGAACTACCTTCGGTACATCAAAACTCATAAACTCATAATACCGATCGTCATCAAACGTTAAGCGTGCGGACCCTACGGGTTCGAGAACTATGTAGACATGACCGAGACTCATCTCCGGTTAATAACCAATAGCGGAACCTGGATGCTCATATTGGCTCCTACATATTCTACGAAGATCTTTATCGGTCAAACCGCATAACAACATACGTTGTTCCTTTTGTCATCGGTATGTTACTTGCCCGAGATTCGATCATCGGTATCCCTATACCTAGTTCAATCTCGTTACCGGCAAGTCTCTTTACTCGTTCCGTAACACATCATCTCGTGACTAACTCATTAGTCTTTTGCTTGCAAGGCTTATTATGATGTGCATTACCGAGAGGGCCCAGAGATACCTCTCCGACACTCGGAGTGACAAATCCTAATCTTGATCTATGCCAACACCACGAATACTTTCGGAGACACATGTAGAGCATCTTTATGATCACCCAGTTACGTTGTGACGTTTGATAGCACACAAGGTGTTCCTACGGTATTCGGGAGTTGCAAAATCTCATAGTCATAGGAACATGTATAAGTCATGAAGAAAGCAATAGCAGTAAAACTAAACGATCATAGTGCTAAGCTAATGGGTGGGTCTTGTCCATCACATCATTCTCCTAATGATGTGATCCCGTTGATCAAATGACAACTCATGTCTATGGTTAGGAAACATAACCATCTTTGATCAATGAGCTAGTCTAGTAGAGGCATACTAGGGACACTCTGTTTTGTCTATGTATTCACACATTTACTAAGTTTCCGGTTAATACAATTCTAGCATGAATAATAAACATTTATCATGATATAAGGAAATATAAATAACAACTTTATTATTGCCTCTAGGGCATATTTCCTTCAGTCTCCCACTTGCACTAGAGTCAATAATCTAGCTCACATCGCCATGTGATTTAATACTGATAGTTCACATCGTTATGTGAATAACACCCATAGTTCACATCGCCATGTGACCAACACCCAAAGGGTTTACTAGAGTCAATAATCTAGTTCACATCGCTATGTGATTAATACCCAAGAGTAATAAGGTGTGATCATGTTTTGCTTGTGAGAGAAGTTTAGTCAATGGGTCTGTCACATTCAGATCCGTATGTATTTTGCAAATTTCTAAGTCTACAATGCTCTGCATGGAGCTACTCTAGCTAATTGCCCCCACTTTCAATACGCATCCAGATTGATACTTAGAGTCATCTGGATTTAGTGTCAAAGCTTGCATCGGCGTAACCCTTTACGACGAACTCTTTATCACCTCCATAATCGAGAAACATTTCCTTAGTCATCCAGTTACTAAGGATAATTTTGACCGCTGTATAGTGATCTACTCCTGGATCACTATTTTACCCCCTTGACAAACTCATGGCAAGGTACACAACATGTTTGGTACACAGCATGGCATACTTTATAGAATCTATGGCTGAGGCATAGGGAATGACTTTCATTCTCTCTATATTTTTCTGCCGTGGTCTGGCTTTGAGTCTTACTCAACTTCACACCTTACAAGTCAGGCAAGAACTCCTTCTTTAACTGATCCATTTTGAACTACTTCAAAATCTTATCAAGGTATGTACTCATCGAAAGTCTTATAAAGCGTCTTGATCTATCTCTATAGATCTTGATGCCCAATATGTAAGCAGCTTCACCAAGGTCTTTCTTTGAAAAACTCCTTTCAAACACTTCTTTATGCTTTCCAGAAAATTCTACATCATTTCCGATCGACAATATGTCATTCACATATACTTATCAGAAAGGTTGTAGTGCTCCCACTCACTTCTTGTAAATACAGGCTTCACCGCAAGTCTGTATAAATCTATATGCTTTGATCAACTTATCAAAGCGTATATTCCAACTCCGAGATGCTTGCACCAGTCCATAGATGGATCGCTGGAGCTTGCACATTTTGTTTAGCACTTTTAGGATTGAAAAAACCTTCTGGTTGCATCATATACAAGTCTTCTTTAATAAATCCATTAAAGAATGCAGTTTTGTTATCCATTTGCCAGATTTCATAAAATGCGGCAATTGCTAACATGATCCGGACAGACTTAAGCATCGCTACGAGTGAGAAAGTCTCATCGTAGTCAACTCCTTGAACTTGTTGAAAACTTTCGCAACAAGTCGAGCTTTGTAAATAGTAACATTACCGTCAGCGTCAGTCTTCCTCTTGAAGATCCATTTATTTTCGATGGCTTGCCGATCATCGGCCAAGTCAACCAAAGTCTACACTTTGTTCTCATACATGGATCCCATCTCAGATTTCATGGTCTCAAGCCATTTTGCGGAATCTGGGCTTATCATCGCTTCCTCATAGTTCATAGGTTCATCATGGTCCAGTAACATGACTTCCAGAACCGGGTTGCCGTACCACTCTGATGCGGAACGAACTCTGGTTGATCTACGAAGTTCAGCAGAAACTTGATCTGAAGTTTCATGATCATCATCATTAGCTTCCTCACTAATTGGTGTAGGAATCACTGGAACTAGTTTCTGTGATGTTCCACTTTCCAATTCGGGAGAAGGTACAATTACCTCATCAAGTTCTACTTTCCTCCCACTCACTTCTTTCGAGAGAAACTCCTTCTCTAGAAAGGATCCACTCTTAGCAACAAAGACATTGCCTTCGGATCTGTGATAGAAGGTGTACCCAATAGTTTCTTTTGGGTATCCTATGAAGATTTACTTCTCCGATTTGGGTTCGAGCTTATCATGTTGAAACTTTTTCACATAAGCATCGCAGTCCCAAACTTAAAGAAATGACAGCTTAGGTTTCTCGTCAAACCACAGTTCATACGGTGTCATCTCCACGGATTTAGATGGTGCCCTATTTAACATGAATGTAGCTGTCTCTAATGCATAATCCCAAAAGCGACAGTGGTAGATCGGTAAGAGACATCATCGATCGCACCATATCTAATAAAGTACGGTTATGACGTTCGGACACACCACTACACTGTGGTGTTCCAGGTGGCGTGAGTAGTGAAACTATTTCACATTGTTTTTACTGAAGGCCAAACTCGCTAACTCAAATATTTTACCTCTACGATCATATCGTAGAAACTCTTATTTTCTTGTTACAATGATTCTCCACTTCACTCTGAAATTCTTTGAACTTTTCAAATGTTTCAGACTTGTGCTTCATTAAGTAGATATACCCATATATGCTAATATCATCAGTAAAGGTCAGAAAATAACGATACCCGCCGCGAGCTTCAACACTCATTGGTCCACATACATCTGTATGTATGATCTCCAACAAATCTGTTGCTCGCTCCATTGTTCCGGAGAACGGAGTTTTAGTCATCTTGCCCATGAGGCATGGTTCGCAAGCACCAAGTGATTCATAATCAAGTGATTCCAAAAGTTCATCACTATGGAGTTTCTTCATGCGCTTTACACCATTATGACCTAAACGGCAGTGCCACAAATAAGTTGCACTATCATTATTAACCTTGCATCTTTTGGCTTCAATATTATGAATATGTGTATCACCACGATCGAGATCCAACAAACTATTTTCATTGGGTGTATGACCATCGACGGTTTTATTCATGTAAACAGAATAACAATTATTCTATGACTTTAAATGAATAACCGTATTGCAACAAATATGATCAAATCATATTCATGCTCAACGCAAATGCCAAATAACATTTATTTAGGTTTTACACTAATCCCGAAAGTATAGGGAGTGTGCGATGATGATCATATCAATCTTGGAACCACTTCCAACACACATCGTCACTTCACCTTTAACTAGTCTATATTCATTCTGCAATTCTCGTTTCGAGTTACTAATTTTAGCAACTGAACCGGTATCAAATACCCAGGGGTTGCTATGAACACTAGTAAAGTACACATCAATAATCTGTATATCAAAATATACCTTTGTTCACTTTGCCATCCTTCTTATCCGCCAAGTATCTAGGGCAGTTCCACTTCCAGTGACCATTTCCTTTGCAGTAGAAGCACTTAGTTTCAGGCTTGAGTTTTAGCTTTGGGTTTCTTCACGGGAGTGACAACTTGCTTGTCATTCTTCTTGAAGTTCCCCTTCTATCCCTTTGCCCTTTACTTGAAACAAGTGGTCTTGTTAACCATCAACACTTGATGCTTTTTCATGATTTCTACCTTCGCCGACTTCAGCATCGCGAAGAGCTCGAGAATTCCTTTCGTCATCCCTTGCATATTATAGTTCATCACGAAGTTCTAGTAACTTGGTGATACTGACTAGAGAACTTTGTCAATTACTATCTTATCTGGAAGATTAACTCCCACTTGATTCAAGTAATTGTAGTACCCAGACAGTCTGAGCACATGCTCACTGGTTGAGCTATTCTCCTCCATCTTGTAGGCAAAGTACTATTAGAAGTCTTATACCTCTCGACACGGGCATGAGTATGAAATACTAATTTCAACTCTTGGAACATATTATATGCTCCGTGGCATTAAAAACATTTTTGAAGTCCCGGTTCTAAGCCGTAAAGCATGGTGCACTTAAACTATCAAGTAGTCATCATACCAAGCTTTTGTCAAAACGTTTATAACGTCTACATCTGCTCCTGCAATAGGTCTGTCACCTAGCGGTGCATCAAGGACATAATTCTCTGTGCAGCAATGAGGATAATCCTCGGATCACGGAACAATTCCGCATCATTGCTAGTAACATCTTTCAACTTAGTTTTCTCTAGGAACATATAAAAAATAAACGGGGAGCAACATCGTGAGCTATTGATCTACAACATAGATATGCTAATACTACGAGGACTAAGTTCATGATAAATTAAAGTTCAATTTAATCATATTAATTAAAGAACTCCCACTTAGATAGACATCCCTTCGGTCATCTAAATGATCACGTGATCCAAATCAACTAAACCATGTCCGATCATCACGTGAGATGGAGTAGTTTCAATGGTGAACATCTTATGTTGATCATATCTACTATATGATTCACGCTCGACCTTTCGGTCTCCAGTGTTCCGAGGCCATATCTGTATATGCTAGGCTCGTCAAGTTTAACCCGAGTATTCTGCGTGTGCAAAACTGGCTTACACCCATTGTATTTGAACGTAGAGCTTATCACACCCGATCATCACGTGGTGTCTCGGCACGACGAACTTTCGCAACGGTGCATACTCAGGGAGAACACTTATACCTTGAAATTTAGTAAGGGATCATCTTATAATGCTACCGTCGTTCTAAGCAAAATAAGAAGCGTAATAAGATAAACATCACATGTAATCAAAATATGTGACATGATATGGCCATCATCATCTTGTGCTTTTGATCTCCATCTCCAAAGCACCTTTATGATCACCTTCGTCACCGGCGCGACACCTTGATCTCCATCGTAGCATCGTTGTCATCTCGCCAACTATTGCTTCTACGACTATCGCTACCGCTTAGTGATAAAGTAAAGCAATTACATGGCGATTGCATTTCATACAATAAATCGACAACCATATGGCTCCTGCCAGTTGCCGATAACATTACAAAACATGATCATCTCATACAAAACCATATAACTCATCATGTCTTGACCATATCACATCACAACATGCCCTGCAAAAACAAGTTAGACGTCCTCTACTTTGTTGTTGCAAGTTTTACGTGGCTGCTACGGGCTTAGCAAGAACCACAACGATGTTTCATCAAGTATGTGCTGTTTTAACCTTCACAAGGACCGGGCGTAGCCACACTTGATTCAGCTAAAGTGAGAGAGACAGACACCCGCCAGTCACCTTTAAGCAACGAGTGCTCGTAACGGTGAAACCAGTCTCGCGTAAGCGTACGCGTAATGTCGGTCCGGGCGCTTCATCTCACAATACCGCCGAAGCAAAGTATGACATGCTGGTAAGCAGTATGACTAGTATCACCCACAACTCATTGTGTTCTACTCGTGCATATCATCTACGCATAGAACTGGCTCATGATGCCACTGTTGGGGAACGTAGTATTTTAAAATTTTCCTACGATCACGCAAGATCTATCTACTAGATGCATAGCAACGAGAGGGAAGAGTGTGTCTACGTACCCTCGTAGACCGGAAGCGGAAGCGTCAAGTGACGTGGTTGATGTAGTCGACCTTCTTCGTGATTCAACCGATCAAGTACCGAACGTACGGCACCTCCGCGTTCAGCACACGTTCAGCTTGATGACGTCCCACGAGCTCTTGATCCAGTTGAGCTTCACGGGAGAGTTTCATCAGCATGACGGCGTGGTGACGGATATGATGTATCTACCGGCGCAGGGCTTCGCCTAAGCACTGCGACGGTATGACCGAGGTGTGTTTCTGTGGAGGGGGGCACCGCACACGGCTGGAACAATTCAACTTGTGTGTCTTTGGGTGCCCCCTGCCCCCGTATATAAAGGAGCAAGGGAGGAGGGCCGGCTGGCCTCCTATGGTGCGGCTAGGGCAATCCTACTAGGAATAGAATTGCAATCCTATTCCTAGTAGGAGTCCACCAAGAAGGAAGAGAGGGAAAAGAAAGAGAGGGAGAGGTGGCGCCCCCCAATCCTAGTCCAAGTAGGATTCCCTGGTGGGACGCCGGCCAGCCTCTATGGGCTGCCTCTCTTCTTGTTGGGGAACGTAGTATTTTAAAATTTTCCTACGATCACGCAAGATCTATCTACTAGACGCATAGCAACGAGAGGGGAGAGTGTGTCTACGTACCCTTGTAGACCGGGAGCGGAAGCGTCAAGTGACGCGGTTGATGTTGTCGAACTTCTTTGCGATCCAACCGATCAAGCACCGAACGTACGGCACCTCCGCGTTCAGCACACGTTCAGCTTGATGACGTCCCACGAGCTCTTGATCCAGTTGAGTTTCACGGGAGAGTTTCGTCAGCACGACGGCGTGGTGACGGATATGATGTATTCACCGGTGCAGGGCTTCGCCTAAGCACTGCAACGGTATGACCGAGGTGTGTTTCTGTGGAGGGGGGCACCGCACACGGCTAAAACAATTCAACTTGTGTGTCTTTGGGTGCCCCCCTGCCCCCGTATATAAAGGAGCAAGGGGGGAGGCCGGCCGGCCCTTGTTTGGTGCGGCTAGGGTTGCAATCCTACTAGGAATAGGATTGCAATCCTATTCCTAGTAGGAATCACCAAAAGAAGGAAGAGAGGGAAAGGAAAAAGGAGAGGTGGCGCCCCCCCAATCCTAGTCCAACTAGGAACCCTAGGTGGGGCGCCGGCCAGCCCTATGGGCTGCCTCTCTCTTTCCCTTAAGGCCCACTATGGACCATCCCCCCTCGTAGGGGGTTCCGGTAACCCCCTCCGGCAATCCCGTTAAATCCGAAACTTTTCCTGAACACTTCCGGTGTCCGAATATAGTCGTCCAATATATCAATCTTTATGTCTCGGACATTCCGAGACTCCTCGTCATGTCCGTGATCTCATCCGGGACTCCGAACTACCTTCGGTACATCAAAACTCATAAACTCATAATACCGATCGTCATCAAACGTTAAGCGTGCGGACCCTACGGGTTCGAGAACTATATAGACATGACCGAGACTCATCTCGGGTCAATAACCAACAGCGGAACCTGGATGTTCATATTGGCTCCTACATATTCTACGAAGATCTTTTATCTGTCAAAACCGCATAACAACATACGTTGTTCCTTTTGTCATCGGTATGTTACTTGCCCGAGATTCGATCGTCGGTATCTCTATACCTAGTTCAATCTCGTTACCAGCAAGTCTCTTTACTCGTTCCGTAACACATCATCTCGTGACTAACTCATTAGTCTTTTGCTTGCAAGGCTTATTGTGATGTGTGTTACCGAGAGGGCCCAGAGATACCTCTCCGACACTCGGAGTGACAAATCCTAATCTTGATTTATGCCAACACCACGAATACTTTCGGAGACACCTGTAGAGCATCTTTATGATCACCCAGTTACGTTGTGACGTTTGATAGCACACAAGGTGTTCCTACGGTATTCGGGAGTTGCATAATCTCATAGTCATAGGAACATGTATAAGTCATGAAGAAAGCAATAGCAGTAAAACTAAACGATCATAGTGCTATGCTAACGGATGGGTCTTGTCCATCACATCATTCTCCTAATGATGTGATCCCGTTGATCAAATGACAACTCATGTCTATGGCTAGGAAACATAACCATCTTTGATCAATGAGCTAGTCTAGTAGAGGCATACTAGGGACATACTGTTTTGTCTATGTATCCACACATGTACTAAGTTTCCGGTTAATACAATTCTAGCATGAATAAAAGACATTTATCATGATATAAGGAAATATAAAATAACAACTTTATTATTGCCTCTAGGGCATATTTCCTTCAGTCTCCCACTTGCACTAGAGTCAATAATCTAGTTCACATCGCCATGTGATTAACACCAAAAAGGGTTTACTAGAGTCAATAATCTAGTTCACATCTCTATGTGATTAACACCCAAAGAGTACTAAGGTGTGATCATGTTTTGCTTCGTGAGAGAAGTTTAGTCAACGGGTCTGTCACATTCAGATCCGTATGTATTTCGTAAATTTCTATGTCTACAATGCTCTGCATAGAGCTACTCTAGCTAATTGCTCCCACTTTCAATACACATCCAGATTGATACTTAGAGTCATCTGGATTTAGTGTCAAAGCTTGCATCGGCGTAACCCTTTACGACGAACTCTTTATCACCTCCATAATCGAGAAACATTTCCTTAGTCATCCAGTTACTAAGGATAATTTTGACCGCTGTACAGTGATCTACTCCTGGATCACTATTGTACCCCCTTGACAAACTCATGGCAAGGTACACAACATGTTTGGTACACAGCATGGCATACTTTATAGAACCTATGGCTGAGGCATAGGGAATGACTTTCATTCTCTCTATATTTTCTGCCGTGGTCTGGCTTTGAGTCTTACTCAACTTCACACCTTACAAGTCAGGTAAGAACTCCTTCTTTGACTGATCCATTTTGAACTACTTCAAAATCTTATCAAGGTAAGTACTCATCGAAAGTCTTATAAAGCGTCTTGATCTATCTCTATAGATCTTGATGCCCAATATGTAAGCAGCTTCACCAAGGTCTTTCTTTGAAAAACTCCTTTCAAACACTCCTTCATGCTTTCCAGAAAATTCTACATCATTTCTGATCGACAATATGTCATTCACATATACTTATCAGAAAGGTTGTAGTGCTCCCACTCACTTCTTGTAAATACAGGCTTTACCGCAAGTCTGTATAAATCTATATGCTTTGATCAACTTATCAAAGCGTATATTCCAACTCCGAGATGCTTGCACCAGTCCATAGATGGATCGCTGGAGCTTGCACATTTTGTTAGCACCTTTAGGATTGACAAAACCTTCTGGTTGCATCATATACAAGTCTTCTTTAATAAATCCATTAAAGAACGCAGTTTCGTTATCCATTTGCCAGATTTCATAAAATGTGGCAATTGCTAACATGATTTGGACACACTTAAGCATCGCTACGGGTGAGAAAATCTCATCGTAGTCAACACCTTGAACTTGTCGAAAACCTTTCGCAACAAGTCGAGCTTTGTAGACAGTAACATTACCATCGGCGTCAGTCTTCCTCTTAAAGATCCATTTATTTTCAATGGCTTGCCGACCTTCGGGCAAGTCAACCAAAGTCCATACTTTGTTCTCATACATGGATCCCATCTCAGATTTCATGGCTCAAGCCATTTTGCGGAATCTGGGCTCATCATCGCTTCCTCATAGTTCGTAGGTTCATCATGGTCTAGTAACATGATTTCCAGAACTGGGTTGCCGTACCACTCTGGTGCGGAACGTACTCTGGTTGATCTACGAAGTTCAGCAGAAACTTGATCTGAAGTTTCATGATCATCATCATTAGCTTCCTCACTAATTGGTGTAGGAATCACTGGAACTAGTTTCTGTGATGTTCCACTTTCCAATTCGGGAGAAGGTACAATTACCTCATCAAGTTCCACTTTCCTCCCACTCACTTCTTTCGAGAGAAACTCCTTCTCTAGAAAGGATCCACTCTTAGCAACAAAGACCTTGCCTTCGGATCTGTGATAGAAGGTGTACCCAACAGTTTCTTTTGGGTATCCTATGAAGATTTACTTCTCCGATTTGGGTTCGAGCTTATCATATTGAAACTTTTTCACATAAGCATCGCAGTCCCAACCTTAAAGAAATGACAGCTTAGGTTTCTCGTCAAACCACAGTTCATACGGTGTCATCTCCACGGATTTAGATGGTGCCCTATTTAACGTGAATGTAGCTGTCTCTAATGCATAACCCCAAAAGCGATAGTGGTAGATCGGTAAGAGACATCATCGATCGCACCATATCTAATAAAGTACGGTTATGACGTTCAGACACACCATTACACTATGGTGTTCCGGGTGGCGTGAGTTGTGAAACTATTCCACATTGTTTCAAATGAAGACCAAACTCGTAACTCAAATATTCTCCTCCACGATCGGATCGTAGAAACTTTATTTTCTTGTTACGATGATTTTCTACTTCACTCTGAAATTCTTTGAACATTTCAAATGTCTCAGAGTTGTGCTTCATTAAGTAGATATACCCATATCTGCTCAAATCATCAGTGAAGGTCAGAAAATAACGATACCCGCCGCGAGCTTCAACACTCATTGGCCCACATACATCAGTATGTATGATTTCCAACAAATTTGTTGTTCGCTCTATAGTTCCGGAGAACGGAGTTTTAGTCATCTTGCCCATGAGGCATGGTTCGCAAGCACCAAGTAATTCATAATCAAGTGATTCCAAAAGTCCATTATTATGGAGTTTCTTCATGCGTTTTACACCAATATGACCTAAACGGCAGTGCCACAAATAAGTTGCACTATCATTATTAACCTTGCTTGTTTTGGCTTCAATATTATGAATATGTGTATCACACGATCGAGATCCAACAAACTATTTTCATTGGGTGTATGACCATAGAAGGTTTTATTCATGTAAACAGAACAACAATTATTCTCTAACTTACATGAATAACCGTATTGCAATAAACATGATCAAATCACATTCATGCTCAACACAAACACCAAATAACACTTATTTAGGTTCAACACTAATCCCGGAAGTATAGGGAGTGTGCGATGATGATCATATCAATCTTGGAACTGCTTCCAATACACATCGTCACTTCATCCTTTAACTAGTTTATGTTCATTATGCAACTCCCACTTCGAGTTACTACTCTTTAGCTACTGAACCAGTATCAAATACCGAGGGGTTGCTATGAACACTAGTAAAATACACATCAATAATCTGTATATCAAATATACCTTTGTTCACTTTGCCATCCTTCTTATCCGCCAAATATCTAGGGCAGTTCCACTTCCGGTGACCATTTCCTTTGTAGTAGAAGCACTTAGTTTCAGGCTTGAGTTTAGCTTTGGGTTTCTTCATGGGAGTGACAACTTGCTTGTAATTCTTCTTGAAGTTCCCCTTCTATCCCTTTGCCCTTTACTTGAAACAAGTGGTCTTATTAATCATCAACACTTGATGTTCTCTCTTGATTTCTACCTTCGCCGATTTCAGCATTGCGAAGAGATCGGGAATTACCTTCGTCATCCCTTGCATATTATAGTTCATCACGAAGTTCTACTAACTTGGTGATAGTGACTAGAGAACTTTGTCAATTACTATCTTATCTGGAAGATTAACTCCCACTTGATTCAAGTAATTGTAGTACCCAGACAATCTGAGCACATGCTCACTGGTTGAGCTATTCTCCTCCATCTTGTAGGCAAAGTACTGTCAGAAGTCTTATACCTCGTGACACGAGCATGAGTATGAAATACTAATTTCAACTCTAGGAACATCTTATATGCTCCGTGGCGTTCAAAACGTTTTTGAAATCCCGGTTATAAGCCGTAAAGCATGGTGCACTAAACTATCAAGTAGTCATCATACCGAGCTTTTGTCAAAACGTTCATAACGTCTACATCTGCTCCTGCAATAGGTCTGTCACCTAGCGGTGCATCAAGGACATATTTCTCTGTGCAGCAATGAGGATAATCCTCAGATCACGGAACAATTCCGCATCATTGCGACTAACATCTTTCAACTTAGTTTTCTCTAGGAACATATAAAAAAATAAAAATAAACGGGGAGCAACATCGTGAGCTATTGATCTACAACATAGATATGCTAATACTACAAGGACTAAGTTCATGATAAATTAAAGTTCAATTTAATCATATTAATTTTAAAGAACTCCCACTTAGATAGACATCCCTCCGGTCATCTAAATGATCACGTGATCCAAATCAACTAAACCATGTCCGATCATCACGTGAGATGGAGTAGTATCAATGGTGAACATCTTATGTTGATCATATCTACTATATGATTCACACTCGACCTTTCGGTCTCCAGTGTTCCGAGGCCATATCTGCATATGCTAGGCTCGTCAAGTTTAACCTGAGTATTCCGCGTGTGCAAAACTGGCTTACACCCGTTGTATTTGAACATAGAGCTTATCACACCCGATCATCACGTGGTGTCTCGGCACGACGAACTTTCGCAACGGTGCATACTCAGGGAGAACACTTATACCTTGAAATTTAGTAAGGGATCATCTTATAATGCTACCGTCGTTCTAAGCAAAATAAGAAGCATAATAAGATAAACATCACATGCAATCAAAATACGTGACATGATATGGCCATCATCATCTTGTGCTTTTGATCTCCATCTCCAAAGCACCGTCATGATCACCTTCGTCACCGGCGCGACACCTTGATCTCCATCGTAGCATCGTTGTCGTCTCGCCAACTATTGCTTCTACGACTATCGCTACCGCTTAGTGATAAAGTAAAGCAATTACATGGCGATTGCATTTCATACAATAAAGCGACAACCATATGGCTCCTGCCAGTTGCCGATAACATTACAAAACATGATCATCTCATACAAATCCGTATAACTCATCATGTCTTGACCATATCACATCACAACATGCCCTGCAAAAACAAGTTAGACGTCCTCTACTTTGTTGTTGCAAGTTTTACGTGGCTGCTACGGGCTTAGCAAGAACCGTTCTTACCTACGCATACAAAACCACAACGATGTTTCGTCAAGTATGTGCTGTTTTAACCTTCACAAGGACCGGGCGTAGCAACACTTGATTCAGCTAAAGTGAGAGAGACAGACACCCGCCAGTCACCTTTAAGCAACGAGTGCTCGTAACGGTGAAACCAGTCTCGCGTAAGCGTACGCGTAATGTCGGTCCGGGCCGCTTCATCTCACAATACCGCCGAAGCAAAGTATGACATGCTGGTAAGCAGTATGACTAGTATCGCCCACAACTCATTGTGTTCTACTCGTGCATATCATCTACGCATAGACCTGGCTCATGATGCCACTGTTGGGGAACGTAGTATTTTAAAATTTTCCTACGATCACGCAAGATCTATCTACTAGATGCATAGCAACGAGAGGGGAGAGTGTGTCTACGTACCCTTGTAGACCGGGAGCGGAAGCGTCAAGTGACGCGGTTGATGTTGTCGAACTTCTTCGCGATCCAACCGATCAAGCACCGAACGTATGGCACCTCCGCGTTCAGCACACGTTCAGCTTGATGACGTCCCACGAGCTCTTGATCCAGTTGAGTTTCACGGGAGAGTTTCGTCAGCATGACGGCGTGGTGACGGATATGATGTATTCACCGGTGCAGGGCTTCGCCTAAGCACTGCAACGGTATGACCGAGGTGTGTTTCTGTGGAGGGGGGCACCGCACACGGCTAAAACAATTCAACTTGTGTGTCTTTGGGTGCCCCCCTGCCCCCGTATATAAAGGAGCAAGGGGGGAGGCCGGCCGGCCCTTGTTTGGTGCGGCTAGGGTTGCAATCCTACTAGGAATAGGATTGCAATCCTATTCCTAGTAGGAATCACCAAAAGAAGGAAGAGAGGGAAAGGAAAAAAGGAGAGGTGGCGCCCCCCCCCCCAATCCTAGTCCAACTAGGAACCCTAGGTGGGGCGCCGGCCAGCCCTATGGGCTGCCTCTCTCTTTCCCTTAAGGCCCACTATGGACCATCCCCCCTCGTAGGGGGTTCCGGTAACCCCCTCCGACAATCCCGTTAAATCCGAAACTTTTCCGGAACACTTCCGGTGTCCGAATATAGTCGTCCAATATATCAATCTTTATGTCTCGGACATTCCGAGACTCCTTGTCATGTCCGTGATCTCATCCGGGACTCCAAACTACCTTCGGTACATCAAAACTCATAAACTCATAATACCGATCGTCATCAAACGTTAAGCGTGCGGACCCTACGGGTTCGAGAACTATGTAGACATGACCGAGACTCATCTCCGGTCAATAACCAACAGCGGAACCTGGATGTTCATATTGGCTCCTACATACTCTACGAAGATCTTTTATCTGTCAAAACCGCATAACAACATACGTTGTTCCTTTTGTCATCGGTATGTTACTTGCCCGAGATTCGATCGTCGGTATCTCTATACCTAGTTCAATCTCGTTACCGGCAAGTCTCTTTACTCGTTCCGTAACACATCATCTCGTGACTAACTCATTAGTCTTTTGCTTGCAAGGCTTATTGTGATGTGTGTTACCGAGAGGGCCCAGAGATACCTCTCCGACACTCGGAGTGACAAATCCTAATCTTGATTTATGCCAACACCACGAATACTTTCGGAGACACCTGTAGAGCATCTTTATGATCACTCAGTTACGTTGTGACGTTTGATAGCACACAAGGTGTTCCTACGGTATTCGGGAGTTGCATAATCTCATAGTCATAGGAACATGTATAAGTCATGAAGAAAGCAATAGCAGTAAAACTAAACGATCATAGTGCTATGCTAACGGATGGGTCTTGTCCATCACATCATTCTCCTAATGATGTGATCTCGTTGATCAAATGACAACTCATGTCTATGGCTAGGAAACATAACCATCTTTGATCAATGAGCTAGTCTAGTAGAGGCATACTAGGGACATACTGTTTTGTCTATGTATCCACACATGTACTAAGTTTCCGGTTAATACAATTCTAGCATGAATAAAAGACATTTATCATGATATAAGGAAATATAAAATAACAACTTTATTATTGCCTCTAGGGCATATTTCCTTCACTTCTTTCCTCAAGGCCCACTATGGACCACCCCCCTTCGTGGGGGGTTCCGGTAACCCCCTCCGGCAGTCCCCCTCCGGCAATCCAGTTAAATCCAAAACTTTTCCGGAACACTTCCGGTGTCCGAATATAGTCGTCCAATATATCAATCTTTATGTCTCGGACATTCCGAGACTCCTCGTCATGTCCGTGATCTCATCCGGGACTCCGAACTACCTTCGGTACATCAAAACTCATAAACTCATAATACCGATCGTCATCAAACGTTAAGCGTGCGGACCCTACGGGTTCGAGAACTATGTAGACATGACCGAGACTCATCTCCGGTCAATAACCAATAGCGGAACCTGGATGCTCATATTGGCTCCTACATATTCTACGAAGATCTTTATCGGTCAAACCGCATAACAATATACGTTGTTCCTTTTGTCATCGGTATGTTACTTGCCCGAGATTCGATCATCGGTATCTCTATACCTAGTTCAATCTCGTTACCGGCAAGTCTCTTTACTCGTTCCGTAACACATCATCTCGTGACTAACTCATTAGTCTTTTGCTTGCAAGGCTTATTATGATGTGCATTACCGAGAGGGCCCAGAGAGACCTCTCCGACACTCGGAGTGACAAATCCTAATCTTGATCTATGCAAACACCACGAATACTTTTGGAGACACATGTAGAGCATCTTTATGATCACCCAGTTACGTTGTGACGTTTGATAGCACACAAGGTGTTCCTACGGTATTCGGGAGTTGCATAATCTCATAGTCATAGGAACATATATAAGTCATGAAGAAAGCAATAGCAGTAAAACTAAACGATCATAGTGCTAAGCTAACGGGTGGGTCTTGTCCATCACATCATTCTCCTAATGATGTGATCCCGTTGATCAAATGACAACTCATGTCTATGGTTAGGAAACATAACCATCTTTGATCAATGAGCTAGTCTAGTAGAGGCATACTAGGGACACTCTGTTTTGTCTATATATTCACACATGTACTAAGTTTCCGGTTAATACAATTCTAGCATGAATAATAAACATTTATCATGATATAAGGAAATATAAATAACAACTTTATTATTGCCTCTAGGGCATATTTCCTTCAAATACTCCCACTCATGAATGTAATAAAACATATGGTAATTCTCGTGGAGATGCTTGTCATAGATTTGTGAGTAGATTTGATGCCAATCTTGACAACAAGTTCAACAAGCTTTCCACCAAGATTAATGACGACTTACTTGCTCGTTTACCAGCACCTCACCTACCAGTGCAGTGCATTCCGTCTCCACTATCCACTGGTGTGCAGGATGCGTTCCTGTTGACCAAGGACAACATTCTGCAACCGCTCCGGTCCCCATTGCCATTCTAGCTATTGAGGCTAGTGCCGAGGAGAACACCGTTGAGGAGCAGGACGATGATTATGAGGGTGATGATGGGGACGAGGGTGAGGTTCTAATGACCACAACTAGAGACTTCCACTCGGTCGCCCACACCCCAACAATACACATGGTATGTCACAAAGGCATCTCCAATACCGACCCTCAAATCGCCCACCGGGCGCTCCGGATGTGTTCTTCCATCGAACACGGTCCTGTATCGATTTGCTCAATGGTCCGAATGCACTTTTTCCCGTAAACCGGAGACAAATTGGGGGCTTTGTAGGCATCCAGACCGCTGGCATGTCTGCTCCTGACTGCCTTGGCCCACCACCAACCCCCCACCCATGCCTGCGTGCATTCTCTCCTCGTGCCAGCTACCCGCATTCATGCCATTATAGAGCGGCCGATCTGCATTGACGTCAGCGCAGAACAGACGCGACCTCTCACCGTCGGCATTAAAGTGGTGCATCGGCCGAGAGAGTGCCACCTGTAAGGTTTAACATTCACTAGTTGGGCCCCTGTGATTAGAACTATCTTGTGGTCAAATAATTTTTGAGGGGGTAGTCCTTTTGGCTATCTGAAGCATGATTTATGTTTTTTGCAACACTTGCTCTATTTCAGAGGGTAGTATTCGAGAAGTTTTTGTACTTTTCACAGGCATAGTTGCACTAGCTGGGCCAATGCTATTTGTTTGATTTGTTGTTGTAATTCCACTACAGAAATATGATCACACTGTTGCATGTTGTCTTTAAATCCTTTCAAGGTAATCCTATTTCATCCCATGTCTGAACATGATTTTTTTCTCCAGTCTATCTACATTGGGCTGAATTCCGATAACCAATACGTGCCCAGAATTATGTCATAACCACTCAAGTTAAAAACCTTGAGATGTGTCTAGAATATGTGTTTCTGGCATTTCCAAATTGAGTTTTCCACCATTGGACTGCATGTGGTTTTGCCCCTATCAGCCACAATAACAGTGATTGGGGTCACTTCAACAGTTGTCAGCCCCAATTCTATAACATTGGTGCTGATGAAAGTGCCAGAGCTCCCAGAGTTCACCGAAATAAGCACTTGTTTGTCATTAACCACCCTTGCAGTCTGATTGTTTTCTTGCCAGTATCTCCCACAACTACACAATGAGATATTTGCATGGTAGATGCCTCTCCATCACTGTCAAATTCAGGTTGGTCATCTTCTACTTCTGATCCTGATTGTAACATCAATATGTCAAAAATTTCTTCCACTTTGTGTATGGGCACTGATTTCTCACATTTGTGTCCAAGATGGCGGTATTTGTCTCCACATTTGAAGCACTCCCCAGGTGCCCTTCTCTAAGCCTTGAGCGAGGAAAATCTGTCCTCCCACGGTGGTTTGTCGGCTACCGGTTTGGCTTCCTCCGCTATTGCTGTGAGCATGATGCCTTTGCCCATAAGTGTGTTTTGACAAACTCTTGTAGTGGTGCTTGTACTTAGCACTGGAATACTACCGAGCTTCTTCTACCGGTTCTTCATGTGTTAAAGCAAGAGATAACACAACATCAAGGGTTCAAGGATTATGCAACCTAATTGCTTTTTGAATGTTCATATGCAATCTCCCTACAAATTTAGTAACAAAAAACACCTCGTCATAATGACAGTTATGCACTAACATTTTGTGTCTGAGCTCTTCGAACATGTGGTGATAACTTTCCATGGAGTCAATTTGTTTACACATTTCTAATGCCTCTAAGTACTTTTAGTGCTTATCCTTGCCAAACTTCGTATGTATGGCTACCACTAACTCTTCCCAACTTTCTACTTCGTGATCTGTCTCATAAGTTTGCAACCACAGAGCTGCATTGCCTATGAAATGCATAGTAGCAAACGCTGCCCAAGTGTCTCTAAGGCAAATGATACATGGAAACATATTTTCACACACTCCTTTCCACCATTGAGGATTTCCCCCAATCAAAGTGACGGAAATATGATTTCGCATGTGAGACGATCGAAATTGACTCCTGCTACTAGATCCCTCGGTCTCCTCCATGCTAGAGTAATCCCCGTACTTGAATCGAACCGGAGTTTGGGAAAAGTTTTTCTTACCCCTGACCAGGGCGGGCGCTGGGGCCAAGGGCGCCCAAATGGCACCACCCTCCTATGCTTTAGCATCACTGTCTCCCGTGGGTCGCTGCCCATGCGATAGTGGTGGGGTCATCAGTGATGTGCCAGATTCTAGCGTCGTGATGCGACCCCCCACCACATCGATGGGGATGTAAAATTCCTCCATGGTCGAATCCACTATCGGAATTCAGTTTCCCAGGTTCTGGGTCATGGTGAGAAGCAACTGGATGGATGCGGTCGCCGCCTCAATCTCCTTGCGCATCTGCGTGACTCCGCCACCACCTTCTCCATGATCACCCTGGACGCCTCTGCTCAGATCCCGCGCCCCGAAATCTACCGACCTGTTGGTCAGACCGATGGATCGGAGAATCCCCCCCCCCAATTCGGCCTCACGCAGGGATTTGCCCAGCTAATTCGAAGGATGTTGCAGGTCAGATTATACACCAGATTCGATATAGGGTTCGGGGAGTCACGCCGGAATTGGGGGAGAAATGCTGACGCGGTAGATTGAGGAGAAAGAAAGGTAGGGGAAGGATAGTCTGAGTCTCGATACACTATTCTTGATTGCCCTCTCCACACACCAGTCACACCTTCTTGTATCGTTGGAGCGCTTACTCTTTGGGTTGGGTTGGGCCTGTGACGTTGTTGGGCCTCGTTGTCCACCTAGGTTTCACGTTGTCGCTGCCTCTCGTCGGTTCGCCTCTTGACCTTGATAGCCTCTGGTAGGTGCATAGTTGTGACAAGATGTTTTTCACGACCTCACTCAGTGCACTCCTCTTCAGCACTAATCCATGGTCGAAATCTTCCTCGGACCCGTGATTTGGAGCATGGTGGTAGTCCATTTACTGTTGGACTGTTTTTCTGTTTATAGAGATTGGAATGTTGTATTTGTGCATATTCCGCCGCCTATCCAAACAAACAACTTGATTAGATGTCTAAGGGCGAAAGCCTAAGTACGGATCCGTATTGGCGTTGGCGGCGTCCTCGATATCGTTCCTCTATTGAGAGCATTGCTTCGGGAGAGATGGCTTGGAGGTCCTAGTTGATGTTTCTTCGGTGCTCGTCGCAGTTCTAGATTGTTCGTCGGGGACGCCATCGTCGGTGAGTCCCAAATGATAACTTTATCAGGGTTCTCTCAATCCCGCCACCCACCTGCCAACTCTTTCAGACAATCAAGAGTACTCCCTCCATTCCCTTATACAAGGCCATTATGAAAAATACAATTTGCATCTATACAAGGCCACTAACTGTAATCGAGGCAAAAATTAATGATGTTTTCTCGTACTACCAACTGTTTTAATACTTGCATGCATCTAGTCATAATGACATTGTGATATTTCCTTCTAATTTCTTCCTTGCATGCATGTGGGCGTATTAATGATCACAGTTAACAAAAAAAAAGTTGACTTGCAAAACAGTCATTAAATTTTACCTTAGTACCTGTAATTTGAGTTTGTGGCCTTGTATAAGGGAATGGAGGGAGTAGTTGGTGAGTCGGCAGGAAAACTTTGTTGAATTTATTGGTTTTTAGAGTTGACCGGCTTTTTAGAAGTGATCGGCCTCGGTGAGGCCGTGGTTTTGTTGGTTAGTGTTAAGACAAGCCTTTTTGCGTTGAAGTTTGTATATATTGTGGCCTTTTTGCGTTGGAGTTTGTATTGTGGCGTTCGTGTTGGAGTGAGAACCTTCTGCCAGGCTGGTGCCGCCGCCGGACAGCCTCCATGGAAGTCGCTCCTGCGCGGGGCGTGGCGACCGAGATTGAGCAGTGCGAGGGCGGCGGCGGCGTGGAGTCGGAGCCGGTACCGGTCGCGTCCGCGCAGCACGAGGAGCGCGTGCCGCCGTGGCGCGAGCAGATAACGGCGCGGGGCTTGGTGGCGGCGCTGCTCATCGGCTTCGTCTTCACCGTCATCATCCTCAAGCTCGCGCTCTCCACGGGCATCATCCCCACGCTCAACGTCTCCGCCGCGCTGCTCGCCTTCCTCGCTCTCCGTGGATGGACGCGCGTACTCGGGCGCCTCGGCGTCCCCTCCCGCCCCTTCACCCGCCAGGAGAACACCGTCGTCCAAACCTGCGCCGTCGCCTGCTACACCATGGGGTTCGGCGGTGCGCCCCCGCGCCTCTCCTCCCGGCACCACTCCGTTTAGCATCCCAGCCGAGTCTTTCTTAGTTAGTCCATGACTGCATCTAGAACATACATATGGGGAATATTGGTGTGCGCGCAGGTGGGTTCGGGTCGTCGTTGCTGGCTCTGAACAAGAAGACGTACGAGCTTGCCGGGGTGAGCACGCCGGGCAACGCGCCGGGGAGCTATAAGGAGCCCGGAGTCGGGTGGATGGCCGGATTCCTACTAGCCATTAGCTTCTGCTGAATTTAGTAATGGGCTTTAGGCCCATAAGAGAATTTCAGAAAAATCTCCAAGGGCCCATGTAGGTGGTGGGATGACAAGGTGGGAAGTTTAGTCCCACCATGCTAGTGGAGAAGGAGTTGGACTCCTTTATAAGGGCCTCTCTTCTACATGCTATTGGAGAGTGAGAAGAGAAGGAGCCCTCGCGCACTCCTCCTCCGCCGCCCGCCTCGCCACGCCACGCCTCGTCACGACGCGCCGCGGGTTGCGGGAATGAGCCGAGCCGAGCTCATACCTACGCGCTTATTTTTGTCGGTCAGGAACGGAGAATACGTAACGGACACGACACGATCCGAGACGTCGGATCGTGGGACTGTTACCGACTCGGACGTGGGTTCGGCCCACGTCTCTCCGCCCAGCCGCCTATATAAGCAGCGTTAACGCAACCCTAGCCGCCACGAGAATCAGATCACATCTGCCTCACGCGCCTTTGTTCCTTTGCTGCTGCTGCCGCCGGCTATTCCATCCCGTTCGCCGCGTACACGGTCGACGGGAGAGCAGGCCTCCGAAACCCCGCCTCTCCGGTTCCTGTACGGGGAAGAGGGGCGATTAGGTTTTTGGGGAGCGATCACGCGACTGCTCGCCTCCGTCCGTCTGCTTCGTCTACGTCTGCGTCGTCCTCTTCATCGCCATGGCTTCACCAAGCGAAGCTGACCGTCTCGCCCGCGAGAAGGCCGAATCCGACAAGAAGGCGGCAGAGGATGCTGCCGCCGCCACCGCTGCTGCTACGGCCAACTGGCCGATCGGAGGGTATGTCTCTCTCTTGTTTATGTTTGCACTAGCAGTACTGGTTATACGTGTAGATGTTTCTGCCATATGCGTAGTACTTGCTAGTATACTCCGTGATCAGTATGTCATGTACCCAGTCAATGCCATGTTAGTAATTATTTCCTGGATTAATCTACTCGGAAAATTGCCTATTTATTCAACAATCCAAAAACCTAATCTGTGTAGGAATTTTTCGAGTAATGGTTTTGCTGCTGCACTGAAACCGGATAAATTTACCGGTACTTATTTCAAGCGTTGGCAAACGAGAACCACCTTATGGCTCACTGCTATGAACGTGTTCTGGGTAGCAAGTGTCACTCCTACGGAAACTATCACTCCTGAACAGGAGAAGATGTTTAAGGAGGCCACTGTCCTATTCCTTGGAGCAGTCATTAGCGTGATCGGAGATAAGCTGGTTGATGCATATTTACATATGCATGTTGCCAAGGACTTGTGGGAGGCCCTCGAATCTAAATTCGGGGCCACTGACGCTGGGAGCGAGATGTATGTTATGGAGCAGTTCCATGATTACAAAATGGTTGAGAACCGTTCTGTATTGGAACAGGCTCATGAGATAATATGCATTGCTAAAGAACTTGAGGTTCTGAAGTGCAATTTGCCGGGCAAGTTTGTCGCGGGTTGTATAATTGCTAAGCTCCCTGGTTCCTGGAGGAACTTTGCTACTACTCTGAAACATCAGAGGCGTGAATTCTCAGTGGAGGATGTCATTGGCCATCTGAGTGTTGAGCAGAACTCAAGGGCAAAGGACTCGAACGGAAAAGCTGTTGAGGGGACTTCTGTCGCCAACATGGTGAACCAGAGGAACTCCAACTCCCACAAGCCCAAGGGAAAGAACGGTGTCCAACACAATGCCGACTTTAAGAAGAAGGGTAAGAAGACCTTCAAGAAGAACAAGAAGGATGAGGGCTGCTTTACTTGTGGTTCGACTGAACATTGGGCCAACAAGTGCCCAAACAAGTACAAGAAGCCAGGACAGGACTCCAAGTCTGTCAACATGATTGTGGGCAACAATGACAATGGTGCATCTGGGTACGGTAATTTATTTACTGTTTTTTCAGTGTTTCAGCCCAACGATTGGTGGGTGGACACAGGTGCAGGAGTTCATGTGTGTGCTGACATTTCATTGTTCACTTCTTACCAGGTCACAGGCCACGGGTCCGTATTGATGGGGAATGGCGCGAGTGCTTCTGTTCATGGTGTTGGCACGGTCGATCTGAAGTTTACTTCGGGAAGGATCGTGCAGCTGAAGAACGTGCAGCATGTCCCCGCCATCAAGAAGAACCTCGTTAGTGGCTCCCTTCTATGTAGAGAAGGGTTTAAGTTGGTTTTCGAGTCTAATAAATTAGTTGTTACGAAATATGGACTCTTTGTTGGAAAAGGTTATGAGAGCGGAGGAATGTTCCGCCTTTCCCTCGCAGATTCTTGTAATAAAGTCGTGAACCATATTCATTCGAATGTTAATGAATCAGAAGTTTGGCATTCACGTCTTTGTCACATTAGTTTCGGTGTTATGACGCGGCTAGCTAAGTTGGATTTAATCCCGAGTTTCACTTTAGCCAAAGGTTCTAAGTGCCTTTCATGTGTGCAAGCTAAGCAACCTCGCAAGCCTCACAAGGCCGCGGAGGAGAGACACTTGGCACCATTAGAACTCATACATTCTGATCTTTGTGAGATGAATGGTGTGTTGACTAAAGGTGGAAAGAAATACTTCATGACATTGATAGATGATTCCACTAGATATTGCTATGTTTATCTATTAAACACTAAAGATGAGGCTCCACACTACTTTAAAATCTATAAGGCAGAAGTTGAGAAACAACTTGAAAAACAAGTTAAACGAGTTCGGTCAGATCGTGGTGGAGAGTACTTCTCGAGTGAGTTTGACTCCTTTTGTGCGGAACACGGCATTATTCATGAGAGGACGCCTCCCTATTCACCCCAGTCAAACGGGGTTGCCGAGCGGAAAAACCGTACTCTAACTGATTTGGTTAACGCCATGTTAGATACGTCGGGTTTATCCAAGGCATGGTGGGGGGAGGCTATATTGACAGCATGTCATGTCCTGAATAAAGTTCCGACAAAGGACAATGAGATCACTCCCTATGAGAAATGGGCGAAGAGAAGGACAACACTCTCGTACTTGCGTACTTGGGGCTGTTTGGCGAAAGTCAATGTGCCGATCCCCAAAAAGCGCAAGCTTGGACCAAAGACCGTGGACTGCGTTAATTTGGGCTACGCTAAGAATAGCGTTGGCTATAGATTTCTAGTAGTGAAATCTGAGGTATTTGACCAAAAGGTTGGTACAATTATGGAGTCTAAGGATGCTACATTCTTCGAGGATATATTTCCTATGAGAGATAAGCAAAGCACTTCTAGACAGGAATCTGAGGAGACTCCTGAGCCTGCCATTCCTATGGAATACTATGAACGAACACATAATGAAAATCCTGAGGAGGATGACGAGGAAACCCTTGGTAGGGGAAAGAGACAAAGGACTGCAAAGACCTTTGGTGATGATTTCTTCGTGTACCTCGTGGATGATGCTCCCACTTCTATTTCAGAAGCGTATGCCTCTCCAGAATCTGACTACTGGAAGGAAGCGGTCCGTAGCGAGATGGATTCCATCATGGCTAACGGGACATGGGAGATTACTGAGCGTCCCTATGGTTGCAAACCATTGGGATGTAAGTGGGTGTTCAAGAAGAAGCTTAGGCCCGATGGTACGATTGAAAAGTACAAGGCTAGGCTTGTGGCCAAGGGCTATGACCAAAAGAAAGAGGAAGATTTCTTTGATACTTATTCACCTGTGGCCAGACTGACCACCATTCGAGTATTACTCTCGTTGGCGGCCTCGCATGGTCTTCTCGTCCACCAGATGGATGTTAAGACAGCTTTCCTAAATGGAGAGCTAAACGAGGAAATCTACATGCAACAGCCAGATGGCTTTGTGATAGACGGTCAGGAAGGAAAAGTGTGTAGGTTGATAAAATCTTTATATGGCCTGAAGCAAGCACCTAAGCAATGGCATGATAAGTTTAATACAACACTGACATCTGTTGGCTTCGTTGTTAATGAAGCTGACAAATGTGTATACTATCGCCATGGTGGGGGCGAAGGAGTTATAATGTGCTTGTATGTTGATGATATACTGATATTCGGAACCAACCTCAAAGTAATTGAGGAGGTCAAGTCGTTTCTATCTCAGAACTTTGAGATGAAAGACCTTGGTGTGGCTGATGTTATCTTGAACATCAAGCTACTGAGAGATAATGAGGGTGGGATTACACTTTTGCAATCCCATTATGTTGAGAAGGTGTTGAGTCGTTTTGGATACTCGGACTGCACACCATCTCAAACACCATATGATCCTAGCGTGTTGATTCGAAAATCCAAAGGCACGGCTATAGATCAATTGAGATACTCTCAAATCATTGGCTCACTGATGTACCTAGCTAGCGCTACGAGGCCTGACATCGCTTTTGCTGTGAGCAAACTGAGTCGGTTTGTGTCAAAACCGGGTGATGTACATTGGCATGCTATTGAAAGAGTTATGCGTTATCTGAAGGGTACTATGAACTATGGACTTCACTATACCGGATACCCGTCGGTACTTGAAGGGTATAGTGATGCGAATTGGATCTCTGATGCTGATGAGATGAAGGCCACAACTGGGTATATGTTTACTCTTGGAGGTGGCGCTGTTTCCTGGAAGTCTTGCAAGCAAACGATCTTAACGAGATCGACAATGGAAGCAGAATTAACAGCATTAGACACATCTGGTGTTGAAGCGGGATGGCTTCGAGATCTCTTGTTGGACTTGCCATTGGTTGATAAACCGGTTCCGGCTATCCTTATGAACTGTGACAATCAGACCGTCATCACCAAGGTGAAGAGTTCAAAGGACAACATGAAGTCCAACAAACACATAAGAATGAGATTAAAAGCTGTCAGAAAATTGAGAAACTCCGGAGTGATAGCGTTGGAATATGTCCATACGGCTAAGAATCTGGCAGATCCCTTTACAAAAGGGCTATCACGTGTTGTGATAGATAATGCATCGAGGGAGATGGGCATGAGACCCACATGAGTTGCCATGGTGGTAACCCAACCTATGTGATCGGAGATCCCGTGAAGTAGGACCTGGGAAAACAAGCCAGTGGTGAACTGAGGAGAGTAACTATACTAACCCACTCCGCTGGAGATGCAATACTCTCAAAACTGTATGGGAGGATGACTACTGTCTTAATGTGTTCCAAGGCTTATATGTATAAGCAAGATGCTATCCTACAGAGCGATCTTTGAAGGAACACACCTATATGAGCCCGACTGCTGGTCACAGTCTATGAGATTGGGGTGATCTCTAGTAAACTCATGAATAGGCCAGGAGTGTGACTTATATGCTCCACCCGAGGGGTCGGCCTTCGGTAGCCTAGTACTAGTAAGACTTGTGGTGAAGCTTCTTTACGCCAAACTGACAATTCAAGGCATAGTCCATTGTTCAGTTGTAAAGGAGTGTAGCTACTTGTTCTAGGTGAAGCTCAACCTTAACAGGTCTTCACTGAAATGCTGGTATATTAAAACAGTGAATGGAACGAGGGAACACGATGTGCCCTTGAGATCTGGTGGGGGATTGCTGAATTTAGTAATGGGCTTTAGGCCCATAAGAGAATTTCAGAAAAATCTCCAAGGGCCCATGTAGGTGGTGGGATGACAAGGTGGGAAGTTTAGTCCCACCATGCTAGTGGAGAAGGAGTTGGACTCCTTTATAAGGGCCTCTCTTCTACATGCTATTGGAGAGTGAGAAGAGAAGGAGCCCTCGCGCACTCCTCCTCCGCCGCCCGCCTCGCCACGCCACGCCTCGTCACGACGCGCCGCGGGTTGCGGGAATGAGCCGAGCCGAGCTCATACCTACGCGCTTATTTTTGTCGGTCAGGAACGGAGAATACGTAACGGACACGACACGATCCGAGACGTCGGATCGTGGGACTGTTACCGACTCGGACGTGGGTTCGGCCCACGTCTCTCCGCCCAGCCGCCTATATAAGCAGCGTTAACGCAACCCTAGCCGCCACGAGAATCAGATCACATCTGCCTCACGCGCCTTTGTTCCTTTGCTGCTGCTGCCGCCGGCTATTCCATCCCGTTCGCCGCGTACACGGTCGACGGGAGAGCAGGCCTCCGAAACCCCGCCTCTCCGGTTCCTGTACGGGGAAGAGGGGCGATTAGGTTTTTGGGGAGCGATCACGCGACTGCTCGCCTCCGTCCGTCTGCTTCGTCTACGTCCGCGTCGTCCTCTTCATCGCCATGGCTTCACCAAGCGAAGCTGACCGTCTCGCCCGCGAGAAGGCCGAATCCGACAAGAAGGCGGCAGAGGATGCTGCCGCCGCCACCGCTGCTGCTACGGCCAACTGGCCGATCGGAGGGTATGTCTCTCTCTTGTTTATGTTTGCACTAGCAGTACTGGTTATGCGTGTAGATGTTTCTGCCATATGCGTAGTACTTGCTAGTATACTCCGTGATCAGTATGTCATGTACCCAGTCAATGCCATGTTAGTAATTATTTCCTGGATTAATCTACTCGGAAAATTGCCTATTTATTCAACAGCTTCGTGGGGCTCCTCAACTTGCTTCCGCTCAGAAAGGTGTGCTAAAATCGTTCAACGGATCAGCTCTGTCTCTGCAAATTCATGATTTTCTTTCCCCGGGTTCACAGTACCATGTGCTTACAGTGGTAGTTTTCGATTGGGGGTTCTACATACTACTCTAATTTAGCACTCCATGTCACATTTTTGTTACTATTGACCAATGGTAAACTGAACTAAATTTGTAGAAATGAAAAGAGGAAACTCATAGGTTAAATGTGACAGCCTTACACATCCTTTCTCAATTTTATCATCTTATACGCGTACGAAAAAAATATGTTGTTACAAAGGGGTAAATGTTTTTTTTTAAAGATAACTAGGACAATACCAGTGCGTTGCAACGAGATATAAATACTCTACTAGTACATTAGCATGTGATTTACCTGCCCATATAATGTGATTGTGTAACTAAATGTTTATCAAATTATGCCCGTGATTTACCTTATATTTTTATGAGAAGCTTGGTAAGTAAACTAAAAAGGAATTGGTTCAGAAGGTAAGTAATTAAGGTGATTGATTATCATACATGAAAGGTTGGACAAGGGGGTGGTGGGAAGAAAAGTGAAACATGGAGCCTTAAATTCTTTTTAAGTACTATACTCTATTAGAGTATGCTAGTAGAGATAGAGATAAAACAACAATTATATTGCTCCAATGAAGTCATACACTTAAAACACCATTTATGCCCCCTTTTTTGGTCCACTTTGATGATTTGCAACCCATTTCAGGCTTTGGTCATAGATTACAAATTAACTTATCCAAGCGGGACTGCAACTGCTGTACTCATAAATGGATTCCATACCCCTCAAGGAGAAAAGAATGCAAAGTACAAGCCTCTTATCCCGCATATGCTGAAAAAATCATCATAGTCTTGACGATCCATGGTGAATTCATGGCCTGACTTCATCTCTCGTGTCAGAATGCAGGTCCGTGGATTTGTGAGGAGCTTCATGATCAGCCTCCTGTGGAGCTTCTTCCAGTGGTTCTACACAGGTGGCCAGAGTTGTGGGTTTCTACAATTCCCTACTTTTGGTCTAAAGGCTTGGAAACAAACGTATACCCCATGGGTGGCCCATTGCTCATAGTTCTGTTTTCATGCTAATTTGTTAGTCATGCCTGATTCGCCTAACTCTTGACTCTTTCAACTATCAGGTTCTTCTTTGATTTTAGTCTCACATATGTCGGCGCGGGGATGATCTGCTCACACCTTGTAAACTTATCCACACTTTGCGGTGCAGTACTTTCTTGGGGAATAATGTGGCCACTCATCAGCAAACAAAAGGGCATTTGGTACCCGGCAAATGTACCAGAAAGTAGCATGACAAGCTTGTTTGGTTACAAGGTTTGCTTGATAAATCACTTGGTCATTTCAAATGAATCTACAAGACACCCTGTACTTACATACGACCTTTAATGTGCTTGTATGTGCAGTCCTTCATGTGTGTATCTCTGATCATGGGGGATGGCCTTTATCACTTCATCAAACTCGCAGGCATCACTGCCAAGAGTCTGCGTAAACAACCCAACCATAAACATGTTAACAGAGGTATATATGCACTGCAAAATCAATTCCTTCCACGTTTTGTTACCAAAGCTTAGCTAATGCTGAGTGAATTGCAGCGGCAAATGAGGATACAGTTTCATTTGATGATTTGCAGCGCAATGAGGTCTTTACCAGGGAATACATTCCAAATTGGCTAGCGTATACTGGATATGCCTCACTAAGCATCATTGCTATAATTGTCATACCGATAATGTTTCGACAGGTGAAGTGGTACTATGTCGTTGTAGCTTATGTGCTTGCTCCCGTGCTGGGGTTCTCCAATGCCTATGGAACCGGGCTCACTGACATGAGCATGAGCTATAATTATGGCAAGATTGCTCTCTTCGTCTTTGCAGCCTGGGGAGGGAAGGATAATGGTGTCATTGCTGGCCTTGTTGGTTGTGGGATAGTGAAGCAGCTAGTGCAAGTCTCTGCTGATCTGATGCATGACTACAAGACAGGCCATCTGACACTGACATCACCGAGATCAATGCTTGTCGGGCAGGCCATTGGTACGGTCATGGGCTGCATCATCGCGCCGTCAACGTTTTTGCTCTTCTACAAAGCATTTGATATTGGAAACCCAGACGGATACTGGAAGGCTCCGTACGCGCTGATATACCGAAACATGGCCGTTCTGGGCGTCGAGGGCTTCTCTGCACTGCCAAAGCGTTGCCTCGCGCTGTCTGCTGCTTGCTTCGCATTTTCTGTGCTCCTCAACCTTACGAGGGACTTCTCGCCGCACAAGTACCGGAAGTATGTTCCCCTTCCGATGGCGATGGCTGTGCCGTTCCTGGTTGGCGCCAACTTTGCCATCGACATGTGCGTGGGAAGCTTGATTGTCTTTGCCTGGCACAAGATGAGCAGGAAGGAGGCGACCCTGCTAGTGCCTGCAGTTGCCTCTGGTTTTATCTGTGGAGATGGTATATGGATGTTCCCTTCTTCCTTGCTCTCCCTTGCTAAGGTTAACCCGCCCATCTGCATGAAGTTCACACCGGGAAGCTAGAGAAATGGGCGTTTGATAGATGGATTTAGGATGATCACTGAGACACTAAATTTGATACTTGTGCATATGTTTTTCATGTTCTTTTCTTTTTCACTGTGCTTCCATCCATGATTGATGGGGTACCTTTTTTAGGCGCTTTGTTGGTGGATAAAACTAAAGCTATGCTTGTTACGACAAAACATCGTTTGTTTGTACTACTTGACATTTTACACTGTGTACATATACGAATCATATCATGAACAGTGTTGTGTTGTGAAAAGTAATCTGTGTGTGAGAAGTGACAAGTCACTGAAGATAGTCGGTCAGTTTCCTGACTCTGTAAACCTTGAACAGCACTCTGTCCGTGTTTTACCAGTTTCTTGGTTTAGAAACGGTAATAATACTTCAGCTCTTGTTAGAGATATACTCCCTCCGTTCCTAAATATTTGTCTTTTTAGAGATTTCAACAAGTGACTACATACGAAGCAAAATGAATGAATCTACACTCTAAAATATGTCTACATACATTCGTATCTGTAGTCCATTTAAAATGTCTAGAAAGACAAATATTTGGGAACGGAGGGAGTATTTGGTAGTAGAGATTGCCCGGGATTAGATATAGTTATTTTCATCTTATCTCTAGAAGGTGTCTTGCCCTTCAAGTCTTGTATTCAATATTGTGACGCCCGAAGACCGACGTCCCAGAAGATTCCAGAAGATTCCAGATGTTCCGGGCTGCCCGTGTGTTCTTTGGTGCTTGTGTTATTTATTTTTGCATTGCATCATGTCATCATGCCATCATGTCATAGTTATTCTTTTGCATCTCAACTTAAATAAATCGTGTGGACCTTCGGTCCATTTAAATCGAGGGAAGGTGTCTTCTCTTTAAAACATATAAAAGTCTCTCAATATTTTTAGGGAGCTATATAACAAATATTCTTTTGTTTGGAATTACCCGCAACACACGTGCATAATTTCCCCATGCTTTTCCTACTTCGAGTTACTCCTTAAAACCTTGCCAATAATTCCTTTCCGTTGTTTCGAGGTTCCTCCAAAAATTCGATCATTTTTGGACACTTCTATATTCAAGTCTTAGTTCAAACCCGTTTGAATTAAATTCAAATATGTTTGAATTATTTTCGTTCACGCCTTTTCTATTTTTCTCGGACCGTGCTCTTTTTTTGTGATGCCCGAGAAAAATACTCCATTGTGCAACTTTTTCCCTAACCCTCCCTCTTTCTTCCTTCATTTTCTTTTCTTCCTTGTGGTTTCTGTTTTTTTTTTTGGGAAACAACTGAAAGCAGCAGAGGAGAGCCCTCAGCCCATCAGCCTCTAGGCCTCTTAGCAGGCCATGCCTCCTGAGGCCCAACCGGAGCAACGAACCCTAGCGATCCCATCGCTCTCGCTTCTCCCTCCCGTTTCTTCCCAGCGCCGCCGCCGCACTCTCCTCGTCCCCCCTCTCCAGGAGTCCCGAACCCTCTCGCCCGAACCCCATCCCATCGATCTCTCTCTCTCCCTCGTTCACTCTCCCGTCGCGCAGCCCTGATCTTCCCCGAGTCCCATCGCTCCTTCGCCCTCGATCCCGCAAGACCTCTGCCTCGTCCCGAGCGCAGCCAGCGAGGCCGGCCGCCCCGTCGCCACACCCTCTTCCCGCAGCGGCCGGCGCCCTCCTTCGCCTCCAGAGCTCCAGGCCATGGCCCCGCGACCCTCTTCGCCGGCTGTTCCCGAGCGCCCCTCCTTCCTCCTACGTCGACGCCAGCGCCGCAGCTCCGTCATCCCACATCGCCATGGCCTCCCTCCCAGCGCCAGGAGCAGCGCCAGGGCCTTCTCCTCCGAGCTCCAAGGCCGCGGCCTCCCCTTCTCCAAGCCAGCGACATCCCTGCGCCTTCTCCCTCCCGCGCCAGGGGACGAGCCTCCGTGCGTCCGCCCCGTCGGCCAGGGCCTCGTCCAGCGCCTCCCTTCGCAGGCCCCAGCGGCCAGAGCCACCGCAGCTCCTTGTGGCCTCCTCTTCGCCGGCTGGTTCCGCAGCGCCTCGCCGTGCTGCTGCCTAGGCCTCGTCTAGCCCCGACAACGCCGGCGACCTCCTTGTTGCTGCTGTGCTTCGTCTGTTTTGCTCGGTGTTTTGTTTTGGGCCAACAGGTATCCCCGGATCGACAAGTTCCCGGACGTTCCAGGGAGTTAACGAGTACATCTACAGACGCACCCGAACATCTACATAACGAGTACAACTACCGTCGACATGTACACCAACGTGAACGTCTACATCCCCGACGTCCGAGAACGACTACCGTCGCCGAGACCGCAAGTACATCTACGATACGAGAACGCCGACACAAGATGACGCGGCAAGTACCTCTTCGGAAACGGAAACGCCAACATGTACCACTACTTCAACTACCGTCGCCGAGACCCTCAAGTACCTCTACGAACGTGTACCACTACTTCCGCTACCGCCTCGAGAACGACTACTTCCTCTCCGAACGTGAACGCCTTCTTCCTCTACGTCTCGAACCGCCCCGAAACGCACGCTTCGAAGGTATAACGAGACGACCCCGTGGATGACCCGTGTGTTGCTTGTTGTGGTTGTATGAAATGTTTCCCGTGTGTGCTCCGTGCCCGTTTCGACCTTTTGTCGTGCTCCTCGGTTGCCTCGTCGCCGACCCATGGGAACCCGGTGACGGGATCGCCCCACTTTCATCTCGTTTGACTCGCTCACGCCATCTTTCCTTTTGTACCGGACTCTCGACGAGTTACCGGAACCGATATGATGCGTTGCATCATTTTCGGATCGTTGCCGTGGCACCCTTTCCTTCCACCACGGTGACAAATGCTTCTTATCTCTTCATGTTAATGTTAACTAAATTGCATAAAACTTGGTCATGTCATCCGCATCATGTTAACAACATTTAAATGTTTAATTGTTGTGTGCTTATAATTACTAAACATGCTCATGAGGATTTTCCGGATATGTTGTTGTTATTCTCCGGCCTCATTTAAATTGCCTAGTTAGTGTAGTTTTATTATGCTTCACCTCTTGCCATGTTAAAAACATTTAATCTTGTCTTGTAAATAACGAGAGTCAACTAAATAATTAAAATGTGGTGTTTCGTCAATATGCAACTCGTTGCATATTGAGCTCCACTTAACTTGTAGTATTTGTTTGTGCTTTTGCCATGCCATGCATATTTAAACCGGACATGCATCATGCTTGCTTGTGCATCATGACATGTTTATGATTGTGTGTTTACCGTGTTGTTCTTTCTTTCCGGTTGCTTCTCTTGTTAGCTTCGGTTTCGTTCCGGAGTTGTGAGGCTTCTTCGCTCGACTGTGTTGCTCCGTCTTCTTCGAGGATCCGTTCTTCTCCCTTGTGGAATCCCAGGCAAGATGACCGAACCCGGATACCATTACTATCTTTGCCTATTGCTAGTAGTTCCGCCCTATAGTTTTGCCTCGATGCCCATGTCTTTCTTGTCAGCCTCCTACTTGTAACCACGAACCTGTTTAACCACCCTTCCTATGCAAACCGTTGAATGGCTAAGTACGCTTCGCTCAGCCCCTCTTATAGCATTGCTAGTTGCAGGTGAAGATTGAAGATGCTTGCTTCATGTTGAAGTTTGGTTGGGTTATATCACACTATATATATATGCTTAAAATGAAATCATCTATATATTGGCAAGGGTGGAAGGCTAAGCTTTTTGCTTGGTGTTTTGTTCCACTCATGCCGTTAGGAACCGTATAAACCGGTGTTATGTTCCTTGATTATGCGTTCCTAACACGGTTGGGGTGTATGGGACCCCCTTGATAAACCGCTAAGTGCTAAGTCTTTTCCAGCAAGTCCCAACATTTGGTACTATTTGCCTCATAATAACAACTTAATTAATTAATTAAAATTGCATAGGGGGTCGCGTCCCCGAGGATTCTTAATTCTACATAGCAGGGGGGGGGGCCAGTGCTGATGGTGTTGGTCCCAAACGGGGAGACTGCGGGGCCGCCTTGGGGAAACCCGAGGTATCTGGTATAACCTGTAGGATCACCCATCCGGTCGTGTCCTGAGACTTAGATACGCGCGGCTACTATCAGGGTGTCGACACGCCGGGAGGATTTGCTGGATTAGCCTTACCTTAGTTCGGTTTAACTTGAGCACGGGATTCCGAGACTACTCGGGTCTTCCCACCTATGGAGTTGCGACTCCGCGGATCGTGGGCTTGTAATGGGTCAAGTTGGAACACCCCTGCAGGGTTTGAACTTTCGAAAGCCGTGCCCGCGGTTATGTGGCAGATGGGAGCTTGTTAATATCCGGTTGTAGATAACTTGACACAATGTTCTAATACACTACCAGCGTGTGTACCGTGACTGTCAATTTCCGAATAGGGATTCGGGAGTTGAACACGGTGGGGTTATGTTTGACCGGCTTTAGTTAGGATCACTTCATGATCATCTCTCGACCGAGGCACTTCTCTTCTCGCTCTCTTTTGCGTAAGTTAGTGCTAGTTGCTACTGCAGACTCTTGTTGTTCCTTCACCTCTCGTTCTTTCTTCAGCCTTGTCCTCACCCAAGGCTAAATAGTCGTGTTACCCGGGAACGGGATTGCTGAGTCCTCTGTGGCTCACAGTTACTACCACACCAGATGCAGGTTCAGTCGAGAATGATGCAGGAGCTGGTTCAACTACTTCACTGAGAGCTCAATGAAGATTGTGGCCGTTTGCTTGAGACGTTTTGACGATCAGTAGTGGTTCTTCTACTAGGATTCGATCCTGACCTGTGGCTTTATGTTGTTTTGGTATCTTTCTTTTGATCTTCACCCGTAGTCGGGTTGTGATGTTTTGAATGATGTATTGCTTACGTATTGTATTGTGTGAAGTGGGGAGTGTAAGCCAACTATCTCCTTTTGCAATTTAATCCCTCTTTTACATGAGTCGTGCAAACATACCAAACTTGAGATCATTCTAGGATGGGCTTATACCTTTAAGTCGTGCCTCGACACGTAGGAGGTATAGTCCCATCCTGGGCATTACAAGTTGGTATTCAGAGCCTTCTCCGACCTAGAAGCCCCCACTGATTGATCGAATCGTTGACGGTTGAGTCTAGGCACACACTTGAAAATGTTTTGAGTCCTATATTTATATCGGAGAGTAGGATTTCTTTTGCTCCTCATCTCTTTTCACTCTGGTGAGGACTCCTGACGATTACTCTTGCCTCTTCTACTTTCAAAAATGCACCAATTTTTTTTAGGATCTCGCGAGTATTGTTTGGATTGTTTCGATGTCTTTGTGACGAGAACATTGTTCTCGATGCCTCCTGTCATTAGGGGTTGTGGCAGTGTCCCGGGGAGTTGAGCTCCGAGGTGTTGTCGTCACAAATCCATCGCGGCAGTACTAGAATACTTAAGACGGCCGACATCGAAAATCTCTCCTATACGGCCAGTGGCAAGATAACCCCGACATCACCCAGTACTGGGGAGGTAGTTCGGGAGTATTGCCATAGCTTGTTATAGTGGATGCGTTTCGAAGGTCCGAGGTAAACAATTTCCGAGAAAGACTGGTTATGTGTTGAAGGATGGATACACCTGGATGTAGGTTTAGAGTTGATTGCGCGGTGCTTCCCGTGTATCCCCAACACCTGATTGCATAACTGGAAACTTTCGGAAATCTATAGGTGGGTTCATCTAGTAGTTTCTAGGCATTCTTCCAACGGATGCTCGATATGAAGTTCGGGGTTCTACATTGAGTGAAGTGGTTTTATGGACTTGTTCTGATCGGGAGTTGCATCTTAAAGGGTCCTTGGCTATGCTGATCCGGGGATTGCAAAACCCTTTTGTAACACGTTCCATGAGCTTTCAGCACGAAGATGTGGAATGAACCTTCTATCTTGTATTTGTTCTATCTGATCCTTGTTCCTTTTTATTTACTTTTTGTTCTCCGAGTGGCTTCTCGTCAAGTTGATGTACCTGCGGAATTCATTCGTTCATTCTTTGCTCGGATGATATTGTGAAGACTATGCTGCAACATCTATCTTTTGTTTCGTTTTGATTCTGGTATTCGAGTTGCTTCGATGTCAAATGTTGATTCCATACCTTTCCTAATCGGTGTTCTCATATTGATATGGGAGTGCTAATCCTTCTTGATCATCAAGATGGTCATGTTAAATTCTTTTTCAACCGGTGTCCATTTTGTTCATCTCAAGTTGTCTTTGTTTTACCCACCCTCCCACCCTTCTTCTTCTTGGAGTCAGAAATTCTCAGATGAAGTATCCATTTTATTCATGCGATATTTCTTCATTCTTTTCCTTCAATGTTCTTATCCGGTGATTTATCGTGAAGATGCTCAAGAGCTTCAAGTTCATCATTCTTTGTTTTCATAATTCTGCCGGTGGATGTAATTCAAGATTTCGGTGTTGATCTCATCCTTTTCCTCATTTCACAATGCTTTCTTATTCCGGTGCACCAATTAATCATTCTCCTCTTGCTATTCATATCCGGAGTGCTGAAGATTCATAATTCCATTCTTAATTCGTTCAAATTATTTTGAGCATTGTCTTCTTATTCAAGCCATTTAATTCAACCGGTGCAATATCTCTTAAGCAATCTTTTTCAACGGTGATTTCTTTGAGTGGGCCCTAACCCACAGGCTTTTCCCAGGATCTTACCTGACTCTTCTTTCTCCGGAGAATTCTTTTCAAAGTGTGACGTAAGAATGATTTCCATCAGTCACATGCCTTCTCCAAGATCGCTTTCAATTCCTGTTCATCATGGGTTCAACCTTTTAATTCTTCATTCCGGAGTGCTAAACAATTCTTCATGGCATTTCTCGTCTTCATTCTCAACATTTGGAGACCGGAGAAGTGTTTCTCTTAAATTTTGACCCGTTCTCGTGATGAGTTGTGGTTCTAGTTTCATGCCATCCTCATTATTGTTCAGATTGTGAGGAATTCTTTTCATACCCATCCGAAGCTTTTCGGGTATTCTTTCCATTGTGATCCTCCGAAGGCCATCATTTCAGAATATTTCTCTGTTCTCAGTTTTCAACTTCGTCCCCCAAATATTCTTCATTGATGTCTCTTCGTTCGTCTCCATATTCTTACGGTGGTTCTTTCAACTTTACCCTTCCGTTGTTATCGTTTTAATTCATTTGTTCTTTTCATAATCCTACCGGTGGTTCGTTGAAGATTTACTCAACCTTGTGCGAGATCTCTCTTTAATTCTTTGCAACGAGAATAAGTAGTATGCCAAATCCATTGCTTGTCGTCAATTTAATTTGGTGAAGGATAAGCATACAATAAATCTTATTCTTATTTCCTCGAGGTGATTTAATTCTTTGTCTGGAGCTTGTTCATCATATCATATTCTCGGTTCTAAGTTCTTCATCTTGTTTTCCGGAGCTCCAAGTATTTCAATTATCATTTCAAAGCTCCATCTAATTCATCGCAGGCCTTGAATCTTATTCTTTTCATCTTTCACTTCTCATGCTTTCATTACCGGAGTTTTCATGATGGTTCATCATATTTTAATTCATCCTCGAAGTCTTCATCAAGATTCTTGTTGGAGCTCAAGCATTCTTCATCATGCTTTCCAATTGCAATTCTTTCTACCTTGTCTTTTCAGATGGTGTTATGTCATTCTTGACAATTCCTTCATGTTTCACGATTCACAAGTTGTCAAGATTGAGATATTTAAAACCATCATTTTTCTTTGTTCAAGAGATCTTTCCAACCCTTCAATTTATATGTTGGAGTGATTTGGGTTATATTTCACCTAAAAGCTTTCCCTGAGAATTGTTGCTATTATGGTGCTTGTAAATGACCCAAGTTCTTCATTTATCATTCCGGTGATATAAGTTTATTGTCTCCTTGTTGATCTCAATCCAATCAAATATTTTTCGTTAGTGGCCGGTTGTCACCTCTTAATTCTGAGATGTTTTCCATAAGCCCACATGAGCTTATTCTTTTCGTTGTTGAAATTCCAACAACTCTATTCAACCCTTCTTCGTAAGGATGCTCTTTCAAATTCAATTTTGAGAGAAGTTGTAATTTTCTTCTCCGTTCATTTCTTTCATTGAACTATATTCTATTCTTTCATTCCGGAGGCTTTGTGATGTTGCTCTCTTTAACCATCATCTCGTTTTTATCAAGATCATATTCTCTCTTGCTTGTCTATTTAACCGGAGTGTGGTGTCCTCCATTCTAATTCTCTCATCTTATCAAGTTTGCCTCTCTTTTCAACCGGAGTGTTGTCTGAATTCTTTCTTACCCTTGTGCCATTCTTTTAATTGTTTCGGAGGCAATGTGTTGTTGTTTTCATCAAGTATCATTCCAACTTGTCAAGTTCTTGTTAATTCCTTCCATTCTCAGACGGAGTGCTGTCCGAATTCTGTCATTCTTATTCCTTGGCTATACCATTGCGGTTTCATATTCTTTTGATTCGTAAGCTCTTGGTTCATGTCTTTCAACCTACAAGGTTCTCATAATGTTCCCTGTTCCTCCTGCTTACCGGAGTGCTCTTAACTTCGTTCATCTCCGTTGTATTCTTTATTCAATTTGTTTAACCTCTCAAGGTTCTTTGGTTTCACTCATCTGTCAAAGAAGCAACTTTGTTTTACCTCTTCCTCTTCCGTTTTTACCCGGTGATATCTCTAGGATCTCGGGTCGAGATCCTCTGTTAGTGTGGGAGAGTTGTGATGCCCGAAGACCGACGTCCCAGAAGATTCCAGAAGATTCCAGATGTTCCGGGCTGCCCGTGTGTTCTTTGGTGCTTGTGTTATTTATTTTTGCATTGCATCATGTCATCATGCCATCATGTCATAGTTATTTTTTTGCATCTCAACTTAAATAAATCGTGTGGACCTTCGGTCCATTTAAATCGAGGGAAGGTGTCTTCTCTTTAAAACATATAAAAGTCTCTCAATATTTTTAGGGAGCTATATAACAAATATTCTTTTGTTTGGAATTATGTGACGCCCGAAGACCGACGTCCCAGAAGATTCCAGAAGATTCCAGATGATCCGGGGTCTCCCGTGTGTTCTTTGTGCTTGCTTTATTTATTTTTGCATTGCATCATGTCATCATGCCATCATGTCATATTTTATTTTCCATCTCAACTTAAATAATTCGTGTGGGCCTTCGGTCCATTTAAATCGAGGGAAGAATGTCTTCTCTTTATAACATATAAAAGCCTCTCAATATTTAGGGAGCTATATTAAAAATATTCCAATTGTTTGGGATCACCGTAACACACTTACAATATTTCCCCATGTCTTTTTCACTTCGAGTTCTCCTACAAAAACCTTGCCAATAATTCTTTTCCGTTGTTTCGAGGTTCCTCCAAAAATTTGAACATTTTTGGACACTTCTATATTCAAGTCTTAGTTCAAACTTATTTGAATTAAATTCAAATATGTTTGAATTATTTTTCCGAACTGGCCTTTTATATTTTTCTCCGGTCGTGCTCATTTTTTACGAGCCCGAGAAAAATTAACATTTGTGCTAGTTTTGCCCTAACCTCCCTCTTCTTTCTTTTCTTCTCTCTTTTGTTTTCTGCTAAAATCTTTTAAAACAACAGAGCAGCCTAGTTCCCTGGCCCATCCTTCCTCCCAGGCCCATCTCTCTCTCCAAGCCGCCAGGCCCACTCCAGTCCAGGCCGAACCCTAGCGACCCTAACTCCCCATCGCTCTCTCCCACCTGCGGCCCAGCCTCCTTTTTCCTCCTGAGGCCCAGCTCGCCGGCCCATTGACCCATCTCCATCTAACCCTAGCTGGGCGCCCGCACTTCTCCCTCCGTTCCTCCCTTCGCCGCGTCGCCGTCCAAAAGCCGCGGCCAAGAGGCCCTCCTCCGAGCCTCACCGTCCAGCAAGGCCAGGAGCGCCCTGCGCTGAGCAACCGACCGTCTCTGCGCCTCTCGTCCAGCGCCATGGCCCCGCGCCCATCGATCTCCAGCCCGAGCTCCATTTCCAGAGCGCCCTTCCTCCCCTCAGGTCCTCCCGTCCTCTGCCTCCCTCCAGCGCGACCGCGCCTCCCTCCAGCTCTGGCGCGAGCCGTCCGTCCCGAGCGCCGCCCTGCTTCGTCCGCCTGCAGCGCCATCCTCCGTGCCTCTCCATCGCCATGGGAGCCGCCCCGTAGCGCGCCTCCACCCGAGCGCCCGGCCAGGCCCGCGGCCTCCCCGCATCCGCCTCGCCCCCAAGCGCATCGCCGAGGCGTCCAGCGCCCCTCCAGCGGCTACTACCAGGGTGCCGCGTCCTCGCCTCGTCTCCAAGTCCCGTGCCGTTCCTTGCTGTCCAGCGCCAAGATGCACCCGTCCTTTCCAGCAACGGATCCAGTGCCCGCGGACTCTTCCCCGTGCTGCCCCTTTTTGTTAGCTCCTGTGTTTTTTTTTGTGTTGCGTTGCCTTGTATTGTTTAATTGACAGATGACCCGAACGAGTACACGGCGACCCGACCAAGTACCTCTTCGAAACAAGTACCTCTACGTATGCACCCGAACATCTACGGAAATGAGTACCTCTACGCTCGACGACCCCCGTGTACGACTACCGACGCCCGGAAACACCAAGTACCACTACCGTCGCCCCGTGTACGACGACCGACTCGACTAGTACCACTACTTCCACTACCGTCGCCGGAAGCGCCAAGTACCACGACTACTCGTTGGCGACCTCGTGAACGACAAGTACATCTACGAACGGGAACAACTACACGACGTCGCAAGTACCACGACACGTAACGTGAACGTCTACCATCGCCGAAGACCCGTGAACAACTACTTCCTCTTCGGAAACGAGAACGACTCCTTCCTCTACGATCTCGAACCGCCCCGAAACGTTGGTTCTGAAGGTATAACCCCGAGATGTGACCCGTGTGATGCTTGTTGTGTTGTATGTAATGTCTCCCGTGTGTGCACCGTGTCCGCTTCGTCCGTTGTCATGTTCCTCGGTTGCCTCGTCACCGACTCGTGGGAACCCGGTGACGGGATCCACCCACTTTCATCTTGTTCGACTTGCTCACGTCGATTCTTTCTTTTGCATCGGCCCCTCAACGAGTTACAGGAACCGATATGGTGTCGTTGCATCATTTTCGGATCGTTGCCGTGGCACCCTTTCTTTCCACCACGGTGACAAATGCTTCTTATCTCTTATGTTAACCTTTTAATAAAGCTTGCATAAACTTGATCATATCATCCGCATCATGTTAACAACCTTGAATGTTTAATTGTTGTTTGTTTATAATTATTAAAACATGCTCATGAGGATTTTCCGGACATGTTGTTGTTATTCTCCGGCCTCATTTAAATTGCCTAGTTAGTGTAGTTTTATTATGCTTCACCTCTTGCCATGTTAAAAACATTTAATCTTGTCTTGTAAATAAATGAGAGTCAACTAAATAATTAAATGTGGTGTTTCGTCAATATGCAACTCGTTGCATATTGAGCTCCACTTAACTTGTAGTTTTGTTTGTGCACTTTGCCATGCCATGCATAATTAAACCGGACATGCATCATACTTGGATGTGCATTGTATGCCATGTTTATGCTTGTATGTTTACCGTGTTGTTTCTTTCTTTCCGGTTGCTTCTCTTGTTAGCTTCGGTTTCGTTCCGGAGTTGTGAGGTTTCTCCCGTCTGTGTTGCTCCGTCTACTTCATGGATCCGTTCTTCTCCCTTGTGGAATCCCAGGCAAGATGACCGAACCCGGATACCATTACTATTTTTGCCTATTGCTAGAAGTCTCGATCTTTAGTTTTGCCTCGATGCCCATGTTCTTCCTGTCAGCCTCCTACTTGTAACCATGACCATGCTTAACCACCCTACCTACGCAAACCGTTGCTTCGCTAAGTACGCTTCGCTCAGCCCTTCTTATAGCATTGCTAGTTGCAGGTGAAGATTGAAGATGCTTGCTTCATGTTGAAGTTTGGTTGGGTTATATCACACTATATAAATGCTTAAATGAAATCATCTATATATTGGCAAGGGTGGAAGGCTAAGCCTTTTGCTTGGTGTTTTGTTCCACTCATGCCGTTAGGAACCGTGTAAACCGGTGTTATGTTCCTTGATTATGCGTTCCTAACACGGTTGGGGTGTATGGACCCCCTTGATAAACCGCTAAGTGCTAAGTCTTTTCCAGCAAGTCCCAACATTGGTACTATTTGCCTAATAACTAATAAAACTTGCATGTGGACTAGCTATCCCTTTTATTTTAATTCAACCCCCCCGGGCCAGTGCTCCACATGAGTGTTGGTCCGAAATGAGCGGACTGCGGGGCCACCTCAAGGAAACTTGAGGTCTGGTAAAAACCCGTAGGATGTCTCATCCGGTCGTGTCCTGAGACTTAGATACGCGCGGCTACTATCAGGGTGTCGACACGCCGGGAGGATTTGCTGGATTAGCCTTACCTTAGTTCGGTTTAACTTGAGCACGGGATTCCGAGAATACTCGGGTCTTCCCACCTATGGAGTTGCGACTCCGCGGATCGTGGGCTTGTGATGGGTCAAGTTGGAACACCCCTGCAGGGTTTGAACTTTCGAAAGCCGTGCCCGCGGTTATGTGGCAGATGGGAGCTTGTTAATATCCGGTTGTAGAAAACTTGACACAATGTTTCCAATACACTACCAGCGTGTGTACCGTGACTGTCAATTTTCCGAATAGGGATTCGGGAGTTGAACACGGTGGGGTTATGTTTGACCGGCTTTAGTTAGGATCACTTCGTGATCATCTCTCGACCGAGGCACTTCTCTTCTCGCTCTCTTTTACGTAAGCTAGTTGCTAGTTGCTGCTGCAGACTCTTGTTTTTCCTTCACCTCATACTCTTTCTTCAGCCTTCTCCTCACCCAAGGCTTAAATAGTCTTGTTACCCGGGAACGGATTGCTGAGTCCTCTGTGGCTCACAGTTACTTCACCACACCAGATGCAGGTTCAGCCGAGTTTGATGCAGGAGTTGGACCAGTTCTTCACTGGGAGCTCGATGAAGAGTTTGGCCGTATGCTTGTGACGTTTCGATGTTCAGTAGTGGTTTCTACTAGGATTCGATCCTGACCTGTGGCTTTATGTTATTTTGGTATCTTTCTTTTGGATCTTACCCTTAGATGGGCTGTGATGTTTTGGATGATGTAATGCTTATGTAATGTATTGTGTGAAGTGGCGAGTGTAAGCCAACTATCTCCCTTTGCATTTTAATCCCTCTTTTACATGAGTTGTGCAAAGATACCAAACTTGAGATCATTCTAGGATGGGCTTATACCTTTAAGTCGTGCCTCGACACGTAGGAGGTATAGTCCCATCCTGGGCATTACAAGTTGGTATTCAGAGCCTTCTCCGACCTAGAAGCCCCCACTGATTGATCGAATCGTTGACGGTTGAGTCTAGGCACACACTTGAAAATGTTTTGAGTCCTATATATATATATCGGAGAGTAGGATTTCTTTGCTTCTCATCCCCTTTCTCTCTGGTGAGGACTCCTGACGACTACTCTTGTCTCTTCTATTTTCAAAAATTGCACAATTTTTTTTAGGAATCCCGCGAGTATTCTGGGATTGTTTCGATGTTCTTGTGACAAGGATATTGTTCTCGATGCCTCCTGTTCCCGGGGAGTTGAGCTTCGGGGTATTGTCGTCACAAGCATATCGCGGCAGTACTAAATACTTAAGACGGCCCACATCGAAAATCTCTCCTATACGGCCAGTGTCAAGATAACCCCGACATCACCCAGTACTGGGGAGGTAGCTCGAGAGTATTGCCATAGCTTGTATAGTGGATGCGTTTCGAAGGTCCGAGGTAAACAGTTTCCGAGAAAGACTGGTTATGTGTTGAAGGATGGATACACCTGGATGTAGGTTTAGAGTTGATTGCGCGGTGCTTCCCGTGTATCCCCAACACCTGATTGCATAACTGGAAACTTTCGGAAATCTATAGGTGGGTTCATCTAGTAGTTCTAGGCATTCTTCCAACAGATGCACGATATGAAGTTCGGGGTTCTACATTGAGTGAAGTGGTTTTATGGACTTGTTCTGATCGGGAGTTGCATCTTAAAGGGTCCTTGGCTATGCTGATCCGGGGATGACAAAACCCTTTTGTAACACGTTCCATGAGCTTTCAGCACGAAGATGTCGAACGAAGCTTCTATCTTGTATTTGTTCTATCTGATCCTTGTTCCTTTTTATTTACCTTTTATTCTCCAAGTGGCTTCTCGTCAAGTTGATGTACCTACGGAATTCATTCGTTCAATCCTCTGTTCGAATGATATTGTGAAGATGATGCTGCAACACATCTACCCTTTGTTTCGTTTTGATTCTGGTATTCGAGTTGCTTCGATGATAAATGTTGATTCCATACCTTCCTAATCGGTGTTCTCATATTTCTATGGGAGTGCTAATTCTTCTTGACCATCAAGATCTTCATGTTAATCCTTTTCAACCGGTGTGCCTTCTCTTCAAATTATTCCATACAGACGTCGTCGAGAAATCTGACGATTTGTCTGTTTCATTCATCTCAAGTTGTCTTTGTTTTCCCCACCCTCCCACCCTTTTTCTTTGTGGAGCTAGAATTCTTATTCAAGTATCCTTTTATTCATGTGATGTTTCTTCATTCTTTCCCTTCAATGTTCTTATCCGGTGTTTTATCGTGAAGATGCTCAAGAGCTTCAAGTTCATCATTCTTTTGTTCCAATATTCTGCCGGTGGATGTAATTCAAGATTTCGGTGTTGATCTTATCATTTTCCTCATTTCACAAAGCTTTCTTATTCCGGTGCTTCAATTAATCATTCTCCTCTTGCTATTCATATCCGGAGTGCTGAAGATTCATAATTCCATTCTTAATCCATTCAAGCTATTTTTGAGGTTGCTATCTTATTCAAGCCATTTAATTCAACCGGTGCAATATCTCTTAAGCAATCTTTTCCAACGGTGATTTCTTTGAGTGGGCCCTAACCCACAGGTCTTTTCCAGGATCTTACCTGACTCTTCTTTTCCGGAGAATTCTTTTCAAAGTGTGACGTAAGAATGATTTCCATCAGTCACATGCCTTCTCCAAGTTCGCTTTCAAATTCTTGTTCATCATTGTTTCAACCTTTTTAATTCTTCATTATGGAGTGCCTATTCAATTCATGGTGGCATTTCTCGTCTTCATTCTCAACATTTGAAGATCGGAGAAGTGTTTCTCTTGAATCTTGGCCGTTCTCTTGAAGATTCATGGTTCTAGCTTCATGTCAACCTCATTATTGTCCAGATTGTGAGGAATTCTTTTATACCCGTCCGAAGCATTTCATGAATTCTTTTCTTTGTGATCCTCCGAAGGACATCATTTCAGGATATTTCTTCGTTCTCAGTTTTCAACTTTGTCCTCCAACTATTCTTAATTGATATCTCTTCGTTCGTCTCCTAATTCTTACGGTGGCTCGTTCAAGATTTCTCTTCCTTGTTATCGTTTTAATTCATTTGTTCTTTTCACAATCCTACCGGTGGTTCGTTGAAGACTTTTCTCAAGCTTGTGCGAGTTCTCTATTAATTCTTTGCAACGAGAATACGTAGTATGACAAATCCTTTGGTTGTCATCAATTTAAATTGGTGAAGGAGATGCATGACATAATTCTTATTCTTATTCCGTCAAGGTGATTTAATTCTTTTGTCTGGAGCTTGTTCTTCATATCATATCCTTGGTTCTAAATTCTTCATCTTGTTTCCGGAGCTCCAAGTATTTCAATTATATCATTTCAAAGCTCCATCTATTCATTGCAGGCCTCGAATCTTTTTCTTAGCATCTTTCGCTTCTCATGCTTTCATTACCGGAGTTCTTCATGGTGGCTCATCATCATTTAATTCATCCTCAAAGTTTTCATCAAGATTCTTGTTGGAGCTCAAGCATTCTTCATCATGCTTTCCAAGTGCAATCCTTTCTACCTTATCTTTTGAGGTGGTGTTATGTCATTCTTGACAATTTTCCCTTCATGTTTCATGATTCACGAGTTATCAAGAATGAGATATTTAAAACCATCATTTTCCTTGTTCAGGAGATCTTTTCAACCCTTTAATTTATTTGTTGGAGTCATCTTGGGTTATAATTCACCTAAAAGCTTTCCCTAAGGATTGTTGTATTGTGCTGCTTATAAATGACCCAAGTTCTTCATTTATCCTTTCGGTGAGATAAGTTTTTCATCTCCTTGTTGATCTCAATCCAATTAAATGTTTTCGTAGATGGCTGGTTGTCACCTCTTAATTTTGAGATGTTTTCCATAAGCCCACATCGAGCTTATTCTTTTCGTTGTTGATTTTTCCAACAACTCCGTTCAACCCTTCTTCGCAAGGATGCTCTTTCAAATTCAATTTTGAAAGATGTTGTCATTTTCTTCTCCGTTCAATTCTTTCATTGATTTATATTCTATTCTTTCATTCCGGAGGCATTGTGATATTGCTCTCTTTAACCATCATCTCGTTTTTATCAAGATCATATTCTCCCTTGCTTGTCTATTTATCCGGAGTGTTGTGTCCTCCATTCTAATTCTCTCACCTTTTCATGTTTTGCCTCTCTTTCAACCGGAGTGCTGTCTGAATCTTTCTTACCCCTTGTGCCATTCTTTTAATTGTTTCGGAGGCAATATGTTGTTGTTTTCATCAAGTATCATTCCATCTCCTCAAGTTCTTGTTCAATTCCTTCCATTTTCAGACGGAGTGCTGTCCAAATTCTGTCATTCTTATTCTTTGGCTATACCATTGCGGTTTCATACTCTTTTGGTCCGTGAGCTCTTGTTTCCTGTCTTTCAACTTACAAGGTTCTCATAGTGCTCCTTGTTCCTCTTTTGTAACGGAGTGTTTCATCTTCGTTCATCTCCATTCTATTCTTTCTTTCAAGTTTGTTTAACCTCTCAAGGTTCTTTGGTTTCACTCGTCTGTCAAAGAAGCAACTTTGTTTTACCTCTTCCTCTTCCATTTTTACCCGGTGATATCTCTAGGATCTCGGGTCGAGATCCTCTGTTAGTGTGGGAGAGTTGTGACGCCCGAAGACCGACGTCCCAGAAGATTCCAGAAGATTCCAGATGTTCCGGGGTCTCCCGTGTGTTCTTTGTGCTTGCTTTATTTATTTTTGCATTGCATCATGTCATCATGCCATCATGTCATATTTTATTTTGCATCTCAACTTAAATAATTCGTGTGGGCCTTCGGTCCATTTAAATCGAGGGAAGAATGTCTTCTCTTTATAACATATAAAAGCCTCTCAATATTTAGGGAGCTATATTAAAAATATTCCAATTGTTTGGGATCACTGTAACACACTTACAATATTTCCCCATGTCTTTTTCACTTCGAGTTCTCCTACAAAAACCTTGCCAATAATTCTTTTCCGTTGTTTCGAGGTTCCTCCAAAAATTTGAACATTTTTGGACACTTCTATATTCAAGTCTTAGTTCAAACTTATTTGAATTAAATTCAAATATGTTTGAATTATTTTTCCGAACTGGCCTTTTATATTTTTCTCCGGTCGTGCTCATTTTTTACGAGCCCGAGAAAAATTAACATTTGTGCTAGTTTTGCCCTAACTTCCCTCTTCTTTCTTTTCTTCTCTCTTTTGTTTTCTGCTAAAATCTTTTAAAACAACAGAGCAGCCTAGTTCCCTGGCCCATCCTTCCTCCCAGGCCCATCTCTCTCTCCAAGCCGCCAGGCCCACTCCAGTCCAGGCCGAACCCTAGCGACCCTAACTCCCCATCGCTCTCTCCCACCTGCGGCCCAGCCTCCTTTTTCCTCCTGAGGCCCAGCTCGCCGGCCCATTGACCCATCTCCATCTAACCCTTGCTGGGCGCCCGCACTTCTCCCTCCGTTCCTCCCGTCGCCGCGTCGCCATCCAGAAGCCGCGGCCAAGAGGCCCTCCTCCGAGCCTCACCGTCCAGCAAGGCCAGGAGCGCCCTGCGCTGAGCAACCGGCCGTCTCTGCGCCTCTCGTCCAGCGCCATGGCCCCGCGCCCATCGATCTCCAGCACGAGCTCCATCTCCAGAGCGCCCTTCCTCCCCTCCGGTCCTCCCGTCCTCTGCCTCCCTCCAGCGCGACCGCGCCTCCCTCCAGCTCTGGCGCGAGCCGGCCGTCCCGAGCGCCGCCCTGCTTCGTCCGCCTGCAGCGCCATCCTCCGTGCCTCTCCATCGCCATGGGAGCCGCCCCGTAGCGCGCCTCCACCCGAGCGCCCGGCCAGGCTCGTGGCCTCCCCGCATCCGCCTCGCCCCCAAGCGCATCGCCGAGGCGTCCAGCGCCCCTCCAGCGGCTACTACCAGGGTGCCGCGTCCTCGCCTCGTCTCCAAGTCCCGTGTCGTTCCTTGCTGTCTAGCGCCAAGATGCACCCGTCCTTTCCAGCAACGGATCCAGTGCCCGCGGACTCTTCCCCGTGCTGCCCCTTTTTGTTAGCTCCTGTTTTTTTTTGTGTTGCGTTGCCTTGTATTGTTGAATTGACAGATGACCCGAACGAGTACACGGCGACCCGACCAAGTACCTCTTCGAAACAAGTACCTCTACGTATGCACCCGAACATCTACGGAAATGAGTACCTCTACGCTCGACGACCCCCGTTTACGACTACCGACGCTCGGAAACACCAAGTACCACTACCGTCGCCCCGTGTACGACGACCGACTCGACTAGTACCACTACTTCCACTACCGTCGCCGGAAGCCCAAGTACCACGACTACTCGTTGGCGACCTCGTGAACGACAAGTACATCTACGAACGGGAACAACTACACGACGTCACAAGTACCACGACACGTAACGTGAACGTCTACCGTCGCCGAAGACCCGTGAACAACTACTTCCTCTTCGGAAACGAGAACGACTCCTTCCTCTACGATCTCGAACCGCCCCGAAACGTTGGTTCCGAAGGTATAACCCCGAGACGTGACCCGTGTGATGCTTGTTGTGTTGTATGTAATGTCTCCCGTGTGTGCATCGTGTCCGCTTCGTCCGTTGTCATGTTCCTCGGTTGCCTCATCACCGACTCGTGGGAACCCGGTGACGGGATCCACCCACTTTCATCTTGTTCGACTTGCTCACGTCGATTCTTTCTTTTGCACCGGCCCCTCAACGAGTTACCGGAACCGATATGGTGTCGTTGCATCATTTTCGGATCGTTGCTGTGGCACCCTTTCTTTCCACCACGGTGACAAATGCTTCTTATCTCTTATGTTAACCTTTTAATAAAGCTTGCATAAACTTGATCATATCATCCGCATCATGTTAACAACCTTGAATGTTTAATTGTTGTTTGTTTATAATTATTAAAACATGCTCATGAGGATTTTCCGGACATGTTGTTGTTATTCTCCGGCCTCATTTAAATTGCCTAGTTAGTGTAGTTTTATTATGCTTCACCTCTTGCCATGTTAAAAACATTTAATCTTGTCTTGTAAATAAATGAGAGTCAACTAAATAATTAAATGTGGTGTTTCGTCAATATGCAACTCGTTGCATATTGAGCTCCACTTAACTTGTAGTTTTGTTTGTGCACTTTGCCATGCCATGCATAATTAAACCGGACATGCATCATACTTGGATGTGCATTGTATGCCATGTTTATGCTTGTATGTTTACCGTGTTGTTTCTTTCTTTCCGGTTGCTTCTCTTGTTAGCTTCGGTTTCGTTCCGGAGTTGTGAGGTTTCTCCCGTCTGTGTTGCTCCGTCTACTTCATGGATCCGTTCTTCTCCCTTGTGGAATCCCAGGCAAGATGACCGAACCCGGATACCATTACTATTTTTGCCTATTGCTAGAAGTCTCGATCTTTAGTTTTCCCTCGATGCCCATGTTCTTCCTGTCAGCCTCCTACTTGTAACCATGACCATGCTTAACCACCCTACCTACGCAAACCGTTGCTTGGCTAAGTACGCTTCGCTCAACCCTTCTTATAGCATTGCTAGTTGCAGGTGAAGATTGAAGATGCTTGCTTCATGTTGAAGTTTGGTTGGGTTATATCACACTATATAAATGCTTAAATGAAATCATCTATATATTGGCAAGGGTGGAAGGCTAAGCCTTTTGCTTGGTGTTTTGTTCCACTCATGCCGTTAGGAACCGTATAAACCGGTGTTATGTTCCTTGATTATGCGTTCCTAACACAGTTGGGGTGTATGGGACCCCCTTGATAAACCGCTAAGTGCTAAGTCTTTTCCAGCAAGTCCCAACATTGGTACTATTTGCCTAATAACTAATAAAACTTGCATGTGGACTAGCTATCCCTTTTATTTTAATTCAACCCCCCCGGGCCAGTGCTCCACATGAGTGTTGGTCCGAAATGAGCGGACTGCGGGGCCACCTCAAGGAAACTTGAGGTCTGGTAAAAACCCGTAGGATGTCTCATCCGGTCGTGTCCTGAGACTTAGATACGCGCGGCTACTATCAGGGTGTCGACACGCCGGGAGGATTTGCTGGATTAGCCTTACCTTAGTTCGGTTTAACTTGAGCACGGGATTCCGAGAATACTCGGGTCTTCCCACCTATGGAGTTGCGACTCCGCGGATCGTGGGCTTGTGATGGGTCAAGTTGGAACACCCCTGCAGGGTTTGAACTTTCAAAAGCCGTGCCCGCGGTTATGTGGCAGATGGGAGCTTGTTAATATCCGGTTGTAGAAAACTTGACACAATGTTTCCAATACACTACCAGCGTGTGTACCGTGACTGTCAATTTTCCGAATAGGGATTCGGGAGTTGAACACGGTTGGGTTATGTTTGACCGGCTTTAGTTAGGATCACTTCGTGATCATCTCTCGACCGAGGCACTTCTCTTCTCGCTCTCTTTTACGTAAGCTAGTTGCTAGTTGCTGCTGCAGACTCTTGTTTTTCCTTCACCTCATACTCTTTCTTCAGCCTTCTCCTCACCCAAGGCTTAAATAGTCTTGTTACCCGGGAACGGGATTGCTGAGTCCTCTGTGGCTCACAGTTACTTCACCACACCAGATGCAGGTTCAGCCGAGTTTGATGCAGGAGTTGGACCAGTTCTTCACTGGGAGCTCGATGAAGAGTTTGGCCGTATGCTTGTGACGTTTCGATGTTCAGTAGTGGTTTCTACTAGGATTCGATCCTGACCTGTGGCTTTATGTTGTTTTGGTATCTTTCTTTTGGATCTTACCCTTAGATGGGCTGTGATGTTTTGGATGATGTTATGCTTATCTAATGTATTGTGTGAAGTGGCGAGTGTAAGCCAACTATCTCCCTTTGTATTTTAATCCCTCTTTTACATGAGTTGTGAAAAGATACCAAACTTGAGATCATTCTAGGATGGGCTTATACCTTTAAGTCGTGCCTCGACACGTAGGAGGTATAGTCCCATCCTGGGCATTACAAATTACCCGCAACACACGTGCATAATTTCCCCATGCTTTTCCTACTTCGAGTTACTACTTAAAACCTTGCCAATAATTCCTTTCTGTTGTTTCGAGGTTCCTCCAAAAATTCGATCATTTTTGGACACTTCTATATTCAAGTCTTAGTTCAAACCCGTTTGAATTAAATTCAAATATGTTTGAATTATTTTCGTTCACGCCTTTTCTATTTTTCTCGGACCGTGCTCTTTTTTTATGATGCCCGAGAAAAATACTCCATTGTGCAACTTTTTCCCTAACCCTCCCTCTTTCTTCCTTCATTTTCTTTTCTTCCTTGTGGTTTCCGTTTTTTTTGGGAAACAACTGAAAGCAGCAGAGGAGAGCCCTCAGCCCATCAGCCTCTAGGCCTCTTAGCAGGCCCATGCCTCCTGAGGCCCAACCGGAGCAACGAACCCTAGCGATCCCATCGCTCTCGCTTCTCCCTCCCGTTTCTTCCCAGCGCCGCCGCCGCACTCTCCTCGTCCCCCCTCTCGAGGAGTCCCGAACCCCCTCGAACCCTCTCGCCCGAACCCCATCCCATCGATCTCTCTCTCTCCCTCGTTCAATCTCCCGTCGCGCAGCCCTCATCTTCCCCGAGTCCCATCGCTCCTTCGCCCTCGATCCCACAAGACCTCTGCCTCGTCCCGAGCGCAGCCAGCGAGGCCGGCCGCCCCGTCGCCACACCCTCGTCCCGCAGCGGTCGGCGCCCTCCTTCGCCTCCAGAGCTCCAGGCCATGGCCCCGCGACCCTCTTCGCCGGCTGTTCCCGAGCGCCCCTCCTTCCTCCTACGTCGACGCCAGCGCCGCAGCTCCGTCATCCCACATCGCCATGGCCTCCCTCCCAGCGCCAGGAGCAGCGCCAGGGCCTTCTCCTCCGAGCTCCAAGGCCGCGGCCCCCCCTTCTCCAAGCCAGCGACGTCCCTGCGCCTTCTCCCTCCCGCGCCAGGGGACGAGCCTCCGTGCGTCCGCCCCGTCGTCCAGGGCCTCGTCCAGCGCCTCCCTTCGTAGGCCCCAGCGGCCAGAGCCACCGCAGCTCCTTGTGGCCTCCTCTTCGGCGGCTGGTTCCGCGGCGCCTCGCCGTGCTGCTGCCTAGGCCTCGTCTAGCCCCGACAACGCCGGCGACCTCCTTGTTGCTGCTGTGCTTCGTCTGTTTTGCTCGGTGTTTTGTTTTGGGCCAGCAGGTATCCCCGGATCGACAAGTTCCAGGACGTTCCAGGGAGTTAACGAGTACATCTACAGACGCACCCGAACATCTACATAACGAGTACAACTACCGTCGACATGTACACCAACGTGAACGTCTACATCCCCGACGTCCGAGAACGACTACCGTCGCCGAGACCGCAAGTACATCTATGATACGAGAACGCCGACACAAGATGACGCGGCAAGTACCTCTTCGGAAACGGAAACGCCAACATGTACCACTACTTCAACTACCGTCGCCAAGACCCTCAAGTACCTCTACGAACGTGTACCACTACTTCCGCTACCGCCTCGAGAACGACTACTTCCTCTCCGAATGTGAACGCCTTCTTCCTCTACGTCTCGAACCGCCCCGAAACGCACGCTTCGAAGGTATAACGAGACGACCCCGTGGATGACCCGTGTGTTGCTTGTTGTGGTTGTATGAAATGTTTCCCGTGTGTGCTCCGTGCCCGTTTCGACCTTTTGTCGTGCTCCTCGGTTGCCTCGTCGCCGACCCGTGGGAACCCGGTGACGGGATCGCCCCACTTTCATCTCGTTTGACTCGCTCACGCCATCTTTCCTTTTGTACCGGACTCTCGACGAGTTACCGGAACCGATATGATGCGTTGCATCATTTTCGGATCGTTGCCGTGGCACCCTTTCCTTCCACCACGGTGACAAATGCTTCTTATCTCTTCATGTTAATGTTAACTAAATTGCATAAAACTTGGTCATGTCATCCGCATCATGTTAACAACATTCAAATGTTTAATTGTTGTGTGCTTATAATTACTAAACATGCTCATGAGGATTTTCCGGATATGTTGTTGTTATTCTCCGGCCTCATTTAAATTGCCTAGTTAGTGTAGTTTTATTATGCTTCACCTCTTGCCATGTTAAAAACATTTAATCTTGTCTTGTAAATAACGAGAGTCAACTAAATAATTAAAATGTGGTGTTTCGTCAATATGCAACTCGTTGCATATTGAGCTCCACTTAACTTGTAGTATTTGTTTGTGCTTTTGCCATGCCATGCATATTTAAACCGGACATGCATCATGCTTGCTTGTGCATCATGACATGTTTATGATTGTGTGTTTACCGTGTTGTCCTTTCTTTCCGGTTGCTTCTCTTGTTAGCTTCGGTTTCGTTCCGGAGTTGTGAGGCTTCTTCGCTCGACTGTGTTGCTCCGTCTTCTTCGAGGATCCGTTCTTCTCCCTTGTGGAATCCCAGGCAAGATGACCGAACCCGGATACCATTACTATCTTTGCCTATTGCTAGTAGTTCCGCCCTATAGTTTTGCCTCGATGCCCATGTCTTTCTTGTCAGCCTCCTACTTGTAACCATGAACCTGTTTAACCACCCTTCCTATGCAAACCGTTGAATGGCTAAGTACGCTTCGCTCAGCCCCTCTTATAGCATTGCTAGTTGCAGGTGAAGATTGAAGATGCTTGCTTCATGTTGAAGTTTGGTTGGGTTATATCACACTATATATATGCTTAAAATGAAATCATCTATATATTGGCAAGGGTGGAAGGCTAAGCCTTTTGCTTGGTGTTTTGTTCCACTCATGCCGTTAGGAACCGTATAAACCGGTGTTATGTTCCTTGATTATGCATTCCTAACACGGTTGGGGTGTATGGGACCCCCTTGATAAACCGCTAAGTTCTAAGTCTTTTCCAGCAAGTCCCAACATTTGGTACTATTTGCCTCATAATAACAACTTAATTAATTAATTAAAATTGCATAGGGGGTCGCGTCCCCGAGGATTCTTAATTCTACATAGCAGGGGGGGCCAGTGCTGATGGTGTTGGTCCCAAACGGGGAGACCGCGGGGCCACCTTGGGGAAACCCGAGGTATCTGGTATAACCCGTAGGATCACCCATCCGGTCGTGTCCTGAGACTTAGATACGCGCGGCTACTATCAGGGTGTCGACACGCCGGGAGGATTTGCTGGATTAGCCTTACCTTAGTTTGGTTTAACTTGAGCACGGGATTCCGAGACTACTCGGGTCTTCCCACCTATGGAGTTGCGACTCCGCGGATCGTGGGCTTGTAATGGGTCAAGTTGGAACAACCCTGCAGGGTTTGAACTTTCGAAAGCCGTGCCCGCGGTTATGTGGCAGATGGGAGCTTGTTAATATCCGGTTGTAGATAACTTGACACAATGTTCTAATACACTACCAGCGTGTGTACCGTGACTGTCAATTTCCGAATAGGGATTCGGGAGTTGAACACGGTGGGGTTATGTTTGACCGGCTTTAGTTAGGATCACTTCGTGATCATCTCTCGACCGAGGCACTTCTCTTCTCGCTCTCTTTTGCGTAAGTTAGTGCTAGTTGCTGCTGCAGACTCTTGTTGTTCCTTCACCTCTCGTTCTTTCTTCAGCCTTGTCCTCACCCAAGGCTTAAATAGTCGTGTTACCCGGGAACGGGATTGCTGAGTCCTCCGTGGCTCACAGTTACTACCACACCAGATGCAGGTTCAGCCGAGAATGATGCAGGAGCTGGTTCAACTACTTCACTGAGAGCTCAATGAAGATTGTGGCCGTTTGCTTGAGACGTTTTGACGATCAGTAGTGGTTCTTCTACTAGGATTCGATCCTGACCTGTGGCTTTATGTTGTTTTGGTATCTTTCTTTTGATCTTCACCCGTAGTCGGGTTGTGATGTTTTGAATGATGTATTGCTTATGTATTGTATTGTGTGAAGTGGCGAGTGTAAGCCAACTATCTCCTTTTGCAATTTAATCCCTCTTTTACATGAGTCGTGCAAAGATACCAAACTTGAGATCATTCTAGGATGGGCTTATACCTTTAAGTCGTGCCTCGACACGTAGGAGGTATAGTCCCATCCTGGGCATTACAAATATATACTTGCCCTCGAGGCTTAATAATACATCCATCATACATCAAACGATTTCACCAATCCCTCTCTCCATTCTAACATGGCATCAGAGTCCTACTCTGACCGGGATTCTTCATTATCCACTGTGTTCGCCGCGTCTGTGCGGCCCCATTGCTGGCTACCTCGGACGCGCTGGCTGAGGCCCCATTGCTGGCTGCCTCGGCCTTGCCGGTTACCTTGGGTCGGCTGCGTCGGACTCGCGGCTGCATCGTCATCGTCGGCTTCATCTTGGACACTGCCGCCACCAAGCGGTGTCCCGAACCTCGCACGCAATCGGATTGATCACCCGCCCGCCGCCGTGATGCGCCTCATCTACGCCGTGCGACCGACCTGGCCCGTGGGTTGTGCGCGCCTCCGAAAATCCCGTGAAGAATGTCCCGAGTACAACGCGTCTCTCCACCGATCGAGCATCGGGCTGCCGCTGGATTGCCCCGCCGGGCTGTAGCGTCGCCGCCCCATGGTTATCTCCGCAGTTGCACCGATCCGCGTCACCGTTGTGTCATTCCATCGAGCCGTAGTGCCGCGGCCCGCGGTCCACCGCCATCCCGTGGCTAAGCCGACCCCCGCGCCGCCGATGTGTTGCTCCGTCGGGCTGTAGCGAGCGTGGCACGTGATCCACGCCGTCGCCCGAGACTGCCCCCGCGGTTGCACCGACCCGCGCTCCGCCGCTGTGCCGCCCCTTCGGGTCATAGCACCGTGGCCCGCGGTCCCCACCACCGCCTCAAGGTCTTCCCACCGTCGTCCTGACCTGCTCGCCGTTGTTACGTCACCCTTTCGAGCTGTAGCGCTGCGACCCGTGGTCCACTCTGCCGTCAACGCGCGTCGACCTCCCGTGGTGTGACGCCCCCGATTTGACCGTACACTAATCATGCACGCAAATGTGTACGACCAAGATCAGGGACTCACTGAAGATATCACAACACAACTCTAGACACAAATAAAATAATACAAGCTTTATATTACAAGCCAGGGGCCTCGAAGGCTCGAATACATAAGCTCGAATACACAAGAGTCAGCGGAAGCAACAATATCTGAGTACAGACATAAGTTAAACAAGTTTGCCTTAAGAAGGCTAGTACAAAAACAACACGATCGAAAAGTCAAGGCCTCCTGCCTGGGACCTCCTAACTATTCCTGGTCGTCAGCTGTCTCCACGTAGTAGTAGGCTCCGTGGGGGTAGTAGCAGTCATCAAGTGTGTCATCTGGCTCCTGGACTCCACCATCTGGTTGCATCAACCAGCAAGAAGAAAGAAGGGGGAAAGGGGGAGCAAAGCAACCGTGAGTATTCATCCAAAGTACTCGCAAGCAAGGATCTACACTACATATGCATCGGTATCAATGAAAAGGGTAGTATCAGTGGACTAAGCTGCAGAATGCCAAAATAAGAGGGGGAGAAGCTAGCCCTATCGAAGACTAGCATCTTCTGCAAACCACCGTCTTGCAGCAACAAGGGGGGGGGGTTAGAGTAGTATATCATAAGTCATATTTATGTTGTTATTCCAACGCTCTGGGATCCTTTCTCGAGTCCCGAAGCAACATAACCAAACAATGCCTCAGGATCCAGTTCTAGTTGTAGCGATCGGGATACAACTCCAAGTGTCCGTTACCGTAGGACAGGCTATCGATAGATGTTTTCTTCCCTGCAGGGGTGCACCAACTTACCCAACACACTTGCTTAACTCCGGCCGGACACACCATCAGGTCATGCCCGCCCTCGGCCAAACAATACGCCGCAACCCGACCTAGGCTTAATAGAGAGGTCATGCAGCCGGACTAAACCCTATGCCCCCAGGGGTCATGGGCCAATCGCCCCGGGAACTCCTGCACGTTGCGTACGGGGCCGGTGAGTAGACCTAGCAACCTCCTTTAAAAAGGTAGGAGCCTAACCAGTCCAACCCGGCACGCGCCGCTCAGTCGCAATGACGTCAGTTAAGCTTCGGCTGATGCATATGACGCAGAACGCCCATACTATGCCCACGTGATGGTTAGTGCTATCGGGCCAGAGGCCCCTCGGATCAAATATCCAAACCGTTTAGTGTCTTGGGAACGCGCGGTAACGAGTAGAGACTCACGAAAATGTGACCCCATCGCCCCGCCTCGAGAACTTGCGGCAAGGGCGAGTGCCCGGCCACGCCTCGTATTTATCTCGCGGGCACCTTCCAGGTCAACCCGACTACACATCACTCGTAATTAAGCTCGCGCGGGTACCCCTCAGGGTCGACCCGTCTTTAGTAACTAGGTTCAGTGTAAAGTCATAGTAACCATAGTAACTGTGTGTCTGACACCAAAGGAAAACTTGAGGAAATCACCCTCGATGGAATTCCACCTGATGTTTACCGTCAAGGTGAACGAAAGAGGAGTCACCCTCGAGGTCCACTCTTGAGGAGTTGCATGACAGTGTCGTTATCGGGAGTGGAGAAAGAGGAATCACCCTCGATGACCAGAACCGATGAACTAACCTACAAGGTTAACATCAGAAGTGCTGATGAGGTCTCACCCTCGGCACTCGATAGTAACCCAGTATTGTCGAGCAACTAAGGGTAAAGTGATGTGCGGTGCCGGGTCCTGGTCTTCGATCCCGTTGATCGGGTCTTCTGATAATCCAGCGGGGCAGTCGGGACAAGGTAGGGGGTCACTTGTGGATCTCTAACCAGCCTATACTAAGCAGTTTAGTATAAACATGTAAGGTATGAAAGCACATATCAACAACATGCTATGCATCAGAATAGGATCATACAAAAAGCAGTAGCAGTTCTAATGCAAGCATAAGAGAGAAGAGAATGGGTGATATCGAAATGATCAAGGGGGGTTGGCTTGCCTGGTTGCTCTGGCAAGAAGGAGGGGTCGTCAACACCGTAGTCGATCATCGAGGCATCATCGGTCTCGGGGTCTACCGGAGAGAAGAGGGGGGAGAAACAATAAATACAAAGCATACAGATGCAACAAAGAAGCATGACAAGTCAACACGCAGTGCAACGGTGCTCTAACGCGGTGCTACACGGTATTGGCAAAGGGGGGGTAACATCCGAGAAAGTATCCCCGGTGTTCCATGTTTTCGGACAGATGAATCGGAGGGGGAAAGTTGCAGGTTCAGTATGATAGAGATGTGTGGCGGGCGAACGGATCATGTATTCGGATTCGTCTCGTCGTTCTGAGCGATTTTCATATCTAAAACTTTTTCATCCGAGTTACAGATTATTTTATATGATTTTCTAAAGTTTTAACCATTTTTAGAAATTTATTTAATTAATTTAAATCAACATTATCCAGAATAGTAAGTGATGACGTCAGGGTGATGTCAGCGGGGTCAACAGTCAACTTTGACTGGTTGACTGGTCAAAAGGGGCAGTGGGGCCCACTGTCATAGACTAATTTAATTAACCAGGTTTAATTAGACTAATGTGTAATTAGTTTAATTTAACATAATTAATTAGGGTTAATTATCAGGATTAATTAAGTTAATTATTAATTAATTAATTAACTTTTATTTTATTTGTATTGTTTTTATTAAAAACTTTTATTTTTTTAAAGGAGGTCGGGCCTAGTGGTCAGTGGCCCACCCGGGGGCCCAACGGGGCGTGGGTTAACGGGCGGCCGGGCGCCGGGCATTAGCCCGACTCGGCTCTGGCCCAGGCTAGCCGAGGCACGGGCGCGCGGCGCCGGCGAAGGTCGGGGTCGGCCATGAGCGGCCGGCGCCTGGCCGGGGCAAGCGCGGCCGTGAGGCGGAGGCTAGGGGCGGCCCTGCGGAAGAAGGAGCGGTCATGGGCGGCAGAGGCGAGCGAGGCCACGGACGGCGGGGCGAGGGTTGGTTGCGGGGCGCCGGCGGTCAGCGGGGGAGGCGGCAGTGGGACAGGGGCGTGACAGGTGCTGGCTCGTCAGCGGCGGCCAGCAGTGGCCAGCGACGGGAGGGGCCCCGACGGCGAGGTGCGGGGCCGTGGCGAGCGCGCGCAGGGGACGCGGGCTGGGCGGAGTGCGGGGCGAGGCGCAGGCGAGCACACACTCGCCGTGAGCACGGGTGCGAGGCGGTGCGCCGAGCGCGCTGGTTCAGGGGAGGAGAAGGGGGAGGCGGGCGCGGCTCACCAGGAGCCGGACGGGGAGGCAGCGGGCTCGAGGGGGGGTCGGCGGCGGCGACGGCGCGCTCGCGGCTGCAGGTGAGCGACGCGGGTGCATCTGGTGCGTCGGGGCGGTCCGGTGACGACGGTAGAAGACGGCAGTGTCGGGGCGCGCTTGAGGCGAGGCCGGCTTCGGGGCGGCTTTGGGGCGAGGATCAACGACGGGGAGGGGGACCGGGCGACGGGCAGTGTCGGGGTCGCTGGTTGCCCGACCAGATCCACGCGGGGGAGGGAGAGAGAGCTGGGGATCGGGGGAGTGAGGTTGGGCTTAGGGTTCTCGAGGGGGG
>LR738714.1:451217477-451352812 GCA_902687465.1 Secale cereale
GTAGGGGGTTATGGGGGGGGGTGCGGCTGGGCCGGCCTGGCAGCCCAAAGGCCAGCTAGGCCATGGCCTAGCAGGGGAGGGGGGGTTTGTGATTCATTTTTTGTTTGTTTCAATTAGTTAGGACACTTCAAACATTTTGCAAAAATGTTGGCCCGCCACCAATATTAACAAAAGAATATTAGCCACATGATGAACATTTTAGTTTTCATGTTTGAGCAAATTTTGAATTTCACTTATCATTTGAGTTTGAATTTGACTGCAATTTGAAATGGAATATTGACCAAAGTGATTAAGCATTATTTTAGCAAAATGATTAACTTAAACCCAACGGTTACTGTAGCATCATTACACCGGGGTGTTACAACTCTCCTCCTCTAAAAAAAAAATTCTCGTCCCGAGAATTAAGAGGTAGAAGGGAAAAGGTCGGGATACTCTGCCCGAAGATTATCCTCGCGTTCCCAAGTGGCTTCATCTTCAAAATGATTTGACCACTGCACCTTCAAGAACTTGGTGACCTTCCAGCGGGTTCGACGTTCAGCTTCTTCAAGAATGCGGATCGGATGCTCTTTGTAAGTGAGATCATCTTGAACTTCAATCAATTTTGGATCCACTTCACGTTCCGGATCCTTGAAGCAACGACGGAGTTGCGACACGTGAAAGACATTATGGACGTGAGAGAACTGTGGTGGTAACTCCAGTTGATAAGTCACCAGTCCACGACGGGCGAGAATGCGGAAGGGATCAATGTAGCGCGGGGCTAGCTTGCCCTTGACACCGAATCGATGAGTGCCTCTCAAAGGAGTGACACGCAGATAAGCTTGTTCACCAGGTTGATAAGTTGAACCCCAGTGTTTCCGGTCATAGTTGCTCTTTTGGCGAGACTGGGCCGCCTTGAGATTATCCCGGACAATGCGAACCTGCTCTTCAGCTTGTTGAATAATGTCCGGACCAATGAGTGCTCGTTCCCCAGTTTCTGACCAATTCAGAGGGGTTCGGCACTTACGTCCATAAAGCACTTCGAAGGGTGCCATCTTCAAGATGGCTTGATAACTGTTATTATAAGAGAACTCCGCATAAGGGAGGGATTCTTCCCACTTCTTGCCAAAAGAAATAACACAAGCCCGAAGCATGTCTTCAAGAATTTGATTGACTCGCTCGACTTGGCCTTGGGATTGGGGATGATAAGCAGTGCTCCATGTAATATGAGTTCCCATTGCCTCTTGGAAACTATCCCAGAACTTCAAAGTGAAAATACTACCACGATCTAAACTGATCTCTTTCGGAATGCCGTGGAGTGACACAATTCTGGAGATATATAAATTTGCTAATTGACTAGCAGTGATTGTCTCCTTGACTGGCAGAAAGTGAGCAACCTTTGAGAATTGGTCGATGACGACAAAGATAGCATCATTACCTTTATGAGACTTAGGAAGGCCAGTGAGGAAGTCCATCTGAATCTTAACCCGCTTCCATTCAGGAATCGGAAGCGGTTGTAGAAGTCCAGCCGGTTTCTGATGTTCTGCTTTGACGCGACGACAAACGTCACATTCTTCGATATACCGAGCAATGTCTTGCTTCATGTTAGACCACCAGTACTTCTGATGGATGTCTAGATACATCTTGGTACTTCCCGGATGAATAGAGAGAGGGGTGTCATGTGCTTCTTTCATCACCTTCCCAGTCATAAGCTCGAAGCGGGGTACCACTATGCGATCTTTGAAGTACAAGGTCCCATCTTTAGCAAGTGAGAAATCTCTGGATTTCTCTAAGGCAAGATCCTTTTTCATTAGATCAACGTGAGCATCTTTGGCTTGAGCAGACTTAATTGCTTTCAATAGAGTTGGTTCCAAGACAAGGTTATTCAGAGAACCCTGTGGAACTAGTTGAAGGTTCAGCTTGCAGAGCTCTTCATAAAGGCGGGGTTGAGCTTTATGAACCATGTGGTTACTGCAATACGACTTGCGGCTCAGGGTATCGGCCATGACATTAGCCTTGCCTGGGGTATAGGAAATACCCACGTCATAATCTGCTATAGCCTCCATCCACCTTTGTTGGCGGAGGTTTAGATATGGCTGAGTAAACAGATACTTCAGACTCTGATGATCGGTGAAGATCTCACAACGATTACCGAGAAGGTAATGTCGCCACAGCTTCAATAAATAAATAACCGTTGCAAGCTCGAGGTCATGAACTGGGTAGTTTTCTTCGTGAGAACGCACTTGACGAGAGGCATAAGCAATCACCCTGCTCTCTTGCATTAGGACACAGCATAATCCTTGACGTGAAGCATCGCAATATATGACGAAATCCTTCTGAGAATCCGGAGGAGCAAGCACTGGGGCAGAAGTCAGCTTGTCCTTGAGATCCTAGAAACTTTCTTGACATTTGTCTGTCCATTCAAACTTAACGCCTTTGTATAGCAGATTGGTCAGTGGCTTGGCGATCTTGGAGAAGTTCTCAACGAAACGACGGCAGTAGCTGGCGAGTCCGAGAAAGCTTCTGACTTGCTTGACATTCTTGGGAGGGGTCCAGTCAAGAATAGCCTGAACTCGCTCTGGGTTGATGGCAATTCCATCCTTGGAGATCAGATGACCAAGGTAGGTTACTTCGGGTAGCCAGAATTCACACTTAGAATACTTGGCATATAGTTGATGCTCTAGAAGCTTTTCCAGAATAAGACGAAGATGTTCAGCATGTTCTTCTTTATTCTTCGAATATACCAGGATATCATCCAGATATACCACGACGAACTTGTCGAGGTAATCCATGAATATATAGTTCATCAGACGAGAGAATGTCGCTGGAGCATTGGTCAAACCGAAGGACATGACAGTGTACTCGTAAGAACCATAACGAGTGACGAAAGCGGTCTTTGGAATATCCTCTTCACGAACACGGATCTGGTGGTAACCCAACCTCAAGTCGAGTTTAGAGAAAACTGATGAACCAGCCAGTTGATCATATAGATCGTTGATCCAAGGAAGCGGATATTTGTTCTGAATTGTAGCTTGGTTGATAGGACGATAGTCTTGGACCAAACGATTCGTGCCATCCTTCTTCTTCACAAAGAGAGAAGGTGCTCCCCAAGCAGAGGAACTTGGACGGATGAATCCACTGCGAAGAGACTTGTCGATTTCCTCCTTAAGTTCAAGGAGCTCATGAGGTGGCATCTTGTAGGGTCGTTTGGCGATAGGAACGGGGCCTGGTTTCAAGTCGATGACAAATTCAACAGCCCGTGTAGGAGGTATGCCTGTGAGTTCTTCTGGAAAGACATCTTGGAAATTGCGAACGACTGGAATCTTCTCAATGCCCTCAAGAGGTGCTGCGTTCAACGCATTCAAGGCATAAAGTCGTGCCTCGGCATTTTGAACAACTTGAGCATGGTAGCTTACTATCTCATTTGATGGATGTAGGAGATGAACGACTTTGGTGGCGCAAACGATAGAGGTAGTATGTGCTTTCAACCATTCCATCCCCAAAATGAGATCAATATTGGAAGACTCCAATATAATGGGGGAAACATGGAATTCCAACCCTTCAATTTCAACAGGGACGTCGCGACCAATCATGGTAGTTTGACATTGGCCCACAGGGGTGCGTACCACTATCAGAGTGTTCATGGGCTCGCATCGAATGTCGTGTGCGTAAGAAATTTTTTCTGACATGAATGAATGTGATGCTCCTGAATCGAATAACACAGAAGCTGGTACTGAGTTCACGAGAAGAGTACCCATCACAGTAGCAGGCTGTTCTAGAGCTTCATTCAGATCAACGTGGTTAGCCTGACCACGACCATAAGGTCTGGCATTTTTATTGTGGGGCTGATTGTTACGGCCAGCTGTAGGGAGGGCCAGCTGGTTCTTGCTCTGACTGCAATCCCTAGCACGATGACCTCGATGGCCACATCTGAAGCACAAATCACCATTGGGATTGGGAGCAGCAGCTCGGGGTGGTGAAGTCCGGAGAGGCTGCCTTGATAGTGGAGGGGGCAGACGCGGAGCAACATAGGATGGTCTTGGAGCAGGAGCAATTGGACGATACATGTTGTGGGGGATCCAAATCCGATGCTTCTGTGCGGACGGACCCGAAGATGAGCCAGCGTCACGGTTGCGCCTGAGGGATCCCTGGTGTTCCTGAAGACCAGTCTCAACCTGAATAGCCTTGTTCACCAAGGTGGCGAAGTCGGCAAAGTCATGAGCGAGAAGTGCTAGCTTGATATTAGGGTGAAGTCCATCACAGAACTTTTCTTGTCTGCGAGCATCAGTAGCAATGTCTTCTTCAGCGTAGCGGGACAAGTCCAAGAATTCACGCTGATAAGCATCTACAGACTTCCTGCCTTGGATGAGGTTGCGAAACTCTCGCTTCTTCCTGTCCATGATTCTCTGAGGAATGAAGCGGGCACGGAAGGCGGCTTGGAAATCCGACCAAGTGATGACCGTCCCAGCAAGTAGGGTACGCCTGTGGCTGTCCCACCATTGAGTAGCGGGGCCCTTCAGATAGTATGCCGCGAAGGTGACATAGTTGGCAGGGGCTACATCAGCAGACTCTAGTTCGAAAGCGATGTCACGGAGCCAGTCATCAGCATCCAGTGGTTGAGTTGAGCTGCGGTAGACGATAGGGTTGAGTCGCGCAAAGTCTTGCAGAGTTACTGGGGCTGGCTGCTGATTCATATTTGGGCGAGGAAACTGAGCCACCACTCCTTCCATGAACTGGCGATTCAGCTCAAACTGTTGCATCATTCCTGCCACGAATTCAGGCGGTGGTGGAGCGTTGCCACCATGGCCACGACCACCTGGTCTAACCATCCTGCTAACAAGTAACAGGGGGTAGTTCAGCATTGAGTATTTGCAAAGACAAGGAATTATTCATTATCTAACATGTAGAATGAACAAGGTTCGACGGGTACCACATAGTAGTCGGCAAGACAGAGAGGGTACTCATTCAAAATACTAACCTAAGGAATAACTATGGCTTATCCAACTTTGGGGTGAATGTGGTCACAGGATCCTAATGTTAGAGTTAGTAAATTCGTTTAACCCGAATAGAAGAGAGTTCAGAGCCCCAGAGTATAGACGAGGAGTAAAAGATCCTAATACCACCCAATTGGCGACGTGGGCCCGTAAGCCACACAGCCATGTTAGTAAAACAATTTTTTAAAGACTAGACTCAACTTCGGCCATGGAGTTGGAAAGGGGGGGTTCCTACAGGCATTCGGCTCTGATACAAACTTGTGACGCCCTCGATTTGACCGTACACTAATCATGCACGCAAATGTGTACGACCAAGATCAGGGACTCACTGAAGATATCACAACACAACTCTAGACACAAATAAAATAATACAAGCTTTATATTACAAGCCAGGGGCCTCGAAGGCTCGAATACATAAGCTCGAATACACAAGAGTCAGTGGAAGCAACAATATCTGAGTACAGACATAAGTTAAACAAGTTTGCCTTAAGAAGGCTAGCACAAAAACAACACGATCGAAAAGTCAAGGCCTCCTGCCTGGGACCTCCTAACTATTCCTGGTCGTCAGCTGTCTCCACGTAGTAGTAGGCTCCGTGGGGGTAGTAGCAGTCATCAAGTGTGGCATCTGGCTCCTGGACTCCACCATCTGGTTGCATCAACCAGCAAGAAGAAAGAAGGGGGAAAAGGGGGAGCAAAGCAACCGTGAGTACTCATCCAAAGTACTCGCAAGCAAGGATCTACACTACATATGCATCGGTATCAATGAAAAGGGTAGTATCTGTGGACTAAGCTGCAGAATGCCAGAATAAGAGGGGCAGAAGCTAGCCCTATCGAAGACTAGCATCTTCTGCAAACAACCGTCTTGCAGCAACAAGGGGGGGGGGGTAGAGTAGTATATAATAAGTCATATTTATGTTGTTGTTCCAACGCTCCGGGATCCTTTTTCGACTCCCGAAGCAACATAACCAAACAATGCCTCAGCATCCAGTTCTAGTTGTAGCGATCGGGATACAACTCCAAGTGTCCGTTACCGTAGGACAGGCTATCGATAGATGTTTTCTTCCCTGCAGGGGTGCACCAACTTAGCCAACACGCTTGCTTAACTCCGGCCGGACACACCATCAGGTCATGCCCGCCCTCGGCCAAACAATACGCCGCAACCCGACCTAGGCATAATAGAGAGGTCATGCACGCCGGACTAAACCCTATGCCCCCAGGGGTCATGGGCCAATCGCCTCGGGAACTCCTGTACGTTGCGTACGCGGCCGGTGAGCAGACCTAGCAACCTCCTTTAAAAAGGTAGGAGCCTAACCAGTCCAACCCGGCGCGCGCCGCTCAGTCGCAATGACGTCAGTTAAGCTTCAGCTGATGCATACGACGCAGAACGCCCATACTATGCCCACGTGATGGTTAGTGCTATCACGCCAGAGGCCCCTCGGATCAAATATCCAAACCGTTTAGTGTCTTGGGAACGCGCGGTAACGAGTAGAGACTCACGAAAATGTGACCCCATCGCCCCGTCTCGAGAACTTGCGGCAAGGGCGAGTGCCCGGCCACGCCTCGTATTTATCTCGCGGGCACCTTCCAGGTCAACCCGACTACACATCACTCGCAATTAAGCTCACGCGGGTACCCCTCATGGTCGACCCGTCTTTAGTAACCAGGTTCAGTGTAAAGTCATAGTAACCATAGTAACTGTGTGTCTGACACCAAAGGAAAACCTGAGGAAATCACCCTCGATGGAATTCCACCTGATGTTTATCGACAAGGTGAACGAAAGAGGAGTCACCCACGAGGTCCACTCTTGAGGAGTTGCATGACAGTGTCGTTATCGGGAGTGGAGAAAGAAGAATAACCCTCGATGACCACAACCGATGAACTAACCTACAAGGTTAACATCAGAAGTGCTGATGAGGTCTCACCCTCGGCACTCGATAGTAACCCAGTAGTGTCGTGCAACTAAGGGGAAAGTGATGTGCGGTGCCGGGTCCTGGTCTTCTTTCCCGTTGATCGGGTCTTCTGATAATCCAGCGGGGCAGTGTAGACAAGGTAGGGGGTCACTGGTGGATCTCTAACCAGCCTATACTAAGCAGTTTAGTATAAACATGTAAGGTATGAAAGTAGATATCAACAACAGGCTATGCATCAGAATAGGATCATACAAAAAGCAGTAGCAGTTCTAATGCAAGCATAAGAGAGTAGAGAATGGGTGATATCGGAATGATCAAGGGGGGTCGGCTTGCCTGGTTGCTCTGGCAAGAAGGAGGGGTCGTCAACACCGTAGTCGATCACCGGGGCATCATCAGTCTCGGGGTCTACCGGAGAGAAGGGGGGAGAAACAATAAATACAAAGCATACAGATGCAACAAAGAAGCATGACAAGTCAACACGCAGTGCTAGGGTGCTCTAATGCGGTGATACACGGTATTGGCAAAGGGGGGGTAACATCCGCGAAAGTATCCCCGGTGTTCCGTGTTTTCGGACAAATGAATCGGAGGGGGAAAGTTGCAGGTTCAGTACGATAGAGATGTGTGGCGGGTGGACGGATCATGTATTCGGATTCGTCTCGTCGTTCTGAGCGATTTTCATATATAAAACTTTTTCATCCGAGTTACAGATTATTTTATATGATTTTCTTAAGTTTTAATCATTTTTCGAAATTTATTTAATTAATTTAAATCAACATTATACAAAATAGTAAGTGATGACGTCAGCATGATGTCAGGGTGATGTTAGTGGGGTCAACAGTCAACTTTGACTGGTTGACTGGTCAAAAGGGGCAGTGGGGCCCACTGTCATAAACTAATTTAATTAACTAGGTTTAATTAGACTAATGTGTAATTAGTTTAATTAAACATAATTAATTAGGGTTAATTATCAGGATTAATTAAGTTAATTATTAATTATTATTATTATTATTATTATTATTTTGGTTTTTTTTTTTAAACTTTTATTTTTTTGAAGGAGGTCGGGCCCAGTGGTCAGTGGCCCACCCGGGGGCCTAACGGGGCGTGGGTTAACGGGCGGCCGGGCGCCGGGCATTAGCCCGACTCGGCTCTGGCCCAGGCCAGCCGAGGCACGGGCGCGCGGCCAAGGAAGCGGCGCGCGGCGCCGGCGAAGGTCGTCGCGGGCAGGCGCTGGGGCGGGGTCGGCCATGAGCGGCCGGCGCCTGGCCGGGGCAAGCGCGGCCATGAGGCGAAGGCTAGGGGCAGCCCTGCAGAAGGAGGAGCGATCGGGGGCGGCAGAGGCGAGCGAGGCCACGGACGGCGGGGCGAGGGTTGGCTGCGGGGCGCCGGCGGTCAGCGGCGGAGGCGGCAGTGGGACGGGGGCGTGACAGGTGCTGGCTCGTCAGCGGCGGCCAGCAGTGGCCAGCGGCGGGTGGGGCCCGGCGGCGAGGTACGGGGCCGTGACGAGCGCGTGCGCGGGACGCGGGCTGGGCGGAGTGCGGGGCGAGGCGCAGGCGAGCACGCACTCTCCGCGAGAACGGGTACGAGGCGGTGCGCCGAGCGCGCCGGGTCAGGGGAGGAGAAGGGGGAGGCGGGCGCGGCTCACCAGGAGCCGGACGGGGAGGCAGCGGGCTCGAGGGGGGTCGGCGGCGGCGACGGCGCACCCGCGGCTGCAGGTGAGCGGCACGGGTGTATCGGGTGTGTCGGGGCGGTCCGGTGACGACGGTAGAAGACGGCAGTGTCGGGGCGCGCTTGAGGCGAGGCCGGCTTCGGGGCGAGGATCAACGACGGGGAGGGGGACCGGGCGACGGGCAGTGTCGGGGTCGCTGGTTGCCCGACCAGATCCACGCGGGGAGGGAGAGAGATGTGGGGAGCGGGGGAGTGAGGTTGGGCTTAGGGTTCTCGAGGGGGTGCAGGGGGTTATGGGGGGGGTGCGGCTGGGCCGGCCTGGCAGCCCAAAGGCCAGCTAGGCCATGGCCTAGCAGGGGAGGGGGGGTCTCTGGTTCATTTTTTTGTTTGTTTCAATTAGTTAGGACACTTCAAACATTTTGCAAAAATGTTGGCCCGCCACCAATATTAACAAAAGAATATTTTCCACTTGATGAACATTTTAGTTTTCATGTTTGAGCAAATTTTGAATTTCACTTATCATTTGAGTTTGAATTTGACTGCAATTTGAAATGGAATATTGACCAAGGTGATTAAGCACTATTTTAGCAAATTGATTAACTTAAACCCAACGGTTACTGTAGCATCATTACACCGGGGTGTTACACGTGGTATGCGTCGCGCCATCTCCTTCGGCATGGAACCACCACCGCCCGCGCCGGTCTTCATCATGTTGTTGGGTTCTTCGCCTACTCCGAGCACCGCCGCCGCGCTCCTAAACTAGCCGTTGTTGGGAAATGTTGCATGGAAAATAAAAAAATTATACGCATATGCAAGATCTATCCATGGAGATACATAGCAACGAGAGTGGAGAGTGTGTCTACGCACCCTCGTAGACCATAACCAGAAGCGTTTATTAACGCGGTTGATGTAGTCGAACTTCTTCGTGACCCAACCGATCTACTTCCTCCGTTACTAAATATTTGTCTTTTTAGAGATTTCAAGGAGTGACTACATACGAAGCAAAATGAGTGAAGTTACACTCTAAATACATCTACATACATCCGTATGTTATAGTACATTTGAAATGTCTAGAAAGACAAACATTTGGGAACGGAGGGAGTAGTACTGAACGTATAGCACCTCCGCGTTCAACACGCGTTCAGCTCGGTGACGTCCTCGCCTTCTTGATCCAGCAAGACGATCGAAGTAGTAGATGAGTTCCGGCAGCACGACGGCACAGTGACGATGATGGTGATGCTATCTCCACAAGGCTTCGCCTAAGCACTACAAAAACATGACCGAGGGACGAAACTATGGAGAGGGACGCCACACACGGCTAAGAGATTGTTGTGGGCTATGTGTGGCGCCCCCTCCCACATATATATAGGTGGGGGAGAGGGGAGGCAGCCAGGCGGTGCCCAAGTGGGGCCGAATCCCACTTGGGCTCCTGCCCTAGCCGCCCCCTGCCATAGTCCCTAAGAGGGGGAAGGAAAGATGAGGAGAGGAAGGCAGGGGGAGGACGACTCCTCCCTTTCCTTCCCTCCTCTAGGCCGGCCACCATAGAGGGGCGCACCAACCCCTTGTGGGCTGGTGTGCTCCCCTCACTTGACCCATAAGGCCCATATACTTCACAGGGCTTCCCGGATCCCCTTCCGGTGACCCGATGACTACCCGGTCCCTCCCGAAACTCTTCTGGTGTCCAAATATCATCGTCCTATATATCGATCTTTACCTCCGGAGCTCCTTGTCATGTCCGTGATCACCAAATCATATTACTCATATAACACTATATCGTCATCGAACGTTAAGCGTGCCGACCCTACGAGTTCGAGAACTATGTAGACATGACCGAGACACTTCTCCGTTCAATAACCGATAGTGGAACATGGATGCCCATATTGGTTCATACATATTCTACAAAGATCTTTATCGATCGAACTGTTATGTCAACATGCGTAATTCCCTTTGTCCATCGGTATGTTACTTGCCCGAGATTCGATTGTCAATATCTCCATACCTAGTTCAATCTCATTAATGGCATGTCTCTTTACTCGTTCCGTAATACATAATCTCATAACTAACTCCTTACTCATTTTGCTTGCAAGCTTCTTGTGATGTGTATTACCGACAGGGCCCAGAGATACCTCTCCGATACACTGAGTGACAAATCCTAATCTCAATCCATGCCAACTCAATAGACACCTTCGAAAATACCTGTAGAGCATTTTATGATCACCCAGTTACGTTGTGACATTTGATAGCACACAAGATATTCCTTCGGTATCCAGGAGTTGCATGATCTCATAGTCGAAGGAATATGTATTTGACATTAAGAAAACTATAGCAATAAACTGAATGACCAAGTGCAAAGCTAATGGATGAGTCTTGTCCATCACATAATTCTCCTAATGATGTGATCTCGTTATCAATTGACAACTCATGTCTATGGTTAGGAAACCTTAACCATCTTCGATCAACGAGTTAGTCTAGTAGAGGCTTACTAGGAACACGATATTTGTTTATGTATTCACACATGTATTTAAGTTTCCGATCAATACAATTCTAGCATGAATAATAAACCTTTATCATGAATAAGGAAATATAAAATAATAACAAATATATTATTGCCTCTAAGGCATATTTCCGTCAATCTCCCACTTGCACTAGAGTCAATAATCTACATTACATTGTAATGAATCTAACACCCATGGAGTCTTGGTGCTGATCATGTTTTGCCTGCGAAAGAGGCTTAGTCAATGGGTCTGCCACATTCAGATCCGTATGTACTTTGCAAATTTCTAAGTCTCCATCCTTGACCTTTTCATGAATGGAGTTGGGCCGTCTCTTGATGTGTTTTGCTCTCTTGTGAAACATGGATTCATTCGGCAAGGCAATTGCTCTAGTGTTGTCACTGGACCTGATGCACTAGGTATTACACCTAGATCGGATATGAACCCCTTCATCCAGACTTCTTCATGTGTTGCTTCCTAAGCAGCTATATACTCCGCTTCACATGTAGATCCCGCTACGACGCTCTGCTTGGAACTGCACCAACTGACAGCTCCACTGTTCAATATAAATACATATACGGTCTGAGACTTAGAGTCATCCGGATCTGTGTCTAAGCTAGCATTGATGTAACCCTTTACGACGAGCTCTTCCTCACCTCCATAAATGAGAAACATATCCTTGGTCCTTTTTAGGTACTTCGAGATCTTCTTAACCGATGTCCAGTGATCCACTCCTGGATTACTTTGGTACCTCACAGCCAAACTTATGGCAAGACACACATCAGGTCTTATACACATCATATCATACATGATAGAACCCAGGGCTAAGGCATAGAGAATGACTTCCTTTTTCTCTCTATCTTCTGCAGTGGTCGGGCTTTGAGTCTGACTCAATTTCACACCTTGTAACACATGTAAGAACCCTTTCTTTGACTAATCCATTTTGAACTTCTTCAAAACTTTGTCAAGGTATGTGCTTTGTGAAAGTCCTATTAAGCATCTTGATCTATCTCTATAGATCTTGATGCCCAATATATAAGCAGCTTCACCGAGGTCTTTCATTGAAAAATTATTATTCAAGTATCCTTTTATGCTATCCAGAAATTCTATATCATTTCCAATCAACAATTTGTCATCCACATATAATATTAGAAATGCTACAGAGCTTCCACTCACTTTCTTGTAAATACAGGCTTCACCGTAAGTCTGTATAAAACTATATGCTTTGATCACCTCATCAAAGCGTATATTCCAACTCCGAGATGCTTACACCAGTCCATAGATGGATCGCTGAAGTTTGCACACTTTGTTAGCACCTTTAGGACCGACAAAACCTTCTGGTTGCATCATATACAACTATTCTTTTAGAAATCCATCAAGGAATGTAGTTTTGACATCCATTTGCCAGATTTCATAATCATAAAATGCAGCAATTGCTAACATGATCCGGACAGACTTAAGCATCGCTACGGGTGAGAAAGTCTCATCTTAGTCAACTCCTTGAACTTGTCGAAAACCTTTTGCTGCAAGTCAAGCTTTGTAGACAGTAAAATTACCATCAACGTTAGTCTTCTTATTGAGATCCATTTATTCTCTATGGCTTGCCGATCATCGGGCAAGACCACCAAAGTCCGCACTTTGTTCTCATACATAGATCCTATCTCAGATTTCATGGCCTCAAGCCATATTTCGGAATCTAGGCTCATCATAGCTTCTTCATAGTTCGAAGGTTTGCCGTTGTCTAACAACATGACTTCTAGGTCAGGATTACTGTACCACTCTTGTGTGGTACGTCTTTTGGTCGACCTTCGAGGTTCAGTAGTAACTTGATCCGAAGTTTCATGATCATTATCATTTGCTTCTTCTCTAGTTGGTGTAGTCATCACGGGAACGATTTTCTCCGATATGCTACTTTCCAATTCGAGAGAAGGTACAATTACCCCATCAAGTTCTACTTTCCTCCCACTCACTTCTTTCGAGAGAAACTCCTTCTCTAGAAAGGACCCATTCTTAGCAACAAAGATCTTGCCTTTGAATTAGTGGTAGAAGGTGTACCTAATTGTTTCTTTAGGGTATCCTATGAAGACGCACTTCTCCGATTTGGGTTCGAGCATATCAGGCTGAAGCCTTCTGACATAAGTGTCGCAACCCCAAACTTTAGAAATGACAACTTTGGTTTCTTGCCAAACCATAGTTCATACGGTGTCGTCTCAACGGCTTTAGACGGTTCCCTATTTAACGTGAATGTGGTTGTCTCTAATGCATAAACCCAAAATGATAAAGGCAAATCGGTAAGAGAGATCATAGAACGCACCATATCTAATAGAGTACGGTTAAGACATTCAGACACACCATTACGCTATGGTGTTCCAAGTGGTGTGAGTTGTGAAACTATTCCACATTGTTTTAAATGAAGGCCAAAATCGTAACTCAAATATTTGCCTCCGCGATCAGATCGTAGAAACATTATTTTCTTGTTATGATGATTTTCCATTTCAGTCTGAAATTCTTTGAACTTTTGAAATGTTCCAGACTTGTGTTTCATCAAGTAGATATATCCATACCTACTTAAATCATCTGTGAAGGTAAGAAAATAACGATACCTGCCGCGTGCTTCAATACTCATCGGACCGCATACATCGGTATGTATTATTTACAATTAGTCGTTAGCTCGCTCCATTGTTCCGAAGAACTGAGTTTTTGTCATCTTGCCCATGAGGCATGGTTCGCAAGTATCAAATGATTCATAATCAATTGATTCCAAAAGTACATCCGCATAGAGTTTCCTCATGCGCTTTACATCAATGTGACCTAAACGGCAGTGCCACAAATATGTTGCACTATCAACTTTGCATCATTTGGCATCAATATTATGAATATGTGTATCACTACGATCGAGATTAAATAAGAATAGACCATTCCTCAAGGGTGCATGACCATAAAATATATTACTCATATAAACAGAACAACCATTATTTTCCGACTTAAATGAATAACCGTCTCGCATTAAACAATATCCAGATATAATGTTCATGCTCAACACAGACACCAAATAATTATTATTTAGGTCTAAAACTAATCCCGAGGGTAGATGTAGAGGTAGCGTGCCGACGGCGATCACATCGACCTTGGAACCACTCCCGACGTACATTTTTATCTCGCCCTTAGCCAATCTTCGTTTATTCTGCAGCTCTTGTTTCAAGTTACAAATATGAGCAACCGAACCAGTATCAAATACCCAGGCGCTACTACGAGCACTAGTGAGGAACACATTAATAACATGTATATCAAATATACCTTTGCTCAGTTTGCCATCCTTCTTATCCGCCAAATACTTGGGGCAGTTCCGCCTCCAGTGACCACTTCCTTTGCAGTAGAAGCACTCAGTTTCAGGCTTATGTCCAGCTTTGGGCTTCTTCACAGGAGCGGCAACTTGTTTGCCGTTCTTCTTGAAGTTCCCTTTCTTTCCTTTGCCCTTTTTCTTGAAACTAGTTGTCTTGTTAACCATCAACACTTGATGATCCTTCTTGATTTCTACCTCCGCCAATTTCAGCATCGCGAAGAGCTCGGGAATTGTTTCTCCATCCCTTGAATATTATAGTTCATCACAAAGCCTTTGTAGCTTGGTGGCAGTGATTGAAGAACTCTGTCAATAAGACTCTCAACTAGAATATCAATTCCCAGCTGAGTCAGGTGGTTATGATAGCCAGACATTTTGAGTATGTGTTCACTGACAAAACTATTCTCCTCCATCTTTCTGTTATAGAACTTGTTGGAGACTTCATATCTCTCAATCCGGGCATTAGCTTGAAATATCAATTTCATCTCCTGGAACATCTCATATGCTCCATGACGTTCAAAACATTTTTGAAGTCCCGGTTCTAAGCCGTAAAGCATGGCACACAGAACTATCGAGTAGTCATTAGATCGAGCTTGCCAGACGTTCATAACATCTACATCAGCTCCTGCAGCAGCCTTGTCACCTAGAGGTGCATCAATGGCATAATTCTTCTATGCAGCAATGAGGATAGTCCTCAAGTTACGGACCGAGTCCGTGTAGTTGCTACCATCATCTTTCAACTTAGCTTTCTCTAGGAACGCATTAAAATTTAGGGGAATGGTAGCACGGGCCATTGATCTACAACATAGATATGCAAAACTATTATGACTAAGTTCATGATAAGTTCAATTAATCAAATTACTAATGAAATCTAAGGGAGTTATGTACTAAGGGGTCCTCGGGGCGATGGCCCATTGGATTTGGGCTAGACTCGTGAAGCCGTATAGCGACAGAAGATCCATGAAGCCATGGTGTGCCCTTCAAGTCAAGGATAGGCATGATCTCTCTACCTCTTGTTGTAATCAATCCCTGTAACCCTAACCCTACCGGTGTCTATATAAACCGAGGGTTATATTATTTAGGGCCAGAGCTACATCCAACACCTCACCACCTTAGGGTTTAGCTTATGCTGATCTCGATGTAGATCCACTCTGTAACCGCATTACACATCCAATATAATCAAGCAGAACATGGGGTATTATGTCTTTGAGAGGGCCCGAACCTGGGTAAACAGCGTGTTCATCGTCCCTTGTCCCCCATTGATCCAAGATCCACAGCTTGGGACCCCCTACCCAGAGGTCTGCTGGTTTTGACACCGACATTGGTGCTTTCATTGAGAGTTCCACTGTTGAATCACCGAAAGGATCGATGGCTCAGACGATCGCTGGAGACCCCACCCGTGCCGAGGGCTTCCCCGTCCCTGGTCAGCTCTTCGTGTTCGGTGGCATATTATTACACGCCAATCCCACTCGTCGCTTCGACCAGATCGAAGGCTTCGCCCCCATGGAGGGACCCGCCGGCTTGGGGGCATCAAGCCGGGGGCAATAAACCCAAAAGAATCAAGTGTCTCTCATAGTCCGGCCTTGAAGCCTGACTCCGACAGACCGTCCACAAGATCCCCCGCCGAATCGCCTGAGTGTTCGGCACCCCGATGTGCCTAGCCGGCAGACCACCTGGCAAGTTTATTCTGCGCAATGGGCCTCTCCGTTATCAGGCCCACTGCCTATGACCGGGTCGGTTTTAAACCCAACGACCAAGAAATCGACACCCCTCTAGTCACACACCTTGTCACCACCGTCGACGAGGTCCAGGAGGGGCCACAACCTTATAAGCTAAAAACGGTGTACACTCGAGTCTGTAGCTTGGAGTCAGACACCAGCCTAGAAATATGTTCGGACTTGAGCCCTAAAGCATGATCCAACCTCGGGCCGCTCCAGCCGCACATTATTTTGGATCCGAAACCTGCGCGATCAGGACCGGCCGCAACTCAACCTCCTATCGAGGATAGTCCGGGTCCGCCGCAGGCAGGAATCCCCAAAATTTTCCCACCCACCCCCATATGGAATACTCCTCGGATGCGGGAAATCCGGACATATGGGACCTCATGTATGTCAAAGAGCTGCCAAATGAGACAATCCATCATTATTGGGCTAGATTTCTCCTTGTGAAAAACAGGATGGCGTCTTGCTGCGACAAAGAGGTGATCAAAGCTTTCCAGTTCACCTGTAAGGACAAGGGCCTTTTGAACACCCTCGCTCATCGCTGAGTTCAAAGCTTCACCGAACTATCAGGCATGGTATGCAAATATTTCGCCATGGAAAACACGAGGAGGGCGCAACAAATGAACATGGGGCCACCACCCGCCGCGCGGCACAGAAAGGCTCACGTCAAATGAGCATACACACATCAGTCGCCTGAGCGCGAACTTGACGAAAAGAAAACTAGACCTAGATCAGTCCTAGACGATTTGATGGATAAACCATGCCCAATACACTCGGTCTTGCTAGACGTAAACCCAACCCACAGACTTCGAGCCTGTTGGGTGGCGAGACAAGTGGCCAAACATGGCGATTCAATTTGGGCCTTACACCTCTAGATAACCAGTATGTAGATTCACCACAGGACCACAATGTCCTTACGGTCTACTAGATGTTCGCCTCAAACAATAAAAGTAAAAAGGCTCTTCGAGAGCTCAGCCAAATATATCAACGAGAAGGACGAGCCAAGTACTCGTAGCAACCACGCACCGGCCGCACTGTTCCTCGACCCCATTGTCGACGGTTTTCGGCTGACTAAAGTACCGATGGACGGAGGCAGCAGCCTCAACCTCATCTATGAGGATACTCTCGACAAGATGCAGTTCAACAGATCTCGCAACAAATGCAGTCACACCACATTCTGAGGTATAATACCCGGTAGGGAAGCACGCTGCTCGGGACGCATAACCCTGGACGTTGTGTTTGGCACACCCGATAACTAAAGATCCGAACCCCTGCTATTTCACATTGTGCCCTTCCACAGCAGATACCACGCCCTGATAGGACGCGAGGCATTCTTGAGATTTCAGGCCATACCACATTACGGGTATATGAAACTCAAAATGCGAGGGGCCAACAGGGTAATCTCACTTAAAAGCGACCCGGGCAAAGCCTTGCGAGCCGAAAACAAGACGGTATCCCTCGCCCTAGAGGCACTATCGGAAGCCCTTGCAGCCGAAGAGTTGACAACACCACGCACTACAGTCACACGGATCATGTGGTCCTCAGTAAAAGACAAAAATCCACATCATTCAAGCCAACAGATGAAATAGTCAAATTTCAAGTGCACCCAACAAATCCCAATAAAATGGCATCCATAGGAGCACAACTCGACCCCATAGTCGACGAGGCGCTAAGAACATTCCTACGTGAAAACTGGGAAATATTCACTTGGCACCTCTCAGACATGTCAGGAATCCCACACAGACCGGCAAAGCACAACCTAACCATCTTAAAAGGTTTCAAGCCGGTGAAACAGACTCCACGCCGATTTTCCGAACCCAAACGACAAGCCATGGGCGAAGAGCTCGCAAAACTACTGGAGGCCGGATTCATCTGTGAGATCAAGCACCCTGAGTGGTTAGCAAATCTGGTTATGGTACCCAAGAAGGACAAGTCCTGGTGGCTCTATGTCGATTTTAAAGACCTTAACAAGGCCGGTGCTTCCTCGCTACTTTCCCGAGGTGCGTTGGTGTTTCCCTTAAAGAGGAAAGGAGATGCAACAAGAGTGAAGTAAGTATTTCCCTCAGTTTTTAGAACCAAGGTATCAATCCAGTAGGAGATCACACACAAGTCGCCAAATACCTGCACAAACAATCAAACAACTTGCACCCAACGCTATAAAGGGGTTGTCAATCCCTTCTAGGTTATTTGCAAAAGTGAGATCCGATAGAGATAACTGAACAAGTAAAGTAAATATTTTTGGGTTTTTGGTTTATAGATTGAAAAGTAAAAGATTGCAAAATAGTAGATCGAAAACTTATAAGATGTAAAAGAGACCCGGGGGCCATAGATTTCACTAGAGGCTTCTCTCATGATAGCAAGTATTACGGTGGGTGAACAAATTACTGTCAAGCAATTGATAGAAAAGAGAATAATTATAACGATATATATGGCAATGATCATGAATATAGGCATTACATCCGTGACAAGTAGATCGACTCCTGCCTGCATCTACTACTATTACTCCACACATCGATCGTTATCCAGCATGCATCTAGTGTATTAAGTTCATAAAAATAGAGTAACGCATTAGGTAAGATGACATGATGTAGATGAATTAACTCAAGCAATATGATGAAAAACACATCTTTTTATCCTCGATGGCAACAATACAATACGTGTCATGTCCCTTTCTGTCATTGGGATTGAGCACCACAAGATCGGACCCAAAGCAAAGAAGTTCTCCCACTGCAAGAAAAATTAATCTAGTTGGCCAAACCAAATCGATAGTTAAAAGAGAATCACTAAGATATCAAATCATGCGTATAAGAATTCAGAGAAGACTCAAATATTATTGATAGATAATCTCATCATAAACCCACAATTCATCGGATCTTGACAAACACACCGCAAAAGAAGATTACATCGGATAGATCTCCAAGAACAATGAGGCGAACATGCTATTGAAGAACAACGAGAGAGAAGAAACCATCTAGCTACTAGCTATGCGCCCGTAGGTCTGTGGTAAACTACTCACACTTCATCGGAAGGGCAATGGTGTTGACGTAGATGCCCTCCGTGGTTGATTCCCCCTCTGGCAGAGTACCGTCAAAGGCCTCCAGATGGGATCTCGCGAGAACAGAGAGTTGCGGCGGTGGAAAATTGGTTTTGATTGCCCCCTAGGGTGTCTGGAACATTTGGGAATTTATAGGCGAAAGAGGTCGGTCAAGGGACGCTCGAGGGGCCCACAAGGTAGGGGGCGCGCCCTACCCCCCCGGGAGCGCCCTCCACCCTTGTGGCCGCCTCGACGCTCCCCTGGCGTGTACTCGAAGTCCATCTGATGTCTTCTGGTCCAAGGAAAAACTCTGTAGTTTCATTCCGTTTGGACTCCTTTTGATATTCCTCTTCTGCAAAACTCAAAAACAAGGAAAAAACAGAAACTGGCACTGGCTCTAGGATAATAGGTTAGTCCCAAAAATCCTATAAAATAGCATATAAATGCATATAAAATATCCAAGATAGATAATATAATAGCATGGAACAATCAAAAATTATAGATACGTTGGAGACGTATCAAGCATCCCCAAGTTTAATTTCTGCTCGTCCTCGAGTAGGTAAATGATAAAAAACAGAATTTTTGATGTGGAAGGCTACCCAACATAGACTCAAAACAAAAGTTTATCAATATCAAAACAATAATATTTTCAAGCATACCTGAAAGTAATCTACGAAGCTTCAAAAATAACATGGCTAAAGAAAGTTATCCCTACAAAATCATATAGTCATTTATGCTCCCTCTTTTAACACAAAGTAAAAAATCATGCCTACCCCGGTATCAATCAAGCAAAAAAATTCCTACTTTAACATTCTTAAACCTTTTCAACTCTTCACGCAATACATGAGTGTGAGCCATGGATATAGCACTATGGGTGGCATAGAAGGTGGTAATAGACAAAAGGAGGGAGAAAGTCTCACATCGACTAGGCAAATCAATGGACTATGGATATGTCCATTAATCGATATCAATGTGAGTGAGTAGGGATTGCCATGTAAGGGATGCACTAGAGCTATAAGTGTATGAAAGCTCAGAAAAGACAACTAGTGGGTGTGCATCAACTTGCTTGCTCATGAAGACCTAGGGCATTTGAGGAAGCCCATCGTTGGAATATACAAGCCAAGTTCTATAATGAAAAGTTCCCACTAGTGATATATGAAAGTGACAATATAGGAGATTCTCTATCATGAAAAACATTGTGCTACTTTGAAGCACAAGTGTGGGAAAGGATAGTAACATTGTTCGTTCTCTCTTTATTTTTATTTTTTTGTAGTCTCCTCTTTTTTTGGAGACCCTTTCTCTTCTTTTTATAAGACTCATTTGGCCTTATTATTGATAACCTCACATGGGACAATGTTCTAATAATGATGATCATCACACTTTTATTTACTTACAACTCGATATTACAACTCGATGCTAGAACAAAAATATGACTCTATATGAATGCCTCCGGCAGTGTACCGGTATGTGAAATGACCAAGAGTGACATGTATGAAAAATATGAGCGGTGGCTTTGCCACAAATACTATGTCAACTACATGATCATGCAAAGCAATATGACAATGATGAAGCGTGTCATAATAAACGGAACGGTGGAGTTAGATGGCAATATATCTTGGAATGGCTATCAAAATGCCATAATAGGCAGGTATGGTGGCTGTTTTGAGGAAGGTATAAGGAGGGTTTATGAACCGGCAAAAGTTGCGCGGCACTAGAGTGGCTAGCAAGGTGGAAGGGTAAGAGTGCGTATAATCCATGGACTCAACATTAGTCATAAAGAACTCACATACTTATTGTAAAAAAAATTATTACCCCTTGAAGCAAAGTACTACGATGAATGCTGCTAGGGGGGAGGTTGGTAGGAGTTAACCATCGAGCGCCCCCGATCTTCACGCAAAGACAAACACTCAAAATACAAAGTGCTCCGATTCGGTTACATAGTTAGGAGGCCATACGTGCATGCTACGGGAATCACAAACTTTAACACAATTATTTCTTTAACCTCACAAACTACCACTAGCATGACTCTAATATTACCATCTTAACATCTCAAAACAATTACAAGGAGTCAAACTTCACATAGTATTTAATGCTCTTTATATAAAGGTTTTTATTATATCTCCTTTGGGTGTCTATCATATTAGGACTAATTTCATAACCCAAGCAAATTACCATGTTTTTTCTAAAGGACTCTCAAAATGATATAAGTGAAGCAAGAGAGTTCAACAATTTCTATAAAATAAAACCACCTCCATGCTCTAAAAAGATATAAGTGAAGCACTAGAGCAAAATTGCCTAGCTCAAAAGATATAAGTGAGGCGTATAGAGTATTCTAATAAATCACGATTGAAGTGTGTACCTCTCAAAACGTGTGTACAACAAGGATGATTGTGAAAAACTAAAAAGAAAAGACTCATATCATACAAGATGCTCCAAGCAAAACACATATCATGTAGTGAATAAAAATATAGCCTCAAGTAAAGTTACCGATGGATGAAGACGAAAGAGGGGATGCCTTCCCGGGGCATCCCCAAGCTTAGGATCTTGGCCATCCTTGAATTTTACTTTGGTGTGCCTTGGGCATCCCCAAGCTTAGGCTTTTGCCACTCTTTATTCCATAGTCCATCAAATCCTTACCCAAAACTTGAAAACTTCACAACACAAAATTCAACAGAAAATCTCGTGAGCTCCGTTAGTAAAACAAAGCAAATAACCACTCAAGGTACTGTTGTGATCTTATTATAATTTTATATTGGTGTAATATCTATTGTATTAAAACTTTTCCATGGTTCATACCCCCGATACTAGCCATAGATGCATCAAAATAAGTAAACAACACATAAAAAACAGAATCTGTCAAAAACAAAACAGTGTGTAGCAATCTGAAAACTTCGCATACCTCTGTAACTCTAAAACTTCTGAAAAATTTAGATGACGTGTGGAATTTGCATATACATTTTGTGTAAATATTTCAGAGGTTTCGACGTTCTAGGGAATTATCGAATTTTCTGCACTGGACATAAAAGTTTTTGTTTTTCAGCAAAATCAAATCAATGATCACCGGAAGACATCACAAAGGTCTTACCCTGGCTCAAATACTAATTAAAACACCAAAAGATAATTACTCCAGAAGTAATAATATGTAAAACTTGCAAAACAAAACCAAAAAGTAAAAAAGCAAAAATAAAATTGGGTTGCCTCCCAACAAGCACTATTGTTTAACGCCCTTGGCTAGGCATAAAACGGCAAACATATATAGGTATTATCATCTTTGGTATGCAATCCATAGGTAGCTCTCATAATAGATTCATAAGGCAATTTAATTTTCTTTCTTGGAAAGTGTTCCATGCCCTTCCTTAATGGAAATTGAAATCTAATGTTTCCTTCTTTCATATCAATAATTGCACCAATTGTTCTAAGGAAAGGTCTACCAAGAATAATAGGACATGTAGGATTGCAATCTATATCAAGAACAATGAAATCTACGAGCACATAATTCCTATTTGCAACAATACGAATATCATTAATCCTTCCCATAGGTTTCTTAATAGTGGAATCCGCAAGATGTAAATTTAAAGAACACTCTACAATTTCACGGAATCCTAGCACATCACTTAAAGTTTTTGGAATCATAGAAACGCTAGCACCCAAATCACACAAAGCATGGCACTCATAATCTTTAATCGTGGTTTTAATAGTGTGTTCCCATTCATCATAAAAGTTTCTAGGGATAGAAACTTCTAATTCAAGCTTTTCTTCAAAAGATTGCATCATAGCATCAACGATATGTTTAGTAAAAGCTTTTTTTGATTATAAGCATGAGGGGAATTCAACATGGATTGCAGCAAGGAAATACAATCTATTAAAGAACAATTGTCATAATTAAATTCCTTGAGATCCAATCTAGTGGGTTCATCACTACTTATAGTTTTGACCTCAATAATCCCACTTTTATCAATTTTTGCATCAAGATCTAAAAACTCCGAATTATTGGGATGCCCTTTAGCTAAAGTTAACTCATCTCCAGTCCCATATTTATCAAGATTTATATTAGAAAACAAAGATTCAGTAGGAGTCACATCAATCACTTTAAGATCTCCATCATGATTTTCACGGGAACTAAAAGAAAACGCTTTCACAAATAAATCTCGTGTAGCACGCATCTTAGCGGTTCTTTCTTTGCAGTCATCTATGAAAATTCTCATAGCTTTGAGAGACTCACTGATATCATGCTTAGGTGGAATAGATCTAAGTTTCAAAGAATCAACATCAAGAGAGATTCTATCCACGTTCCTAGCCAAATCATCAATCTTAAACAATTTTTCTTAAATCATAGCATTAAAGCTCTTTTGTCAAATCATAAATTCTTTAACACTATTCTCAAAATTAGAGGGCATATTATTATAATTTCATAAGAATTGTTGTAGGAATTTCCATAATTATTGGAGGAATTACTAGGAAAATGCCTAGGATTAAAATTTCCTCTATAAGCATTGTTACCCAAATTGTTCCTACCAACAAAATTCACATCCATAGATTCATTAGTATTTTCAATCATATGGGTTAAGGGCATATCATTAGGATAAACATTAGTACCCTTGCTAGCAAACAATTTCATAAGTTCATCCATCTTTCCACTCAAAACATTAATCTCTTCAATTGCATGCACTTTTTTACTAGTGGAAGATTTTTCGGTATGCCATTGAGAATAGTTAACCATTATATTATTTAGGAGTTTAGTAGCTTATCCTAAAGTGATTTCCATAAAAGTACCTCCCACGCCCGAATCTAAAATATTTCTAGAAGGAAAGTTCAATTCGGCATTTTTTGGTATAATCATCCAGAAATTCAAACCATGTGTGGGACAATTTCTTATCATAAGTTTCATCATCTCCCAAGATTGTGCAACATGCTCATGATCAAGTTGTTTAAAATTCATAATATCGTTCCTAAGGGAGAAGATCTTAGTGGGAGAAAATACTTGGCAATAAAAGAATCTTTGCACTTATTCCGTGAATCAATACTATTTTTAGGCAAAGATGAAAACCAAGTTTTTGCCCGATCTCGTAGTGAAAACGGGAATAGATTTAATTTAAAAAGATCATTATCTACATCTCTTTTCTTTTGCATATAGCACAAATCAACAAACTTATTTAGATGAGATGCGGCATCTTCACGAAGGCCAAAAAATTGATCTTTCATAACTAGATTCAATAAAGCAGCATTGATTTCACAATATTACACATTAGTAGCGGGAGCAATCGGAGTGTTTATAAAATAATTATTATTGGTGTTGGAAAAGTCACATAATTTGGTATTTTCTTGAGCCATCGTGACAAAGCAAGCAATCCAACACACAAGTACACATAAAGCAAGCGAACACGATGAAAGAAGGGCGAAGAAAAGGCAAATATTTCGAAAATCATTTTAGAAGTGGGGGAGAGGAAAACGAGAGGTGAATGGAAAATAATGTAAATACAAGAGATGAGAGTTTAATGAAGGGTACTTGGTGGGTCTTGACTTGGCGTAGATCTCCCCGGCAACAGCGCCAGAAATGTTTTGCTTCATCGCTACTTTCCCGAGGTGCGTTGGTGTTTCCACTAAAGAGGAAAGGGGATGCAGCAAGAGTTAAGTAAGTATTTCTCTCAGTTTTTGAGAACCAATGTATCAATCTAGTAGGAGATCACACACAATTCGCCAAATAACTGCACAAACAATCAAACAACTTGCACCCAACGCTATAAAGGGGTTGTCAATCCCTTCTAGATTATTTGCAAAAGTGAGATCCGATAGAGATACATGAACAAGTAAAGTAAATATTTTTGGGTTTTTGGTTTATAGATTGAAAAGTAAAAGATTGCAAAATAGTAGATCAGAAACTTATAAGATGTAAAGGAGACCCGGGGGCCATAGATTTCACTAGAGGCTTCTCTCATGATAGCAAGTATTACGATGGGTGAACAAATTACTGTCAAGCAATTGATAGAAAAGCAAATAATTATAACCATATCTATGGCAATGATCATGAATATAGGCATCACGTCCGTGACAAGTAGACCGATTCCTGCCTGCATCTACTACTATTACTCCACACATCGACCCCTATCCAGCATGTGTCTAGTGTATTAAGTTCATAAAAACAGAGTAACGCATTAGGTAAGATGACATGATGTAGAGGAATTAACTCAAGAAATATTATGAAAACCCCATCTTTTTATCCTTGATGGCAACAATACAATATGTGTCATTTCCCTTTCTGTCACTAGGATTGAGCACCGCAAGATCGAACCCCAAGCAAAGCACTTCTCCCATTGCAAGAAAAATCAATCTAGTTGGCCAAACCAAACCGATAGTTCAAAGAGAATTACTAAGATATCAAATCACGCGTATAAGAATTCAGAGAAGACTCAAATATTATTCATAGATAATCTGATCATAAACCCACAATTCATCGGATCTTGACAAACACACCGCAAAAGAAGATTACATCGGATATATCTCCAAGAACAACGAGGAGAACATGGTATTGAAGAACAATGAGAGAGAAGAAGCCATCTATTTACTAGCTATGGACCCGTAGATCTGTGGTAAACTACTCACACTTCATCGGAAGGGCAATGGTGTTGATGTAGATGCCCTCCGTGGTTGATTCCCCCTCCGACAGAGTACCGGAAATGGCCTCCAGATGGGATCTTGCGAGAACGGAGAGTTGCGGCGGTGGAAAAGTGGTTTTGATCGCCCCCCTAGGGTTTCTGGAATATTTGGGAATTTATAGGTGAAAGAGGTCGGTTAGGGGACGCTCGAGGGACCCATAAGGTAGGGGGCGCGCCCTACCCCCTGGACGTGCCCTCCACCCTTGTAGCCGCCTCGACGCTCCCCTGGCCTGTACTCCAAGTCCATCTGATGTCTTCTGGTCCAAGAAAAATCTCCATAAAGTTTTGACCCGTTTGGACTCCATTTGATATTCCTTTTCTCCGAAACTCAAAAACAAGGAAAAAACAGAAAATGGCACTGGGCACTAGGTTAATAAGTTAGTCCACAAAATCATATAAAATAGCATATAAATGCATATAAAACTTCGAAGATAGATAATATAATAGCATGGAACAATCAAAAATTATAGATACGTTGGAGACGTATCAGCCTACCCTAAGGACCCTTTCCCCTTGCCAAGAATAGACCAGATCATCGACGCCACCGCCGGACACGAGTCCCTATGCTTCCTTACCGCATACTCCGGATACCACCAAATTAAGATGAAGGAGTCCGACCAGGCGGCAACCTCATTCATCACTCCTTACGGGCACTTCCGCTTCAACACCATGTCGTTCGGGCTGAAAAACGCAGGAGCCACATACCAGCGCATGATTTAAGCATGCCTCGAAAACCAATTCAGCAGAACGGTCGAGTCATACGTGGACGACGTGGTTGTCAAAACCAAAAACATCGACCAACTAATAGACGACCTCCGCCAAACCTTCGACAACTTGCGAGCTTATGATATACGGCTCAACCCGAAAAAATGCGTCTTCGGGGTCCCTGCCGAAAAGTTGCTCGGATTCATCGTTTCCCATAGAGGAAGCGAGGCCAACCCGACCAAAATTAGAGCACTATCCCAGATCGCAATACCAACAGAGCTCAAGCACGTTCAGAAGTTGGCCGGATGTGTGGCAGCTTTGAGCCGTTTCATATCTCGCCTCAGAGAAAAGGCGCTCCCACTGTATAGACTACTCAAAAAGACCAAGAACTTCCAATGGACAGACTAAGCAACTACGGCGCTCGAGGAGATTAAAACACTTCTCGCTGGTAACCCTATCCTAGCTGCACCTATGTGGGGACCCCGACTCATAAGTGGTGACACTGAATGCACGTGTATAGTGAACCCAGAGATCAATGCTCACTGAACACACAGAAGCTGAATAACAAGAGTCTTACATCCATACATACTGTATTACACAAATAGGACCATTATGGTCAAGTCTTGAGTATATCGTTGCAACGGAAATCTTCAATAACAACTTGGACCCATGCCATCTTCCATAACCCTACAGGCATTCTGACTGGGAAGCGTCCTAGCTCGCATGTTCGTCACCAAGAAATCTTCATCATATCATGTTCTCTCACGCATGACCAATAAAATAACCAGTGGCAAGCCAATGAGTACTTTGAATGTACTCGCAAGCAACCCAAGTGTGAAGACAGAATAATTATGCAAGGCTCTACTGCTAAATTGGCAGTTTTGCGGAAAGCTAGTTTTACATATGCAAGTATGATCAACATATAATAAGGGCATGCATGTATCTGCAACAAGTATCCGGAGGTTACAGACATCAACATCGAGAAAGAGTTATGAACAACACTTGCTCAAGCTCATCGTGACTTTCTCATAGTCACGTCAACAGATTTACCAAACCGTGTTGTTTCCCTCACACACACACACACACACACACACCGGGTTTCGCAAACATTGGACGTAGGCCAAGAGCGGTTACCCAACTGTCCTTGACCATGGACACGGCTATTCAAATAGTTTTACACTCTGCAGAGGTTGCACACTTTACCCACAAGATCCGGGGAACTTCCATGTCATCCACGACCTGCGGTACCTCAAGTACCCGGGGTAAGCACCCGATCACTATCTTTCCCTAGACGACACTAACATGGAGTTTACTCGATTGGTAGCAACCCCCGTGCCCAACATTTCACATCATAAGATTGTGGAGCCTCGCTCCCATATTCATCACATACCACTGGCACGGGGTACCAACGGTGTGTCCGGTGCCTTGCAAAAATAGTCATGGCCACCTATCCAAGCACGACCCCATCCCGAGAGTGACCTCGTGTCACTCCCGTCACTAGTAATGCGGGCACCATGCTAGTACCGGCCTAGGTAATCAATAATGCCCTTTCCCATATAAGTGTAGAGTGGTTGCGCATGTAAGGTTGGAATAACGGTCGCAACTTAAACCAATCCGTTTACAAAACAACACACACACTTGCCTCGGTACACCACTTCGTCATCAAGTGGTTACCCAACTCATCATCTCCCTCGGGCATGAGTGGCACCCGACGGGGTTTTTGAAAAGTCTTCTAAAAGTACTCTGCCTCCATCACCATGCATATCCCCGTCCCATTTGCGTATCTACTACTACAACATTATATCTACTCCCACCCACATAACCCTCATAGGAAGGTAGGGTCATGCTTGATGCAAGTTTCAATAGTAAAGTAACGAAGGTACCAACCAAAGTGGTCACCACCTCTACATGATTCCGATGCATAGATAATAAGGTGCTATGAGACATGCATAAAAAGGTTTCTCGAACATGGTCAAAGGGCTTCTTGCCTTGTCCTTTCGAGTCTTTAAAGCTTCTGGTCCATTTCCAAGTACTTTGTTTATTTCGTGAACTAACTATGGAAACAATCAAAATAAGCAACACAACATGGCAAAAATAAAAGTGCTCTAAAAATAGGAGTTGGACTTTTCTAGGATACCTCTGGTCATATGAAAAATGACCAAGGTAGTTTCATTGGAGTATGATCAGTGGATGGTTTGGAACATTTCAATATGAGGTAATCAGGGGATTTGTGGATTTGCAAGAAATGTACAGAAGAATTATTTTGAAAATGGTCAGAGGCACCTATCTAACAAGGAATGATTTTAGAAGTAGCTAGGAGTTGGTTTCACTTGATTTGGAGTTCAAATGAATTTCCTAGGATTTTGCAAAGTTGACAAATATGAAGAAATGACTCATTATTTTGTGGGGTACAAAAAGTATTAGGAAAAATGTCCCAAAACTAAGTTTTGGTATAACAAGCATCTAGGAATTTGAACCATTGCATTTGGATCAACTTTGAGCTCTCTGTGATTTTCTAAAGTTTATCACAGAAATAGAAAAATAGGATTTGATAAATATTTGTGAAGAAAAAGTCTCTGAAAAAATGTGCATGTTGCACCAGCAGGTAGATCATGATTTTAGAAACTACTAGAAATTTGAATCATCAAATGTGGAGTTCATTTGAATGATTTATGGATTTTACAAGTTTACTGGAAAAAGAAAAAGAAAAAGGAAAAGGGTTCATACCCTTATACTGCGCACATGGCGGCGGATAGACAGTGGGCCGGCCTAGCGGCTCAGCTGTGCAGGCAGAAGTGGTGACGTCGAAGGCGTACTGCGGGAAGGCGCCACCCAGCGGGGCAAGCGAATCGGCCCGAAGCCGTTTCCACTTAACCCGACTGGTGGGCCGGCTCGGTCGCCTCTGCCGCTGACGGGCGGGCCCCTCCTGCCAGCTGGCGGGGCGGTTGTCCTCTACCTCCCACTCGAGGCAGAGCAGGGGAGGCAGAGCGCACGCCGGCGCTCGTCCGGCGATAGCCGGCGCCTCCGGCCGTCTCCCGTGGCGCTCTGCCTATGGGCGAGCTCAGCGCGGAGCGGCGCATCCACTGGTGCAGGTCACTGCCGCCGGAGGGGGCCGAGGTGACCGTAGCTTGACGGTGGCGGGGGAGGTCGTCGGCCATCCGTGGCCCTCGGCGTTCAAGCATCCCTGCGACGGTTCGAGGAGGTGGGGAGGTTCGCCGGACCACGGGGAGCCTCTGCGTGGTGGAAAGGGAGGGAGGTGAGCTCAGGACAGCATGAATTTTGGCGATGGACGGCGGCTCGGCTTCGGCCTTGGAGGTGGATGGGGGCACGGGAGGAAGAATGGCGCGGCCCGGGGGGCGTACGGGAGAGAGAGAGAGAGCCCATGGAGCAGCGAGGGGGCTCGGGGGAGGCCTTATATAGGTGGGCAACGGTCCACCGAGGACTCGTGGGCCGGCGAGCTAGTTGCCATCGCTGCAAGCCACGGGGGCGTGCGTGGGCGTGTCCGGGGTGTTTGTAGGGGTGGTCTACGCCCATAGGAAGGGAGAGAAGGAGCGGGGATGCGCCAGGGCAGCGCGCTTGTGAGCGTGCTCATTGGAGCTCTCGGTGACCACAATGCGCGTGCGGGCAGGGGCCGGAGAGAGAGAGAGGAAGAAGGGGGCCGACCAGCTGCCGTGTCCCGGACGTCGAGGTGGCCTTGGGGGACACGATCCCAATGCCCTAGGCTATCGGGTGCCTCGGGCAGGACGCGGCTACAGTGCGCGAGCACACTGTAGCACGCTCCAAAGCGCCTGTATGGCCGGCATGGCCATGTCCTCACCGCTCTGGACGCGTCCACTTTGTCCAATGGTGTCTAGGGGGTCAGGGGAGGAGTAAAGAAGTGGGTTGTGGCCTTGGATGCCATGGAGGGCCACTGGAGTGAGGAGGGAGGTGAGAAAAGAGGAGAATGCTACTGTCCAGAAGGGTAAATGGGGTTTTACCTCCCCCCCCCCCCCCTCAATCATTGATCTGAGGAGGGGAAGGAGTTCCTGGGTGATCAGGTTCACCTGTAGTAAGAATTAGAGGTAAAGGGGAATAGTGAAAGGGGTCAAAACAGTGGTTTTGGAAAAATGGCAGAAGGTGTTTGATGCAAATTTGGGCAAGCAAATTAACTCCACTTGACATGAGGCTTAACAGGATCAAATGACATATAGAAATAGGGTATTTCACCAAGTTTGAGCTCATTTGAAGAAACTTGCCAATGTAACTTTGGTGAACCCTAGAAATCAACATAAATGGATTTTTCATGATTAGGTCAAGCAAATCATCCCTCCTTGATGCACCACTTGGTGTAGTGTCCTCATTTGGGGTTTTGATCATGTCCACAAAACTTGAGGCTCCAAGTAAGAAGTTGGCAATGTAGAGTTGTTCAAATTTGGATCTGGTCAGAAAGGGTTTTGGGGCACTTAGATCAAGTTATGCTCCTCCAATACTTGTGCCACTTGTCATAGATGCATATTTACATCATTTGAGCATGTGTACCAAGTTTGAGAGCATTTGGATAAGTTTGTCAATGTAAAGTTGCTCAAACTTCAAAATGGACAGAAATGGTTTTGAGGGGATTAGATAATGTTTTCTTGATCTTCAAGGCATGAGGCTTTGTAAGATCATCAAGTATGTCATATTTGACATGATAGAATTTCCCTGGAATTTTTGGAGAATATCTCCTTTGTAAATATTTTAAAAGCTTGAAATATCTAAAAAGGGGTTTGGAAGGATTTGCCCAATATTTTGAACATGACCATGTGTTGAAACTCTTATATATGGACAATATATGTCCTATGAGTTTCCCTGAATTTTGAAAAACATTTTTGAAATAGTTAAATAATTTTTACCTATTAAAGACCATTTCTGGCCTAAAGAAAAAGCCTTTAAATAAAATAGGAAAATAACTTTTAAAATTATACTTTTGTGGTTTATGGGAGTCTTATACCTAATAGGATTCAAATATACTTTTTGAAGGATTTTTCACACCCTAAATGAGGTACTTGCTGTACAAATCTCAATTCAGGGGTTTTTGGAAAACTAATTTTAGAAATGAATATTTGGCCAAAATATTTTTATAAGAAAATACCATACTGGTCTATACACATGGCATGATCATTGGGAAAAGGTTTTGGATCAAGGAGATGAAGTGTAAGAGTTGGATGATTTATTTGATTTTTAGAGCACTAGCAAACAACAAATAGAAAACCAATCAAGCAAGGTCAAAAACACTCAAAGTTTTTGTCAAACCACATTTTAGCATGATTATTAGCTTAAGTGTAGTGGCATGAAAATCAGGGTGTGACAACCTAGCATCGGTGAGCCCATGCTACTATACATTTCAGCCACCAATCAGGTGGTCAGCACGGTGCTCGTCGTGGAGCGGGAGTCTGAGGGCCACAAGTTCCAAATCTAGAAGTCGATCTATTATGGGTCCGAAGTGCTTACGCCATGCAAAGTACGATACCCACACTATCAAAAGATAGCCTATACAGATTTTTTGGCGTCCCGAAAGCTACGACACTATTTTCAAGAATGTTCGGTCACAGTGGCATCAGAGGTTCCCTTGAATGATATAATCAGCAACAGGGACACCATGGGCCGCATCACCAAATGGTCCATCGAGCTCCTTCCTTTCGAAATAACATACAAACCACGCCGAGCTATTAAATCTTAGGTGCTGGCCAGCCAAACTACCCCGGGAATACAATACATATTCGCACTGGACGGTGTATTTCAACGGCTCAAAAATGTTAGCCGGACTGGGGGCTGGGTTAATCCTAATATCCCCTACTGGTGACACTATTCGGTACGTTCTACAAATAATGTACATGGACTCCAACAACGCAGCCGAATATGAAGCGCTACTACATGGTCTTCAGATGGCCACATCAATGGGGGTGCAACGCCTTGAAGTAAGGGGAGATTCAAACCTAGTGATCTCTCAAGTCAACGGCGAATTCGAGGCCAACGACCACAAAATGGCGGCGTACAGAAACACAGTCCTCTGGATATCGACACGGTTCAAGGGCCTAGAATTCCACCATGTCTCTAGAGACATCAATCAAGCCGCGGACGTCCTCGCTCGCATGGGCGCCAAGCGCGACCCGGTTCCGATAAACACTTTCCTCGAGTGGCTCTTCAAGCCCTCCGTAGTATGGCAGGATGATGACGTTGGTGCGCTAATTAATGAGCCCACTCACAATGTTTCCCTAAAAAACAAACCTGATGATCACATCATCGGTGTCTCCGCACTCGAGGAAACACCTCCCGCCCACGAAATCATGGCCGTAATCACCCCCAGGATAGAACCTCTGCTCGCCTACCTCATGCGGCAATAGCTCCTGGAGGATCAGACGGAGGCACAATGTATAGTCCCGCACTCTAAAGCGTACAAGGTCCATGAGGGCAAACTCTATAAAAATAGCACCACGGGAATCTTACAAAGTGCATCTCTGAAGAAGAGGGGCAGCAGCTCTTGGCGGAAATACACATGGGCATGGGCGGCCACCACACGGCAGCTCGGGCCTTGGTCTGCAAGGCTTTCCGAGCAGGATTCTTCTGGCCTACCGCCCGTGAGGATGCCTAGACATTAGTCCAACATTGTGTTGGATGCCAGCTATCCCCAAATCAAAGCCACATGCCCCCTTACAGCTCTTCGGACGATGCCGATAACATGGCCCTTCATGGTCTGGGGACTCGACATGGTCGGGCCACTCAAAGGGGGCAGAAAGAAAAAGAAGTACCTATTGGTCATGGTCGACAAATTCACCAAGTGGATTGAGGCAAGGCCCGTCACTTCGGTAGAATCCGGACCAGTCATCGACTTCTTATCTGACGTTGTACATCATTATGGTGCCCCCCATAATATAATTACCGATAACGGTACAAATTTCACCACCCAGGAAGTCAAATACTGGTGCGATAAAATGGGCATTAAGCTCGACTACGCTTCGGTGTACCACCCCACAGACCAATGGACATGTAAAATGGGCATGCCCGAATTCTTCCTCTAATCTTCTCTTCTCTCATTTCCTTTCTTCTAGTTCTCTATTAATGAAAAGAGAAGGGAGGGAGAGAGAGCACAGCAGCCTAGCCGGCCACTTGGGCCTCCTGCAACCTAACCCACTTACCAGGCCAACCTCCCTAGGCCCAACTCTTGCGCCTCCACATAACCCTAGCCGCACCCAGTGCCGACCAATTCCCTCCCTCTCCCTCCGTCCTCCTCCCGCTTGCTCCGCCAGAGAGGAGCGAGAGCCCCTTGCTCGATCCCACTCGCCCGCGCCTAAGGCTCCTCGTCGCCTCCGCCGCATCGCTCGCAACCACACCGCCTGATCCCCTCTCAGCCTCCCGCGCGCCTCCCTCTGCTCCCGCCTCCCCGCCGCCCGGGTTCCTCCTGCACCTGTCGCCCGCCATGGCCACCCCTCCGGCCACCTTTGCTGCTGCTCTGCCTCGACCTCCGCTCCAACAAAGACCGCGCAAGGCTGCCGCTCCGGTCAAGCCCCTCGACGGATCCGGCGACCTCCGCCAGTCCCCGCCGTCCTTCTCCTCCGTCACGCGATTCTTCCTCGTTACCTCCCGACCTCCCACCTACCTACTCACTAGCGCCATGGCCTCTGCTCCAACCCCTTCCTCGCCGATGCTATGGTCGGGTGGATCCCCTGCCTATCACTTGGTTGCTGCCCCGTGCACCTCCAAATGTCTTGATGCCTTCTATCACGTGCTACGACAAGTCCAGGAACCGCTTTGTATGGCCAAGTACCGTGAGACCAAAGATCTTTGTTGCGCCAAGTCCCTCTCTGACAAAACTACCACTACCGTCGCCGGAGACCCGTGTACCACAAGCGGCAAGTTCGACTACCGTCGCCATGGATCCAACAAGACCAAGTGTACAACTACCATCAACCCCGAAGACCTTGGATTCGTCAAGTCCATCTTCGGAACGTGTACAACTACCATCTCCGTGTACCACTACTTCCACTACAACCGTCCCGAGAACGTCTACTTCCTCTACTTTGCACGAACTCGAACCGCTCCGAAAATGCAGGTTTCAAAGGTATAACCGCCGAGATGATGACACATGGACGAATGCATGTGTTGTATGAGATGCTCGCGATTGCACCGTGCCCGACTTCTTTCGTGCACGACCCTCGTATGCCTTGCCGAAGACATGTGGGAACCAAGTATCCGGGAGCACCCCACCATCTTTGCATGACACGCTCACATCGACCCTTTCTTTTGCACCGACCTCTCAACGAACTACCGGAACCGATATGTTGTCGTGGCATCATTTTCGGATTAGTTGTCGTGGCACCCTTTGTTTCCGCCATGGTGACCAAATGCTCCTTATAATGCTCATGTAAACTTTTGACTAAAATTGTATATAACTTGAATATGTCATCCACATCATGATAACAACATTTAAAATGTTTAAAAATTGTTGTTTGCATAAAAATTTCTAAATGACATGTGGGGATTTTCCGGAATTATTGTTTGTTGATTCCGGCCCCATTTAAATTGTTTAGATAGTGTAGTTTTATTATGCTTCACCTCTTGCCATGTTACCCCTTGCCATGTTAAGAACATTCAAACTTGTTGGGTTCATAAACGAGATCAACCTAAATATGTGAATGTCGCGATTCGTCAATATGCAACTCGTTGCATATTGAGCTCCACTGATTTATTGTTTGTTGCACTTTGCCATGCCGTGCATATTTAAACCGGACATGCATCATCCTTGGTTGTGCATCATGCCATGCTTATGCTTGTGTGTTTACCATGTTTAATTCGCTTTGAATAAAACTCCTCTAGTAAGGCCCAACTTTGGTTTTACCATTTTCCTAACAACGAAAACTTGCATAGGGACCGGCTAGCACCCGAGGACTTAATTAACAACTTGGGCCAGTGCTCCTCATGAGTGTTGGTCCAAACTAGTGTGTAGGGTCACCCCTTGGCAACTTGGGGTATTTTGGCACATATACGCGTCGCTTATCTGATCGTGGCCTGAGACGAGATACGCGCGGCTCCTGTCAGGGTGTTGGCATGTCGAGAGGTCTTGGTGGACTTGTTTTACCATTGTCGAAATATCTTGTGCACCGGGATTCCGAGTCTGATCGGGTTGTCCCCAAGATGGAGGTTTTACCTCTGTTGATCGTGAGAGCTTGTGATGGGCTAAGTTGGGACACCCCTGTAGGGTTATGATCTTTCGAAAGTCGTGCCCGCGGTTATGTGGTGGATTGGAGTTTGTTGATATCTGGTTGTAGATAACTTGACACAAAAACTCAATAAAATACACTACCTGTGTGAGTAGCCATGATGGTATCTTTTCGAGGGAGTTCGGGAAGAGAACACGGCGGGGTTATGAATGACTCATAGGTAGACAGGATCACTTAGTGATCATTACTAGTTACGAACGTTGTCGTAGCTTCTCATCTCACTCTAAAAGTTCGTAAGCTAGCCACCTCATATATGCTTAGCGCTTGCTGCAACCCCACTTTTTACCTTCTCCACACCTAAAAGCTTTGGTAGTTTTGATACCCGGGAACAAGATTGCTGATTCCTCATGGCTCACAGATTACTACACAAACAGGTGCAGGTATAGCTGAGTTTGATGCAAGAGAGGAGCAAGAGCTCCAATGGGAGTTTGATGAAGAGTGTGGGCGTATGTACGTGACATACCCCGATGATCAGTAGTGGTTCCTACTAGGGCCGATCGGGCATAACATGGGTGGTTATCTTTTCATTTGGTTCCATCCGTAGTCGGACTCTGTGTGTACTCTGGATGAATGTATGAATATTTTCATCATTGTGTGATGTGGCGAGTGTAAGCCAACAATTTATCTTTATCTTCCTTGTTCATTACATGGGATTGTGTGAAGATAACACTCTTGCGACAAAACCAAATTGCGGTTATGCCTCTAAGTCGTGCCCCGACACATGGGAGATATAGCCGCATCTTGGGCGTTATAGGACTACTCCTAACTGATCAACCGTATACACATAATTTTATGGTATACGATGCGGAAGTTGTTCTCCCATGCGACCTCATCCATGACGCGCCTAGAGTGCGCATGTACGAAGAAAAGGAAGCCGAGTTGGATCGGTAGGATGACTTGAACGCTCTTGAAGGGGAACATAATATAGTTCGGGCTCGACCCACGCTTTATCAGCAACAAGCATGGCACTACCAAAATTGTGAAGTCCGGGCGAAGACACAACATGGGCGACCTCATCCTCCGGCTCCCCAAAAAGCAGAAGAATAAACTCTCGCCCAAATGGGAGGTACAAGCCGATGGCCGGTTAAGACAACATTCTTAAAAAATAAAAATGTGGATCGAGCCCCGACAATGTAAAGTCCATAGATACATAGAATTGACAAAACTACTCCTGATCGACATTGTCTATCAAATGGTCTAAAGCACAATCTTGCTGAGAATAGCGAGCGGCGGGCGTCACATATTCGTACACCTAATTAAGGGGTATCTCTTGACTATCAGGGCCCGCTAGTCCAGCTCGAGCCATATGCTCTGAATCCAGCTTGGTGTAACGGGTCCTTACAATTGCCCAGGCCTCGTGCGCTCCCTCTTGTAAAGCCGAGATCTTCCACAATTCAAATTGTCGTCGGGCTCCTTTAAAGCGTTCGGCCAGTTCACCCATACTCTGCGGCGCATCCGATGGCCATAACGCCTTGACCATGCTCTTCATGGCCTTCCGAGCCTTCTCATGAGCCTGGGTTAGTTCCTTTAAAAGGTTCCCACCATAGGAACTGACCTCTTCCTCGGGCCGCCTAGTTAGAAGGCCTAAACACAAGGTATGGCATATCGTTATTAACACATTATGATGATCACACCAATGGTCAGGCAAATTCGATACTCACGAGATATGCCGCCTTTGAGTTTTTGGTTCTCCTCCAAGGCTTGTGCCAGTTGAGATTTCCAAACCTCAATTTCCCTGGCTTTCTGTTGATTCTCTGCCTTGAGCTCATTTTTCTCCTCATGACTTCGCATCAGCACTCGCTTACGAGCCTCCAGCTCCTTCCGCAACTCGCTTACGGCTTTTCTACTTACCAGACAATTCACCGATGCCTTTTTGAGCCGCATCCAGTTCGGCCTTGGCATTGACCAACTGTGTCCGGCTTACCTCAAGGTCCTGTGACAACTTGTTGCTCTGCTCTCTCGTGGCCTACAAAATTCATATCACTACAAATCCTTAACCCGGCCGTCCCGCCCAAATTAAGGCTTGGGGGCTAGTTGGTTAGGGAACACGATCTGCTTTTAAACTATTTTAGTTACGTACCTGCACTTTGGCAGCAAAAAGGACGGCGATCCCTTCAAGACATGTCCGGGCTGCTCCAAGGTACGCATCCACCAAATTAGAGACACTGAATTCCTGGTCGGCAAAGGCAGTATGACGTAAAGTTTCCCTCCGGCGGCGGTGATAAATTACGCTCTCAACTTTGGAGTTGGTGAACGAAACATCACCGGAATCCGTCGGAGGCGTACCGACAGCTGCGTGTTCGGAGGAGGCTCCGGCTTGTGCCAAAGACTTAGGACCGGAGCTGTGATTCGGCACACCCGGGGAGCCTTCAGACTGATGCAGTGGTATTCTTCTTCTGCATTATTAAGCAAGCTTTAGGAAAAAGATATTAAAAGTAACCCTCGCTATAATTCCAAAATACGTCACCTCTGGGCCGAGGGGGCGGGTGCTCAATTTCAGCGGAGGCCTTCCGCTTCGATCTCCCGTTAAGGACCAAAGCTGGAGCGGTTCGTGCTCCTCCCAAGATGGTCTGACGCGTAGTACACTGACCCTTGGGAGCAGAAGTCAGCACATTGGGAATAGCATGAGATGAGCGCCCTGTTCGGGAGAGGGTCCTTTTTTCACTTACTGTGGAAGACGGAAGAGCCCCGAGGTGATCGGCTGTCAGAGTGACCTTGGCGTCGTCAAGGCTCTCCTGATAAAAGACCCTGTCTTCAAAACCGATCGACATCTCTGGGTCGTCATGATACTCTGGATCATTGTCATGGGAATGATCCTCCAGTTGAGGAGGAGGGCAATTAATGGACTCAACTTGATGCCTCCATCCCTGTTCAAATACAACCAGTAGAGTTCGGGTGTAATCCGTGAGCTCAAGAAAAGGGACTACGGCTTACCCATCTGCCAGATTGTATCCGGAGCAACCTTCCCGGATACTCATTTGAGAAAAATCCACATCCTCTCCCTTGAATAGATCATCCAATATTTTGGCCAGAGCCACCTTATTGTCTGGCCCTTGTCGCTTGTAGCGGGTTGCATTGCTAGTCCCATTATAGCACCATAAAGGATGACACCTTTGCTGGAGGGGTTGCACAAATCGGGCAATGGCAATTGCAATCACTTCGATGATGGTCAGCTTACTGCTAGTTAGGAGCCTGACTTTGGCAGCCAATGAACGTACCTCTTCGTTGTCCTGTTGGGAAGGGCCTTTGGGCCGCCAGTTGAACCGCTTTATAGGTGGGCCGCTTGAGTATTCGGGCAACCCTTGCGAATTTGATCGGTGAGGGGAACGTCTTCGATATAAAACCACTATGAGGTCCATTATTCGGGATCTTTTCATGGATTTCCACTTGGATACCATGTCCCGGCTATCCGCCATACTTTGGCACCACCCACCTCGAATATGGATCCTCTCCGGAGACGAGGGACGAGACAAAAATACTTCCTCCACAAGTCAAAGTGGGCCTCACCACTCAGGAATATCTCACAAAGGGCCGCAAAACCAGAAATATGCAATATGGACCGTGGGGTGAGGTTGTGGAGCTGGATCCCATAGAACTCTAACAAACCCCATAAAAAGGGGTGAATGGGAAAGCCCAAACCTCTTAGAAGGAAGGGCATGAGACATACCCTCTCCTCCTTACCCGGAGCGGGGGAGTTCTCGGCGAGGGCGTGGCCATCGACAGAGATAAGACTGGCATGGACGGGAACCAAATATGCCGAAGGGAGGTAGCCTTGCATCCGCAAGCGACTCAACTGAAGGTGTGAGACTAAACATCTCGACCAATCGCCTGAGAGTGGGCCATGTGGGTGCGAGGATGAACCTGGGAGGTCGGCCATGGCGCCTGGGAATTTCTTCGGTGGTATTCCTCATGAAAGGGGGAGGTAAACTATCCCCCGCGCCTTTGGATCTATAATTAGGCTTCTCGCCTTGAAGCTGGAAGAACATGCTTGTGGAAAGATGGCATTGGGCCACACGCCTTCTGAAAAGGTGTGCGAAGCCCTTGACCCGAGTTATGGCATTAAACTCTTATGGTCCCACCTCAATCTCGAGATATCTTTGGATCCCGGATTCTTGAAACTGCCTAGGCCCGAGCATGCTATTAGTATGGGTTCCGGATAGTGTTCGATGAGATTGATACGACTCCAAACCGAATAAAGGAACAAAAGAACTCGTCTCGCAAGCCGACAATATGAAGATGCCATAAGACAATCCCCGATGTTGGAGGCTAGTTTGAGTGCTACTGAGGGAGTTATGGACTAAGGGGTCCTCGGGGCGCCGACCCATTGGATGTGGGTAGGACTGGTGAAGTCGTATAGTGACAGAAGATCCATGAAGCTGTTGTGTGCCCTCCAAGTCAATGATAGGCAGGATCTCTCTACCTCTTGTTGTAAAAAATCCCCTGTAACCCTAACCCTACAAGTGTCTATATAAACCAAGGGTTGTAGTCTTTAGGGCGAGAGCTACATCCAACACCTCATCACCTTAGGGTTTAGCTCATGTTGATCTCGAGGTAGAAGCACTTTGTAACCGTATTACACATCCAATATAATCAAACATGACGTAGGGTATTACCTCTTTGAGAGGGCCCAAACCTGGGTAAACACCATGTTCATTGTCCCTTATTCTCCATTGATCCAAGATCCACAACTCAAGACTCCCTACCCCGAGGTCTGCCGGTTTTGACACTGACAACTCCCACTTAAATTAACATCCCTCAAGTTATCTAAGTGATACATGATCCAAATCAACTAACCCATGTCTGATCATCACGTGAGATGGCATAGTCATCAATGGTGAACATCTCTATGTTGATCATATCTACTATATGACTCATGTTCCACCTTTCCGTCTCTAGGCTCGTCAAGTTTAACCCAAGTATTCCGTGAGTGTAAATCTGGCTTACACCCGTTGTATGTGAACGTAGAGACTATCACACCTGATCATCAGAAGGTGCTTCGAAATGATAAACTTTAGCAATGGTGCATACTCGGGGAGAACAATTTTATCTTGAAATTTAGTGAAGGCATCATCTTATAATGCTACCGCTATTCTAAGCAAAAGAAGATGCATAAAGGATAAACACCGCATGCAATTAAAATATGTGACATGAAATGGCCATCAACATCTTGTGCTTTTGATCTTCATCTCCAAAGCATCGTCATGATCTCGATCGTCACGGGCTCGACACCTTGATCTCCATCGTTGCGTCGGGTTTGTCTTGCAAACTATTGCTTCTACAACTATTGCTAACTCATAGCGATAAAGTAAAGCAATTGCATCGTGCTTGCATTTCATACAATAATTAAGAGACAACCCTAAGGCTCCTGCCGGTTGTCGATATTACAAAACATGATCATCTCATACAACAATGTATGTCACATCACGTCTTGAACATATCACATCACAACATGCCCTGTAAAAACAAGTTAGACGTCCTCTACTTTGTTGTTGCAAGTTTTATGTGGCTGCTACGGGCTTGTAGCAAAAACCGTTCTTACCTACGGAAAAAAGCACAACGGTGATTTATCAAGTATGCTGTTTTAACCCTCTTCAAGGACCGGCCGTAGTCAAATCCGATTCAACTAAAGTAGGAGAAACATATACCTGCCAGACACCTTTATGCAAAACAAGTTGCATGTCTGTCAGTGGAACTGGTCTCATGTACGTGGACATGTAAGGTTGGTTCGGGCCACTTCATCTTACAATACCGCCGAATCAAAATAAGACATTGGTGGTAAGCAGTATGACCATCACCACCCAAAAATCTTTGTGTTCTACTCGTGCATATCATCTACGCATAGACCTGGCTCATGATGCCACTATTGGGAAACGTTGCATTGAAAACAAAACAAAATATATGCACACGCAAGATCTATCCATGGAGATGCATAGCAACGAGAGGGGAGAGTGTGTCTACGTACCCTCGTAGACCGTAAGCGGAAGCGTTTATTAACGTGGTTGATGTAGCCGAACTTCTTCGTGATCCAACCGATCTAGTACCGAACGTACGGCACCTCCGCGTTCAACACACGTTCAGCTCGATGACGTCCTTGCCTTCTTGATCTAGCAAGATGGGTGAAGTAGTAGATGATTTATGGCAGCACGACGGCGTGGTGACGGTGATGGTGATGCTATCTCCGCAGGGCTTTGCCTAAGCACTACGAAAATGTGACCGGGGGACGAAACTATGGAGAGGGGCGCTGCACACGGCTAAGAGATTGTCGTAGGCTACGTGTGGCACCCCCTCCCACATATATATAGGTGGGGTATAGTGGAGGCGGCCAGGAGGCGCCCCAAGTGGGGCTGAATCCCAGTTGGACACCTGCCCTAGCCGCCCCTGCCATCATCCCCAAGAGGGGGAGGAAAGGGGAGGAGAGAAAGGCAGGGGAGGCAGACTCTCCCCTTTCCTTCCCTCCTCTAGGGCCGGCCACCATAGAGGGCTGCACTTGCCCCTTGTGGGCTGGTCTTTTCCCCTCACTTGGCCCATAAGGCCCATATACTTCCTGGGGCTTCCCGGAAACCCTTCCGGTGACATGATGACTACCCGATACCTCCTGAAACTCTTCCGGTGTCCAAATATCACCATCCTATATATCAATCTTTACCTCTGGACCATTCCGGAGCTCCTTGTCATGTCCGTGATCTCATCCGGGACTCCGAACAACATTCAGTAACCAAATCATATAACTCATATAACACTATATCGTCAATGAACGTTAAGCGTGCAGGCCCTACGGGTTCGAGAACTACGTAGACATGACTGAGACACTTCTCTGGTCAATAACAAATAGCGGAACCTAGATGCCCATATTAGTTCCTACATATTCTACGAAGATATTTATCGGTCAAACCGTTATGACAACATACTTGTCGGTGTCAAAATCGGCAAACCTCGGGGTAGGGGGTCCCGAGCTATGGATCTAGGATCGATGGTAACAAGGGACGACGAACACAATGTTTACCAATGTTCGGGCCCTCTCGAAGAGGTAAATCCTGCGTCCTACTTGCTTGTATTGATTGTATATCGTGGTTTACAGAGTAGATCTACCTCGAGATCAGTGTGAGCTAACCCTAGGCTATGGGGGATGAAGAATAGCTCTCCGTCTAATGACTACACCCTTCATTTTATATAGATGCCGATAGGGTTAGGGTTACTAAAGATAGATTATAATAAGGAATAAAGGAGATCCAGCACCTTCTTGACTTGGAGGGCACACCACGGCTTCATCGAAGTCCTGTCATAGTACAGCTCCACCAGTCCGGCCGATGGGTCGTCACCCCGAGGACCCCTTACTCCATGACCACCTCAGTAGCCCCCGAACTTGCCTCCAAAGCCGAGATGTGTATCCGGTACCCATATGTCCGGCTAATATCCTGTTTGCGGGGCGAGTTCCTCGGCAAGTCTCCCTTCTACCCGGTACCAAGTAATGTCCGGAATCTTAATAGCTACTTTTCTTAACACCGAAGGTAATAGAAATATAGCTCGAGCACCAACATTGCATTTATCTGACAACTTTTTTCTCATTTAACGAAGAGTCATTTCAGGCCATAACGTCGAGCAGTTACTGTTTCTCGAAGCGCGACTCGAGGTTGACGCCAGGATTGACACGTCCCCTCAAGGTGGAGATCATGTCCCGTATTTTGGGGGATATGGTTAATGATTTCGATTCCCCTCCCCGCTCATGACATTGCGGAGATATCGAGAAGTGGATAGGCCAACGGCGTGACAGAAGGGATCCCTGGCCTTTCCACAATCTATAAAGGGCAGCGGCTACAGTCTGCATCCCACGCATTCTCCTTCCTTCCGCATTCATAGTTCTTCAGAGCTCCAGCGCAACAGTGGCCTTTCCTCTTGCTTCCATAGCCAATCCCACATCACCTCCTTCGACTATGTCCCGTGCCAAGGGGAAGTGGGAGGCCTCCTCCTTCACCAACAAGGAGATCCTGAAGCTGAAGGTGGCCGGCTACTTGTCGGCTAACGTCGCCCATCGAGCCCCGAAAAAGGGCCAGATCATCCCTACTCCCGAGCCGGGCGAGAGGGTGATTTTCATTCCTCATTTCCTTAGGGGGCTAGGATTTCCCCTATACCGCTTTGTGAGGTGGCTAATGTTCTACTACGGGCTGGAATTCCACGACCTAGCCCCCAACTCCGTCCTCCACATTTCGACCTTCATCGTCGTCTGCAAGGCGCTCCTCCAGGTCCAGCCGCACTTCGGCTTATGGCTGAAGGTGTTCAATGTGAAACCCAAGGTGGTCAGCGGCGAGCACACGGACTATGGAGGGTCCATGGTCAGCAAGCTGACACGAGTTCAGTGGCTAGAGTGCCACTTTATCGAGACTGTCTAGATGTGGCAGAAGGTTTGGTTCTACATCACCGACCAAGGGACGCCGCCTAGGGAGTGCTCTTCGCATTCCGATCCGGACCCCCCACTAGATTGGCCTCCTACACCATCAAGGGTCCGGACCAGGGTCACATCGCCGACACCAAAGCGCTGCAGAATCGTGTCGACGGCGTGATAGAGACCGGCGCGAAGCTGGTCGACGTGTTTCAAATCATGCTCCATCGAGAGATCCTCCCTTGCCAGGAGAGGACCAAGCTGCTACTTCTCGAGCTTGCGTTGTATTCCTTCGAAGAGGAAAGGGAGATGCAGCACAGTAGCGTAAGTATTTCCCTCAGTTTTTGAGAACCAAGGTATCAATCCAGTAGTAGACCACGCGTGAGACCCTCGCACCTGCACAAACAAATAAGAACTTCGCAGCCAACACGATAAGGGGTTGTCAATCCCTTTACGGTCACTTACGAAAGTGAGATCTGATAGAGATGATAGTTTGATACTTTTTGTATTTTTTATTATAAGAACATAAACTAAAAGCGGAAAAAGTAAAGTAAGTGTAGATTAATAAGTTGAGAATAGACCCGGGGGCCATAGTGTTCTCTAGTGGCTTCTCTCATGATAGCGATATTCTACGGCGGGTAAACAAATTACTGTCGAGCAATTGATAGAAAAGCGAATAATTATGAGACTATCTAGGCATGATCATTATATATAGGCATCACGTCCGAGACAAGTAGACCGAAACGATTCTGCATCTACTACTATTACTCCACACATCGACCGCTATCCAGCATGCATCTAGTGTATTGAGTTCATAAGAACAGAGTAACGCCTTAAGAAAGATGACATGATGTAGAAGGATAAACTCAAGCAATATGATATAAACCCCATCTTTTTATACTCGATGGCGACAATACAATACGTGCCTTGCTGCCCCTACTGTCACTGGGGAAGGACACCGCAAGATTTAACCCAAAGCCAAGCATTTCTCCCATTGCAAGAACTATAGATCTAGTAGGCCAAACCAAACCAATAATTCGAAGAGACTTGCAAGGATATTATAATCATACATGGCCCCTACTCCGTGGGAGCCCCCCACCCTCGTGGGCACCACGTGGCCCCTACTCCGTGGTTCTCAAGTCTCCCGTGCGTGATTTTCTCCAAAAATATCTCTCCCGAAGGTTTCATTCCGTTTGGACTCCGTTTGATATCCCTTTTCTGTAAAACCCTGAAACGGGCATAAAACAACAATCTGGACTAGGCCTTTGGGTTAGTAGATTAGTCCCAAAAATAATATAAAAGTGTATAACAAAGCCCATTAAACATCCAAAACATCATAAATAATAGCATGGAACAATCAAAAATTATAGATACGTTGGAGACGTATCAAGCATCCCCAAGCTTAATTCCTGCTCGTCCTCGAGTAGGTAAATGATAAAAACAGAACTTTTGATGTGGAATGCTAACCAACATAGTTTTTTAATGTAATTCTCTTAATTGTGGCATGAATGTTCAGATCTGAAATATTGAAGGCAAAAGTCTATATTGACTTAAGAAATAATAATACTTCAAGCATACTAACAAAGCAATCATGTCTGCTCAAAATACTATGGCTAAAGAAAGTTATCCCTACAAAATCATATAGTCTGGCTATGCTCCCTCTTCATCACACAAAATATTCATATCATGCACAACCCTGATTTCAGCCAAACACTTGTTTTCATACTCTATTCTTTCAAACCTTTCAACTTTCACGCAATACATGAGCGTGAGCCATGGACATAGCACTATGGGTGGAATAGAGAGGTGGTTGTGGAGAAGACAAAAAGGAGTAAGATAGTTTCACATCAACTAGGCGTATCAACGGGCTATGGAGATGCCCATCAATAGATATCAATGTGAGTGAGTAGGGATTGCCATGCAATGGATGCACTAGAGCTAAAAATTTATGAAAGCTCAACAAAAGAAACTAGTGGGTGTGCATCCAACTTGCTTGCTCACGAAGACCTAGGGCAGTTGAGGAATCCCATCGTTGCAATATACAAGCCAAGTTCTATAATGAAAATTCCCACTAGTATATGAAAGTGACTAAACATGAGACTCTCTACCATGAAGAACATGGTGCTACTTTGAAGCACAAGTGTGGAAAAAGATAGTAGCAATTGTCCCTTTTTATTTTTTTTTGTTTTTTTTGGGCCTTTCTTTTTTTTCTTTGGCCTTTCTTTTTTTTTTCCTTTTTTGGAGGGGCTTTATTGATTTAGCCTTTCCTCACATGGGACAATGCTCTAATAATGATGAGCATCAAACTTTCATTACAACTCGATATTACAACTCGATACTAGAACAAAGTATGACTCTATATGAATGCCTCCGGCGGTGTACCGGGATGTGCAATGAATCAAGAGTGACATGTATGAAAAATTATGCATGGTGGCCTTGCCACAAATACGATGTCAACTACATGATCATGCATGGCAATATGACAATATGATGCATGTCATATGAATGGAACGGTGGAAAGTTGCATGTCAATATATCTCGGAATGGCTATGGAAATGCCATGATAGGTAGGTATGGTGGCTGTTTTGAGGAATAATATGGTGGCTGTTTTGAGGAAGGATATATAGTGGGTCTATGGTACCGGCCAAAGTTGCGCGATACAAGAGAGGCTAGCAATGGTGGAAGGGTGGAGAGTGCGTATAATCCATGGACTCAACATTAGTCATAAGAACTCATATACTTATTGCAAAAATTTACGAGTCATCAAAACAAAGCAATCAACGCATGCTCCTAGGGGGGAGGTTGGTAGGAGTTAACCATCGCGTGCCCCGACCTCCACACAAAGGTTGACACTTTACAAATACCTCATGCTCTAACTTCGTCACATAGCGGTTCACCATACGTGCATGCTACGGGAATCACTAACCTTAGCACAAGCATTTCTCAATCTCATAATAACTCCACTAGCATGACTCTAATATCACTATCCTCATATCTCAAAACAATTATCAAGCATCCAACTTCTCATCATATTCAATGCACTTAGTGTGAAAGTTTTTACTACATTGATATTGGATGTCTATCATGTGAAGACTAGTTTTATAGCCTAAACACATTACCATGCTGTTTTAATAGACTCTCAAACGGATATAAGTGAAGCATGAGAGTTCAATAATTTCTTCAAAATATTATCACCACCGTGCTCTAAAAGATATAAGTGAAGCACTAGAGCAAAAACTATTCAACTCAAAAGATATAAGTGAAGCACATAGAGTGTTCGAACAATTCCCAGGCCATATTTAACTCTCTAAAATAGGTGTGTCCAGCAAGGATAATTGTGGAAAACTAACAAGCAAAGACTCAAATTATACAAGACGCTCCAAGCAAAACGCATATCATGTGGTGAATAAGAATATAGCTCCGAGTATAGTTACCGATGGATGAAGACGAAAGAGGGATGCCTTCCCGGGGCATCCCCAAGCTTAGGCTTTTGGTTGTCCTGGAATTTTACCTTGGGGTGCCATGGGCATCCCCAAGCTCAGGCCCTTGCTACTCTTTGTTCCATAGTCCATCAAAGCAATACTCAAAACTTGAAAACTTCACAACACAAAACTTATACAAAAATCTCGTGAGCTCCGTTAGAATAAGAAAGCAAACCACTCTCAAAGGTACTGCAATGAATTCATTCTTTGTTTATATTGGTGTTAAACCTACCGTATTCCAACTTCTCTATGGTTCATACTTCCCAATATTACTCATAGATGCATTGAAATAAGCAAACAACACACGAAAAATAGAATCTGTCAAAAACAGAACAGTCTGTAGTAATCTGCAGGTTTCGCATACTTCTGTAACTCCAAAAAATTCAAACTAAAAGTGAGGAATTTGTCTATTAATCATCTGAAAAAGAATCAACTGAATAGCACGCTCCAGTAAAATCTGATGACCATTCTAGCGAGCGCTAACGATTCTGTTTTTCACAGCAAGATCACATAAACTTCACACAAGTCTTCCCAAAGGTTCTACTTGGCACAAACACTAAACGAAACATGAAACCACATCTAATCAGAGGCTAGATGCAAAATTTATTCCCTAAAATCAGCAAAAACAAAAAACAAAAAATTGGGTTGGCTCCCAACAAGCGCTATCGTTTTACGCCCTTAGCTAGGGACGATACAAGATAAAACTAGGTATTGCCATCTTCGGAAGGCAATCCATAAGTGGCTCTCATGATATATTCATATGGTAATTTGATTTTATTTCTAGGAAAGTGTTACATGCCTTTCCTTAACGAAAATTGGAATCTAATATTTCCTTCCTTCATATCAAAAATTGCACCAATCGTTCTAAGGAAAGGTCTACCAAGAATAATAGGACATGGGGGATTGCAATCTATATCAAGAACAATGAAATCTACGGGCACATAATTCCTATTGGCAACCATTAGAACATCATTAATCCTTCCCATCGGTTTCTTAATAGTGGAATCCGCAAGATGCAAATTTAAAGAACAATCCTCAAGATCATGGAAACCTAGCAAATCACACAGAGTTTTTGGGATAGTGGAGACACTTGCACTCAAATCACACAAAGCAATAGCATTCATGATCTTTAATATCTATTTTTATAGTAGGTTCCCACTCATCATAAAGCTTTCTAGGGATATAAACTTCTAACTTAGGTTTTTCTTCATAAGATTGCATCAAAGCATCAACTTTATGTATAGTGAAAGCTTTATTTTGACTATAAGCATGCGGAGAGTTTAGTGCGGATTGCAACAAGGAAATACAATCAATCAAAGAGCAATTATCATAATTGAATCCCTTGAAAACCAAAGTAGTGGGTTCATCACTATGCAAAGTTTTAATCTCTTCACTCCCACTTTTAACAATTTTAGCATCAAGATCTAAAAACTCCGAATCATTGGGACAACTTAAAGTAGAATAATCTCCAATCCTATCTTAATCAAGATTTATACTAGAAAAAAGGATCTAATAGGAGACACATCAATAACTTTTAGATCTTCATCTTTATTTTCATGATAACTAGAAGAACACACTATTATATAATTCCCTCTTTTAGCACGCATCCTAGCGGTTCTCTCTTTGCATTCATCAATGGAAATTCTCATGGCTTTGAGAGACTCATTGATATCATGCTTAGGTGGGATAGATATAAGTTTCAAAGAATCAACATCACGAGTAATTCTATCCACACTTCTAGCCAATTCATCAATCTTAAGCAATTTCTCTTCAAGCATAGCATTGAAATTCTTTTGCGAGATCGTAAACTCCTTAACACTAGTTTCAAATTCAAAAGGCATCTTTCCATAAGTGTTGTTGTAGGAATTACCATAATTATTAGAAGAAGTACTAGGAAAAGGCCTAGGATTAAAGTTCCCTCTATAAGCATTGTTACCAAAATTATTCCTACCAACAAAATTCACATCCAAAGATTCATTGTTATTTTCAATCAAAGTGGACAAAGGCATATCATTAGGATCAGAAGAAGCACTCTTAGCAGCAAATAATTTCATAAGTTCATCCATCTTTCCACTCAAAACACTAATCTCTTCAATAGCATGCACTTTTTTACTTGTAGATCTTTCCGTGTGCCATTGAGAATAATTAACCATAATATTATCTAGAAATTTGGTAGCTTCTCCTAAGGTAGTTTCCATGAAAGTGCCTCTTGCGACCGAATCTAAAAGATTTCTAGAAGAAAAATTCAAGCCAGCATAAAAGTTCTGAATAATCATGCATAAGTTCAAACCATGTGTAGGGTGATTACGTATCATTAGTTTCATTCTCTCCCAAGCTTGTGCAACATGCTCATGATCTAGTTGCTTAAAATTCATAATATCGTTTCTAAGAGAGATGATCTTAGCAGGAGGGAAATACTTAGAGATAAAAGCATCTTTGCACTTATTCCACGAATCAATACTATTTCTAGGCAAAGAGGAAAACCAAGTTTTAGCACGATCTCTAAGTGAAAACGGAAATAACTTCAATTTAACAATATCGTTATCTGTATCCCTTTTCTTTTGCATATCACACAAATCAACAAAGTTGTTTAGATGGGTAGCGGCATCTTCACTAGGAAGGCCAGAGAATTGATCTTTCATGACAAGATTCAACAAAGCAGCATTGATCTCACAAGATTCAGCATCGGTAATAGGAGCAATCGGAGTGCTAATAAAATCATTATTGCTGATATTGGAGAAGTCACACAATTTGTTATTATTCTGAGACATAGTGACAAGCAAGCAATCCAACACACACAAGCAAACAAGAGGCAAGCGAACAATAAACACACGGCGGAAGAAGGGCAAAGAAAACGGCAAGGGTGAAGTGGGGGAGAGGAAAACGAGAGGCAAAAATGTAATGCGAAGGATAAGGGTTTGTGATAGGTACTTGGTATATGACTTTTGCGTAAGCCTCCCCGGCAACGGCGCTAGAAATTCTTCTTGCTACTTCTCGAGCTTGTGTTGTATTCCCTGGAAGAGAAAAGGGAGATGCAGCACAGTAGCGCAAGTATTTCCCTCAGTTTTTGAGAACCAAGGTATCAATCCAGTAGTAGACCATGCGTGAGTCCCTCGCACCTACACAAACAAATAAGAACTTTGCAGCCAACGCGATAAGGGGTTGTCAATCCCTTTACAGTCACTTACGAAAGTGAGATCTGATAGAGATGATAGTTTGATATTTTTTATTATAAGAACAGAAAGTAAAAGCGGAAAAAGTAAAGTAAGTGTAGATTAATATGTTGAGAATAGACTCGGGGGCCATAGTGTTCTCTAGTGGCTTCTCTCATGATAGCGATATTCTACGGCGGGTAAAGAAATTACTATCGAGCAACTGATAGAAAAGCGAATAATTATGAGACTATCTAGGCATGATCATTATATATAGGCATCATGTCCGAGACAAGTAGACCGAAACGATTCTGCATCTACTACTATTACTCCACACATCGACCGCTATCTAGCATGCATCTAGTGTATTGAGTTCATAAGAACAGAGTAACGCCTTAAGCAAGATGACATGATGTAGAGGGATAAACTCAAGCAATATGATATAAACCCCATCTTTTTATCCTCGATGGCAACAATACAATATGTGCCTTGCTGCCCCTACTGTCACTGGGAAAGGACACCACAAGATTGAACCCAAAGCCAAGCACTTCTCCCATTGCAAGAACTATAGATCTAGTAGGCCAAACCAAACCAATAATTCGAAGAGACTTGCAAAGATATTATAATCATACATAAAGAGTTCAAAAAAGAACCAAATATTTCTCATAGATAATCTTGATCATAAACCCACAATTCATCAGATCTCGACAAACACACCGCAAAAAGAGATTACATCGAATAGATCTCCTCGAAGACCGAGGAGAACTTTGTATTGAGATCCAGAGAGAGAGAAGAAGCCATCTAGATACTAGTTATGGACCCGAAGGTCTGTGGTAAACTACTCACAACTCATGGTGAGGCGATGATGATGATGTAGAAGCACTCCGTGGTAGATCCCCCCTCCGGCGGAGCTCCGGAACAGGCCCCAAGATGGGATCTCACGGGAACAAAAGGTTACGGTGGTGGAACTAGGGTTTTTCTTTGTTGCTCTGATGGTTTCGGGGTACGTAGGCTTATATAGGAGGAAGGAGGGCACCGGGGGCCTTACATGGGACCCACGAGGCAGGGGGCGCGCACTAGGGGGGTGCGCCCACCCTCGTGCGCACCACGTGGCCCCTACTCCGTGGTTCTCAAGTCTCCCGTGCGTGATTTTCTCCAAAAATATCTCTCCCGAAGGTTTCATTCCGTTTGGACTCCGTTTGATATCCCTTTTCTGTAAGGGACAATTACATTTGAGCCCCTAGTTGTGTCACACCCGTGTGTTTTGCCCCTAAATTCAAAAAACCCTCGTTTCTGCCCAACTTCGTTTGCTATTCTTATGCTTTTTCCCTTTGATCGTTTGACTGTAACTTTGAAAACATCATAACGAATTCATACTAACTCAGAAAAATGCATATAAGATATCAAAATGTTCGGAAAAACATCACCTATATGTGCACATCATTTGCATTCATGACAAAAGTGTTGAAAATCCAAAAAATCATATGAGCTCAAACTGAGGTATAGACTTTTCAGCACTGTTGTCATGAATGCAAATGACATGCACTTATGGGTGATGTTATTTCGAACATTTTGATATCTTAATTACATTTTTCTGAGTTAGTATGTATTCATTATGAAGTTTTCAAAGTTGCGGTCAAACGGTCAAAGGGCAAAAGCATAAGAGGAGCAAACGAGCTTGGACAGAAATGAGGGTTTTTTGAATTTAGGGGCAAAACACATGGGTGTGACACAACTAGGGGCTCAAATGTAATTGTCCCTTTCTGTAAAACCCTGAAACAGGCAAAAAATAGCAATCTGGACTGGGCCTTTGGGTTAGTAGGTTAGTCCCAAAAATAATACAAAAGTGTATAGCAAAGCCCATTAAACATCCAAAACATCATAAATAATAGCATGGAACAATAAAAAATTATTGATACGTTGGAGACGTATCACAAGCCCATGTGGGAGTACGAGCCCGAAGACCCGGCCACTATGCGGCATCTCTTCGGCATGATCCCTGACAAGATATGGAGTCAAATATTCCAACCCTAGGAGGAGTGGCCAGTCGAAGGCAAGGATATTGGTCCTGACACCACGAATCCTCCGATGGAGGTGAGTGGCATATTTCTCCGAAGAGTGTTCGGATATTCATATTACAAGATATCCGATCTAACCTTATTGCGCGGATTTTATAGGGCTGGCTCGCCAAGGCCAAGAAGATCAGCGGCCCAGCGCCGCTGCCAGAGGGGCCCCGATCGGAGCAGCTTGAGAAGATGCTGGCAGTGGTGCCTTACAAGGCGCCTACCAAAAAGGGCAAGAAGCAAGAGTCCTCGGAGGCCAGGAAGGGCCTCCGTCGCAGGATCTGTTTAGGTAATCGATCTGGGGAAGCTGCGGCCTCATCCATACAGGATGGGGGCTAGGAGGACACGGAGGAAGAGGAGAGTGCCTCTTCCCATCAAAGAAGACTCCGGCGTCCGAGGACACTGAGGAGGTCCAACCTTCGCCGACCCCGAAGAGACGACGCCGACCAAAGCTAGGCATACCTGACAGCTCGGACAACGAGAAGTCCAAGGCGTCCGAGGAGGTTTCAAAGACGGGATCTAGGGCCAAGCCCTCTGCCAGCAGGTAAGATGTTTACATTTTTCAACTGTCATGCTTTGAGTAGTTTGTTTTATCTGAAGGTTAACCCCTCCGCATTGCAGTCCCCCACGTGAGCGCCACACTGAGCAAACCTCGGAAGGGACGTCTCCGCTCGAAGATCTGGCGGACAGTGGGTCTATGGCGCACTCTGCGCCTCCTCTGGCTCCGAAAGAGTCGGAGGAGGTGCAGTCCCGAAGATCTCCTCCTCCTCCGAACACGGAGGGGGAGGTAGATGTCGTGATGGCCGAGGGTAACACCTCGGTCACTGAAAACCAGGAGGGAGCATCCCTCCTGGACGGCGAAGGAAAAGAGTCTGGGCCATCCGGACCCCCTCCTTCGACCGCTCCCAAGCCCCCGAGGCCTTCAACAGCACGGGTTCCTCCCAACGAGGAGGGGGGCAAGGCGCCGACACCGGCACCGAACACCTCCGTGAGGGTAGCAGTTGGCTGGCCGGACACGCTGGAGAAGTTGGTGAGCAACTCTGTCATCGTGGAGGGGCACCGCACTCTTATGGGTGCGGTGATGCAGAGTGTTCGGTCCATCCAATACAGACTGAACAACGTTGTCCAAGGCCTTATTACAGGCTTCGAGGTAAGTCAAGTAATGGTCCTTCCTCGTAATGTGGTTATAGTTATTAGCTTAAGTAGGACGTATACATAGCAGCCCCCAAGACTCTGATAGGGACTCAAAGACTCCTGCAGAGGATCTAAATCAGTTGGTTGTCTAATAATGTCAATATTTTGAATGCTGACGCGGGAATCATCCGTGGCGGCGGCTGCTAATGCTATGACATTAGAGGAGATGGATCGGAAACTTAAGCTTTCCGATCAAGAACTAGACCTTGTCAATAAACGGCTTGACGAGGCGCAAGGTAAGCTCTATGAAAAGACGTGTACTTGTCGGATAATGACCGGCCAGACCATTAACTGATCCTTTTTACTTGATGAACTTACAGCTGCTGCCGCCGAGGTCGAGAGCTTGAAAGAGGCCCTGAAGAAAGCTAAGGCCGAGGCGGCCAAGAAGGGGGCAGCCACGGAGAAGGCAGTATCCGAGCTTGAGCATGCCAAGGGTGTTGCTAAGCAGCATGAATCTCGGGTAACCGAGGTCAAAGTGGAGCTCAAGGTTGCCGCTGAGAGGCTTGAGGCCCTTGAGAAGGGGCAGGTGGAGCAGTCCTCCCGTCTATCCAAGGAAGAGAAGGAGCTCCACGAGGCGAGGAGTGATGCCCAAGGTGTCCGGGAGGAGCTTCGGTAGGCAGCGCAGATCACCAATGGTAGGAAATATTTACTGCGGTGTGTGTTCGAAGGCAACAGGTTCGCCCAGCTGACAAAGGTCTGGCGCTCCACATGAGTCTTCGCCAAGCTCCCAAAGAATGCAGCGGCCGTGACGAGGCACTATGCCACCCGCGAGGAGGACTCCACGCAGCGGCTCTTCTGATCACAGTTTCCGGACTCCGAGCATCCTCCCCTCTTCAGTGATCAACAGAAGCAGCTGATGGAGATGCATCGGATGTCAGAGCTGGCTTTGAAGGACCTCTATGTCAGCTTGTGACCGTCTGAGCCTATTTCGGACACCTATTTTGGCCTTGTGCAAAAGCTGCGGGAGGCGCCGCTCCGGATTGACGTCGTGAAGCGGTCAGCGTGCCTTGAGGGGGCGAGGCTTGCATTTTCACATACCATGGTGCATTGGTCAAAGATTAATTCAATGGAGATGGCCACCGGTCCTCCGCCTAAAGGAAAGGAGCACCACTGACCTGAGCAGTACTTTGCGTAGGTGATGGCCGGAGCGCGGGTGCTAGAGGGCCAGTGTTCGAAAAATGTAATACTTGAGTAGTTATAACAAGTTTGTATCAAGTGGGGCTCTATACTTTATTATGCGCCCGACGGACTTATTTGATATTGTAGTGATTAAATTTTGACTCATGTGTTGCCGTGTGTTTAATTCTGAAAGCTACCAGTCGTCGGCTTTAGCCCCCAAGTGAATATCACGAGGGGTGTTTTATTTCCGCACTGTTACGCTTAGCCAACGTCTTGGTGCCCGAAGGCGGTAGTGCGGGAACGAAACCAGACAATCAGACTATTCGATTTTACTGCCTTCACTTAGCCTTAGGAGCTTGACGGTGGCGACTAGGGACAAGCCTCCGGCGCGTTTGTGATGTACTTGGGGGTCTAAGCTTGCCCTTTCCAATCACCTGGTTTGTGTTAAGACAAAGCCTTCATTTACACGGTGAAATCGCTAACGATTTTTAGAGTCAAACCTCGTCATCAGATCACGGTTCCATTCGCGCTTACTATGACAGTCAGTTTTTAGCCTTTTCCTCCTGAGGTACTTGACTGGGCGAACCAGAAGTACAATTGCAGGAGTTCTCCCTTTGCCCTCTTAGACGAACATGTGGGACATAAGGGAAAAGCACAGGAGCCAGACAACCCAAATATTGACCCACGACATAGTTCAGAACGAATGGATATAGCGCAATATCTGAGACGCCGTATACCTAGCGGAAAGCGAGGCCGGACTTGAAGATTTTGAGTTGATGTGTAAATCAAAGATCTTGATTAATTGTACCTTGATGCCAGGCTATTCGAAGTGCGAGCTGGGGGATCCGGCAAGAAACGAAAAAAAATACAAGATGTGGATATCCGAACACCATAAAGGGTATTTTTATTACTGCTCATAAGCTCAGGACGTCCAACCGTACAATTCGAACTGCAAAGGCGGTACTTGTAAGGAAAAAAAGTTTACAGAGTAAAGGTTAACACGGGGCCTTGATGCGTGAGTTGAAGCCTTCACTGTGCCATGTTGCACGTCCGCGCCTTTGCTTCTAATCAGTGGTAGGGATCTTCAATGAGACCCATATGGGCGAGGGCCGGTCGAAGAAGCTTGATGCTTTAGGGTATCTAGAATATGTCTCCAGGTCGTCCGAAGATGAGGTGATGTCAAAGTTTGGTTTAACCGAACCTGCACTTCGGAATAGTGTATGCCTCACGGCCGCCCATGGTACTTTGAGTGCAAAGTTGTGCTGACGAGGCACGTGGAGAGGAGAAGAGTATGGGCGAGCAGTGTGGCGCATATCCCTATTAGCGGTGAACGCATACGGGCTCCCATGATGGTGAATGGGTTCGGAACCGTTTACTCTGTCGCCGGTCTTTACGGCGGTTCGACATCCAGGCATGTACGGACTGGTGTGATGTTCGGCCTCTAGAGCCGCAGTGTGCTCCTCGGTTCGAAGTGAACGTTCTGTGTTGCCGTTGATAGTTATGACACCTGAAGGACCAAGCATCTTCAGCTTGAGGTACGTGTAGTGCGAAACGACGTTAAATTTGGCGAACGTTGTGCGGCCGAGGACGACATGATAACCGTTGCGGAAGAGTGTGATATCGAAGATCAAATCCTCGCTCCAGAAATATCCGGAGTTCCGAACACTACCCCGAGTGTTACGGTGCCCGTACAGCGGGCCTCCACTCCCGGGATGACTCCTTTAAAGGTGGTATTACTGGGTTTGATCCTCGACGAACCGAGCCCCATTTTCCTTACTGTATCCTCGTATATGAGGTTGAGGCTGCTCCCTCCGTCCATTAGGACTCTAGTGAGGTGGAATCCATTGATGACGGGGTCTAGTACTAGGGTTGCAGACCCTCCATGGCGTATGCTGGTGGGGTGATCCATGCGATCGAATGTGATCGGGCAGGCTGACCATGGGTTGAACTTTTGCGCTACTGGATCGATAGAGTATACGTCCCGCAGTGCTCGCTTCCTCTCCTTCTTCGGTATGTGGGTTGCGTAGATCATGCTTACCGTCTTGATCTCGGAAGGCAGGGGCTATTTTACCGTAGGGGCACCCTGGGCACGTGCCCGAGCTTGGTGCTGCCCATTATCTGCATTTTTACGAGCAACCAGAGCCATCCCAATCACCTAAATTGCTAAAAAATCTACGATTGGGCTTGTTTGGGCATTTTCATTACCTTTTGGGCTTGACCACACCAGCCAGGATGAGGCCCATCAATTCATTTCCTTACACAGGCCACAAGTCGAATCGTGACTCGGTAGATCTTCTTTTGAGGGTGTGAATGGACAGATCTGGCAGCATCGCTAGCCTACTTGGCTGCCTTGCTTGGTTGTTCGTCTGTGCACCACGTGACGGGCCTATGCCCTAGGCCTTAGCTACTGAGCCATGGAAGCAGTGAGGTGGACTGCAAAGCACGGATGGCCGGCAAGCTGTCAAGGCAGATGGCGCATTGCCGGGCATCCAATCGACTCCGACAAGCGGCGATTAGGGTTGTAAGCGCAAGCACGGGAGCCTAGGCCTATCGGCAGCAAGCGACAAGTGGCAGTTAGGTGAGTTATTGCCTATAATTTATCGAGAAATTATGCAACTGAACGCTGCTATGTCGATTACGCTTATTCAGTTTTAAAATTATTTGGTTTGGTTGCGTGGCTATTGTTTAGCGAGTTATCTGATATTTACATTACTTATGTAATTTATGAAACATTAGCATGTACTAAGTGACTCGACTCTTTGTACTAAAGTTAAGATAAAGTTGAGTCACTTATTTTGGGACGGAGGGAGTATATTACATTACACATGACCTTTATCCAGATATATGATACTTGGTGTTTGGTAGACCAAATAAAACTCTAGCTTATGGTGTGCCCAGGCTTTGAAAATTCCCTAGCTCCGCCACTGTCGGAAGGGAAGGGCTTCTGGCCTCCACTATTCAGCCTGCACGGCTCGTCGTCCTCCTCGCTTCATGGGCTTTTGCCTGAGTCTTCGGTTGTGAGTTTGCCGGCCTGTTTGATCACCCCGCAATTTCAGTTGGAGTGGTTGGCAGGCTTCTCTGATGTGCCGTGTATCTGGCAAGGCCTGTCCAGAATCATGTCTAGCCTAGACGGGTCATCGCCGTTGCCTTTAGGGGCTTTCTTTCGGGGTCCGGACTTCTGGTTTCGGAATCCGGCATTTACTATCGTATCCTCCCCATCGTCGTCATTGTGGTTACATTTATTCTTGCTTCGTCGGGGTTTTCGGTTTCCATCCCGGACTTTATAAGTACATGGATTGTCCGGGTTTGTGCATTTGTGGGCCAGCCAGTTGTCTTCGCTCGCACAAAAGCGGGTCATGAGGGAAGTGAGGGTTGTCGGTGTCAAAATCGGCAGATCTCGAGCAGGGGGTCCCAAGCTGCGTGTCTAAGGATCAATGGTAACAAGGGACAGTAGGGACTCTATGTTTACCCAGGTTCGGGCCCTCTTAAAGGAGGTAAAACCCTACTTCATGCTTGACTGTATTCGATGAATATAGGGGTTACAAGAGTTGATCTACCTCAAGATCGTAATGGCTAAACCCTAAACGTCTAGCCTATGATTGTTCTGATAGCCTCTACGGACTAAACCCTCTTGTTTATATACACACCGGAGGGGCCTAGGGTTGTACAGAGTCGGCTTGCGGAGAAGGAAACATCACACCCGGATACAAAACATGCCATTCTACGCACATAGGAGTCCTACCCGGACATAGGGGATAGTCTTCCGCTTTATCTTCACGGCCAATCAGTCTAGCCCATATCAAATAGTTCGGACACCCGAGGACACCCTAGTCCAGGATTCCCTCGGCAGCCCCTGAACCAGTCTTCCATGATGATGTGTTCGGCACGCAAATTGTCTTCGGCATTGCAAGGCGGGTTCCTTCTCCCGAACACTTTAAGTTTAGATTCCTGCATAAAGGAACTGTGTCCGGCTCTGCATGATTAATACAATCCTTAGCCATGAAGGCAAGACATCAAAATAGGAACAATGTCTTTACTGAAAACTTTTTTGGCAAAACGTCACACTTGCCCCCTTAATATTTCGAACCGTTTTCACGCCTCCCGTTTCGCGTTTCGAGGCCTAGCCTCCATTGGCACGCCTTATCGAAACAGAGATCGTGCCCGCCCATTATGGGATTCTCATCAATATGATTTGGGTAATCCAACAGTACCTTACGCATGATCCCGTTGGGAACAGGCGAGTTTTATGGCTTGAGTGGGGATGCTTGGCATTTTCACCGTCTAAAAGGATAAAGACCCCTCCTTTTTCCTCATGCCTTCCTCTAGCCTCTGTCTCCCAATCTTCTAGCTCCAGCGCCAGGACCGCCAATCTCCTCCTCCACCGCCTCCTTCTCCAGCAATGGCCGGGTCCGGTTCTAAGGGCAAGTTAGAGGCCTCCACCGTCACTGAAAAGGACGTCAAGGATCTCCGGAGTGTGGGCTATATGTCCGCAGACATAGCGCATAGGATCCCAGACAAAGATCAGGTGATTCTTACTCCAGAGCCCAATGAGAGGGTTGTGTTTGTCCCTCATTTCCTTCCGGGGCTAGGATTTCCCCTCCACCCCTTCGTCCGGGGTCTTCTGTTCTTCTACGGGCTAGATTTCCATGATCCAGCCCCAAATTCCTTCCTACACACATCGTCTTTTATAGTCGTGTGTGAGGCTTTCCTCCGCATCCCCCCACACTTCGGCCTATGGCTCAAGGTCTTTAATCTAAAGCTGAAGGTCTTCGACAGACAGCACACGGACTGCAGCGGAGCTATGGTAAGCAAGCTCCCCAATGCCACCTAGCCAAAAGGGGCTTTCAGGGAAACAATCAAGCTATGCCAGTAAGAGTGGTTTTATATCACCGAACCCCGCAAAGCCACCTAGGCAGCCACGCCCGACTTCAGATCCGGACCCCCAGTGAGACTCACCTCATGGACCAACAAGGGCCTTGATTGCGGGTCCAAATTGGAGCTGAAGATGCTCCTGAATCGCATCTCCGACATGTTGGGTGAGAATACTAGTCTCACTGACGTGATTCAAGTGATGCTCTTCCGCCGCATCCTTCCCTGCCAGCATTGGGCCTCCCCCATGTGGGAGTTCAATCCGGAGGAGCAACGGACCCAGCCACGGCGATAAGCATGATCTTGTTGAAGACCCATCTGGTCAATATTTCAGATATAATAGAAATTATATGGCTTGCGTTCCTTACAGATCTAGACGGCAAAGGCGGAGTGGATCAACTATCCGGCACCGCTGCCCGAAGGCCCGTCCACAGCCCAGCCGACGGACATGCTGGTCCCGGTGCCTGATAGGGCGTTGGAGAAGAAGACCAAGAAGAAGAAGGGTAAGGAAGCCAAGGGCGGCCCCCACCCCAAGGGTCCTTCGGAAACAGTGTCTGAAGAGACCGAAGCCCTCTCCTCCCATGAAGGAGACGAGGAGGAAGAGGAGGAGGATGAGGAGGTGGAAAGCGACTCCCCCCATAAGGGGAGGAAGAAGAAGAGGGCGGCCCCCGAAGACACGGAGGAGGGGCGCCCAGGAAGTGGAAACTGAACCTCCCAGACAGTTTGGTTTCAGGATCCGAAGTAGTCCCCCAGATACCACCCAGGGTGAAGCCCCTGGCTGAATCATAATACTTTAGCCTACTTGCTTTTATGATGCAAGTCATTTTGTTATTTATCTTTTAGCCCTCCCCGCACGCTCCCCGATACTCCATTATCGGAGGGGAACTCTCTGCCGCCCGAAATGGCAGAGAGTGACACGTTGCCGCGAGCCCCCTCGCCTACCGTCATGGAGGACATCGAAGTGTCATCCCTGAGGACATCCCCTGTTCGAGAGGGGGTCAGCGGGGCCGACAAGACAGGGCCCGAGGTTAACACATCGGTCGCCGAAAAACAAGGGGCGGCGATCCCCATGACGATCGACGGCGAGGAGCCCAAGCAATCCGAGCTCTAGACGAACACCATTCTGGCGGCCAGTATGACTCCGGGATCGGATAAGAACCCCCCTATGAAAGAGGGGGGAGCACCAGCTCCATCGACAACCTCCATTAATCCGGAGGCGCCCAACGCTCTGGAGGAAGCGCTGCGAAGCGCTTCCGTCATGGCGGAACACCGCACCCTGATGGGTGCGGTTATGGAGAAGATTCAGTCTGCGAAAAGCGGACTGAATGAAGCTTTCAACAGCCTACTGACGGGCTTTGAGGTATGCGACGTAATGTTCTAAAAAACTTTTCATTTATTCATGTAGTAGAATAAGCATGTGTACGGACAGTAGCCCCTGATGCTTTGTTCGGTTTGGAAGAAACCAAACAGAGGATGCATATAGCATTTGGGAGTGTAACATAATGTTCTGTTATCGGAATAGGCCTCCATGTTGGCGGCAACCGCCCAGGTCGCAGAAGTTTTCGAGCTCAATCTGAAGCTTCATGTGGCCGACGAGGAACTCGACCGCATCAATAAGTGGCTCGACTAAACGCAAGGTATGCACATGGTTTTAAAATATTTATTTACATATCAGAGATGATATGTATATTGACAGGTTAACTCATAGGATGCTTTGATTACGATCACAGCTAGCGTAGCCGAGGTCAAGACCCTCAAAGGCGCCCTTGCCCAGGCCAAAAAGGAGGCGGAGGTGAATAAGGTAGCCGCTGACAAAGCGGCTGCTAAACTAGAGGCTGAACAAGCTGCCCGCCGCCAACACGAAGCTCAGGTGGCCGAAGTCGATCAGGAGCTGAAGGATGCCATCAACAAATGCAAAACCTTGGAGCAGAAGACTTCGGACCAGTCATCCGAGCTTGCCAAGGCTCTCCATGATGCCAAAGAGGCGCAGAGCGAGTCTCGGAGTGCTCACGAAGAGATCCACCAGGCGAGGCAGATAGTGGCTGGTAAGGCCTTTCTTTTGCAGCGTATCTTTGGAGGTCAGAGGTAAGCTTTGCTCACTTGAGTGGAGTTCCCCTGGCGCGTTTGCGGATCTTTTGAAGAGTGCCTCTGATACGCAGAAGTTTCCGAAGAGTGCCATATTTCTTGGTTTTGTCCTGGCCAAGCTGTCGTACTAGCCATTCATCCTTGACACTATGCTTAAAGGCAACCAAGGCTTCGACATTCAGACAATCAACGATCTGATTTTTCTTAGTCAGGAATCGGTTCCAAAACTGTCGGGCAGACTCTCCGGGTTGTTGCGTGATGTGATTTAGGTCGTCAGCATCCGGAGGCCGGACATAGGTGCCCTGAAAGTTTGCTCAAAAAGCATCCTCCAGCTCTTCCCAGCAACCTATAGAGTCTTCGGGGAGGCTATTTAACCAGTGCCTAGCTGGGCCTTTGAGCTTGAGTGGTAAATATTTGATGGCGTGGAGGTCATATCCTCGGGCCATGTGGATGTCGAGGAGGAAATCCTCTATTCATAAGGTTGAATCCGTGGTTCCGTTGTACGGTTCGATGTTTACGGGCTTGAAGCCCTCTGGAAAATCGTGTTGTCTCACCTCTTCCGTGAAAGTATAGGGGGTGTGCGGCGCCTCGAACTCGGGCTATGTCATGTCGAATGTCTTCAGTCATCCAATTTCGTTGCTGCTCTCGAACTCTATCATTGCGGTTCAGCCAGTTGTAATAACCATCCGGGTAAGCAGGTGGGTCTTTTCTTGGTCCGTAGATGGACTGTTGTGGCCTCCCTGGGTGTCCAGGTCCCGACGGAGGTCGTGTTCGTAGGTTGGCCGCGGTTTATCCTTGCCGGAATAGAGAGGTGGCGCGGCAAGGTGTTCGGTCTCGTTAGCTTCTCTATCCCGCCATCGAGGGGCGGTCCGGCTGTATGGCATGGGTGTATTTTGGACATGTTGGCTCTAAGGCATCGTCGTCGAACTACGGCAGTAGTCGTTGCTTTGGGTAACTTTTGGTTGGCCGTTCATGGATGTATCCTTCTTCATCGGCTAGGACTTTAGTCCATCGGTCATTGAGGGTTTCCTGTTCGGCCTTGATCCTGCGTTTTTGTTTCTTCGGGCTACGGGCGGTGGCTAAAAGCCTTCGCCTGAACCTTTCCTGATCCCATGGGTCTTCGAGGATGATGAAATCTTCCTCCCCGAGACTGGCCTCCTCCTCCAAAGATGGGAGGTAATTGCTGTCTTCGGCGTCCTCAAGGTCCTCCGGATTGTGCGGGTCCTCCTCCATTGCAGGGTCACCCTGCTGGTATTCGTCATCCGCGGCTTTGGCGAGGTTGTCTGTATTATTGGCGGTGTCGTTCTCCATGGAGTCCATGTTGCTTGCGTGGCTTCGACGAGGTTTTGATTGGTGGCGCTGCCTTTGATGCTTGGGTGGCTCATCTCCAGGCTTGTCTTGATCCTATTTGGGAGTGTCTTCGTCGTCCTTGGGGGTGTCCACCATGTAAATATCATATGTGGACATGGCCGACCAGCGGCCAGTGACGGGGGGGGGCACCATCGGTATTGGTTGTGGACCCACTATCCTCGTCCATGTATTCGGTGTATTCTGAATTATAGTCTAGCATGTCGGTTAAATCCTCGACAGTGGCCACCAAGTAGGTGGTGGGTGGGACGCAAAATTCCCTGTCGAACGCCTCGAAGGGTCGGTGATCAAAAGCAGAGGGTAAGTTCTCATGGATAGTCAATTTCTGAATTTGTTCGAGCGCCTCATGTAACGCCCAAGACGCAGCCATATCTCCTATGTGTCAAGGCACGACTTAGAGGCATAACCGCATTTTGGTATGATCGCAAGAAGGGTCATCTTCACACATTCCCATGTAAATGAACAAGCAAGTAAATAGTTGGCTTATAATCGCCACATCACACAATGATCAAATTATTCATCCAACATTCAGAGTACACACAAAGACCGACTACAGACGGATCCAAATGAAAAGAAGATAACAACCCAACTATGCTCGATCGGCCCCACTAGGAACCACTACTGATCATCGGGGCATGTCACGTACATACGCCCACGCTCATCATCGAACTCCCAATGGAGCTCCTGGCCATCGCCTGCATCGAACTCAGTTGTACCTGCACCTGTTTGTGTAGTAAACCGTGAGTCACGAGGACTCAGCAATCTTTTTCCCGTGTAGCAAAACTACCAAAGCTTTAGGTGGGGAGAAGGTATCAAGTGGGGTTGCAGCAAGCGCTAAGCATATATGTGGTGGCTAGCTTACGAGCTTTCAGAGGAGAAGAGAAGCTATGCCAACGATCGTAAACTAGTCATGATCACTAGATGATCATGTCTACCTACGAGTCATTCATAACCCAGACGTGTTCTCTTCCTGAACTCCCTCGAAAAAGAGACCACCACGACTACTCACACATGTAGTGTATTTTATTTGAGTTTTTGTGTCAAGTTATCTACAATCGGATATTAACAAACTCCAATCTGCTACATAACCACGGGCACGGCTTTTGAAAGATCATAACCCTACAGGGGTGTCCCAACTTAGCCCATCACAAGCTCGCACGATCAACAGAGGTGAAACATCTTATCTTAGAGACAACCCGATCAGACTTGGAATCCCGGTGCAAAAGATATTTCGACAATAGTAAAACAAGTCCAGCAAGACCTCCTGACGTGCCGACACGCCGATAGGAGCATGCTACTTCTTGAGCTTCTGTTGTATTCCCTCAAAGAGGAAAGGGAGATGCAGCACAGTAGCGTAAGTATTTCCCTCATTTTTTGAGAACCAAGGTATCCATCCAGTAGGAGACCACGCGGGAGTCCCTCGCACCTGCACAAACAAATAAGAACTTCGCAGCCAACGCGATAAGGGGTTGTCAATCCCTTAACGGTCACTTACGAAAGTGAGATCTGATAGAGATGATAGTTTATATTTTTGGTATTTTGGTTTATAAGAACAGCAAATAAAAGCAATAAAAGTATAGTAGATGTAGATTGATATGTTGAGAATAGACCCGGGGGCCATAGTTTTCTCTAGTGGCTTCTCTCATGATAGCGATATTCTACGGCGGGTAAACAAATTACTGTCGAGCAATTGATAGAGAAGTGAATAATTATGAGACTATCTAGATACTAGCTATGTACCTGAAGGTCTGTGGTAAACTACTCACAACTCATGGTAAGGGCGATGATGATGATGATGATGAACTCTGTGATGGATCCCCCTCCGGTGGAGCTCCGAAACAGGATCCAAGATGGGATCTTCACGGGAACAGAAGGTACGGCGGTGGAATTAGGGTTTTCTCTCTGTTCATGGAAGTTTTGGGGTACGTAGACTTATATAGGAAGAAGGAGGGCACCGGGGGACGCTCGAGGGGGCCACGAGGCAGGGGGCGCGCTCCCCTTCCCAGGGCGCGCCCCCCACCCTCGTGGGCCACCCTTTGGCCCCCTGACGTGGTTCTCAAGCTCTACGTGCGTCATTTTCTCCAAAAATATCTCTCGCGAAGGTTTCATTTTGTTTGGACTCCGTTTGATATTCTTTTTCTGCAAAACCCTGAAATAGGCAAAAAATAGCAATCTGGACTGGGCCTTTGGGTTAGTAGGTTAGTCCCAAAAATGATATAAAAGTGAATGAAAAATCCCATTAAACATCCAAGACTTCATAAATAATAGCATGGAACAATCAAAAAATATAGATACGTTGGAGACGTATCATGCATCCCCAAGCTTAATTCCTGCTCGTCCTCGAGTAAGTAACTGATAAAGAAAGAATTTTTGATGTGGAATGCTAACCAATATAGTTTTTCAATGTCATTCTCTTAATTTTGGCATGAATGTTCAGGTCTGAAAGATTCAAGATAAAAGTCTATATCGACATAAGAAATAATAATACTTCAAGCAATACTAACAATGCAATCATGTCTTCTCAAAATACTATGGCTAAAGAAAATTATCCCTACAAAATCATATAGTGTTGGCTATGCTCCCTCGTTATCACACAAAATATTCATATCATGCACAACCCCGATTTCAGCCAAGCACTTGTTTTCATACTCTATCTTTTCAAACCTTTCAACTTTCACGCAATACATGAGCGTGAGCCATGGATATAGCACTATGGGTGGAATAGAGGTGGTTGTGGAGAAGACAAAAAGGAGGAAGATGGTCTCACATCGACTAGGTGCATCAACGGGCTATGGAGATGTCCATCAATAGGTATCAATGTGAGTGAGTAGGGATTGCCATGTAACGGATGCATTAGAGCTAAATATGAATGAAAGCTCAACAAAAGAAACTAGTGGGTGTGCATCCAACTTGCTTGCTCACGAAGACCTAGGGCATTTGAGGAAGCCCATCATTGGAATATACAAGTCAAGTTCTATAATGAAAATTCCCACTAGTATATGAAAGTGACTAAACATGAGACTCTCTACAATGAAGAACATGGTGCTACTTTGAAGCCCAAGTGTTGAAAAAAGATAGTAGCAATTGTCCCCCTTTTTCTCTTTTTTTGGGCCTTTTTTTTTCTTTGGCCTTTCTTTTTTTTTGCGGAGGGGCTTTATAGATTTAGCCTTACCTCCCATGGGACAATGCTCTAATAATGATGATCATCACACTTTCATTACAACTCGATACTACAATAACAAAGTATGACTCTATATGAATGCCTCCGGCGGTGTACCAGTATGTGCAACGAAACAAGAGTGACATGTATAAAGATTATGCATGGTGGCTTTGCCACAAATACGATGTCAACTACATGATCATGCAATGGCAATATGAAAATATGATGCATGTCCTATGAACGGAACGGTGGAAAGTTGCATGGCAATATATCTCGGAATGGCTATGGAAATGCCATGATAGGTAGGTATGGTGGCTGTTTTGAGGAACAATATGGTGGCTGTTTTGAGGAAGGATATATAGTGGGTTTATGGCACCGGCGAAAGTTGTGCGGTATAAGAGAGGCTAGCAATGGTGGAAGGGTGAGAGAGCGTATAATCCATGGATTCAACATTAGTCATGAGAACTCATACACTTATTGCAAAAATCTACGAGTCATCAAAACAAAGCAATCAACGCATGCTCCTAGGGGGGAGGTTGGTAGGAGTTGACCATCGCGCGTCCCCAACCTCCACACAAAGGTTGGCACTCTACAAATACCTCATGCTCTAACTTCATCACATAGCGGTTCACCATACGTGCATGCTACGGGAATCACTAACCTTAACACAAGTATTTCTAAATTTCATAATAACTCCACTAGCATGACTCTAATATCACTATCCTCATGTCTCAAAACAATTATGAAGCATCCAACATCTCAGTCTATTCAATGCACTTAGTGTGAATTTTTTTACTACATTGACATTGGATGTTTATCATGTGAAAACTAGTTTCTTTAGCCTAAACACATTACCATTCTGTTTCAATAAACTCTCAAAAGGATAAAAGTAAAGCATGAGAGTTCTACAATTTCTACAAAATATTACCACCGCCGTGCTCTAAAAGATATAAGTGAAGCACTAGAGCAAAAACTATTCAACTCAAAAAATATAAGTGAAGCACATAGAGTGTTCTAACAATTTCTAGGCCATATTTAACTCTCTCAAATAGGTGTGTCCAGCAAAGATGTTTGTGGCAAACTAACAAGCAAAGACTAAAATTATACAAGACGCTCCAAGCAAAACACATATCATGTTGCGAATAAAAATATAGCTCCAAGTATAGTTACCGATGGATGAAGACGAAAGAGGGGATGCCTTCCCGGGGCATCCCCAAGCTTAGGCTTTTGATTATCTTGAATTTACTTGGAGTGCCATGGGCATCCCCAAGCTTAGGCCTTTGCTACTCCTTGTTCAATAGTCCATCAAAGCAATACTCAAAACTTGAAAACTTCACAACACAAAACTTAGACAAAAATTCTCGAGAGCTCCGTTAGTATAAGAAAGCAAACCACTACTCAAAAGTGCAGCAATGAATTCATTCTTTGTTTATATTGGTGTAAAACCTACCGTATTCCAACTTCTCTATGGTTCATACTTCCCAATATTACTCATAGATGCATTGAAATAAGCAAACAACACACGAAAAACAGAATCTGTCAAAAACAGAACAGTCTGTAGTAATCTGCAGGTTTCGCCTACTTCTGGAACTCCAACCAATTCAAACTAAATTGGTAAATTTGCGGAATTTTTCTACCAATCATCTGCAAAAAGAATCAACTAAAAAGCACGCTCCAGTAAAACCTTAAGACCACTTTAGCAAGCGCTAACGATTCTGTTTTTCACAGCAAGATCACATAAACTTCACACAAGTCTTCCCAAAGTTTCTACTTGGCACAAACACTAAACAAAACATGAAACCACATCTAATCAGAGGCTAGATGCAATATTTATTTCCTACCATCCGCAAAAACGAAAAACATAAAATTGGGTTGCCTCCCAACAAGCGCTATCATTTTACGCTCCTAGCTAGGCACGATACAAGATAAAACTAGGTATTGCCATCTTTGGAAGGCAATCCATAAGTGGCTCTCATGATAGATTCATATGGTAATTTGATTTTCTTTCTAGGAAAGTGTTCCATTCCTTTCCTTAACGTAAATTGGAATCTCATATTTCCTTCCTTCATATCAATAATTGCACCAATCATTCTAAGGAAAGGTCTACCAAGAATAATATGACATGAAGGATTGCAATCTATATCAAGAACAATGAAATCTATGGGCACATAATTCCTATTGGGAACAATAATAACATCATTAGTTCTTCCCATAGGTTTCTTAATAGTGAAATCCGCAAGATGCAAATTTAAAGAACAATCATCAAGCTCATGGAACCCTAGCAAATCACACAAAGTTTTTGGGATAGTGGAGACACTTGCACCCAAATCACACAAAGCATAGCATTCATGATCTTTTATTTTTATTTTAATAGTAGGTTCCCACTCATCATAAAGCTTTCTAGGTATAGAAACTTCCAACTCAAGCTTTTCTTCATAAGATTGCATCAAAGCATCAACTATGTGTTTGGTGAAAGCTTTATTTTGACTATAAGCATGCGGAGAATTTAGCACGGATTGCAACAAGGAAATACAATCAATCAAAGAGCAATTATCATAATTGAATCCCTTGAAATCCAAAGTAGTGGGTTCATCACTATGCAAAGTTTTAATCTCTTCACTCCCACTTTTAGCAATTTTAGCATCAAGATCTAAAAACTCCGAATCATTGGGACAGCTTAAAGTAGAATCATCTCCAATCCTATTTTCATCAAGATTTATACTAGAAAACAAGGATCTAATAGGAGACACATCAATAATTTTCAGATCTTCATCTTTATTTTCATGCTCTTCTGGTCTAGCAGCCATCTTATTAATCAAGGTGGACTGTTTTTTCGAAATTTGGGCAATTAAGTTCTCAAGATGAGTAAACTGAGATATCAAGCCATAAATTCCTTAGACATATCATCAAGGTCTTTATTCATATACTCCATAAACTTTTTCTGTTCTTTAAGCTCACTTCTGAAAAAGTCATTATGCTCAAATTGTATAGTCATAAAATGTCTAACGTTGTTTTCAATCTCCTCCAGCCTCTTGAGGTGAGGGTCAACACTAACAGGGAGAGCCATAGCGACAAGCAAGCAATCCAGCACACATAAGCAAATAAGAAGCAAGCGAACGATTAACACATGGCGGAAGAAGGGCAAATAAAACAGTAAGGGTGAAGTGGGGGAGAGGAAAATAAGAGGCAAATAAATGTAATGCGAAGGATAAAGGTTTGTGATAGGTACTTGGTATATGACTTTTGCGTAAGCCTCCCCGGCAATGGCGCCAGAAATTCTTCTTGCTACTTCTTGAGCTTGTGTTGTATTCCCTCGAAGAGGAAAGGGAGATGCAGCATAGTAGCGTAAGTATTTCCCTCAGTTTTTGAGAACCAAGGTATCAATCCAGTAGGAGACCACGCGCGAGTCCCTCGCACCTGCACAAACAACTAAGAACGACTAAGAACTTCGCAGCCAACGCGATAAGGGGTTGTCAATCCCTTTACGGTCACTTACAAAAGTGAGATCTGATAGAGATGATAGTTTATATTTTTGGCATTTTTGGTTTATAAGAATAGCAAATAAAAGCAATAAAAGTAAAGTAGATGTAGATTGATATGTTGAGAATAGACCCGGGGGCCATAGTTCTCTCTAGTGGCTTCTCTCATGATAGCGATATTCTACGGTGGGTAAACAAATTATTGTCGAGCAATTGATAGAAAAGCGAATAATTATGAGACTATCTAGATACTAGCTATGGACCTGAAGGTCTGTGGTAAACTACTCACAACTCATGGTGAGGGCGATGATGATGATGATGAAGAACTCCGTGATGGATCCCCCTCCGGTGGAGCTCCGGAACAGGATCCAAGATGTGATCTTCACGGGAACAGAAGGTACGGCGGTGGAATTAGGGTTTTCTCTCTGTTCACGGAGGTTTTGGGGTAGGTAGATGTATATAGGAAGAAGGAGGGCACCGAGGGACGCTCAAGGGGGCCACGAGGCTGGGGGCGCGCCCTGGGAAGGGGGGCGCCCCTCCCCCACCCTCGTGGGCCACCCTTTGGCCCCCTGACGTGGTTCTCAAGCTCTGCGTGCGTCATTTTCTCCAAAAATATCTCTCGCGAAGGTTTCATTCCGTTTGGACTCCGTTTGATATTCTTTTTCTGCAAAACCCTGAAACAGGCAAAAAACAGCAATCTGGACTGGGTCTTTGGGTTAGTAGGTTAGTCCCAAAAATGATATAAAAGTGAATGATAAAGCCCATTAAACATCCAACACTTCATAAATAATAGCATGGAACAATCAAAAATTATAGATACGTTGGAGACGTATCAGAGCCGCGCGTATCTCATCTCAGGCCACGACGGATGAGCTATGGTTACAGCGACCAAAATACCCCAAGTTGCCAAGGGGCGGCGCCGCAAGCTGCTCTAGTTTGGACCAACACTCATGAGGAGCACTGGCCCGGGTTGTAAACTAAGTCCTCGGGTGCTAGCCGGTCCCTATGCAAGTTTTAGTTATTAGGCAAATGGTAAAACCAATGTTGGGCCTTGTTGGAGGAGTTTTATACAAAACGAACTATCAAGGGGCCCTTAAACCCCAACCGCGTTAAGAATGCAAAATCAAGGAACATAACACCGGTTTACCGGTTCTTAAGGCGGCATGAGTGGAACAAAACAATGAGCAAAAGGCCAAGCCTTCCACCCATCACCAAGAATATATGTGTGTTAATTAAATAAGATATATATTGTGTTATCCCAAAGAATCCATGTTCCAACATGGAGTATCTTACATCTTCCATCTTCACATGCAACTAACAACGCTATAAGAGGGCTGAGCAAAAGCGTAACTTAGCTGATCAACGGTTTGCTAGGAAGGCGGTTAGAGTGTTTCATGGCAACATAGGAGGCTAACAAGACAAGAATGGGCAGCATGGCATAGCTATAGAGCAAGACATCTAGCAAAGCAAAGGTAGAGGTCATATCGAGGAACGGTCATCTTGCCTGAGATCCCACAAGGAAGAAGAACGAGTCCGTGAAGAAGAAAAATGGACGTAGTCGAACGGATCCTCACAACTCTGGAACGAAACCGAAGCTAACGAGAGAAGCAAACCGGAAAGAAACAAACAACATGGTAAACACAAACATAAACATGGCATATGATGCACAAACAAGTATGATGCATGTCCGGTTTAAATAGGGATGGCATGGCAAAGTCCACAAACAATTCTACAAATTAAGTGGAGCTCAATATGCAACGAGTTGCATATTAACTAAACACCACATCCAATTATTTAGTTCGATCTCATTTGTTGAACCCAACAAGTTTAAATGTTCTTAACATGGCAATGGGTAACATGGCAAGAGGTGAAGCATAATAAAACTACACTATCTACACAATTTAAATGGGTCCGGAGTCAACAAACAACAATTCCGGAAAATTCCCACATGTCATTTAGCAAATTTTTAAAGCAAGCAACAATTTTAAACATTTTAAATGTTATTATCATGATGCGGATGACATATACAAGTTTCTATGTAATTTTAGAAAATGTTGACATGAGCATGTTATTAAGCACTTGGTCGCCACGACTGAAAGAAAGGGGTATCATGGCGGCGAAAATGGGAACGATGCCACGACAACATTCCGGTTCCGGTAACTCGTTGAGAGATCGGTGCAAACAAAATGGGCGTGAGAGTGTCATGCAAAAGGTGGTGAGGTGATCCCGGTAACCGGATTCCCACGGGTCGGCGACAAGGCATACGAGGGTCGTGCACGAAACAAGTCGGACATGGTGCATACATAGGGTACATATCATAAAACACATGCATTCATCCACGCGCATCGTCTCAGCATTATACCTTTGAAGTGTGCGTTTCGGGGTGGTTCAAGTTCATCAAGGGAAGTAGTCGTTCACGGACGTCGTGGAAGTAGTCGTTCACGTGGCGACGGTAGTGGAAGTAGTGGTACATGGGACGTAGTGTAAGTAGTCGTTCTCGCGACGGTCTTGTCGGATCCACGACGAGGGTGGAGGTACTTGTTGCATCTCCGGGTGTAGTCAACCTTGGCACATCCGAAGGGGTACTTGTGGACTTGAGGGTCGACGGTAGTCGTTCACGTGACGGCCTTGAAGGTTTCGGAGGAGTACTTGCCGATCCAAAATTGCTCTTGTTCGTGGTGGTCAAACACGAAGGAGGTCGCGGGACGTCGAGGTCGTCTGACGAACATGGCATACAGGTCCTGGTGGTGCGGTATGGGTATAGGAGGCCGGGGTTGTGTCTTTGGGTCTTGGCGACGGGGTCCACATGGAAGCCAGGGAGGCCACAGAGGGACGAGGTGGTCGCTGCTGCTGCACATCGGGCTGGCGGGAGGAGGCGCTCGGGAGGCCGACGCGCCTGGATGGCTGCTACTACAGCCTTGGGCTGCTGGAGCACTTCGGAACTGCTGCTCGCAGACCCTGCGGGAGCGCACGAAGCCGGCTGCGTGAGGGACTCCGGGACGGCGCGGACTTGATAGCGGGGACGGCGCAGGGATGACCGGATCCAAGGCCATGGCGACAGGGAGGCAGGCACTCCGGCGTGGATGAGCTTGAGGCCGACGGCTGACGAGAAGTAGAGGACCGGCAACGATGGCGCTCGATGGGGCTTGCGGCGGTGGTGGAAGGGGCGATCCGGGCGGCAGGAGGCACAGGTGCCGGAGCATGGCGACGCGGCGGCCGGAGAAGGGTTGATGTGGAGGAGCCGCTACACACAAGAGCTCGTGGGGCGATGGAGCTCCATGGATGTGCGCGCGGGGACCAGGAGGCGAGGTGCGGGCGACGTCGCGGGGAAGGAGTCGCACGGAGGGGCGGTGCTCACCAGCGGGGCCGGCATCAAGGAGGAGGTCAGGCGCGGGGGTCGCTGGATTGGGAGGAAAGGGATCAAGCGTGGGCGCGGGCGCTGTCCTCTGCGTGCGTGCGTGTGGGAGGTGGCGGAGGGGGACCAAGGTGAGGCAGCGAGGGATCGAGGGAGAAAGGGGACCGGTCGGGGTAGGGTTATAGGGTTGGAGGTTTGCGGCTGGGCCTAGGCCTTGGTTAGATGGGCTGCTGGGCTTTCTCTCTTCTCTTTCTTCTTCTTATTTCAAAGAAACAGAACTTGGAAGAAAAGCCGAGAGAGATCGGAGTGGAGTAAGGGCATGAAGTTAATTTTCCCAGACTCGCAAAAATGCGCTGGTTCCAAGAAAAATGGTAGTGGGCATGAGTGCAAGATTTAAATTCAAACCCATTTGAATTTAATTCAAATGGTTTGAACTAGGACATGTTTTTGAAGTGCCCAAATAAATGTTGAGGATTTTTGGAGGAACCTCGATACTAGGGATAAGAATTATAGACAAGGTTTTGAAGCCAAACTTGAAGTAGAAAAGACATGGGAAAATTTGCAAGTGTGTTTTGGTGATTCCAAATTAATGGATTAATTATAATAGCTCCATAATTATTTGGAGGATATGTTATAAAGAGAAATCACCATGTGAATTATCTCGATTTAAACAGATCAAAAGATCTATGCAATTTATTTAGTTGAGTTTTTACAAACTAAATGACATGATGGCATGATGCAATGCAAAAATAAATAGAGCAAGCAAAATGAAACACGCGATGAAACTCGGAATCTATGGAAGGCATCTGGAGCATCGGTCTTGGGGCATCACAACTCTCCCACACTAACAGAGTATCTCGACCCGAGATTCTAGGGATGGCACCGGAGAGAAACGGAAAGAGAAGAGGTAAACCAAAGTTGCTTCTTCGACAAACGAGTGAAATCACGAACCTTGAGAGCTTGAACAAACTAAAAGAAAGAAACACACGAAGATGAACGAGATTGCAAACATCTATTGGACAAGAGGAACAAGGAATACGACGAGAATGAAGAGCATAGGTGGCAAGATAGATATTGAAACCACTTCGGTTAAAACAAGATAAAGAAAGAATAAGAATGAAATACTTTGAACAGCACTCCGACTGAAAATGGAAGGAATTTAACATGAAGTTGACAAGATGAGAGGATACTTGATGATATCAACAACACACTGCCTCTGAAACAATTCAAAGAATGGCACAAGGGGTAAGAAATATTGCAGACAGCACTCCGGTTAAAAAGAGAGGCAAAACATGAAAAGATGAGAGAACTTTAATGGAGGACACGACAATCTCGTTGAATGGATAAGCAAACGAAAGGATATGATCTTGACAAAAGAGATGATGGGACGAAGATATCAACATTACAATACCTCCAGAATGAAATAATAGAAGCTAGATCGTTAGGAAGAAAGAAAGTAGAAGAAAATGATAACTTCTACCACCAATGAATTTGAAAGCATCCATAGAAAGAAGGATTGAATGGAGTTGTTCAAAAATAAACAACAACAAAATAAGGGTGTTGTGGGCTTATGGAAAACATCTCAAAACTTGAGGTGAAATTCTGCCACTAACGGAAACAATTGATTGTATTGATATCAACAAGGAGACGAAAAACTTATTTCACCGGGAGAATAAATGAAGAACTTGGGTCATTTATAAGCACCATAAATAGCAACAATCCTTAGGGAAAGCTTTTAGGTGAGACACAACCCAAGATAACTCCAACGAATAAAATGAGGGGTTGAAAGAATCTCCTGAACAAAGAAAAATAATAGGTTTAAATATCTCATTCTTGATAACTTGTGAATCATGAAACATGAAAGAAATTGTCAAGAATGACGTAACACCACCTCAAAAGATAAGGTAGAAAGAATTGCACTTTGAAATGCAAGAAGAAGAATACTTGAGCTCCTCCAATAAGAATCTTGAAGAACACTTTGAGGATGATTTAAATCATGATGAACCACCATGAAGGACTCCGGTAACGAAAGTATTATTAGAACGAAGTGAAGGGTGGAAAGAATAAGATTGAAGCCTTGCAATGATTTAGAAGGAGGTTTGAAATGATATAATTGAAATAACTTGGAGCTCCGAAAATGAAGATGAACAACTTGGAACCGACAATATGATATGATGAGCAAGCTCCGGAAAGAAGAGATTAATCACTTCGAGGAAATAAGAATAAGATTTATTGTATGCTTGTCCTTTATCAAATTAAATTGACAACAAGCAACGGATTTGGCATACTACTTATTCTTCTTGAAAAGGATTGGAGAGATATATAAGAATTGAAAGCGAATGAAGAAAAGAGAATGAATCACCGGAAAGAATTAGAAAATGAACAAAGGCACTTGAGGAAACTTAGATACAAAAGAACGAAGGGAACACGAGCAGAGTAGAGAATACTCAAATGATGCACGGGGAGAATTAGAGGGCAGGAGCAAAACTGAAATTAATTATTCTTCTAAAAAGGATGGTCTCCATAGAATCCAAATAAAAAGGGTCTTTTACATTTGTGTCCCTAACTCGAACCCACTACTCAGATTTACCCCTAATTTCAAAGTTTGCTCAAATTTGCCCCTCTGCCATTAAGTGTCCTTATTGAAATGCCCTTCCGTGTTGTTACCGTCCAGTCAAAGCCATTTGACCGCTATCGACCATTTCTTTGACATTTTTGTCCCTGTCTCCTTGTGTCACTTACATATGGAGCCCATTCTCAAAAAATAAAATAAAAAACCATTTCTCTCACCCTCCCCCCCTCTCACACACACTTACAGGTGGACCAAACTAGAAAAAATAAAAAGGGAAAAGGACAAGCTACTTCTCTCTCTCTCTCACGTCTCTCTCTCTCTCTCTCTCTGCCCAACGACAGGCCGATGGCCACTCTCTCTCTCAACTCCGGCGAGGGTGTTCAATGGCCACCGCCGCTGTTGCTGGTCTTCCTTGACGCCACAACCCTCTCGCCCTCATTCTCTCTTCGCCGCTCGCCCTTTTTCTCTCTCCCCTCCTGTAGCCATCTCCCGCAAGCCCACCGGAGGCCGCCCTGTCGCCGTCGTCAGTCCAACACGTGGCCAGCGGAAACCCCAGGCGTCGCTAGCTCCCCAGGATGCTCGTATGGCATGACATCACCGCCCCAGGTAACGAATTTGACCAGAGAAGTCCAGTATCGAGCGCCAGGACGCATCCGCCCCGCCTTCGTCCTCGGATCGGCGCCGTCGATTTGATGTCGTTGAAGCACGCCGACAGATCCTAGCTGCTCCCCAGGCGTCATGGTGTACAACAGAAGCCGCCGGCATCCTCCATAGCAAGCCCCATGACCTCGGGTCATCTTCCCCACGAGCTCTGTGATCTACCATGGCCGTCGTGGTTGAAGTCCTCGCTTTGGTCTTCCTTGAGCCCCAACGGCGTCGTTATCGTGCTCCTAGTGAGCTCGTTAATGTCACGGAACTTCCCTTCTCCCCCTCGCATGGTAGCCCCCCACTTCCTCTGCCCAAAGCCGTCGCAGGAATTGTCGCTGTCGTTCGCTCCCGCGACCATATGGTCCGAAGAAAACATTCCTAGATGCGGTAGATCCAGGGTTGTCGCATGCATCCCTCATCCAGCCTCCTCGCGGCCTCCCGACGTGCCACCACCGTGTCAAGTGGTCGACGTCGGACACTATTGGCTTAGTCGACAATTAATTGAAACAAAATATGCAGAAAATATTAATAATCCAATAACAGTGGGCCTAATATCAAGTTTGAATAGTCCTTTTCTAGATTGGCCCCACGTGTAAGTTATCAGTGAGAGAGAGGGGGTGAGAGAAAGTGTTTTTTCATTTTATTTTTTGAGAGTGGGACCCTCCAGTAAGTGGCACATGGACACAGGGGCAAAAATGTCAAAGAAACCGCTAGTTAGCAGTCAAACAACCTTGACTGGACAGTAACGGCTCGGAGAGGCATTTCTATAAGAGCACATGACGGCGAAGGGGCAAATTTGAGCAGGCTTCAAAATTAGGGGCAAATCTGAATAGGTGGTTTGAGTTAGGGACAGAAATGCAAATGGCCCAAATAAAAATACTCCTAAAATGCTCCGGATGGGTATGAAAAGAATTCACACAATCGAAAAAAATTATGAGGATGGCATGAAGCTAGAACCACGCATCTTCAAGAGAACGGGCAAGATTTGGAGGAAAACTCTTCTTCGGTCTTCAAAACCTGAGAAAGACGATGAGACACACCACCTTGAATTGTTGAGGCACTCCGGAATGAAGAACTAAAAGGTTGAACAAACGATGAAAAAAATTTGAAAACGATCTTGGAGAAGGCATATGACTGATGGAATACATACTTACGTCACACTTTGAAAGAATTTGGGAATAACTCCGAGAAAATAGAAGAGTCGGGTAAGATCCTGGCAATAAACATGTGGGTTAGGGCCCACTCAAAAGAAACACCGTTGAAATGATTACTTGAAAGAGAGATTGCATCGATTGAATTAAATGGCTTGAATGAGATAACAACCTCGAAATAGTTTGAATGGATTAATAATGGAAACGCGAATCTTCTAGGATATCTTATACACTCCGGAGAAGAATTAGAGAGAGTTGAATAAATGAGAGAGACTTTCATAAGAATTCCAACATGGGAAAATATGTGAAACAAAAAGAAGAGATATGATCAACACTGAAGCTTGAATTTAGTCCACCGAAGAATAAACGAGAACGGAGAATGATAAACTTGAAGCTTCCTTAGCATCTTCCTGAGAAATCACCGGATGAAACATTAAAGAAAAATTGATGAAGAGACTTCACATGAATAAAATGGATACTTGACTTGAGATTTCTAGCTCCGAGAAGAAGAAGGGTGGGAGGGTGGGAAAAACAAAGGCAACTTGAGACAAACGAAATGGATACATTGAGAAAAAACTGAGAATTGGTCTTGCACATATTGAAAGGATCGGGTTAACTTGACGAGAAATGCACCTATTGAAAAGAATTTAACATAACAATCTCGATGATCAAGAAGGACTAGCACTCCCATAGAAATATGAGAACACCGCTTAGGAAAGGTATGGAATCAACACTTGACATCGAAGCAACTCGAATACCACAACTCAAAACAAAACAAAGGATTTTGCTTGTAGAATAAGCCAGAACAAACATATGATAGAGATTTTGTCCAAAGTTTTCATGATGAGGCCCCCCGGTCACAACGTTACAGCGGACATCACTGAAGCATCCCCGAATCGGCATAGCCAAGGATTCATTAAGACGTGACGAGACCACTGTAAAATCGTCGTGACAAGTGAACCACTAGACGTTGGAACCAACCTTATATCATGTATTTGTTGGAAGATTACCTAGAGCTACTTGGATTCCCACTTATTAATTCCCAAAACCTTCTGGTTATGCAATCTGGTGTTGGGGATACAAGGGAAGCACAAATATCTCACCCAACTGACAATCCCTACATCCAGTTGTATCCATCCGTCAACACATAACCAGGCACCTTCAGAAACCGTGTACCTCAGACCTTCTAAAAGCATCCACTATACTAGCTGCGGCAATACTCCCGAACAATCCCCCCAGTATTGGGTGACGTCGAAGTTATCTCACCACCAGACATGCATAGAAGAGTTTTCGATGTTGGCCACCTCTAGTATTCCGGAACTGCAACGATACAATTGTGACGACAAGACCTCAGAGCTCAACTCCCCGGGTCCAATCCAAACATACGGGAGGCACCAAGACAGAATTCTCGTCACAAAGATATCGGAACGATCCCAACAATACCTGCGTGATCCTAAAGAAATTAGTGAAAATAGGATAGGGAAGTCAAAACTTTTACGTCAGGAGTACTCACCAGAGTGATGAAGGGTACAAGGAGTAAAAGAATTCCTACTCTCCGATATATATATATATATATATATATATATATATATATATATATATATATATATTCCTAAGACTCAAAATAGTTTTTTGTTTATAGACCAAACATCGGCAGCGGCTCGATCAAGCAGGGGCTCCTAGGTCGGGGAAGGCTCTGATTACCAACTTGTAACGCCCAAGATGCGGCTATATCTCCTACGTGTCGAGGCACGACATAGAGGCATAGCCGCATTTTGGTATGATCGCAAGAAGGGTCATCTTCACACATTACCCAGTAAATGAACAAAGAAGTAAATAGTTGGCTTACAATCGTCACGTCACACAATGATCAAATTATTCATACATCATTCAGAGTACACACAAAGTCCGACAACGGACGGATCCAAATGAAAAGAAGATAACCACCCAACTATGCCAGATCGGACCTAGTAGGAACCACTACTGATCATCGGGGTATGTCACGTACATACGCCCACGCTCTTCATCGAACTCCCAATGGAGCTCCTGGCCATCGCCTGCATCGAACTCAATTGTACCTGCACCTGTTTGTGTAGTAAATCATGAGTCACGAGGACTCAGCAATCTTGTTATCGGGTACCAAAACTACCAAAGCTTTTAGGTGGGGAGAAGGTATCAAGTGGGGTTGCAGCAAGCGCTAAGCATATATGTGGTGGCTAGCTTACAAACTTTCAGAGCAAGAAGAGAAGCTATGCCAACGATCATAAACTAGCCATGATCCCTAGATGATCTTGTGTACCTATGAGTCATTCATAACCCAGTCGTGTTCGCTTCCCGAACTCCCTTGAAAAGAGACCATCACGACTATTCACACAGGTAGTGTATTTTATTTGAGTTTTTGTGTCAAGTTATCTACAACCGGATATTAACAAACTCCAATCTGCCACCTAACCGCGGGCACGGCTTTTGAAAGATCATAACACTGCAGGGGTTTCCCAACTTAGCCCATCACAAGCTCTCACGATCAGCAGAGGTGAAACCTCTTATCTTAGGGACAACCCGATCAGACTCGGAATCCTGGTGCACAAGATATTTCGACAATGGTAAAACAAGTCCATCAAGACCTCCCGACGTGTTGACACCCCGATAGGAGCCGTGCGTATCTCGTCTCAGGCCACGACGGATGAGCTAGGGTTACAGCGACCAAAATACCCCAAGTTGCCAAGGGGCTGCGTCGCAAGCTGCTCTAGTTTGGACAAACACTCTTGAGGAGCACTGGCCAGGGTTGTAAACTAAGTCCTCGAGTACTAGCCGGTCCCTATGCAAGTTTTAGTTATTAGGCAAATGGTAAAACCAATGTTGGGCCTTGCTGGAGTAGTTTTATTCAAAGCGAACTATCAAGGGGGGTCATAAACCCCAACCGCGTTAGGAACGCAAAATCAAGGAACATAACACCGGTTTATCGGTTCTTAAGGCCGCATGAGTGGAGCAAAACGCTGAGCAAAAGGCCAAACCTTCCACCCATTGCCAATAATATATATGTGTGTTAATTTAATAAGATATATATTATGTTATCCCAAAGAATCCTTGTTCCAACATAGAACATCTTCCATCTTCCATCTTCACCTGCAACTAACAACACTATAAGAGGGCTCGAGAAAAGCATAACTTAGCCAGTCAACGGTGTCCTAGGAAAGCGGTTAGAGTGTTCCATGGCAACATAGGAGGCTAACAAGACAAGAATGGCCAGTGCGACATAGCTATAGAGCGAGACATCTAGCAAAGCAAAGGTAGAGGTGATATCGAAGAACGGTCATCTTGCCTAAGATCCCGCAAGGAAGAAGAACGAGTCTGTGAAGAAGACAAACGGATGTAGTCGAATGGATCCTCACAACTCCGGAACGGAACCCAAGCTAACGAGAGAAGCAAATCGGAAAGAAGAAAACAACATGGTAAACACAAACATAAACATGTCATATGATGCACACACAAGTATGATGCATGTCGGTTTAAATAGGCATGGCATGGCAAAGTGCACAAGCAATTCTACAAATTAAGTGGAGCTCAATATGCAACGAGTTGCATATTGACTAAACACCACATCCAATTATTTAGTTCGCTCTCATTTATTGAACACGACAAGTTCTTAACATGGCAAGAGGTGAAGCATAATAAAACTACACTATCTACACAATTTAAATGGGTCCGAAATCAACAAACAACAATTTCGGAAAATCCCCACATGTCATTTAGCAAATTTTTAAAGCAAACAACAATTTTAAACATTTTAAATGTTGTTATCATGATGTGGATGACATATACATGTTTTTATGCAATTTTAGAAAATGTTGACATGAGCATGTTATGAAGCACTTGGTCGCCACGACGGAAGGAAAGGGGTATCATGGCGGCGAAAACGAGAATGGTGCCACGGCAACATTCCGGTTCTGGTAACTCGTTGAGAGGCCGGTGCAAACGAAGTGGGCATGAGTGTGTCATGCAAAAGGTGGTGAGGTGATCCCGGTAACCGGGTTCCCACGGATCGGCGACAAGGCATACCAGGGTCGTGCACGAAACAAGTCGGGCACGGTGCAAACATAGGGTACATATCATACAGCACATGCATTCATCCACGGGCATCGTCTCGGCGTTATACCTTTGAAGTGTGCGTTTCAGGGTGGTTCGAGTTCGTCGAGGGAAGTAGTCGTTCACGGACGTCGTGGAAGTAGTCATTCACGTGGCAACGGTAGTGGAAGTAGTGGTACACGGGATGTAGTGGAAGTAGTCGTTCTCGCGACGGCCTTATCCGATGCACGACGAGGGTAGAGGTACTTGTTGCATCTCCGGGCGTAGTCAACTGATACGTCTCCAACGCATCTATAGTTTTTGATTGTTCCATGCTATTATTTATGATGTTTTGGATGTTTAATGGGCTTTATTATACACTTTCATATTATTTTTGGGACTAACCTACTAACCCAAAGGCCTAGTCCAGATTGCTGTTTTTGCCTCTTTCAGGGTTTTACAGAAAAGGGATATCAAACGGAGTCCAAACGGAATGAAACCTTCAGGAGAGATATTTTTGGAGAAAATCACGCATGGGAGACTTGAGAACCACGGAGTAGGGGCCACATGGTGCCCACGAGGGTGGGGGGAGCCCCCCCTAGGGTGCGCCCCCTACCTTGTGGGTCCCATGTACGGGCCCCGGTGCCCTCCTTCCTCCTATATAAGCCTACGTATCCCGAAACCATCAGAACAACAGAGAAAACACAAGTTCCATCGCCGTAACCTTCTTCTCCCGTGAGATCCCATCTTGGGGCCTGTTTTGGAGCTCCGCTGGAGGGGGGGATCTTCCACGGAGTGCGTCTACATCATCATCATCGCCTCACCATGAGTTGTGAGTAGTTTACCACACACCTTCGGGTCCATAGCTAGTATCTAGATGGCTTCTTCTCTCTCTCTGGATCTCAATACATAGTTCTCCTCGGTCTTCGAGGAGATCTATTTGATGTAATCTCTTATTGCGGTGTGTTTGTCGAGATCCGATAAATTGTGGGTTTATGATCAAGATTATCTATGAGAAATATTTGGTTCTTTTCTGAACTCTTTATGTATGATTATAATATCCTTGCAAGTCTCTTCGAATTATTGGTTTGGTTTGGCCTACTAGATCTATAGTTCTTGCAATGGGAGAAGTGCTTGGCTTTGGGTTCAATCTTGCGGTGTCCTTTCCCAGTGACAGTAGGGGCAGCAAGGCACGTATTGTATTGTTGCCATCGAGGATAAAAAGATGCGGTTTATATCATATTGCTTGAGTTTATCCCTCTACATCATGATCTTGCTTAAGGTGTTACTCTGTTCTTATGAACTCAATACACTAGATGCATGCTGGATAGCGGTCGATGTGTGGAGTAATAGTAGTAGATGCAGAATCATTTCGGTCTACTTGTCTCGGACGTGATGCCTATATATAATGATCATGCCTAGATAGTCTCATAATTATTCGCTTTTCTATCAATTGCTCGACAGTAATTTGTTTACCCACCGTAGAATATCGCTATCATGAGAGAAGCTACTAGAGAACACTATGGCCCTCGGGTCTATTCTCAACATATCAATCTACACTCACTTTACTTTTTCCGCTTTTACTTTCTGTTCTTATAATCAAACATACCAAAAATATCAAACTATCATCTCTATCAGATCTCACTTTCGTAAGTGACCGTAAAGGGATTGATAACCCCTTATCGCGTTGGCTGCGAATTTCTTATTTGTTTGCGCAAGTGCGAGGGACTCGCGCCTGGTCTCCTACTGGATTGATACATTGGTTCTCAATAACTAAGGGAAATACTTACGCTGCTGTGCTGCATCTCCCTTTCCTCTTCGAGGGAATACAGTGCAAGATCAAGAAGTAGCAAGAAGAATTTCTGACGTCGTTGCCGGGGAGGCTTACGCAAGAGTCCTATACCAAGTACCTATCACAAACCCTTATCCTTCGCATTACATTTTTTCCTCTCGTTTTCCTCTCCCCCACTTCACCCTTGCCGTTTTACTTGCCCTTCTTCCGTCGTGTGTTTATCGTTCGTTTGCCTCTTGTTTGCTTGTGTGTGTTGGATTGCTTGCTTGTCACTATGGCTCAGAACAATACCAAATTGTGTGACTTCTCCAATACCAACAATAATGATTTTATTAGCACTCCGATTGCTCCTATTACCGCTGCTGAATCTTGCGAGATCAATGCTGCTTTGTTGAATCTTGGCATGAAAGATCAATTCTCCGGCCTTCCTAGTGCAGATGCCGCTACCCATCTAAACAACTTTGTTGATTTGTGTGATATGCAAAAGAAAAGGGATACGGATAACGATATTGTTTAATTGAAGTTATTTCCGTTTTCACTTAGAGATCGTGCTAAAACTTGGTTTTTCTCTTTGCCTAGAAATAGTATTGATTCGTGGAATAAGTGCAGAGATGCTTTTATATCTAAGTATTTCCCTCCTGCTAAGATCATCTCTCTTAGAAACGATATTATGAATTTTAAGCAACTAGATCATGAGCATGTTGCACAAGCTTGGGAGAGAATGAAACTAATGATACGTAATTGCCCTGCACATGGTTTGAACTTATGGATAATTATTCAGAACTTTTATGCTGACTTGAATTTTGCTTCTAGAAATCTTTTAGATTCGGCCGCAGGAGGCACTTTCATGGAAACTACCTTAGGAGAAGCTACCAAACTCCTAGATAATATTATGGTTAATTATTCACAATGGCACACCAAAAGATCTACTAGTAAAAAAGTGCATGCTATTGAAGAGATTAGTGTTTGAGTGGAAAGATGGATGAACTTATGAAATTATTTGCTGCTAAGAGTGCTTCTTCTGATCCTAATGATATGCCTTTGTCCACTTTGATTGAAAATAACAATGAATCTTTGGATGTGAATTTTGTTGGTAGGAATAGTTTTGGTAACAATGCTTATAGAGGGGACTTTAATCCTAGGCCTTTTCCTAGTAATTCCTCTAATAATTATGGTAATTCTTACAACAACGCTATTGGAAAGAGGCCTTCTGAATTTGAAACTAGTGTTAAGGAGTTTATGATCTCGCAAAAGAATTTCAATGCTATGCTTGAAGAGAAATTGCTTAAGATTAATGAATTGGCTAGAAGTGTGGATAGAATTAATGTTGATGTTGATTCTTTGAAACTTAGATCTATCCCACCTAAGCATGATATCAATGAGTCTCTCAAAGCCATGAGAATTTCCATTGATGAATGCAAAGAGAGAACCGCTAGGATGCGTGCTAAAAGAGAGAATTATATAAAAGCGTGTTCTTCTAGTTATCATGAAAATAAAGATGAAGATCTGGAAGTTATTGATGTGTCTCCTATTAGATACTTTTTTTCTAGTATAAATATTGATGAAGATAGGATTGGAGATGATTCTACTTTAAGTTGTCCCAATGATTCGGAGTTTTTAGATCTTGATGCTAAAATTATTAAAAGTGGGAGTGAAGAGATTAAAACTTTGCATAGTGATGAACCCACTACTTTGGATTTCAAGGGATTCAATTATGATAATTGCTCTTTGATTGATTGTATTTCCTTGTTGCAATCCGTACTAAACTCTCTGCATGCTTATTGTCAAAATAAAGCTTTCACTAAACATATAGTTGATGCTTTGATGCAATCTTATGAAGAAAAACTTGAGTTAGAAGTTCCTATCCCTAGAAAGCTTTATGATGAGTGGGAACCTACTATCAAAATAAATATTAAAGATCATGATTGTTATGCTTTGTGTGATTTGGGTGCAAGTGTCTCCACTATCCCAAAAACTTTGTGTGATTTGCTAGGTTTCCATGAGCTTGATGATTGTTCTTTAAATTTGCATCTTGCGGATTCCACTATTAAGAAACCTATGGGAAGGATTAATGATGTTCTTATTGTTGCCAATAGGAATTATGTGCCCGTAGATTTCATTGTTCTTGATATAGATTGCAATCCTCCATGTCCTATTATTCTTGGTAGACCTTTCCTTCGAACGATTGGTGCAATTATTGATATGAAGGAAGGAAATATTAGATTCCAATTTCCGCTAAGGAAAGGCATGGAACACTTTCCTAGAAAGAAAAACAAATTACCATATGAATCTACCATCAGAGCCACTTATGGATTGCCTTCCAAAGATGGCAATACCTAGTTTTATTTTGTATCGTGCCTAGCTAAGGGCGTAAAACGATAGCGCTTGTTGGGAGGCAACCCAATTTTATGTTTTTTGTTTTTTCTGCTGTTAGGGAATAAATATTGCATCTAGCCTCTGATTAGATGTGGTTTCATGTTTCGTTTAGTGTTTGTGCCAAGTAGAACCTTTGGGAAGACTTGTGTGAAGTTTATGTGATCTTGCTGTGAAAAACAGAATCATTAGCGCTCGCTGGAATGGTCATCAGATTTTACTGGAGCGTGCTATTCAGTTGATTCTTTTTGCAGATGATTAATAGACAAATTCCTCACTTTTACCACCGTAGTTTGAATTTTTTGGATTTATAGAAGTATGTGAAACCTGCAGATTACTACAGACTGTTCTGTTTTTGACAGATTCTGTTTTTCGTGTGTTGTTTGCTTATTTCAATGCATCTATGAGTAGTATTGGGAAGTATGAACCATAGAGGAGTTGGAATATAGTAGGTTTAACACCAATTTAAACAAAGAATGAATTCATTGCAGTACCTTTGAGTAGTGGTTTGATTTCTTATACTAACGGAGCTCACGAGATTTTTGTCTAAGTTTTGTGTTGTGAAGTTTTCAAGTTTTGAGTATTGCTTTGATGGACTATGGAACAAAGAGTGGCAAGAGCCTAAGCTTGGGGATGCCCATGGCACCCCAAGGTAAAATTCAAGGACAACCAAAAGCCTAAGCTTGGGGATGCCCCGGGAAGGCATCCCTCTTTCGTCTTCATCCATCGGTAACTATACTCGGAGCTATATTTTTATTCACCACATGATATGTGTTTTGCTTGGAGCGTCTTGTATAATTTGAGTCTTTTCTTGTTACTTTGCCACAATTATCCTTGGTGGACACACCTATTTTAGAGAGTTAAATATGGCCTAGGAATTGTTAGAACACTATATGTGCTTCACTTATATCTTTTGAGTTGAATAGTTTTTGCTCTAGTGCTGCACTTATATCTTTTAGAGCACGGTGGTGATAATATTTTGAAGAAATTGTTGAACTCTAATGCTTCACTTATATCCTTTTGAGAGTCTATTAAAACAGCATGGTAATGTGTTTAGGCTATCAAACTAGTCTTCACATGATAGACATCCAATATCAATGTAGTAAAAACTTTCACACTAAGTGCATTGAATATGATGAGAAGTTGGATGTTTGATAATTGTTTTGAGATATGAGGATAATGATATTAGAGTCATGCTAGTGGAGTTATTATGAAATTGAGAAATTCTTGTGTTGAGGTTAGTGATTCCCGTAGCATGCACGTATGGTGAACCGCTATGTGACGAAGTTAGAGCATGAGGTATTTGTAAAGTGTCAACCTTTGTGTAGAGGTCGGGGGCGCGCGATGGTTAACTCCTACCAACCTCCCCCCCTAGGAGCATGCGTTGATTGCTTTGTTTTGCTGACTCGTTGATTTTTGCAATAAGTATATGAGTTCTTATGACTAATGTTGAGTCCATGGATTATACGCACTCTCCACCCTTCCACCATTGCTAGCCTCTCTTGTACCGCGCAACTTTCGCCGGTACCATACACCCACTATATATCCTTACTCAAAACAGCCACCATATAAATTCCTCAAAGCAGCCACCATACCTACCTATCATGACATTTCCATAGCCATTCCGAGATATATTGTCATGCAACTTTCCACCGTTCCGTTCATATGACACGCATCATATTGTCATATTGCCATGCATGATCATGTAGTTGACGTCGTATTTGTGGCAAGGCCACCATGCATAATTTTTCATACATGTCACTCTTGATTCATTGCACATCCCGGTACACCGCCGGAGGCATTCATATAGAGTCATCCTTTGTTCTAGTATCGAGTTTTAATGAAAGTGTGATGATCATCATTATTAGAGCATTGTCCCATGGCACGAAAGGATAAATCAATAAAGCCCCTCCACAAAAAAGAAAAATAAAAAATAAAGGCCAAAGAAAAAAAGAAAGGCCCAAAAAAGGACAAAAAAAGAAAAAAGAAAAGAAAAAGGGACAATTGCTACTATCTTTTTCCACACTTGTGCTTCAAAGTAGCACCATGTTCTTCATGATAGAGAGTCTCATACTTAGTCACTTTCTTATACTAGTGGGAATTTTCATTATAGAACTTGGCTTGTATATTCCAACGATGGGCTTCCTCAAATGCACTAGGTCTTCGTGAGCAAGGAAGTTGGATGCACACCCACTAGTTTCTTTTGTTGAGCTTTCATACATTTTTAGCTCTAGTGCATCCCTTGCATGGCAATCCCTACTCACTCACATTGATATCTATTGATGGGCATCTCCATAGCCCATTGATACGCCTAGTCGATGTGAGACTATCTCCCTCCTTTTTGTCTTCTCCACAACCACCTCTCTATTCCACCCATAGTGCTATGTCCATGGCTCACGCTCATGTATTGCGTGAAAGTTGAAAGGTTTGAAAGAATAGAGTATGAAAACAAGTGCTTGGCTGAAATCAGGGCTGTGCATGATATGAATATTTTATGTGATGAAGAGGGAGCATAGCCAGACTATATGATTTTGTAGCGATAACTTTCTTTAGCCATGGTATTTTGAGAAGACATGATTGCTTTGTTAGTATGCTTGAAGTATTATTATTTCTTATGTCAATATAGACTTTTGTCTTGAATCTTTCAGATCTGAACATTCATGCCACAATTAAGAGAATTACATTGAAAATCTATGTTGGTTAGCATTCCACATCAAAAATTCTGTTTTTATCATTTACCTACTTGAGGACGAGCAGGAATTAAGCTTAGGGATGCTTGATACGTCTCCAACGTATCTATAATTTTTTATTGTTCCATGCTATTATTTATGATGTTTTGGATGTTTAATGGGATTTGTTATACACTTTCATATTATTTGACTAACCTACTAACCCGAAGGCCCAGTCCAGATTGCTGTTTTTTGCCTGTTTCAGGGTTCTACATAAAAGGGATATCAAACGGAGTCCAAACGGAATGAAACCTTCAGGAGAGATATTTTTGGAGAAAATCACGCATGGGAGACTTGAGAACCACGGAGAAGGGGCCACATGGTGCCCACGAGGGTGGGGGCGCCCACCCCCCTAGGGTGCGCCCCCCTGCCTCGTGGGTCCCATGTACGGCCCACGGTGCCCTCCTTCCTCCTATATAAGCCTACGTACCCCGAAACCATCAGAACAACAGAGAAAACCCTAGTTCCACCATCATAACCTTCTGTTCCCGTGAAATCCCATCTTGGGGCCTGTTCCGGAGCTCCGCTGGAGGGGGATCTTCCACGGAGTGCTTCTACATCATCATCATCGCCTCGCCATGAGTTGTGAGTAGTTTACCACAGACCTTCGGGTCCATAGCAAGTATCTAGATGGCTTCTTCTCTCTCTCTGGATCTCAATACAAAGTTCTCCTCGGTCTTTGAGGAGGTCTATTCCATGTAATCTCTTTTTGCGGTGTGTTTGTCGAGATCCGGTGAATTGTGGGTTTATGATCAAGATTATCTATGAGAAATATTTGGTTCTTTTCTGAACTCTTTATGTATGATTATAATATCCTTGCAAGTCTCTTCGAATTATTTCTTTGGTTTAGCCTGCTAGATCTATAGTTCTTGCAATAGGAGAAGTGCTTGGCTTTGGGTTCAATCTTGCGGTGTCCTTTCCCAGTGACAGTAGGGGCAGCAAGGCACGTATTGTATTGTTGCCATCGAGGATAAAAAGATGGGGTTTATATCATATTGCTTGAGTTTATCCCTCTACATCATGTCATCTTGCTTAAGGCGTTACTCTGTTCTTATGAATTCAGTACACTAGATGCATGCTGGATAGCGGTCGATGTGTGGAGTAATAGTAGTAGATGCAGAATCGTTTCGGTCTACTTGTCTCGGACATGATGCCTATATATAATGATCATGCCTAGATAGTCTCATAATTATTCGTTTTTCTATCAATTGCTCGACAGTAATTTGTTTACCCGCCGTAGTATATCGCTATCACGAGAGAAGCCACTAGAGAACACTATGGCCCCCGGGTCTATTCTCAACATATCAATCTACACTTACTTTACTTTTTCCGCTTTTACTTTATGTTCTTATAATCAAAAATACCAAAAATATCAAACTATCATCTCTATCAGATCTCACTTTCGTAAGTGATCGTAAAGGGATTGACAACCCCTTATCGCATTGGCTGTGAAGTTCTTATTTGTTTGTGCAGGTACGAGGGACTCGCGTGTGGTCTCCTACTGGATTGATACCTTGGTTCTCAAAAACTGAGGGAAATACTTACGCTATTGTGCTGCATCTCCCTTTCCTCTTCGAGGGAATACAATGCAAGCTCAAGAAGTAGCATCAACCTTGGCGCATCCGAAGGGGTACTTGTGAACTTGAGGGTCGACGGTAGTCATTCACGTGACGGTCTTGAAGGATTCAGAGGGGTACTTGCCGATCCAAAATCACTCTTGTTAGTGGTGGTCAAACACGAAGGAGGCCGCAGGACGTCGAGGTCATCTGACGAACATGGCATACAGGTCCTGGTGGTGCGGTACGGGTACAACAGGTCGGGGCTGCGTCTTGTGGTCTTGGCTACGGGGTCCACACGGAAGCCAGGGAGGCCACACGAGAGACGAGGTGGTCGCTGCTGCTACACGCCGGGCCGGTGGGAGGAGGCGCTTGGGAGCCTAACACGCCTAGATGGCTGCTGCTACAGCCTCGGGCTGCTGGAGCACTTCAGAACTGCTGCTCACGGACCTTGCGAGAGCGAACGATGGCGGTTGCACGAGGGACTCCGGGATGGCGGGGACGGCGCGGGGACGACCGGATCCGAGGCCATGGCGGCGGGGAGGCAGGCACTCCGGCGTGGACGAGTTTGAGGCCGATCGCTGGCGAGAAGTAGAGGGCCGGCAACGATGGCACTCGATGGGGCTTGAGGTGGTGGTGGAAGGGGCGATCCGGGCGGCAGAAGGCACATGTACCGGAGCATGGCGACGCGGCGGCCGGAGAAGGGATGTTGTGGAGGAGGCGCTGCAGAGATGAGGGGGTCAGGCGCTGCTTGTGGGGGCGGCGGAGCTCCGTGATGTGCGCGCGAGGAGTAGGAAGTGAGGTGCGGGCGACGTCGCGGGGAAGGAGTCGTGCGGAGGGGCGGCGCTCAACAGTGGGGCCGACGTCGAGGAGGGGGTCGGGCGCGGGGGTCGCTGGATCGGGAGGAAGGGGGTCGAGCATGGGCGCGGGTGCTGTCCTCTGTGTGCGTGCGTGTGGGAGGCGGCGGAGGGGGATCGAGGTGAGGCAGCGGGGGGTCGAGGGAGAAAGGGGATCGGTCGAGGTAGAGTTATAGGGTTGGAGGCGTGTGGCTGGGCCTAGGCCTTGGTTAGATGGGATGCTGGGCTTTCTCTCTTCTCTTTCTTCTTCTTATTTCAAAGAAACAGAAACTTGGAAGAAAAGCCGAGAGAGATTGGAGTGAAGTAAGGGCATGAAGTTAATTTTCCCGGACTCGCAAAAATGCGCTGGTTCCAAGAAAAATGGTAGTGGGCATGAGTGCAAGATTTAAATTCAAACCCATTTGAATTTAATTCAAATGGTTTGAACTAGGACATATTTTTGAAGTGCCTAAAAAATGTTGAGGATTTTTGGAGGAACCTCGATAATAGGGATAAGAGTTAGACAAGGTTTTGAAGCCAAACTTGAAGTAGAAAAGACATGCGAAAATTTGCAAGTGTGTTTTGGTGATTCCAAATTAATGGATTAATTATAATATCTCCATAATTATTAGGAGGATATGTTATAAATAGAAATCACCATGTGAATTCCCTCGATTTAAATAGATCAAAAGATCTATGCAATTTATTTAGTAGAGTTTTTACAAATTAAATGACATGATGACATGATACAATGCAAAAATAATTAGAGCAAGCAAAATGAAACACGCGGTGAAACTTGGAATCCATGGAAGGCATCTGGAGCGTCGGTCTTGGGGCATCACAACACGTTCAACGTTCAACATATCGAGGGTTACCGGATTCGAGGGCTCTAGGCTAGACTTTCTGGTGATGGAGTGGAGGTCGGTCTGTGGCCCAACCGATCCTTGGTCCTGGAAGGACCTATCTTCGGAATTCAGAGTCGGAGCCTCGAGGGGCACGAGATTGTTTTCGGGCACTGATGGTGTGTGTTTTTCTTCCAGTTCATCCTCCGCGCCAATGCGTGGGGCTAGGTTATTTCGGGCCAGGGGAGTCCCCTGGCCGCTAGCCGTCAGCTCAGGGTGCGGGCTCGAGGCCAACAAGGAGCTGTAGGGGAGGAGTCCGGCCGAGGTCGAATCTTGGCCTCTGACCTCTGGTTTTACCTCAAGTGCTAGGATAAGTTCTCCGTCGATGTGAGCTCGGTCGCTGGTGGGGTAAAATCCCCTTTCTCAGGGAGTCTTTCCTGGCTCAAAGCCATTTGGTGGATTGGGGCCGATTCACAGATCGGGTCGGAGGTGTATGCCGGAGCAGGCGCAGCTGTGCTTGTGGAGGTGATGAATCCGGTGAAAACCAAATCCTCCCGTGTGTTAGCAACGTACTCGAGGTTGCCGAATCGAATCCGGTGCTCGGGAGCAAAGTTGTCGACCTTGTCCAGACGGCCGTTCGAGTCAGTGTGCAGCACAACGCTGCCAAAGGCGAAGAGTTGTCGAGGGACAAAGAGACCCACGAGACTAATGTCCTTTACCAGGACTATGCGAGCTATTGATCCTTCCGATGATCCAACGGCGGAACTCTCAATGAAAGCACCAATGTCGGTGTCAAAACCAGCAGACCTCGGGGTAGGGGGTCCCGAGGTATGGATCTAGGATCGATGGTAACAAGGGACGTCGAACACAATGTTTACCCAGGTTCGGGCCCTCTCGAAGAGGTAAACCCTATGTCCTACTTGATTGTATTGATTGTATATCGTGGTTTATATAGTAGATCTACCTCGAGATCAGTGTGAGCTAACCCTAGGCTATGGGGATGAAGAATATCTCTCTGTATAATGACTACACCCTTTGGTTTACATAGACACCGATAGGGTTAGGGTTATCGAAGATAGATTACAATAAGGAATAAAGGAGATCCGGTTGTCGGTGTCAAAATCGGCGGATCTCAGGTAGGGGGTCCCGAACTATGCGTCTGAGGATCGATGGTAACAGGAGGTTGGGGACACGATGTTTACCCAGGTTCAGGCCCTCTCGATCGAGGTAAAACCCTACTCCCTGCTGTATTAATATGGATGAATACGAATACAAGAGTTGATCTACCTTGAGATCATATTGGCTAAACCCTAACTAGCCTATGAGGATTTGAGATTCTCTGTTAGCCTCTACGGACTAAACCCTCCGGTTTATATACACACCGGAGGGGCCTAGGGTTTGTACATAACATCTTGCAGAGGAAGGAAAGATTACACCCGAACCTAAAACCTGCCTTTATACGAATACAGGAGTCCTATTTGGATATGAGAGATGATCTTCAACTATGATCTTCACAGCCCACCAGTCCGGCCCACCAAGAGTTATCTGGCCTCCCGAGGACCCCTCGATCCAGGACTCCCTCAGTAGCCCCTGAACCTGACTTCAATGACGATGAGTTCGGCTTTCGTATTGTCTTCGGCGTTGCAAGGTGGGTTCCTTCTTCCGAATATATCTTCTGCAAAAAGGAGTCTTGTGTTCGGCTCTGCAAGGTTAGTACAACCCTTAGCCTCAAAGGCAAGGCTCTTAAAAGAAAATGAATAGTGTGTCTCTACTGACAACTTTTGGGTGAAGCGTCGCATTCAAACCACTAACATATCGAACCATTTTATTTGGTCCTAGTTTCGCGTTTTGAGGTATATCCTCATTGACACGTCCCATCAGAATAGAGATCGTGCTCGCTTATTGTGGGATCCTTATCAATATGACGTGAGCACCCACGCCGCGCATTACGCACAACCGCTTTGGGAACCGGCGAGGTTTATGGCTAAAGTGGGGGGACGCTCTGTATTCACAGCATTATAAAAAGATACCCATCCCTTTCATCAGCCCCACGCCTTTCTCAAGCTTGATCTCTCCAATCTCCCTAGCCCCAACATTCTCATCTCTTGCGCCCACCGCTCCTCGTTCCTCAACCACTACTCCCTTTCCTAGCAATGGCTGGATCCGGTGCCAGGGGCAAGTGGGAATCTTCCACGGTCACTGAAAAGACCGTGGAGGATCTACGGAGCGCGGGCTATCTCGCCGCCAACATCGCGCACCGAGTACCTGCCAAGGGTCAGCTAATTCCCGTCCCAGAGATGGGTGAGAGGGTAGTGTTTACTTCTCATTTTGTTAGGGAGCTAGGGTTTCCACTCCACCCGTTTGTTCGGGGTTTGTTGTTCTTCTACGGGCTAGATTTCCATGATCTAGCCCCGAACTCAATCCTTCACATATCCGCTTTTATTGTGCTATGTGAAGCTTTCCTCCGCATCCCTTCACACTTCGGCCTATGGGTCAAAACCTTCAATGTGAAGCCTAAGGTGCTGGATGGACAACACGCGGAGTGCGGAGGCGCCATGATTAGCAAGCTCAAGAATGCAACTTGGCCCAAAGGCTCATTCGTAGGGACGAATAAAGTCTGGCGGCACGAGTGGTTCTACATCACCGAACCCCGCGACGCCAAATGGGCGGTGGAGCCTGCTTTCAGATCCGGACCCCCAGAGAGGTTGACTTCCTGAACCAAAAAGGGTCTAGACTGGGGGTCTCCAACTGAAGTGACAACACTCCAGAGTCGTGTATCCGGCGTGATTTCCAAGGGGCACCAGATCTCGTCCGTGGTCCAAGTGATGCTGGCCCGGCTTATTCTCCCTTGCCAAAGCCGGGACTCCTCCCTATGAGAGTTTGATCCGGTAGGAGACAAGCCGCTGAAGCATCCCTTCGGCTTTACGCACAAAGATATTTGGAAGCACCTCTTCAAGAGCCAAAATGAATGGCCCGAAGAGACCGAGGACGCGGGCTATAGCATTGCGGTCTCTTCCCCGGAGGTAATAGATACCATGCCGAACATATATCTCTTCCCTCATTTAATGATAACAGGAATTGGAATTTTTGCGTGATATACAGGGCTGGACGAAGAAGGCGACCCGGATCAAGTGTCCGGTGCCTTTGCCCGAGGACCCAGAATCGCCTCGACTGGCGGCGATGTTGGTCTCGGCGCTGTACAAGGCACCGGTCAAGAAGCCCGAGAAGAAGGGCAAGGGGACCGGAGACAAGAAGTCCGAGGAAATCAACATCCTCTCCTCTGATGAGGTGGAGGAAGATGATGAGGAGGAAGAGGAAGAAGAAGAGGAGCCCCCTGCGCAAGGCATGGGGAAGAAGAGGGCAGCCCCTGCTGAAGCTGGCATGGCCGCACCCAAGAGGAAGATGACCCTCGCTGCTAGTTCGGATTCATCCGAACATAGCTTCATGGTGAAGCCTAGGGAGAAACCCATGCCCGAATTGTAAGTTTGTCCGGATTGACTGTTGTACCTTTGTTTATTCAGTATTTTTTATAGTTACTTAGTATTTCTCTCCTGCTGACCTACAGTCCTCCCGGAGGACACCCCGACGCCTCCTTATCAGAGGGGAACTCTCTAGCGCCTGGAGAGACGGAGAGTGACCCACCAGTCCGGGCTCCATCGCACGTGATCGGCGGGGACACCGAAGTGTCTTCCCGGCGGGTGTCCTCCGCCCAAGAAGACGAGGGCGGGGCAGGTGATGGGGCGACCAGAGGTAATACCTTGGTCGTCGCTGACCATGGGGAAACAACCCCCATGGAGACCGAAGACAGGGGGCCCAAACAATCCGGGGCCCTCCCGAACATTGACCCGGAGCTTAATGCGGCTCCGGGGTCCGAAGACCAGACCCCCCAAGCGGGGGTGGATACAGCGGCACCCGGAGGTAATCCAGAGGCACCGGACTCTATGGAGAGAGCACTGCAAGGTGCCTCCATCGTAGAGGAGCACCGCACCGTGATGGGTGCGGTGATGAAGAAGATTCAATCCGTCAAGGGCGGACTGAATGAAGCCTTCAACAGCCTGTTAACAGGCTTTGAGGTAAGCAATGTAATGTTCTTTTATAGAACTTTTTTATGCACATACATAGCTAGTAGCCCCTGATGCTTTGTGTGATTCTGAAGAGAATCGGACGAAGTATCCATGCTATAGCATACGTACAGAGCTGAACTATTGTGCAGGCTTCACTAGTTATGGCAACTGCGCGAGATGCGTAAGTTGCCGAACTAAACCGGAAGCTCTTGTTGGCCAACGCAGACCTTGACCGCGTCAACCAGCGTTTAGATGAAACACAAGGTATGCAGATTTTAAGATGTCAATAAGACTAATTAATATTAATTAAGTATGTTTATAAACTCTGATATGGTATTCTCTATTACATAGATGGCGCCGCTGAGCTCGAGGCCCTCAAGGGCGAGGTTGCCAAGGCCAAAAAGGAGGCCGAGGCGAATAAGGTAGCCGCTGACAAAGCGGTTGCCGATTTAGAGGCCGAAAAGACGGAGTGCGAAAAGCACCGGGCTCGGGTGTCTGAAGTCGAGGTTGAACTCAACGATGCCATTGTCAAATGCGAGGCATTAGAGAAGAAAACTTCGGAACAAGCATCCGAGCTTGCTGCGGCAGTAAAGTCTGCCCAGGATGAGCGAGGCAAGTCGCGCAGCACCCGTCAAGAAATCGAGAAGGCATGACAGATAGCATCTGGTAAGACATTTCTCTTACAGAGCATCTTCGGAGGGCAGAAATATATTGGGCTAACATGATTATAGAGTTCTCCAGGCGTGGCTGCTGATCTTCCGAGGAGCAGCGCAGATGCCGCCCAATACTTCCGAGCCCAGGAGGGGAATAATATGGAAAAGTTGTTCTGGTTGCAGTTCTATGCGCCACAACATCCAGTGCCCCTCAGCGACTAGATGAAGCAGCTGGTCGAGCTGCACAACATGGCGGGCTCGGCCATGAAGGACTTAATAGTCCGGCTATGGCCCGCTGATCCAATCCCAAGTAGCTACTTCGGATTGGTGAAGCGGCTCATCGAGGCGAGTCCGCGGGTCGACGCATTGACGCGTTCGGCCTGCATAGAAGGTGCTCGGATGGCATTCGCTCGTGTCAAAGTGCATTGGGTGAAGATGAATGCGAGGCATATTGCCACTACTGGTCCACCCTCCGGCAAGGAGCACCGCAAGCCAGAGAAGTACTTTGAGGACGTCATCGACGGCGCCCGCCTTGTAGAAGGCCAGTGTTCGAAGGATGTTATCTTCGAGTGATTGTATCCGGATGTAAAGACTTATGCTTATGAATCCGATGTGTATAACTTTTGCGCTATTTATAATATCATCGTCTTTTAACTCTTGTGTGACTGTTTATCTAAATCTGAAAGTTTCCAGTCGTCGGCTTCAGCCCCCATGTACATAATACTGGGGTGTTCGGTCATATGCATATACACTCTTTATCCAACGTCTTGGTCCGTGTAGGAGGTGTATGCGGAGCGAACCAAGCAATCGGACTATGCGGCGTTATTGCTTTCATTTAGTCGTAGGAGTTTGACATGTGGGACTAGGTACTAGCCCCTGGTGCGGATATGGTACTCCTTTACTTAAGGTATCCAATTGCACCTGGCTGGGCAAAAATCAACCCTTCGTATAACACGGGGTAGATCTCTATCGATCGTATTATAAAACTAAGTCACCGGATTGCGGACCAGGTTCTCGCCTATCATGACGGTCAGTTTTAGGCTTTCTCTACTGAGGTACTTGACCGGACGAGCCAGAAGTACAATCGCAGTAGTTCTCCTTTTACACCCTAGCCGAACAATCGGGAACGTAGGGGTAAGCACAGGAGCCGGGCAACCCAACTATTGACCCAAGACATGATTCGGAACTGATGCATATAAGGCGAACATCCAGGACGCCGAACACTCCTTATAGGTGTTCGGTCTTTTCAACATATACTGAGCTGAATATAGCCCCTGGTAATAGACCCTTATTGACAAGGCACATATGGCAATCTGATATGGGAAGAGAACATTTATGATGAGTGAATAAAACTCCGAACATAATGTGAATCAAGATGTTCTATTAATATCCCTTTATGGTACGACGAGCCGCAAACTTACAGACAACGCCGAAAACCTTTTTGGACATTTTACATGCCAAAAAAGGTATATAACAAGAAAGGGAAAAAAGGTTTACACAGGATCTTAATCTAAAAAGAAACCTTAGTGCGGGTCCCTGCTGCACGTCTGCGTCATTTCCTCCTCTGTAATGTGTCCTTGAAGGGGTGAGAGTATGATGGCCGTCTGTAAAAAAGAAAAAGAAAAACCTGGAAAAGAGAAAGAAATACAGTGTGGCCATGACAAAACTGGTTCATTTAATGAACCTGAAAAGATAGGTTTAGAGTCCGAATAGGGTCAAGCCAAACTATGGACTATATGTAGTGTGCCCCCAGCGCCGCCCAAGGGATTTTTAAGGCATAATTATGCACTCTAGGTACATGTGCTATCACCTTATGGGGCAGTCGATGGGGGTGTAGTTGCTAGTCTAGCTCAGGTTCATATGAGCTATCGCACTGAGGCGTGTGACGGACACGTTTAGTTATGTCCAACAGATTATCCGGCTTGAATAGGCCGTTTTATACTTCGGCTGCTAGGGCCACAGTGTCTTCCTCCATACGGAGAGAGCGCTCCATATTTCCATTGACCGTGATGACTCCACGTGGTCCAGGCATTTTAAGCTTTAGATAAGCATAATGCGATACTGCGTTAAAGCGGGCGAAGGCCGTTCTTTCGAGTAGTGCATGATAGCCACTTCGGAACGGAGCTATGTCGAAGATTAGCTCTTCGCTTCGAAAGTTACCGGGAGAGCCGAATACGACTTCTAGTGTTACAGAGCCCGTGCAGCGGGCTTCTATGCCCAGTATCACTCCTTTAAAGGTCGTGCTACTTGGCTTGATTCTTGACGGGTCTATCCCCATCTTACTGACAGTGTCCTGATATATTAGATTAAGACTGATGCCGTCGTCCATGAGGACTCGGGTGAGGTGGTATCCATCAATTATTGGGTCAAGCACTAGGGCAGCCGAACCCCCATGACGAATACTAGTCGGATGATCCCTGCGATCGAAAGTGATCGGATAGGCCGACCATGGGTTGAATTTGGGGGCAACAGGCTCAACAGCGTAGACATATCAGAGTGCGTGCTTGCGCACCCTCTTTGGGATATGAGTAGCATATATCATGTTTACTGTTTTGACCTCCGGTGGAAATTTCTGCTGTCCCCCCATATTCGGCTGGCGAGGTTCGTCCTCGTCTTCGCTCTGAGGCTCCTTCCCCTTGTGTTCGGCATTGAGCTTGCCGGCCTGCTTGAAGACCCAACAGTTACGGTTGGTATGGTTGGCAGGTTTTTCTGGGGTGCCATGGATTTGGTGGGGCCTATCTAATATTTTGTCTAGACTGGATGGACCATCTCTGTTGCCTTTAAATGGCTTCTTCCGTTGACCGGGTCTGGAGCCGCTGAATTTGGCGTTTACCGATGTATCATCTGGGCTTCCAGCATTGTTTTGACGTTTGTTTTTGTGACGTCGTGGCTTTCCATTGCCGTCCCTGACTTCAGATGTTCCAGGGTCGCTGGTACTGCTACGAGCTAACCAGCTATCCTCACCTGCGCAAAAGCGAGTCATGAGTTTAGTTAGGGCTGCCATTGTCCTCGGCTTTTCATGTCCGAGGTGTCTGGCTAGCCATTCGTCCCAGACACTGTGCTTGAATGCCGCTAAGGCTTCAGCATCCGGACAGTCGACGATTTGGTTCTTCTTAGTGAGAAACCGATTCCAAAGCTTACGGGCTGACTCCCCGGGTTGTTGGATGTTGTGACTTAGATCGTCAGCGTCCGGGCGCGCGGACATAGGTCCCTTGAAAATTGGCCCGAAAAGCATCCTCAAGTTCTTCCCAACTCCCAATGGAGTTCTTTGGGAGACTTTTTAGCCAGTGCCGAGCTGGTCCTTTCAGCTTGAGGGGCAAATATTTAATGGCGTGGAGATCATCTCCTCGAGCCATGTGGATGTAAAGAATAAAGTCTTCTATCCAGACGAGATGATCCGTCATTCCATCGTACGCTTCGATGTTCACGGGTTTAAACCCTTCTGGAAAATCATGATCCAGCACCTCATCAGTGAAGCACAGAGGGTGTGCGGCTCCTCTGTATTTTGCTATATCGTGGCGTATGTCCGATGGTTGTGATGTTCGGTATTGACCCCAAACTGGTATGTTACTCGCGTGATTGGCATGATAGCCGTCGTCCCGTGCGGGAGCCCGGTCCCTAGGTCCGTATAGATTTTTTGTTCAGGTCCTCACGCAGATCATGTTTTCGGACTTGAGCCGCATCCTCCTTTCCTTTACGGGGTGGTGGTGCGGGCTTGTGTACGCCATTGCTAGCAACTCTGTACCACCCGTGAGGTGGTCGGTTCGGCTTGTCGGCGGTGTTATTCTTCGGCGGGATGGGCGCGGTGGCCTCGTCGTCGAATTCAGGCAACCGTTTACGCTTGGGATAGCCTTTGGTTTGGCCGATATAGCCATGTTTCTGTTCAGCGTCTAGCACCTCGTTCCATCTATCATTGAGCGTGTCCTGTGCGGCTCAATGTCGTCTCTGCTGCTTTTTTAGGCTCCTTGCGGTGGCAATAAGCCTCTGATGGAAGCGCTTTTGTTCTGAGGGTTCTTCTGGGACGATGTATGCGTCGTCTCCGAGGCTAACTTCCTCTTCTGAGACAGGTTCGTAATTGCTGTCTTCGGCATCGCTATCATCGGACAGCGGCTTCGGACTCTGTTCGTCGTGCTCTCGCTCCTCCTGCTCCATCGCTGGGTCTGCAGGGTCTTTTCCTTTACGGGATTTTGTTCGGCGCTTTGGACGCCGATGTTTGGGAGGTTCTTCGACGGGCTTGTCCTCTAAGGGATTGTTTTCGTTGTCGCCCTCTGCCTCCTTAGGTGTATCCACCATGTACACGTCGTATGAATACGTAGTTATCCACCGCCCTGTGACTGGCCGGCTTTGATCTGGATCCGCTTCGGTTTCATGGTCCATCCCTTCGAAGACTTCGGAAGCAAAGTCAAGTAGATCGGTTAGATCTTCAACCATGGCTACCAAGTGGGTGGTGGGTGGGGAGCAAAATTCTCCATCAGCCTCCAGTTTCAATCGGATACAATGCGGCTGTGTGTCCCCATCTAAGGAGAGGGATCTTGACGACTTTAGGATGTCGCCAAAGGGTGAGTCCTTGAAGATGTCTGCAGCACTAAATTCGGCGGTAGACGCCCGATCTGGCTTGAAGGGCATTGATGCGAGTGATTCGGAATCTGAGGCTGGAGTTAGGTCCGGGGTTGCGATGTCACAGACCTCGCCTAGAGTTGGGTCTGTGTGCGGCTCCAACGCCGTGGAGTCCGCAGCTTCCGCGACGGGGTTGAGCTTCCCGTCCTCGGGGGACGCGGTCTGTTCCGGATCTAGGGCCAGAACTGTTGCAGGTGTTATTTCTTGATTCGATGATAGAGCTAGGTCATGTTCATCGCGATGGCAGAGAGAGGTCGTCGTTGGCTCGAATCCGGCGAAGATCAAGTCTCCGCGGATTTCAGCAACGTAGTTTAAGCTTCTGAATCTGACTTGATGGCCAGGTGTAATGCCCAGTATGAGATTATACCTCCTACGTGTGGAGGCACGACTTAAAGGTATAAGCTCATACTAGAATGATCTCAAGTATGGTATCTTTGCACGACTCATGTAGAAGAGGGATGAAATTGCAAAAGAGTAGTTGGCTTACACTCGCCATGTCACACAATACATTACATAAGCAATCATCATCCAAATAACATCACATTCCGACTACGGACGAAGATTCAAATGAAAGATACCAAATAAATAAAGCCACAAGGTCCGATCGCCCCTAGTAGAAGCCACTACTGATCCTCTGGGTAAGACACGTAGTATGGCCCACGTTCTTCATCGAACTCCCAGTACAGCTCTGTGCCGTCACCTGTATAGTTCACCATAGTACCTGCATCTGGTGTTGTGTAGAATCTGTGAGCCACAGAGGACTCAGCAATCCCGTTCCTGTGTAGCAAAACTATCTAAGCCTTGGGTGTGGAACAAGGCTGAAGAATAAGGTTGCAGTTGCAGTAGCACTAGCTTATGTGTTTAGAGCGAGAAGAGAAGTGCCACGAGCGTCAAAGTGATCCTATCTAAGCACGTCAAACATAACCCCACCGTGTTCACTACCTGAACCCCTTCGGAAAATGACTGTCACGGTTACTCACGCTGGTAGTGTATTCTGAACATGGTGTCAAGTTATCTACAACCGGATATTAACAAATTCCCATCTGCCACATAACCGCGGGCACGGCTTTCGAAAGATCAAACCCTGCAGGGGTGTCCCAACTTATCCCATCACAAGCTCACGATCTGCGGAGTCGCAACTCCAAGGTGGGAAGACCCGAGTATTCTCGGAATCCCGTGCTCACGATATTCCGACTAAGGTAAAACTAATCCAACAAATCCTCCCGGCGTGCCGACACCCTGATAGTAGCCGCGCGTATCTCGTCTCAGGCCACGACCGGATGGGCGATTCTACAGGTTTTTACCAGCCCTTGAGTTTCCCCGAGGTGGCCCCGCAGAACCCCCAGTTTGGACCAACACTCATGTGGAGCACATGCCCGGGTTGTTGATTAAGAAAAGGGTTTATAACTTCCTATGCAAGTTTTTAGTTGTTAGGCAAATGTAGAACCAATGTTGGGACTTGCTGGAAAAGTTTTAGCGCTAAGCGGTTTATCGAGGGGGGCCCATAAACCCTAACCGTGTTAGGGGCGCATAATCAAGGAACATAACATCGGTTTAAACGGTTCCTAGGGTGGCATGAGTGGAACAAAACACCAAGCAAGAGGCTTAGCCTTCCACCCATTGCCAAGTATATAGATGATTTAGTTTAACCGATTATATAGTGTGATATCCCAACAATAACTTCAACATGAAGCAAAGATCTTCAAATCTTCTCCTGCAACTAGCAATGCTATAAGAGAGGCTGAGCGAAGCTTACGTAGCCAAACAAAGGTTTGCTAGGTTGGGTGGTTAGAGAGATTCGTGGCTACAATAGGAGGCTGACAAACAAACATGGGCATCGAGGCAATAAGCTAAAGAGCGAGACATCTAGCAATAGGCAAAGATAGTAATGATATCTGGGTCAGGTCATCTTGCCTGTCGAGTCGTCGATGGGATCGTAAGACGGCTCCTCGTACTCAACCTCGGTAGGAATCTCGTTCTCGGTCTCGGCTCCCGGCTCTACTCAACACAAGAACACAACATGGCACAACATCAAACAAGGTGCAATGCACAATCAACATGATGCAAGTATGATGCATTTCATGGGAAGGGATGAAGCACAAAAGAACAACACAAAACAACAAGTTTAAATGAGGCCGGAATCAACATATAGCAAATCCGGTAAGTCCTCATATGCATAATTTGAAATTAGTCCAGCTCTGAACAAACCTTAAGTTAAAGTTGTTAAACAGTAAGTTAACATGCACCATGATGATCTACATGAAATTCTAGTCAAGTTTCATATAAAGTTTGTTTAATTCGGAGCTACGGCCTAGAAGATATGAGCAAAACAAGACAAGCAAGGCAACGGTGCAAGATGCATCCAAACATCAAGCAAACGCACTCCAAACATTTAAACAACATGATATTATGATTCTACATGCAAAATCACACAAGTTTCAAATAGGGCACGCTCAAAACGGAACAACGGTTCAACACATACACACGAAACAAGATACAATGCAAAGCTGAAGTTAACAGCCACATGGCAACTTTGGAGCAAGGTAAATATAAGCTACAACACCCAAACATGGTGACAAGAAGCATGGACATGAAGTAGACATGTTCTACATCAAACAACTCCATTGGAGCAACTCCATAGGAGGCATGGATCAATAGCAACAAGCTACACCAAATTGATCATGCTGATAAAAATCTGACAGTTATAATTTATAGCAACTTGAGAGCAAGAAATAAATAAGCTACAGCAGGCCATATGTGCAAGTAAGGGCATGAATAGATATACAAAAACATGGACAACAAGGAATGACCATTGGCCACTCCAAAACAAGCATGGATTTGAGTGGGGTATCGAGCAAACATAGCATCAGGTTAAAACAGATTCCAGACTTAGCAGTTTTTTCACTAAGTATAAAACAGTAACATTGGCATGGCATGTTTACAAGCTTGTTCAAGTCACCTCAAGTCATATCATGGAAAGTGGTTTGCACCACAGCAAAGACCATATGATGGTGCTTCTAAAACATATTGACATGTGACATGAAGACAAACACATCAATAGCAATGAGCATTTCAAATCAGCATCTCATAACAAGTTTCAGCACTTAACAGCCACATGCACTTTTGCAATAGAGATTAACATGGCAATATGACACCTAACATGAATTCTACAGCAACCATCATGTAGAGCACTTCACAATGAACATTTTGACATATCATATGCTCCATTTGGATAAACATGCACCAAGTTATCATATCTCAAACATGGCATCAAATTAACAAGTAAAAGCAGTTTCTAACAAGTAGCACTCTTGTCACGATGATTAGGTCATCAAGATGAACTCAAACAAGCATGCCACAATGGAACAAAACGTAGAGCACATCACCACGATCATTTTGATATATCACACACCCAAAACGGATCTACGAGCGGGAAGTTACGGCCATGCAAAGGACGCAACAAATTATTGCAGATCTGGGACATAGTGGTTTTATACCTCCAAAAGGCAAATTTGGTTGGCGGCATACCAGAACGGAGAAGAGTGTTTGGATGGTGGAAGCAGTGGATCTGGTCCACCTGACCAGATCTGGGACGGCGGCGGCTCCGGCGGCCGGAGCGGGCCGACGGCGAGGCGGCGAGGCGGCCGGGGCGGCGGGGCCGGCCGGGACGGCGGCGCGGGTCGGCGGCGCGGCCGCGGTGGTGCCGGGGCGCGGCGGCGGAGAAGGCCGCGGGGAGGCGGCGTCGAAGGCCGACAGCGGGGACCTCGGGGCCGGCGGCAGTGGTGTTAGCTCCGACGGCGGCCGGCGTTGAGGCGCCCGACGGCGGCAGGAACCCCGCCGGAGGCGAAGGCGGCGGTGGCATGGAGGCGTGGAGGTGCGCGGGCCGGGCGGGCCCGGACGGCGACGCGGTGGAAGCTGGCGGCGGCGCGCCACGTGGCAGGCGGCGGTTGGCTGGGCGCGTCCGGGCGGACGTGTCCGGCGGCGCAAGGAGGGAGGAGCTAGGGTTTGGATCCGGAAAATGGACGTGGGGAGGCTAATTTATAGATTCTGGGAGCTAGGAAGGTCCAAATGGGGTGCGGTTTTTGCCCACACGATCACGATCTGGCGACCGAGATGATGGGAGGGGTTGTGCTGGGTTAGTGGGCTGTTGTGGAGGGAGTCTTGGGCCAAAAGGAAGGGGTACTTTTAGCCCACTAGGTTAACCGTTGGAGTACCAAACGAACTCCAAACGCGACGAAACTTGACAGGCGGCCTACACGTACCAAAACAACAACGCACGACAAGTCTCACCTCATTCCGGGAACGTTACACGGCCACACACGAAAGAAGGACTCGCGGATGCCACGGGCACACACTGTGAGTGTCGGAACCCGAAACAGACAACGGGAAGAGACGAGTGGGACCGGGTGCAAGTGGCAACACGAATGCAATGCAATGCACATGACAACATGACATGGATGAAATGCACACACGCACACGACAAAACGAAGAACCCCGAAATGAAGAAGAGCCCATAATGGAATTGATGAAGTCAAAGTTTCATATATTGCCATAATTGGAAAGTGTTACATCTCGGGCATTACAAACTCTCATCTACTACAAAAAGATCTCGTCCCGAGATCTAGGACTGGAAGAAGGAAGGATACTCGGAACGAAGGTGATCTTCTCGTTCCCACGTAGCTTCTCGGTCGGTATGGTGTGACCACTTAACTTTTAAGAACTTGGTTGACTTGTTGCGGGTCTTGCGCTCAGTTTCTTCAAGAATAGCAACAGGGTGCTCATGGTAAGACAAGTCTTGTTGAAGATCAATCTCCTCGAACGGAATGGTGCGTTCAGGTGTCTTGAAGCACTTGCGGAGTTGAGACACATGAAACACATCATGAACATTTGCAAAGTTGGAGGGGAGCTCAAGTTGATAGGCTAGATCGCCTCTTTTGCCAAGAATATTGAAAGGGCCCACGTATCTAGGAGCAAGCTTTCCTTTGATACCAAATCTTTGGGTGCCTTTCATAGGAGAAACACGGAGATAGACATGATCCCCAATGTCGAAGGCCAAATCACGATGCTTGCCGTCATAGTAACTCTTTTGACGCGACTGAGCGGCCTTGAGATTCTCACGTATGACTTTGCATATTTCTTCGGCTTCTGAGATCAAGTCATTGCCAAGAAGTTGATGTTCACCAGTCTCAGACCAGTTGAGAGGGGTACGGCACATTTTGCCATAGAGGATTTCAAAAGGAGCTTTTCCGACACTTGCTTGGAAACTGTTGTTGTAAGAGAACTTGGCAAACGGGAGACAATCTTCCCACTTCATGCCAAAAGAGATGACACAAGCTCTGAGCATGTCTTCGAGGATCTGGTTCACTCTTTCGACTTGACCACTAGTCTGAGGGTGAAACGCAGTGCTGAAACGGATCTTAGTGCCCATGGCTGACTGAAAGGAGTCCCAGAACTTGGATTTGAAAAAATTCCATGGTCTGAGGAGATAACTTGAGGAATGCCATGTAACGACACAATTCTGGAAGTGTACAACTCTGCCAACTGAGCTGCATTGATGGATTCTTTGACTTGAAGGAAGTGAGCTACTTTGGTTAGCTTGTCAATCACAACAAAGATAGCATCATTCCCCTTCTTGGACTTGGGAAACCCAGTGACAAAATCCATTTCAATGTGGTCGAATTTCCACTCGGGAATAGGAAGAGGTTGGAGGAGACCGGCTGGACGTTGATGCTCTGCCTTCACTCTTCTGCAGACATCACATTCATTCACGAATTGGGCAATCTCCCTTTTCATGCGAGTCCACCAGTAATATTGCTTGAGGTCTTGGTATATCTTGGAACTTTTGGGATGAATCGAGAGGAGGGAGTCATGTGCTTCGTTCATTATGAGCTTCCTGAGATCACCCTTGGGAACCACAATTCTGTCCTCAAAGAACAAGGTGTCTTTCTCATCAACACGATAGCACTTGTATTTGGGAGTACCGTTAGCAATACCATGTTTCACTTTCTGCACCATAGCATTACTGAGTTGGGCTTCACGGATCTGATCTTCCAAGGTAGGAGCAACTTGAAGATTTTCAAGAAAGCCTTGCAGAACAACTTGGAGGTTGAGCTTCCTGAATGATTCACAAAGCTCAGGCTGAAACGGCTTGAGAAGGAGACTGTTGCAATATGCCTTTTCTGCTCAAGGCATCTGCAATGACATTGGCCTTGCCAGGTGTGTATTCGATGCTTGGATCATACTCTTCGATCATCTCAACCCAACGAGTCTGGCGAAGGTTCAAGTTCGGCTGTGTGAAGATGTACTTCAAGCTCTTGTGATCGGTGAAGATGTCCACTTTTCTGCCCAACAGAAGGTGTCTCCACGTGATCAAGGCATGTACCACTTCTGCTAGCTCGAGATCATGTGTGGGGTAGTCCTTCTCATTTGGCTTCAATTGACGAGAAGTGTATGCCACAATCTTCTTGTCTTGCATGAGAACACCACCAAGTCCTTGTAAGGAAGCATCACAGAATACTTCATAGGGCTTGGACTCATCCGGAGGAGTAAGAACCGGAGCAGAAATGAGCTTTTCTTTGAGTGCTTTGAATGTCACATCACAATCCGGAGTCCAGTTGTACTTGACATTCTTCTGCAGCAAGTTTGAGAGAGGCTTGGCAATCTTGGAGAAGTTCTCAACAAACCTTCTGCAATAGCTAGCGAGACCAAGGAAGCTTCGGAGTTGCTTGACGTTCTGTGGGGGGTCCCAGTTGACAATAGCTTCAACTTTCTCGGGGTTGACAGAAATACCCTCAGCAGAGATGATATGGCCAAGATATAAGACCTTATCCAGCCAGAATTCGCATTTAGAGAACTTCGCATAGAACTTGTGTTCACGGAGTCTGTCCAGGACCAAACAGAGGTGCTTGGCATGATCTTCTTCATTCTTGGAGAATACCAAGATGTCATCCAGATAGACGAGAACAAATTCATTGGTGTAGGGGTTGAAAATGAAGTGCATCATCCTCGAGAAGGTGGGTGGAGCATTTGCGAGGCCAAAAGACATGACCGTGTATTCGTAGGAGCCGTAGCTTGTTCTGAATGCGGTCTTGTGAATATCTTCTTCACGGATACGGATCTGGTGATAACCCATCCGGAGATCGAGCTTTGAGAACACTTTTGCTCCTTTGAGCTGCTCGAACAATTCATTGATATTGGGGAGCGGATACTTGTTCTTTATTGTCTTCTTGTTCAATGGCCGGTAATCAACGCAAAGGCGCTTCGTGCCATCCTTCTTCTTGACAAATAGAACACCACAGCCCCAAGGAGAAGTGCTAGGCCTTATTAGACCCATACGCTCTTGCTCGTCGAGTTGTCTCTTCAGCTCCTTCAACTCTTCAGGGAAAAGCTTGTACGGACGCCGACATGCTGGCTCGGTACCGAGCTCGAGTTCAATGACGAATTCAACTTGACGATGCGGAGGCATGCCTGGAAGCTCTTCAGGGAAAACATATTCATATTCATAACCGGAATTTGAGAGATGGCATTAATCTCGCCCTTGTCATTGAGAGAGAATAGCCTGATTGTGTTATCTCGAGAGGCGAAGATAATCACGTCTTTGTCAGGATGAGTAAGATCGACTTCCTTATTTGCACAATCAATGTTTGCATCATGCTTGAAGAGCCAATCCATCCCAAGAATAAGATCAATGTCGGAGTTGCTGAGAATAACCGGAGAAACCAGAAAGCGGTAATCACCCATATAAATAGATATATCCGGAGCATACAAGCTAGAATGCATCTGTTTCGCTGGAGAAGTAATTGCTAATTGCCTTGGTAAAGCCGATGTGTTCACATTATGCTTGGATGCAAATGGACATGACATGAAAGAATGTGATGCACCTGAATCAAACAAAACTTTAGCAGGCTTAAGATTGACTGAAAGGTTACCAAGTATCACATCTGAAGAATTCTCTGCTTGAGCTGCATTCATCAGATTCACTCTTGCAACCTTTGGATTGTGCTTGACAATAGCAGTGCTGACAGGTGGAGGAGGCGAAAGGCGCCTTGGGTTGGGACACTTGTTAGCATAATGACCCTTCTGAGTGCACTTGTTGCAAACCACTTCTGAGAGAGGACGGTGATAAGGAGCACTTGACTTCGAAGCTTGAAAGTGATTCTTGGACTGATTGCTTGGGTTGGGTGGGTGGGAGAAACCACGGCCACCAGAATGCTTGTTGTTGTTGTTGGAAGGTCGAATCACTGGAGGAGGTGGAAGCCAAAACTTCTGATGCTTTGCAACCACTTGGGAAGAAGAGGAGGAGTGAACAGCATCTCTGATCCTCTTTTTGGAAGCTTCCATCTTGAGCTGGGCTGCCTCTTGCTTAAGTGCCATGTTATAGAATTGATCAAATTCATCCGGCTCAAACAAGGTGAGAGCTAGTTGGAGTTCATCCTTCAGACCACCACAGAACTGATAAATCTTGCTCTTGGAATCTAGGATGTCTTGCTTGGCATAGCGGGCAAGGTTCTGGAACTTGACATTGTATTGATAAACAGACATGGTGCCTTGCTTCAGGTTGCGGAGTTGCTCACGCATACCTTCGATGACACTAGTTGGAATGTGGTGAGAGCGAAAATCCTTGCAGAAGTCAGTCCACAAGATTTCATGTCCTTCTCTGGAATCTTTGTACTGCTGCCACCAATCAGCGGCTTGGTCCTTGAGTTGGAAGGCGGCAAACTTGACATAATCCTCAGGTCTCACGTTACTGCACTCGAAATGCTTCTTGATATCTGTTATCCAGTCTTCAGCATCTAGCGGATCCACACAGTAACTGAATGCCTTCGGTCGATTTGGCAGGAATTGGTTGAGAGTTGCAAAGTGAGGTTGGTTCAACAAATTGCCTTGGCCTTGGTTCCCATGACCACCTTGATTTGCTTGATTTGCTTGAAAGTTCTGCATCATTTGCATAAGCATCTGGGTGTTCTGGTTCGTCGCTTGCATAATTGCTCTCCAGGCCTCAGACGGAGGAGGAGGGGAAGGAGGACGATCAGGAACTTCTTCACCCTCTGGGTTAGCGTTGGGAACCCTTTTAGGAGCCATCCTGAATGAGATGACAACTATTAGCCATTGAATGAGAAAATATATAAGCTGAATCAACGGCTAGAAACTGCAACATAAGTGAACATTCGAACAAAATGAACGAATGTAATCCACAGTTTAATGATACAACAATCTTCTCGAGAAGCCACTTGGGAGAACAAAAGGTAAATAGAAACAACAAGGAGCAGATAGAACAAATACAAGATAGAAGCTTCGTTCGACATATTCGTGCTGAAAGCTTATGGAACGTGTTACAAAAGGGTTTTGCAATCCCCGGATCAGCATAGCCAAGGACCCTTTAAGATGCAACTCCCGATCGGAACAAACGCCCATAAAACTACTTCACTCAATGTAGAACCCCGAACTCCATATCATGCATTCGTTGGAAGAATGCCTCCGAACTACTAGATGAACCCACCTATTAATTTCCGAAAGTTTCCAGTTATGCAATCAGGTGTTGGGGATACAGGGGAAGCATCGCGCACTCAACTCTAATCCTACATCCAGCTGTATCCATCCTTCAACACATAACTAGTTATTTCCGGAAACCGTTTACCTCGGACCTTCGAAACGCATCTGCTATACAAGCTATTGCAATACTCCCGAACTACCTCCCCAGTACTGGGTGATGTCGGGGTTATCTTGCCACTAACCGCATAGAAGAGTTTTCGATGTCGGCCGTCTTAAGTATTCCAGAACTGCTGTGATAGCTTTGTGATGACAACACCTCGGAGCTCAACTCCCCGGGACACTGCCACAACCCCTAAATGACAGAAGGCATCGAGAACAATGATCTCGTCACACAGACATCGGAACAATTCCAACAATACTCGCGTGATCCTAAAAAAAATTAGTGAATTTTTTAGAGTAGAAGAGATAAGTAATCGTCAGGAGTCCTCACCAGAGTGAAAAGGGATGAGGAGAAAAAAGAAATCCTACTCTCCGATATATATATAGGACTCAAAACATTTTCAAGTGTGTGCCTAGACTCAACCGTCAACGATTCGATCAATCAGTGGGGGCTTCTAGGTCGGAGAAGGCTCTGATACCAACTTGTAATGCCCAGTATGAGATTATACCTCCTACGTGTCGAGGCACGATTTAAAGGTATAAGCTCATACTAGAATGATCTCAAGTATGGTATCTTTTCACGACTCATGTAAAAGAGGGATGAAATTGCAAAAGAGTAGTTGGCTTACACTCGCCACGTCACACAATACATTACATAAGCAATCATCATCCAAATAACATCACAGTCCGACTACGGACGAAGATCCAAATGAAAGATACCAAATAAATAAAGCCACAAGGTCCGATCGCCCCTAGTAGAAGCCACTACTGATCCTCTGGGTAAGACACGTAGTATCGCCCACGTTTTTCATCGAACTCCCAGTACAGCTCTGTGTCGTCACATGTGTAGTTCACCATAGTACCTGCATCTGGTGTTGTGTAGAATCTGTGAGCCACACAAGACTCAGCAATCCCGTTCCCGGGTAGCAAAACTATCTAAGCCTTGGGTGTGGAACAAGGCTGAAGAATAAGGTTGCAGCTGCACTAGCACTAGCTTACGTGTTTAGAGCGAGAAGAGAAGTGCCACGAGCGTCAAAGTGATCACGAAGTGATCCTATCTAAGCACGTCAAACATAACCCCACTGTGTTCACTTCCCGAACGCCTTCGGAAAATGACCGTCACCGTTACTCACGCTGGTAGTGTATTCTGAACATGGTGTCAAGTTATCTACAACCGGATATTAACAAATTCCCATCTGCCACATAACCGCGGGTACGGCTTTCGATAGATCAAACCCTGCAGGGGTGTCCCAACTTAGCCCATCACAAGCTCACGATCTGCGGAGTCACAACTCCAAGGTGGGAAGACCCGAGTATTCTCGGAATCCCATGCTCAAGATATTCCGACTAAGTAAAACTAATCCAGCAAATCCTCCCGGCGTGCCGACACCCTGATAGTAGCGGCGCGTATCTCGTCTCAGGCCACGACCGGATGGGCGATTCTACAGGTTTTTACCAGCCCTTGAGTTTCCCCGAGGTGGCCCCGCAGAACCCCCAGTTTGGACCAACACTCATGTGGAGCACTAGCCCGGGTTGTTGATTAAGAAAAGGGTTTATAACTCCCTATGCAAGTTTTTAGTTGTTAGGCAAATGTAGAACCAATGTTGGGACTTGCTGGAAAAGTTTTAGCGCTAAGCGGTTTATCGAGGGGGGCCCATAAACCCCAACCGTGTTAGGGACGCATAATCAAGGAACATAACACCGGTTTAAACGGTTCCTAGGATGGCATGAGTGGAACAAAACACCAAGCAAAAGGCTTAGCCTTCCACCCATTGCCAAGTATATAGATGATTTAGTTTAACCGATTATATAGTGTGATATCCCAACAATAACTTCAACATGAAGCAAGGATCTTCAAATCTTCTCCTGCAACTAGCAATGCTATAAGAGGGGATGAGCGAAGCTTACATAGCCAAACAAAGGTTTGCTAGGTTGGGTGGTTAGAGAGATTCATGGCTACAATAGGAGGCTGACAAACAAACATGGGCATCGAGGCAATAAGCTAAAGAGCGAGACGTCTAGCAATAGGCAAAGATAGTAATGATATCTGGGTCAGGTCATCTTGCCTGTCGAGTCGTCGATGGGATCGTAAGACGGCTCCTCGTACTCAACCTCGGTAGGAACCTCGTTCTCGGTCTCGGCTCCCGGCTCTACTCAACACAAGAACACAACATGGCACAACATCAAACAAGGTGCAATGCACAATCAACATGATGCAAGTATGATGCATTTCATGGCAAGGGATGAAGCACAAAAGAACAGCACAAAACAACAAGTTTAAATGAGGCCGGAATCAACATATAGAAAATCCGGTAAGTCCTCATATGCATAATTTGAAATTAGTCCAGATCTAAACAAACCTTCAGTTAAAGTTGTTAAACAGCAAGTTAACATGCACCATGATGATCTACACGAAATTCTAGTCAAGTTTCATATAAAGTTTGTTTAATTTGGAGCTACGGCCTAGAAGATATGAGAAAAACAAGACAAGCAAGGCAACGGTGCAAGATGCATCCAAACATCAAGCAAACACACTCCAAACATGTAAACAACATGATATTATGATTCTACATGCAAAATCACACAAGTTTCATATAAGGCACGCTTAAAACGGAGCAACGGTTCAACACATACACACGAAACAAGATACAACGCAAAGCTGAAGTTAACAGCCACATGGCAACTTTGGAGCAAGGTAAATATAGGCTACAGCACCCAAACATGATGACAATAAGCATGGACATGAAGTACACATGTTCTACAGCAAACAACTCCATTGGAGCAACTCCATAGGAGGCATGGATCAATAGCAACAAGCTACACCAAATTGATCATGCTGATAAAAACCTGACAGTTATAATTTATAGCAACTTGAGAGCAGTGGTGGAGCTAGCGAATTGACGAAGCCTGGGCACGCCATAAGCTAAAATTTACTTCGGTCTATCAACACCACAAGTATCATATATTTAAATAAACGTTATGTGTGATATACAAACTAATATTTCATATTGTAGATGTAAATTAAAACAAGAAAAACAATATCAAATAACTCCCTAAACATCAGGCACACAATGACACAACCGAACCTTTCGACGTCTTGATGATAAAAGTCCAAATATCTGATGTTCATCCTTGTGCACACACATGAGAATCTACAAATTATAAAAATTTCATAGAAATTAGAATGAATAATCCCAATAATATGCAAAGTGAACCTAGCGCTCGTTGAGGTGCCAACAGTGACGAGGACAAGCTACCATCCGCCGGCGCCGGACTTGGATTGCAATTCTCACCATGGGGTTGCCGCTTTGAGTTCCACACTTCCGCTACAGATCCCGACCGTCGCTTGCTGGAGTCGTAGCCTGATCGGTGGGGCAGCCGTACACCATCTCTCGTGATTTGCCGGCCGTCCGTGCTCCGCCCAGTCCACCTCGCCGGCCGCTGCCTTCATCGCCAGAGTTGCTAGGCCACGGTGTGCGGCGTGGCGCACGTGCGAGCCAGCCGCCCTTGCGAAAGCGAGCGATGCAGCCATCAGCCAAGATCAATAGCTACCCTACTGTGGCCCAGGTAAGGTAATTAACGGATGGGCCTTTGGCGTGAGTAGCCCAAGAGGCAAAAACAACACTCAAAGTAGCCCAATTCAAGGACCTGATGTGTTTTTGAGCGTATATTATACGTATTCACAGCTTGTGACTCCGGCCGCTCGGAAAGTTGGCTACACTCGAGCCCGGGCACGTGCCCGGGGTGACCGGACGGTAGAATCGCCCCTGCTTGAGAGCAAGTAAGGGCATGAATGGATAGAAAAAAACATGGACAACAAGAAATGACCATTGGCCACTCCAAAACAAGCATGGATTTGAGTGGGGCATTGAGCAAACATAGCATCAGGTTAAAACAGATTCCAGACTTGGCAGTTTTTTCACTAAGTATAAAACAGTAACATTGGCATGGCATGTTTACAAGCTTGTTCAAGTCACCTCAAGGCATATCATGGAAAGTGGTTTGCACCACAGCAAAGACCATATGATGGTGCTTCTAAAACATATTGACATGTGACATGAGGACAAACACATCAATAGCAATGAGCATTTGAAATCAGCATCTCATAACAAGTTTCAGCACTTAACAGCCACATGCACTTTTACAACAGAGATTAACATGGCAATATGACACCTAACATCAATGCTACAGCAACCATCATGTAGAGCACTTCACAATGAACATTTTGACATATCATATGCTCCATTTGGATAAACATGCACCAAGTTATCATATCTCAAACATGGCATCAAATTAACAAGTAACAGCAGTTTATAACAAGTAGCACTCTTGTCACGATGATTAGGTCATCAAGATGAACTCAAACAAGCATGCCACAATGGAACAAAATGTAGAACACATCACCACGATCATTTTGATATATCACACGCCCAAAACGGATCTACGAGCGTGAAGTTACGGCCATGCAAAGGAGACAACAAATTATTGTAGATCTGGGACTTAGTGGTTTTATACCTCCAAAAGTCAAACGTGGACGGCGGGATACCGGAACGGAGAAGAGTGTTTGGATGGTGGAAGCGGTGGATCTAGTCCACCTGACCAGATTCAGGACGGCGGCGGCTCCGGCGGCCGGAGCGGGCCGGCGGCGAGGCGGCCGGGGCGGCGGGGCCGGCCGGGACGGCGGCGAGGGCCGGCGGGGCGGCCGCGGTGGCGCTGGGGCGCGGCGGCGCCGGCGGGGAAGTGGCGGCGGAGAAGGCCGCGGGGAGGCGGCGTCGAAGGCCGGCGGCGGGGACCTCGGGGCCGGCGGCGGTGGTGTTAGCTCCGACGGCGGCCGGCATTGAGGCGCCCGACGGCGGCGAGAACCCCGCCGAAGGCGAAGGCGGCGGAGGCGTGGAGGCGTGGAGGCGCGCGGGCCGGGCGGGACCGGACGACGGCGCGGTGGAAGTTGGCGGCGGCGCTGCACGCGGCAGGCGGCGGTTGGCTGGGCGCGTCCGGACGGACGTGTCTGGCGGCACGAGGAGGGAGGAGCTAGGGTTTGGATCCGGAAAATGGACGTGGGGAGGCTAATTTATAGATTCTGGGAGCTAGGAATGTCCAAATGGGGTGCGGTTTTCGCCCACACGATTACGATCCGACGACCGAGATGATGGGAGGGGTTGTGCTGGGTTAGTGGGCTGTTGTGGATGGAGTCTTGGGCCAAAAGGAAGGGGTACTTTTAGCCCACTAGGTTAACCGTTGGAGTACCAAACGAACTCCAAACGCGACGAAACTTGACAGGCGGCCTACACGTACCAAAACAACAATGCACGACAAGTCTCACCTCATTCCGGAAACGTTACACGGCCACACACGAAAGAAGGACTCGCGGATGCCACGGGCACGTGTGTGAGTGTCGGAACTCGAAACGGACAACGGGAAGAGACGAGTGGGAACGGGTGCAAGTGACAAGACGAATGCATTGCAACGCACATGACAACATGACATGGATGATATGCACACACGCACACGAAAAAACGAAGAACCCCGAAATGAAGAAGAGCCCAGAATGGAATTGATGAAGTCAAAGTTTCATATATTGCCATAATTGGAAAGTGTTACATCTGGGGCATTACACCAGGGCGTAGCTCCCAATCTGTTCGAGGCGGCCTTCAGTGTTGGCACGGAGCGCGAAGCCGCCAAACACGAAAAGTTGGCCAGGAGGGAAAATTCCCTCGGTGTCACCATTGTGGTTGACGACGCGATCCATCGGTCCTTCCGTCGACGACATAGTGGAACTCTCAATGAAAGCACCAATGTCGGTGTCAAAACCGGCGGATCTCGGGTAGGGGGTCCCGAACTATGTGTCTGAGGATCGATGGTAACTGGAGGCTGGGGACACGATGTTTACCCAGGTTCAGGCCCTCTCGATCAAGATAAAACCCTACTTCCTGCTATATTAATATGGATGAATATGAATACAAGAGTTGATCTACTTCGAGATCGTATTGGCTAAACCCTAAAGTCTAGCCTATGAGGATTTGAGATTCTCCGTTAGCCTCTACGGACTAAACCCTCCGGTTTATATACACACCGGAGGGGCCTAGGATTTGTAGATACCATCTTGCAGAGGAAGAAAAGATTACACCCGAACCTAAAACCTGCCTTTATACGAATATAGGAGTCCTATCCGGATACGAGAGATGATCTTCAACTATGATCTTCACAGCCCACCAGTCCGGCCCACCAAGACTTATCTGGTCTCCCGAGGACCCCCTCGATTCAGGACTCCCTCACCAGCACCTTCTTGACTTGGAGGGCACACCACGGCTTCATAGAACTCATGTCATAGTACGGCTCCACCAGTCCGGGCCGTGTACGATGGGTCGTCGCCCCGAGGACCCCTTAGTCCATGACCCCCTCAATACGTAATTCCCTTTGTCCGTCGGTATGTTACTTACCCGAGATTCGATCCTCAGTATCTCCGTACCTAGTTCAATCTCATTAACGGCAAGTCTCTTTACTCGTTTTGTAATACATCATCTCATAACTAACTCCTTAGTCATTTTGCTTGCAAGCTTCTTGTGATGTGAATTACCGAGAGGGCTCAGAGATACCTCTCCGATACACAGAGTGATAAATCCTAATCTCGATCCATGCCAACTCGACAGACACCTCCGAAAATACCTGTAGAGCATCTTTATGATCACCTAGTTACGTTGTGATGCTTGATAGCACACAAGGTATTCCTCCAATATCCAGGAGTTTCATGATCTCATAGTTGAAGGAATATGTATTTGACATTGAGAAAGCTATAGTAATAAACTGAACGATCAAATGCTAAGCTAAGGGATGGGTCGTGTCCATCACATAACTCTCCTAATGATGTGATCCTGTTATCAAATGACAACTCATGTATATGGTTAGGAAACCTTAACCATCTTCGTTCAACGAGCTAGTCTAGTAGAGGCTTACCAGGACACGGTATTTGTTTATGTATACACACATGTATTTAAGTTTCCGGTCAATACAATTCTAGAATGAATAATAAACCTTTATCATGAATAAGGAAATATACAATAATAACAACTTTATTATTGCATCTAGGGCATATTTCCATCAGCCGCCGACGACGGCAGACCGTCGCCGCCGCTCTTCTTTGGCCGCAGCCGCCGCCGCCGATCGTCCACCCCTTTCGTCTTTGTCAAGCACCAACATGTCGACAGCGTCGCCGTCTTCTTCCCCGAGCACTTTGTCTACTCCGACCATCGCTGGCGACATCGGCCCCGCGCTGATTGGTACCGCAACCGTCGTCAAGTCTTTTTCTCTGTTGGCCCTCCGACTCCTCGACATGGCATACAGCTCGTGCAGGTCCCTCGTCTACTCATGCCAGGCGCTGCTAACACCGACGTGTGCCTTCGTCCACGACATGTCCCCGGGCCTGACAAGCCTGGTGCGGCGCTTCATCAACTTCGTCTTCGTCCGTCTACGCATGCCCGGTGCTGGCAACACCGACACGTGCCTTCATCTACGACGTGTCTCCGGGTTTGGCAAACTCGGCGCGACCCTCGTCAACGGTGTCTTCTCCCCGGCACACCACTACTTCGACACAAATGCACCCATGACTAACTCGGCGCCTCCTTGTGCCCACGGCTCCACATCGACTTCCTCGACACCGGCTATCCCGACTCGGCATCGACCATGATGTTCTTCGCACGGCTACCTCGACAACGGCTACACCACCCTACGCTCTCGGCTACATCGACATCAGCACAAAGGGTTATCATCCGCTTGAGCAACTCGTTGGCTTCCTCTACTGTCAACGCATTCGCAACACGACACCGTCCGCGAGGCTCCCGCTACGACTGCGCGGAGATGTCAGCCCGTCAGCTGCCATTCTCTCCAGTCTGACCGTCTGCGACGCTTCTGTTGTTCGCAACGCTACCGATACGACTGCAGGGGATGTTAGAGATATATTTGGTACTAGTGATTGCCCGGGATTAGATAGAGTTATTTCCATCTTATATCTAGGAGGTGTCTTGTCTTCCAAGTCTTGTACTTAATATATACTCGCTCTCAAGGCTCAATAATACATCCATCATACTACATCAAACGATTCCGCCAATCCCTCTCTCCGTGCTAACAGCTCCCCTATCAAAGAGGCACAGAACTCTGGTTGCGGGCAAGCAGCCACTGAACTTCAGATGGCAGGCAGCAGCGCAGTTCGATTCGTGCACGGAAAAAGGCCGCATGTTTTTTGCGCTGCCCTGCTCCGAGCCACCGCATTGGAATGCGACCGAGCGTGCGCGGCTGTGTCGTTTGCGGAGCTGCAGGCCCGCGGTAGTTGCAGGCTTGCAGCCATCTCCTTGCCGAATACGACGTTTGGCACGTTTGCGTCCAAACGTTTCGACTACGAGCCCATCTGCCGCCTTCTTTTCTGACGGGTGCCCGCACCATCATACTACTACTAGTTGTTCGATTGCCCGTGAAAACACCCCTGACCATATCAAGGCGGACCTAGATCGATCGGTCGGTCTTCTCCTTCGCTTTTGAGGCGGTGATTCATCTGCTCTTGCCGCGTAACCCAAGGCTATTTCTGTCTAGTCCTTGAGGGATTATTAAGATAATGAAAAAGTTTGACCGTGAGCGCGGTAGAGTTACCGGTGACGAGCCAGGAAATTACTGAGAGATTTTCCCATCAGAACGCTGATGACTTTCGTTGATTTCGATCGCCAGTCTTGTGCGCCGGGGCCAAATGTCTTGGCATGTGATGTGATGCGATGCGAGCCTCCGCTAGGGACTCGCCGTGGTGCCAGGTCAAAACCAATTCAGCGATCATCCACACGTGACGAGACCGCACTGCTCCGTCCATCGCACGCCTTTGGAGACCAGACGGCAGTGCGGTCCAGCACGCCCGATATATATACACCGCCCTACCCTCCTCATCTTCCAGAAGTTCAAAAATCAACAGCGAGCAGTATCTAGTTTCTTGATCCAGTTCTGTTTAAATCCCGAAGACCCTTCCGCAGGTGTTGCCCCCTCCCCTCGAGTCCACGAAGCAAGGGAAGGAAAGCAGCCCGGCTGCGATGGCGGGAGGGAAGATGTACTCGTTCCAGGAGGTGCGGAAGCACAGCGAGCGCAAGGATTGCTGGCTCATCATCTCCGGCAAGGTTGGTTTGTCATGAACCCTTCTTATGTCTGCCACCGCTTCACAATTGACTTCAAATGAATTTTGTGTGGACGCACGTGATCTGGGTCATCTGGTCATGCTTTACCTCTGCTCGCTGCCTCAGGTGTACGACGTCACGCCGTTCATGGAGGAGCACCCGGGCGGCGACGAGGTCCTGCTGGCGTGCACCGGTGAGCCCTCCTCTCGTTTTCTTCCGCATGATCTCTCTTTGTTGTGGCAGGGTGTGACTTGGCATGTCCTGGGCGTGCAGGAAAGGACGCGACGGCCGACTTCGAGGACATCGGCCACTCGGACGCCGCCAAGGAGCTGATGCCGCAGTACTGCATCGGGGAGGTCGACGCCGGCACCATCCCGGCCAAGCTCGCCCACGCCGTCCTCCCCGCCAAGGGGGCGGCGGCTCCTGCGTCACGCGCGAGCGCGAGCCAGGGCGTCTGGCGCATGGTGATGCAGCTCGCCCTGCCTCTCCTGCTGGTGGCCATGGCCTTCGCGCTTCAGAACTTCGCCAAAACCAAAACAGAGTAGACGAGAAAGACAGATGCCGTCGCGGATGCCGGGCCGGCGGCCTCTTGGAAGTATCTGTAGTTTTTTCTTTTGAGGAAATGGAAGTGTCTGTAGTTGTTGTCAACGTCTCTACCGCTGAAATTGTTTCCATCTCCTAAACGACTGTACGGAAGTGGACGTCTACTCACGTGCTACCTTCGTCATGATTTATTGGTATCTATTATATTTTATGCCAAATTTTGATCATAAATTTAATTAATAAAATATGTGTGCATGTCATAAAAAATTATATGAAAATTATGCTCAAGTACAAATTCAACGATATATTTTTTGTTAACATGCATTACTACCTCCGCCCCGGTTTATAGATCCCTTTTATAATTTGTGTCAAAGTTTAATCAAAGATTTAACTAATAAAATGTTAATGCATGTCAATGAATAATATACCGTTAGATTCATATTTGAATGTAATTTTCATTAATATAATTTTTTATGACATGCATGCATATTTTGTTTGTTAAATTTATGGTCAAACTTTCGCACGAAATACAATAAGGACCAATAAACCAGGACGAAGGTAGTAACATTTTGTTAGTTAAGAGGATGCTTGGATCCAAAGAACTTATTTTAATCTGACTAAAAATAGTCTATTTTAAGAGGCTAAAGTTCCAAGCACCTCTGACTAAAGATGGGCTAAAACTAGTCTTGAGACTAAATTTTTTTTAGTCAGGGGTACCCCTACTAAAATATGGATTAGTCATCTCTCTCCTCTTTTAACTCCTCTCCTTTAACACATGCGAGTTCTGAATTGGAGGGTTTGAAGGATAATAAATGCTCATTAACTTGATTTTAGTCTCTTTAATATTTGGATCCAAATATGGGTGAGGCTAGCAAGTTTTAGTCCCCCTACTTTTAGTCATGAGACTAAAACGTATCCAAGCATACCCTAAATCGCTGGTCAAAGTTTGACACAAACTACAAAGGGGACCAATAAATCAGGACAGAGGTAGTAATTGTTGGTGGAATTCATAGATCTATAATCCTATATATATAGTGTGTGCGAATAACTTAAAATGCGGGCCGCTGGATGCACTCAATCCGACAACTCGACGCTATCTGACAAGCGTATGCTATTTCAGGTCCAAATTTAAGCTAGGTTTGCGTTGGCTCGGACACGGAGCAGACGCACTCAACGCCCGCCCTTATCATCCCCCTAACCCGTTAGTCAGTGGCACGTCCACCGCCATTTCCCTCCCTTTCCTAAAACCCTCTTGCCCGGTCGCCCTCCGGGATGCTCGCCATGGCCACGCACTGAACCCCGCCGCCGCCAGCCTTGCTTCCACCGTCGACAAGTCCTGCGCCATCTGCAAAAAGGCGCTGCAGACCAAGAAGGAGCCAACGGACGCGCGGCGGGCCGTTCAATCAGCAAAGAGAGCTGGTCGAAGAAAGGTGCAGGCCGACAAGCTGGAAGCCGTGACCGCAGCTTCCATCGTCGTCGCGGCCCAGCAAGAGGCCACCATCACGGAGAACAAGACCCTCATCACTGCAGCCAGGCACCAGGCCCTCCTCTACCTAGGGTTCGACAACGGCCCAGGTCAGCATGGGCTCGTCGCTGCCACCATGGCCACGGCCAGCACAGGCTCGTCGGTGGTCCGACCGCCACGGCAGAGTCACCACGCATGTCCACCACACGACAGACGCTCGGGTTCCATCCCCAACCGCAAGCCTCTCATTTCTCTACCTCTCCCGCGGACTAATCGCCAGAGGTGAGTGTGATCGTGTCGTCCATGCCCACACCCATGGCCATCGACCTCAACGCCACACCTATGGCCAGCCGCTGGTCTTTTAAAGATTAATTTTGCTTTGGACTAGACGAAAAATGTGTCGGCTGGTCAGGTAGCTGGACAAACGGACAGACGAAGGGTCCATTTCCGTAGGCGCGTTGGAGTTGCTCTCACGATACTAACCGTTGGATGCACTCAATGCACGTGGCGTACCCAGCAATCATATTCCAGAATTTCTCATTCATCCTAAGGCCATCACAAATCAGAGGGGTGATCAGTCCTCTTCCAATACTTCATCTTCTTATGAGTAGCCGCCACAGGGGGTCCTCAGTCTGAATCGTCTACTAGCATTGGACCAACAGTCAGTCCCAGAATTTCTCATTCGTCCTAAGGCCATCTATTCCCATAACCTGTAGCAAGGGTCTCTGAAAAGTAAAGAACTATCTAAAAGATGCCAAACAAAAGATGAGAAGTGTAAGAATATTGGCAGGTGCAAACAATACAAATGATGCATGACATTGACAGTATCGTATTTTGCCGTTTGCTAATTTGTTTACACTACTCATTGCCTCTTGGACATTGACAATATCGTCTTTTGACATGTTATCTAAGAACACTTCAGTTACAAACTAAAGGACTCCAGTTCCATGATCGATTCAGCATGGACTGGCTATACAGAAACTGGAGAACCTCCTATAAAAAAAAAACCTCAGATACCCATCTGGCTTTACAACCAAGAGACTTATTTCTATGAGAAGAAACAAAGCACTTCAAAGTTCAGAAAGCACCAGTGGAAATATCATTTCACATGCTGAGAAGTGAACAATTCTGCTCAGCAAAATAACAGCCGGCTGAACCAAGCTTGCACAGGTGGAAAGTTGAGTATACCGAGGCAAGGAGCATCGTATGCAAACCGTATATGAATTATTTCTATTAATGTTTGATGAGATGATAATGTAACATGAATCTTTCACTGGGAGGGCTGAAAGAAAAGAATGTACTCCCTCCGTCCCAAAATAAGTGACGCAAAAGTGACTCAACTTTGTACTAAAGTTAGTACAAAGTTGAGTCACTTTTGCGTCACTTAATTTGGGACGGAGGGAGTATGAAGAAAAAAAAAGTTCTTTTACATGTGCACCACCCGCCTAATCCCTATAACAACATTGTAGAGCGAAGGAGCAAACAGATGGACTTACAATATTGTGGAGGTTAGGGAGCTGTTCGGTGATCCACTAGCTCCGTCAAATTTGAGGATCTGCAGAGCACCTATTCCACCGCTCCGAGATTTTTAACTTGCACTCCGCCAACTCCCGGAGCGAGAGTGTGGAGCGGAGGAGGGCCGAACAGGCCCTAAAACTCGATAATCACTTCTGGACTTCCTCGAGTCAAGGGCAACCGCGACCATATATATGTACAGCATCACTTGGGCATGTGGACTTTCATTGAATCCCTCTGGATTTACAGAGTTTTAGCGGTTGGCGCTAGGTTAAATTAATTAAGTCTAAGACTCCAATTTATACTCCTGATGCTAGGGGCCTACTTCCAGCTGAAGAACATGTTCTTGCTTTCCTGTAATAAAAGAGGTCAATTCTTCTGGTGCAACGACAGACTTAAGCCACTCTTGTAGCTCCTCGCCTTCAACCTTTTCATTCTCTGGAAGGAGCATAGAGATGAGCAGTTAGACATACCACACATCAAACAATTTCAATTACAGCCTTCGTGATGCATAGCTCATGAAGAAAAGTGCAGCGTAAAAAACATAGGCAGATAATATGTCAAATTACCTTCTAAATATGCTCCAAGTCCTTCCAAAACTGCTGGATTAGCACGGATAACTGAAAGAGCAACTTCAAGTGCTGATTGTAGAAGTGCTTTTACTTCTCCTTGGACAAGATCAACCAGATGACCCTGTCATTAGTTTTCCAAAATGTGAGCTTAGTAGGCAGCTTAATAGTTTGATCTGCAGTTGTATGGAACTTTGAGACAGACCTGGTCCCTTCCAAATGGAGAGCCTCCAGAATCATCTAGCCCACCATTTGACAATGTAGCTAGTGATATTGGACCTATGCGCTGATTAAGACCATACTCTGCCACGGCTTTGTAAGCCATGTCAGTTGCACGCCTGATGTCATCAAGTGCCCCAGTAGAAACCCGTCCTGCTAGAACTATTTCCTCTGCTGCCCGCCCACCCAGAAGTGTTACCAGACGTCCACGCAGTTCATCAACAAAGAGCAAATATCTATCTTCTGTCGTGGGAGGAGTGTATGTAAAGCCTAATGCACCTCCTGACCTCGGCAATATACTCAATTTCTGGGAAAATAAACAGCGAAAGAAAGTAAGACCAATTTAGAATTATCCTGACTGTTATTATCAATAGTTGTTTCAATTCAAACCTCCACACGTGGCTGGCCTGGCAACAGATTTGCTACAGCAGTTCCAACAACTGCATGACCAACTTCATGCCGTGCAACAACAGCCTTTTCATTGCCCTTCAGCTTTACATGTTTTTTCTCTATGCCCTAAGAAATAGACTTCACAGTTAACTTCACAGTAGCATATAGAGAACTACAATGACTAATAACAGGAACATCTATCTCTCACGGCAATATCAGAATAGAGCAAAGAACAACAGTACTGCCATGCCCTGAGGGCAGAACTCACACAATAGAGATGATTAGTTTTGTACAGCTAGTATCCCTTAAGGAATAAGGATACGACTGGCAGTAGTTGCAGCATGATATGTACATGTGACGTACGTGGACAGGAAACCTGCTAGATTAGGAAAGGTCTTAAATCTTAATTATCTTTGGTACATGCTGAGTTTGTATTCAGATCAGACTTGTGGATCAAGTTGGTTGTCCTACATAAAGGACCCGTATGTCGTACATGTTTTGGCTAGGAAAAATTTATTGAAAACACGCTCAATGCATAGGACAGAATGCTAGTTATGTGAGGTTAGAATTTTATGCTAAAAAAGTGTACTGGAGAAGTTTACTGCCAAGAACTAAACTAATGCTTTCCTTTAAGGAAACTGCAGAGACCTTAAACTGGGTCCACGGAGACTTGAACCCAAGTGGTGGGATTGCACATCCACTCCCCCACCCAAGTGATATTTGAGTGCCACCAAATATATTTTTCTCCCAAAAAAATCTATCACGGAACCAGCATGGATGTGAATAGATACAAATTCACCATACATGAGGTAAGCATTTAACAGACAAAACACACTGTTTGCTTGATTGCATACTCTACGGGGGCAGTTTGCATATAAAAATCACTTCTGGACACAATTTTGAATATTCTTTATGTGTGTTATCATTAAGTGCCGACCAAACAGAACCCAAAAAGAACCGCAGGACTGGACGAGCCTCTGGTCCTTGCTGCAATTCCATGGCCAGGAGGGAGCACGGCCCTACTGGCTGCTGCTTTGGCCCTGTGACCGGCGCTGGTAGAGAAGGGTACGGGGGATTTGGGAGGAGAGAAGGAGATTAGGGATTCCAGAACTACTGAATTATTTTCTGAAGTCCTAGTACACACTACTGCTCCTTGTATAGGAGATGACCAATTTTAACACAAGGAAAGTAAAGACTCGATCAGAAACAAACAGGAACACACCTCCACCAAGAATTCAATCCTGCACAAATACAACTTGGTCCTAAGTTGATTCTAATCAGATTTTGGTTTAGTCCGACATTTGCACGGAACACCCCACATAACAAACACAGTTTGTACAGATGGTGCCGTTTATATATCCATACTATGCATGTTGGGCAATTGCACTTTATGTAATCCTCTGCACATTGCACAGTTAAGGACTAAGATAGATATAACTTGAAGCTGAATACAATATAGTTGGGACTGCATACTTATAACTTGAAGCTGAATACAATATCGTTGGGACGGCATACTTATCATATTCTACTTTGATAAAGAAAGTAATAGAACGAGATTTGAGATAACAGAAAAACATACAGCTATAGAGCGCTCAACCGCGCTGATAAAGTCGATCTTTTCCACTATTTCTTTATTTGATCTTCCAGCCAACAAAGCAGCTTCATTCACTAAATTAGCAAGGTCTGCCCTGCATAGGTTACACACAAGTCAAATGGAAAGTGGTACATGGTTAAAAATATCAACTAGAAGAGAAATTGTTACCCTGTAAAACCAGTTGTCATTGCAGCAATGCCGCTGAGATCTACATCTTTACCAAGTGGAAGCTCTTTTCTGTTCGCATGAACTTTCAGGATAGATTCTCTTCCCAATTTATCGGGAGCTTCAACCTGTCATGAAAATGTCTGTCACCTCTGAAAACTAAGAAGCAAGTGATACACTTGCGTTGACCGTTGAGAATAAAAGCTAACCGTGACTACACGGTCAAATCTCCCTGGGCGCCGAAGGGCAGGATCCAAAACATCTGCCCTGTTTGTTGCTCCAAGTACAATGACAGCTGAGTTGGTATCAAAACCATCCATTTCCTAAAAAAAAAGAAAATTAACAATTGCTAAACAAAGAATAGGGTGCCATGGAAGTAAAGACTCAAGAGTAAGAAACTATTGTCATTATCCTACCGTGAGCAGTTGATTTAGTGTCTGCTCACGCTCATCGTTGCTGACGATACGGTATCGGCCATCACGACTTTTTGCCACGGCATCAATCTACAAAGAGCAACCGAATACAGTTAGCATGCATCTGAATAGAAAACAAGGTATTTATATCCACAAATGCTAGATTACCTCATCAATGAAGATAATTGACGGCGATTCCTTTTTGGCCCTAGCAAATAGTTCACGTACTCGAGCTGCTCCCATGCCTACATATAGCTCCACAAATTCACTTGCAGAACAACTTATGAAAGGAACTTCCGCTTCCCCTGCTACAGCTTTAGCAAGGAGTGTCTTTCCAGTTCCTGGAAGGCCCACCTGTATAAAGGATTGCACTGTAAGTAACAAACGCAATAACCAAGCAACACTCACTACTATAAATAAATGCAGAACTAACCAACAAGACACCTCGAGGAGGACGTGCACCGAGACGAATATATTTTTCTGGGTTCCTTAGGAACTCCTGAACATAATGAAAAGATAAAACCAGGTTATTTTCCTCCAATCAATAGATAGACCAGAACATCACTGCACATACTGGAATACAAGATTACCAGTAACAAGTCATCATAAAACCCATACCACAATTTCTTCCAACTCTTCTTTGGCCTCGTCAACTCCAGCCACATCAGCAAATGTAACTATATCGGCAGTTTCTGAAACTTTGGCCCCACCAGAGTTCAAATTCTTCCGATTCCTCAGCTGGCCTGTTGATTGCTGGTAATACAAAAGAAATAATGTCTATAAAAAATCGAATTTAAAGACCTTATTTGCCAGTTGACTGGGGTATAAAAATATATACACACGTCAGTACCTGAGAAAAGCTTATTGGCAGTCGCTGAAGAACTACTGCAATTAATACAACATAAATAAGAGCCACCTGCACAATATAAGAGTGTAATTAGGGCCCAAAGCACAGGTTGGAGAGAGACTTGTACACGTGGACATGAACACTGAACAATGTAAACATACACAAACATCTTACAAGATTGCCCCTTGCGTCTATCAACACGCATGGTACAATATTTGAAGTCTACGAAATTTCTATTTTGTGGATCAAATTAAGGATTGCATATTCCTGTATTAGGGGTACATAAGTTCACATATCAAACTGGGGTTCAATTTATCTTTTTTTCATGTGAAGAAATCCATCACCAGTTCCATCCTGCTTGTTAACTCGTTCATATGAAATTCTGTAAAATCTTGAGTGTACAGTTACTAGGAAGCTAGATTAGAGTTTTTGTTACCTAGACTTTTGCTATGCTACAGTCGACACATGATTACTGAACACAATAGCATTCAAGTGTGGTGGCCCAGCAAGGGTAGAAAAAACAGCAAGCAAAATGCTTGCGAGTTGCGATTCTAAGCCTCAGTATTGTAGAAGTAGACGCTTCTCTTTTGATTTTGTTTTCTGTTAGCAACTACAACTTCACTAATTCTTTCGTTCAACAATACTGATGATATCAGCGCGGAATGGTGGAATTTAATTTTCTGCATAAGATTGGGAGAACGAAAGAATTAGTGAAGTTGTAGTTGCTAACAGAAAACAAAATCAAAAGAGAAGCGTCTACTTCTACATTACTCTTGACAATAGTTTAACCCTTCCTTTTGCACGTGAAAGCAAGGAAATACGAGATACACCAGGATTCAACTTTGCGTTCTTATAAATCTTGGTTTAGGGGTAACCAAAACACCAAAGGATGCTACGTTGCTTAAGCATCTACAACGATTGTAGGGTCGATTAAGTATGTAGTTATGGAGTACATAATAACAAAATATAGCAACAAGTACTTCTGTTTGCTTGCTAAAAAAAGCAGCCGCTGGGAGAATTGAACAAATTTTGTGTTTTGTTTCAAGCAAAACAAAAACTATATTGGATTTTAGTCTCTTGCGAGCATCTCTAAGTGTTGTTGACACATAGTATAACAAACACCAATCTTTTTTTCTCCTTCATTGCCACTATGTCATATCTAGCTAGTTGACGTATATAAATTTAGATTGCTTAAACAAACCATACTAAGGGAATAACATTACAAATTGTTCTTCCTTTTCTAGTCATCTCCAGTTCTACAATCTCCGTCACCATATGTAGTAAATCATGTTTCACTAGTGGTCTAAAATGCTACTCCCTCCGTCCCATAATGTAAGACGTTTTTTGACACTACACTACATTTAGTGTCAAAAAACGTCTTACATTATGGGACGGAGGGATATTATCGTAACAAATTTTAAAGTCACAATGATCGCATGCGTAACAGAGATAACTTTCAGCTGAAGTGCCTTACCAAGGCTGAATTGAGCATGCCGCCGGACCTCCTATCTGGCGACCCAAACTCAACACTATTCTCCACCATCTTCTCATATGGAGTCTTAATGTCCACTGGCCGTGTCGTTGTGAAGACGATTCTCCTCGAAATGGCAGCATTATCAGCAACGCCATCTGCTTGTGTTTGTGGCTGCTCCACCACGCTGGCCTCAACCTCAGGACGGAGCCTGAACATAACGTGCACCCCATCCACCTCGACCTTTTTCACCTGGTCCTTATCAATGCTCGCCAGGAAGTCACTATACGGGACGCTGATGTAAGTGGTCTGTGGCCGGGGCTCTGAGCCAGGCAAGGTGATCTCCGGCCGCAGCATGCGGAGGGCGAATATGGCAAACCCGAGCTGTAGCAGGAGGAACCCCATCTCCCGGCCCTGCACTATGGGCTCCCAAAACCATCGGCCAACACCGCCGCCCTTAGCCACCCGCCGGCGCCACTTGCTTTCCCCCCTCTTTGACGAAGAGGGCGGTGACGGCGGCGTCGCGGCCGCGCTGGTGGTGCTCGTGCCCGCGCTATCACTGCCTTGCTCCGCCGCCGCGTCGCGGTCGCTGTCCCCGGTGGACGAGGCCTCTCCTGACCCGGAGGCGCCGTCGCCGTCGCGCTCGACGTTGGCGCGCGCCGCCGGCGGGCAACGAATGTGACGATGGATGAGGGCGAACCCAAGGCCCCGGGGTGGCACGGCGGATAGGCGGACAGACGCGGCGCTGCCTCTGTAAGCAGGTCGCCTGCGGAGGGGGCGGAGGACCGACCGGGACGGGGGCACGATGGGGAGCGAGACGAGGGTTTCGGCGGCGGCGGAGGCCATGGGAGAGGGAGGGGGCGGACCCCGAACCCTAGATTCGCGACCGGGAGGACGGGGGCAGCTCGAGGGCCTCCTCTTGCCGCGCGCGTGGAGGAATCGGTGGGGAGGGGGCGGAGTGAGGTGGGCAGATGAGGAACAGAGGAAGGCAGAGGCCGAGACGAACCAAGACGGGGAGGGAGGGAAGGGTGTCGCCGTTGCCTGCGTATCTCGCCGTCACGCCGGGTTGTTAATCCGGTTCGGGTAATAACCTACGGTCACCAGCGCATTGCTCACTGATGCGGGGGTCCCATTCGTGGGCCGCGATTTTATGGGCCCACTCTCAGTGGAAGGCTGTGACGTTTCTTGGATTTCAGTGGCTTATCCGTTCCGTGGAGATATGGCACGGAGCCGGCAGAGAGGGAGGAGGGTTAACGGGATTGGTGGGGACGAGCTCTTCGTTGTCAGTGGGAGCAAGGGACGTGAGTCAGAAGGTGGGGTCACTCGAGATATTTGGCAACTCGGATGGTGCAGGGCGGCGAGCTGCCCATGTCCACAGAAACGATGAACGACTGCCGAATTTGGGAGCATGTCTATCTTCCATAGCAGAGAAAGAAAAACGGTGGGCTTGCTAATTTTGTGTGGATTTCTGAGCAAACCTACACCTTTGTCACTGAGCTAAATAGTACTACTCCTATAAACAAATATATAAGTGTTTCGATTACTAAAGTAGTTATATAAACGCTTTTATATTACTTTATGGAGGATGTACCTGTAATGGTTGTATTAGGCCGTGCTTGGAATCGGTGTATTTAAATACACATGTATTTTATTTACAGGTGTAACTTACTTGGCCAGTAGCCATTTCCGCATGCAAGCAAAACGATGACCGGAGTCGTGTATTGTTTACAGGTGTACTCCCTTCGTCCGGTGAAGAGTGTACATTTAGAGATTTTAGGACAAAATATGAAATGAAGTAAAAAAATGCAATGAAAAGGTGCAATCAACCATCTCTCTCCTCTTTAATTACCCAACCTCCAATGAGCTAATTGCATGTAGAAATTAAGAAGACCATGTGTGGATTGTTATTGTTCTTGATTACCGTGTGATGAGAGAGAAGTACTTTAAAGTGCATTGGCAATATAGAAGTACACTCTTTTATGGACAAATTTTGAAACCAAACGCACACTCTTTACCGGACGGAGGGAGTAATTGCTAAGCGAAACGACAATTCAAACATGGTCTTAGGTAAACAATGGTTATTAAAATACTTGGTGAAACAGTTTGGTTCTTACTTTGGGTTTGATTGGTTCAGTTTTTATTGGGCTGAATCTTTTTTAGTTTGGTTTTGGATTGGGTATATGAAGAAACCAATTTGGGTATACTTGGTTATGGGCTTAAACAATTTGGTTATTAACGGCTATAAACTATGGGCCCAAACCGGTTTCTCGGCATTGGTTCTGTACAATAAGCAAGGACGCATCGACAACGAGTATCTTTTATCCGTGTACATGCCGCGATGCAATATGTAATTATGTATTATGGGGAAACATCGCATGCAAATCGAATGTGTTTGCTTGTGCTTTAGCTAAGCAATTGGTTTTAATACACTTGTCAGTGAGCTTTTCAGTCGCGGGCATTGTTTTTTTTACTCTTGTTGTGTGTTGACCATATCTCAACGATAACTTTGTTCCCAAACTATTGTAGATGCACTTATGCCTTTTCTATGTCATTTGCTTCTTAGCATGTCGATTTGTGCAATCATATATACATTGAAGCAAACCCATAGTTATGTATTGGGTTTAAATTGGTTTGGGTGAAAAAAATAGAGGGTTTGGTTTTGGTTGGGCTGAAAATGGCATTAAACGGGTATGGTTCAAGTATGGTTTTGAGAGATACATGTACGAGTATGATTCAAGTATGGTTTAAGTATGAAACCATTCTCAGTTTTAGTCTTAGGCCTATCTCTACTCATATAAAAGACTCAGTTGGTGATGATGGTGTGTCTGTCATCCGTTATTTCTGACCATTAGATGTACATCTAACGACTGTGAGGTAAGGTATGGCCTCGTCAAAACGGGTCGAAGAATATATTTTGAGTGAAACATAATACTTTAGTGATATGTGTATATGAAAAGTAGAGTGTTTTCTTTCAAGTTTGTGAACCAGCAATATTCTACTTTAGATCCGTTGTAACACACAGACACATTGCCAGTACTATGTATAAGGGCATCTTCAATGAGGCCAAAATCATTGTTTTGACCGTATCATAAAACCATAGCACAAAATGAACTCGAAGCAAAATTATTTCACAATCTGATCCTTTTAGCAACGCCATAGCTCGTGGCTTTTCTTCTCCACGTAGAAACGCCGAGCTAGCTCACGTTGCTGGCCTGGCCCCACTCACTGATGCAACAGGCTGGAAACGCCGAACCAGATTACGTTTCCAGAAACGCCAAAACGCTAAGAGCGTTGGCGTAGCTAGCTCGGTGTTTCTATGTGGGGAAGAAACGCCACGGGCTATGGCTTGCCAAAAGGGCCGGATCGTGAAATAATTTTGTTTTGAATTCATTTTGTGATATGGTTTTATAAGAAGGTCAAAACAGTGATTTTGTCCCTCCAACGGCGACCCATAATTCTCCCACATCCGCCAGTGGACAGGGGGGGTCTGTTCGCAGACATGGATGCAAGAGGCCGCCATCCAACAATGTCCGCATACATCCGGCTAACAATTCGAACTAACCAGATGAAATTCGTTCAAACACGGCCGGATTTTGTATAAACATGACGGATTTCATTACATTTACATCAACTAAGTGGTGCTCGTCCGGCTTTGGAGGGATAATTAATACACCTAATCTATGATCGTCAGCGCCCGTTCCCCGTGCCCCGCCATGAGCCCCGAGAACTGAAGATTCGCCTTCTCCAGTTCCGCCTTGGCGCTCTCCAGCTTCGCCTTCGTAACCACCACCTCCGAAGACTCGGGAAGTAAAGTTGTCCGCCTCCATGTCGCCGCCAAGCGGCTAATCGGCCGTTGATGTTTAGTGATGAAAATATGCCCTAGAGGCAATAATGAAATGATTATTATTATATTTCCTTAATAATGATAAAGGTTTATTATTCATTCTAGATATGTATTGACCGGTAACTTAAATACATGTGTGGATACATAAACAAATACAGTGTCCCTAGTGAGCGTCTATTAGACTAGCTCGTTGATCAAAGATGGTTATTGTTTCCTAACCATAGACACGAGTTGTCATTTGATAACGGGATCACATCATTAGGAGAATGATGTGATGGACAAGACCCATTCATTAGCAAAGCATAAGATTGTTTAGTTTATTGCTATTGTTTTCTTAATGTCAAATACATGTTTCTTTGACCATGAGATCATGCAACTCCCGGATATCGAAGGAATACCTTGTGTGCTATCAAACGTCACAACATAACTGGGTGATCATAAAGATGCTCTGGAGGTATCTCCAAAGGTGTTTGTTGGGTTGGCATGGATTGAGACTGGGATTTGTCACTATGTGTAATGGAGAGGTATCTCTGGCCCCTCTCGGTAATACATCATCACAAGAAGCTTGCAAGCAAAGTGGCTAAGGAGTTAGTTGCTAGATGATGTATTACAGAACGAGTAAAGAGACTTGCGGGTAACGAGATTGAACTAGGTATGAAGGTATCGACGATTGAATCTCGGGCAGGTAACATACCGATGATAAAGGGAATAATGTATGTTGTCATTACGGTACGACCGATAAAGATCTTCGTAAAATATGTAGGAGCCAATATGAGCATCCATGTTCCGTTGGTTATTGACCGGAGAGGTGTCTCGGTCATGTCTACATAGTTCTTGAACCCGTGATGGGCCTCTAACCCCTCGTTGGTTACCCCAAGTGGAAGGTGTAAGATGCAGTGTTGTGGAAATTTTTCCCTTAGCAAAGATGCCAAGGATCGAATCCCCAGAGACTCCTAGGTTCAACAAGTAGGTGTCAACTGCTAATGGCACCGGATTAGCAATCAACGTGGACCTGCACACAGATACAAATAACTTTGCTCCCAACGAGTACAGAGAGGTTGTCAATCCCTCCGGCCTTGTAGTTCACAAAGGATTAAACGCAAATGATAGTAGTGATAGATAATGTTTGCAATAGTAAATAAAAGCAAAAAGTAAATAGCGGATGTGATCAATGATGGTAATATGGACCGGAGTCTCATGATGTTCACTAGTGATGTCTCTCCCAAAAGACGATAAAACAGCTATGTGAGGTAAACGAATTACAGCTGGGCAATTGACAGGACCACGAACGCAAACCAATGCTGACTACATTGCAAGAAAGGTTGAGGTTCAAAGCATGGGCGGTACGCCAAAGTAAGTAGACCGAAATCCATCAATATCTACTACTAATCATCCACCTTGAGATATCTATCCAGAACATCTCGCTGGTATTAAGTTGCGAGTCCCACCCATAGTGTAAACTCAAAGCAACAGACAATTGCATTAAAATAACTTTGCGTAAAGTAAACAATCCTTGCACCCGCGGGCACAAGCACCGTTGTTTTCCCCCTTGTGGCAACAGCACATCCCCTAGACTCATGTTTCTGTCACTCAAGCTAGTCATCGAGGGGCATGAACCCACAATCGAGCATAACGTTCCCTCTTGGAGTCACTACCCATTACTTGGCCAAAGCAATAAATAACAACGGAGAACATGCAAGAATTACTTATGAACATAAATATAAAAGAGGTAGATCAAATATATTACTCAAGAACAATCTGAACATAATCTCATAATCTATCGGATCCCAGCAAACTCATCATAGCAACAGCATAAGGATTACATATGTGCCTCGATCATGTAGGGCAGCTCACGAGGACTAATTAGTGAAGCACAAGAACGGGAGGAGAACATCACATAGCTACTGGTCATGGACTCATGGTCCAAGGGAGACTACTCACAACTCATCCGGGAGGCGTCCATGGTGGTGGAGAAGCTCCCGATGGTGATCCTCCCCTCCGGCAGGGTGCCGGAAAGAGTTCTCCTGGTGCTCCCGATCTTGGAAGCGGCGGCGGCGGCGGAACAGAGATGAGATCATGAAAAAGAGTTCCCGTCCCGAGGGTTTCGAAGGACGCTCTAAATATATGCCGAAGGGGGCACCAGACGGGGCTCGGGGGGCCCAGGCGCCCCCCCCCCCCC
>LR738714.1:451352921-451407752 GCA_902687465.1 Secale cereale
GGCCGCCAGGGCGCCTGGAGCCCTGGTGCCCCCCCCGGCTGTCCTTCGGGCGCAAGGTAGGTTCTGGAACGCTGATTTTTTATATAATTTTTCTGGATTTTTCCTGGCAGTTCTCGTAACGTGAAAACATGAAATACAAAAACAGCCGAAAACAGAAACTGGCACTGGGGTGCACTGGATTAGTAGGTTAGTCCAAATATGATCAAAAGTGTATGGAAGTGTATAAATATCATAGCAATATCACCCAAAAGTGGCATGGAGCAAGCAGAAATTATAGATACGTTTTGGACGTATCAACATCCCCAAGCTTAATTCCTGCTCGTCCTCGAGTAGGTAAATGATAACAAGAATAATTTCTGTGGTGACATGCTATTAACCACATAGGACTTTTTCATAGTCATATGACAAAAGCTTACCGAGACAATGATTCTATAGTAATTAAGTTGCCTCACAAATGACTGAAAGTTTTACAACATGACATTGAAGCATCAAATAGATTTGCAATGAACATGATGTGCAAATATGATAAAGTGATATCTAGCTTGCCCCCTTTAGTGATGCAAAACATAAATGCAGGGGCACCTTAAAGGTTTAAGTGATGACTAGATACAATGATTTCAAAATAAACGATATCACAATCATGCAAAAGACAATGCTACTTTGGGACAATGCACATTACACTCAGAATGACAATCATGCTCTCAGTAGTTGGTGCTTTTAAAAGAAGGTGGAGACTCAACATAAAAGTAAAAGAATGGTTATGTGCTAGAGATTTTTATTTTGAAAACATGGAAGCAATTTTGTCAACGGTAGTAGTACTTCATATGTGTCATGCATAAGACATCCTATAAGTTGCAAGCCTCATGCATCGAATACCAATAGTGCTCGCACCTTGTCCTAATTAGCTCAGATTTCCATGGGTTATCATTGCATTACATATGTTTCAACCAAGTGTCACAAAGGGGTACCTCTATGCCACATGTACAAAGGTCCAAGGAGATAAATCGCATTTGATTTCTCGTTTTTGATAGATCTCAACTTGAGGACATCCATACCGGGACAACATAGAAAATAGATGATGGACTCCTCTTTAATGCATAAGCATATTCTCATAAGAGATTGAGAATTAATGTCCAAGCTAAAACTTCCACCATGATGCATGGCTTTGGTTGGCGGCCCAATGTTCTTCTCTAACAATATGCATACTCAATCAACCCATGGCAAATCACCCTTACTTCAGACAAGACGAACATGCATAGCAACTCACATGATATTCAACAAAAGTGTGACAGTTGATGGCGTCCCCAGAAACATGGTTACCGCTCAGCAAGCAACTTATAAGAAATAAGATACATAAGCAACATATTCTTTACCACAATAGTTTTTAAGCTACTTTCCCATGAGCTATGTATTGCAAAGTTAGTCTGCTTAGTACAGGTGGAGGTTAGCAAAAGACTGGGAGTGACCAACTAAGAGAGCAATGACGGTCATAATCATGCAGAGCGACAAAGCAATATTGAATCAGGCATGGAAGTTATATCGCTACTCAGAAATAAAAGATCATCAAGACTTGACAGACTTTCTTTACAGTCTTAAATATGCGTGAGCATACGCCAAGTCAATCAAAATAAATTCTCGAAGGAAGATATTACTAAACCATACCACATCATCGGCAAACAAATCAAGTTGGTACTCCAATAACACATTGGGAATCCCCCAGCTATTTGAGACTAACCATAAGAAAACCTGAACTACTAAGCGCCATTATGCACGTAGCATCTTTATCATAGACATATTAACCAATGTAACGGAAGCAAACTCTCTTAATTAGATAAGCATGATAATTAAAAAGAGTTCGAGCAACCAACTAAACAAAAGCTCTTTGAAAAGATAAGCATGAATACTAAGAGCAGAGCATGATAGTAGCTATTAAAAGACAAAGAACACACACAGCAAAGATAGACATGAAAATTCTATGTTATGTTCTAGGTAGAAGTGGAGCGTGTTTCTCTCCCACATAAAGAACGCCGAGTTCCGACTCGTTATGAAAAACTAAAAAGAAAACTAAAAGCAAGACGCTCCAAGCATAGCACATAACACATGAAGTGATAAAAATATAGTGGAACGAAAGACGAACTGATAATGTTGATGGAGAAGGGGATACACGGGGGCATCCCCAAGCTTAGACACTTGAGTCTCCTTGAATATTTCTTGGGGGTGCATGGGGGCATCCCCAAGCTTGAGCGCTTGACACTCCTGAATCTTTTTATCATCTTCCCTCGCACACTTGAAAACTCCCTTCATACATAACTCATTATAATATGATTAGCGAGGTTAGTACCCTTAATAAAATAATTATACCTTGCTGGAAATAAAGATATTCTTGAAGGTCTACTGTTTCTCAAGATTGCCGAAAGGTTTTTGCAAAGAAAAAGCAAGCTCTTGGTTTGCAAAATGAAGGAAAGGCAAAACAGGACAGAATCTGTGAAAAACAGAACAGCAGGTAGTAATTGATTTGTTCGGGGTACTTCTGCAACTCAAATCAAAAAACTCAGAACAGATGCACGAAAGACAATTATATAGAGAACGATGTCGATAAAATTCAGACCAAAAAGATGACCTGGTGATTTTATACGATTTTTTCTATCCAAGGACAGAATCTGTTTCCTGGACAGCACCTCACAACTTTTGAACTTTCTAGCAATCAGAGGCTATACTTGGCACAAATATAAAAAGCAAAGGTAAAATGATGATGCTACAGTAGTAAACAACATCAAGACACAACAAAAGCAAAATATAAAAATTTATTCATGTGGGCTGCCTCCCAAAAGCGCTTTCTTTTATGCCTTTAAGCTAGGCATAATGCATATAGATCAAGTTTTATCAAGAGTAAAAGAATAGCTAGCCCGTACAACGGACTCAAAAGGTAACTTGATCTTCTTTCGAGGGAAGTGTTCCATCCCTTTCTTGAGAGGAAACTAAAATTTTATATTACCCTCTTTCATGTCAATGATAGCACCAACGGTGCGTAAAAAGGGACGTCCCAAAATAATTGGACATGAAGGATCACATTCAATATCCATAATAGTAAAATCAACGGGAACATAATTATCGTTGACAACGATAAGAACATCGTCGATCCTCCCCAAAGGTTTCTTTATGGAAGAATCAATGAGACGAACACCAAAAGAACAAGAATCATAAGGTTTCAATTTAAGCATATCATATAGTCTTTTGGGCACAATAGAAGTACTAGCTCCAACATCACATAATGCATAGCAAGAGAAGTCATTCAATTTAATTTTTATCATAGGATCCCAACCATCTTCTAGCTTTCTAGGTATGGAGGCTTCTACTCTAAGTTTCTCCTCCCTAGCTTTGATGAGAGCATTAGTGATATGCTCTGTGAAGGCAAGGTTAAGCGTGCTAGTGCGGGGGTCTCTAGACATCTTGTGAAGGAAATCAATAACTTCAGTAAGAGTGCAATTATCAAATCAAGGTCATTAGCATCAAGTAAAGTGGTAGTGGTGTCCTTTAGGTTCACTTGTTTGGTAGTTTCTATAGTCATAGCATCACCATTAATAGGTCCATTGGGACCAGGAGTACATTGGGTGCTAAGAGTTTGGATATCCTCAACAACTTGGATAGTAGCAACAGTGTGGTGGGTAGGAAGGCTCTTAATTCTATCCTCTTCCTCCCTTAGGGATGCAACCACTTCCGGTTTAGCTGCCATTTGGTTTATCAAAGTGGCTTGTGTGTGGGACATATTGGAAACTTGGGTCTCAGTGATAGTGAGTCTAGTCTGGAGGTTAGAAATCTCAATATTTATGTTCTCTAATCGTCTACTAATGTCTTGTAATATAGCAGTATGCTCATTTAATTGCCTCGAGAAGGTTTTGTTTTGTTCATATTGGGTGTGCATGTAATTCTTAGTGGCCTTCTCTATTTCTAGCAGTTTCTCATAGCCAGGCAGATCTCTATCTTTTTGGATGGAGTTCTTGGTGCTAGGATAAGCATTGTTGTTCCCATAGGAATTAGAGGGGAATGGTCTAGGATTACTACCAAAGTTACTCCTATAAGCATCAGCAATCACAGAATCTAAAGGATCATAACGAGGATCAATAGAAGATTGCTTCGAAAGTAGAGACATGATCAAGTCAACCTTTTCATTTAAGGAGGAAATCTCCTCGACAGAGTTTACCTTCCTACCTGTTGGAGCGCGTTCGGTGTGCCATTGGGAATAGTTGGTCATCATCTCATCGAGAAGCTACGTGGCAGCACCAAGTGTAGTTGACATAAAAGTTCCTCCCGCGGCCGAATCTAACAAGTTCCGCGAGGTAAAGTTCAAGCCTGCATAAAAAGTTTGGATAACCATCCAAGTAGTCAAACCGTAAGTAGGGCAGTTCTTGATAAGAGACTTCATACGTTCCCAAGCTTGGGCAACGTGTTCATTATCCAATTGTTTAAAATTCATTATGTTACTTCTAAGCTGGATAATTTTAGCAGGTGGATAGTATTTTCCAATAAAAGCATCTTTGCACTTGTCCCATGAATCTATGCTATTTCTAGGCAAAGACTGAAACCAAATTTTAGCTCCTCCTCTCAAGGAGAAAGGAAAAAGCTTAAGCTTAACAATATTACCATCTATTTCTTGGTACTTTTGCATATCACAAAGTTCAACAAAGTTGTTTAAGTGTAAAGCAGCATCATCTCCAGCACCGGAGAATTGATCTTTCATGACTAAGTTCAGTAAAGCAGGTTTAATTTCATATGAAGGTGCTGAAGTGGCAGGTGTAGTGACAGGTGTGCTGATAAAGTCATCGTTGTTGTGACTAGTGAAGTCACACAACTTGGTGTTCTCGGTGGAACCCATAGTAGCAAGCAAGCAAGATAACTATTTTTGTGATTTTCGATAAAAGGTACTAAAGAAAAAAACTGAAAGGTAAACTAACAAGACTAAAAGCAAAGGTAAAAGATAGTGTGCAACTCCCCTATCCTGAAGAGTGGAGTCCCCGGCAACGGCGCCAGAAAAACTCCTTGATGGGCCTCTAACCCCTCGTTGGTTACCCCAAGTGGAAGGTGTAAGATGCAGTGTTGTGGAAGTTTTTCCCTTAGCAAAGATGCCAAGGATCGAATCCCCAGAGACTCCTAGGTTCAACAAGTAGGTGTCAACTGCTAACGGCACCGGATTAGCAATCAACGTGGACCTGCACACAGATACAAATAACTTTGCTCCCAACGAGTACAGATAGGTTGTCAATCCCTCCGGCCTTGTAGTTCACAAAGGATTAAACGCAAATGATAGTGGTGATAGATAATGTTTGCAATAGTAAATAAAAGCAAAAAGTAAATAGCGGATGTGATCAATGATGGTAATATGGACCGGAGTCTCATGATGTTCACTAGTGATGTCTCTCCCAAAAGACGATAAAACAGCTATGTGAGGTAAACGAGTTACAGCTGGGCAACTGACAGGACCACGAACGCAAACCAATGCTGACTACATTGCAAGAAAGGTTGAGGTTCAAAGCATGGGAGGTACGCCAAAGTAAGTAGACCGAAATCCATCAATATCTACTACTAATCATCCACCTTGAGATATCTATCCAGAACATCTCGCTGGTATTAAGTTGCGAGTCCCACCCATAGTGTAAACTCAAAGCAACAGACAACTGCATTAAAAGAACTTTGCGTAAAGTAAACAATCCTTGCACCCGCGGGCACAAGCACCGTTGTTTTCCCCCTTGTGGCAATAGCACATCCCCTAGACTCATGTTTCTGTCACTCAAGCTAGTCATCGAGGGGCATGAACCCACAATCGAGCATAACGTTCCCTCTTGGAGTCACTACCCATTACTTGGCCAAAGCAATAAATAACAACGGAGAACATGCAAGAATTACTTATGAACATAAATATAAAAGAGGTAGATCAAATATATTACTCAAGAACAATCTGAACATAATCTCATAATCCATCGGATCCCAGCAAACTCATCATAGCAACAGCATAAGGATTACATATGTGCCTCGATCATGTAGGGCAGCTCACGAGGACTAATTAGTGAAGCACAAGAACGGGAGGAGAACATCACATAGCTACTGGTCATGGACTCATGGTCCAAGGGAGACTACTCACAACTCATCCGGGAGGCGTCCATGGTGGTGGAGAAGCTCCCGATGGTGATCCTCCCCTCCGGCAGGGTGCCGGGAAGAGTTCTCCTGGTGCTCCCGATCTTGGAAGCGGCGGCGACGGCGGAACAGAGATGAGATCGCGAAAAAGAGTTCCCGTCCCGAGGGTTTCGAAGGACGCTCTAAATATATGCCGAAGGGGGGCACCAGACGGGGCTCAGGGGGCCCAGGCGCCCCCCCGGCGCGGCCCGGGGGGGGGGGGGCGCTCCGCCAGGGCGCCTGGAGCCCTGGTGGCCCCTCCGGCTGTCCTTCGGGCGCAAGGTAGGTTCTGGAACGCTGATTTTTTATATAATTTTTCTGGATTTTTCCTGGCAGTTCTCGTAACGTGAAAACCTGAAATACAAAAACAGCCGAAAACAGAAACTGGCACTGGGGTGCACTGGATTAGTAGGTTAGTCCAAATATGATCAAAAGTGTATGGAAGTGTATAAATATCATAGCAATATCACCCAAAAGTGGCATGGAGCAAGCAGAAATTATAGATACGTTTTGGACGTATCAACCCATAGGGTCCACACGCTTAATGTTCGATGACGATTTTGTATTATATGAGTTATGTATGATTGTGACCGAATGTTGTTCGGGGTCCTGGATGAGATCACAGACATGACGAGGAGCTCCGGAATAGTCCGAATGTAAAAATTGATATATTGGATGATATGGTTGGGCCAAGGGGTAAGGTCCACGGGGCTTTAGGTCGTGCAAAAGGAAGTTTTCGGAGGTCGGTACTAGACGCCGGGGACCCTGGCGTCGGGCTCTGGGCCAGACGCCGAGGCCCATGGCGTCTGGGCCAGATGCCAAGGACTGTGGCGACTGGTCCTGAAAGTCCGAGAAGGACTCTTCCTTGCGGGTTAAACCGACTTTGAGGGGGCTTTTTCTCCAAAATATGACCCAGGGCTCAGCATATAAATAGAGGGCAGGGCTAGCACCCGGAACACATCAAGATTCACCAAGCCGTGTGTCGCCAACCCCTTTCCCTCTAGTTTATCCTCCGTCGTAGTTTCCGTTGTGCTTGGCGAAGCCCTATGGAGATTGTTCTTCACCACCACCGTCACCACGCTGTCGTGCTGCCGGAACTCATCTACTACTTCGCCCCTCTTGCTGGATCAAGAAGGCGAGGACTTCATCGAGCTGAACGTGTGCTGAACACGGAGGTGCCTTGCGTTCAGTACTTGATCGGGACGGATCGTGAAGGTGTACAACTACATCAACCGTGTTGATAAATGTTTCTACTTAGCGATCTTCAAGGGTATAAAGATGCTCTCCCCCTCTCGTACCTATGCATATCCATGGATAGATCTTGCATGCGCGTAGAATTTTTTTTGTTTTCCATGCAACGTTCCCCAACAGTGGCATCATGAGCCAGATCTATGCATAGATGATATGCACGAGTAGAACACAAAGGAGTTGTGGGCGGTGATGTTCATACTGCTTACCACCAACGTTTTATTTTGATTCGGCGGTATTGTGGGATGAAGCGGCCCGGACCAACCTTACATGTCCACGTACATGAGATTGGTTCCACCGACTGATGTAACTTGTTTTGCATGAGGTGGCTGGCGAGTGTTTGTTTCTCTCACTTTAGTTGAATCGAATTTGACTAAGGCCGGTCCTTGAAGAAGGTTAAAACAGCAAACTTGATACATCATCGTTGTGGTTTTGCGTAGGTAAGAACGGTTCTTGCTAGTTGCCCATAGCAGCCACGTAAAACTTGCAACAACAAAGTAGAGGATGTGTAACTTGTTTTTGCAGGGTATAATGTGATGTGATATGGTCAAGACGTGATGTGATATACATTGTTGTATGACATGATCATGTTTTGTAATATCGACAACCGGCAGTAGCCTTAGGGTTGTCTCTTAATTATTGTATGAAATGCAAGCGCCATGTAATTGCTTTGCTTTATCGCTATGAGTTAGAAATAGTTGTAGAGGCAGTAGTTGGCGAGATGACCCCAACGCATCAATGGATATGAAGGTGTCAAGCCGGTGACGATGGAGATCATGACGTTGCTTTGGAGATGAAGATCAAAAGCACAAGATGATGATGGCCATATCATGTCATATAGTTTGATTGCATGTGATGTTTATCCTTTATGCATCTTATTTTTCTTAGATCGATGGTAGCATTATAACATGATCCCTTCACTTAAATTCAAGATAAAAGTGTTCTCCCTGAGTATGCATGGTTGCTACAGTTCTTTGTTTCGAAGCACCTTGTGATGATCGGGTGTGATAGATTCTACGTTCACATACAACGGGTGTAAGCTAGTTTTACACACGCGGAATACTTGGGTTAAACTTGACGAGCCTAGCATGTACATACATGGTCTCGGAACATTGGAGATTGAAAGGTCGAAGATGAGTCATATAGTAGATATGATCAACATGAAGATTTTCACCATCGAAGACTACTCCATCTTGCGTGATGATTGGACATGGTTTAGTTGATTTGGATCATGTATCACTTAGACAAATTGAGGGATGTTGATTTAACTGAGAGTTCATTAGTAATTTGATTAATTGAATTGAAATCTATCATGAACATAATCAAAATATCTTTGCATATTATGTTGTAGTTCAATAGCTCACGATGTAGCTCCCCTGTTTTTGATATGGTCCTAGAGAAAACTAAGTTGGAAGATGATGGTAGCACTAATGCGGATTGGGTCCGTGATATGAGGATTATCCTTATTGCTGCACAAAAGAATTATGTCCTTGATGCACCGCTAGGTGACAGACTATTGCAGGAGCTAATGCAGACATTATGAACATTTGGCAAGCTCGATCTAAAGACTACTTGATAGTTTAGTGTGTCGTGCTTTACGACTTAGAATTTGGACTCCAAAGACGTTTTGAATGCCATGGAACATATGAAATGTTCCAAGAGCTGAAATTGGTATTTCAGGCTCATGCCCGTGTTAAGAGGTATGCGACCTCTCACAAGTACTTTGCCTACAAGATGGAGGAGAATAGCTTAGCCAGTGAGCATGTGCTCAGAATGTCTGGGTACTACAATCGCTTGAATCAAGTGGGAGTTAATCTTCCGGATAAGATAGTGATCGACAGATTTCTCCAGTCACTGTCACCAAGCTACTAGAGCTTCATGATGAACTCTAAATATGCAAGGGATGACGAAAACGATTCCCGAGCTCTTCGCTATGCTGAAATCAGCGGAGGTAGAAATCAAGAAGAAACATCAAGTGTTGATGGCTAACAAGACCAATAGTTTCAAGAAAAAGGGCAAGGGAAAGAAAGGGAACTTCAATAAGAACGGCAAGGAAGTTGCTGCTCCCATGAAGAAGCCCAAAGCAAAACCCAAGCCTGAAACTAAGTGCTTCTACAACAAAATAAATGGTCACTAGAAGCGGAACTGCCCCAAATACTTGGCAGATAAGAAGGATGGCAAAGTAAACAAAGGTATATTTGATATAAATGTTATTGATGTGTACCTTACTGGTGCTCGTAGTAGCTGCTACCTCTTGAGCATGCGTTGTTTTTCCCTTGAAGAGGAAATGGTGATGCAGCAAAGTAGCATAAGTATTTACCTCAGTTTTTGAGAACCAAGGTATCAATCCAGTAGGAGACTACACGCAAATCCCTCGTACCTGCACAAACAATTAAGAACCTTGCAACCAACGCGATAAAGGGGTTGTCAATCCCTTCTCGTCCACCTGCAAAAGTGAGATCTCATAGAGATAATAAGATAAATATTTTCGGTATTTTTCTTGTATAGATTGAAAAGTAAAGATTTCAAAATAAAAAAAACGGTAAAGATAACTAGTTGATAGAAGATTAATATGATGGAAGATAGACCTGGGGGCCATAGGTTTCACTAGTGCCTTCTCTCAAGATAGCATATTCTACGGTGGGTGAACAAATTACTGTCGAACAATTGATAGAAAAGCGCATAGTTATGAGAATATCTAGGCATGATCATGTATATAAGATCACGTCCGTGACAAGTAGACCGAAACGATTCTGCATATACTACTATTACTCCACAGATCGACCGCTATCCAGCATGCATCTAGAGTATTAAGTTCATAAGAACAGAGTAACGCTTTAAGCAAGATGACATGATGTAGAGGGATAAACTCATGTAATATGATATAAACCCCATATTTTTATCCTTGATGGCAACAATACAATACGTGCCTTGCTGTCACTGGGAAAGGACACCGCAAGATTGAACCCAAAGCTAAGCACTTCTCCCATTGCAAGAAAGATCAATCTAGTAGGCCAAACCAAACTGATAATTAGAAGAGAGTTGCAAAGATATTTAAATCATGCATATAAGAATTCAGAGAAGAACCAAATATTGTTCATAGATAATCTTGATCATAAACCCACAATTCATCGGATCTCGACAAAGACACCGCAAAAAGTATTACATCGAATAGATCTCCAAGAAGATCGAGGAGAACTTTGTATTCAGATCGAAAGAGAGAGACGAAGCCATCTAGCTAATAATTATGGACCCCAAGGTCTGTGGTAAACTACTCACAACTCATCGAAGAGGCTATGGTGTTGATGTAGAAGCCCTTTGTGATCGATCCCCCTTGCGACGAAGCTCCGAAAAAGGTCCTAAGATGGGATCTCACGGGTACAGAAGGTTGCGGCGGTGGAAATAGGATTTCGTGGTGCTCTCGGATGTTTTCAGGGTATATGAGTATATATAGGCTGAAGAAGTACGTCGATGGAGCTACGAGGGGCCCATGAGGGTGGGGCGCGCCTACCCCCTGGGCGCGCCCTCCTGCCTCGTGGCCGCCTCGTGGCTTCCCAGACTTGTACTCCAAGTCTTCTGGGTTGCGTTTGTTCCAAAAACGATCCTCGCGAAGGTTTCATTCTGTTTGGACTCCGTTTGATATTCCTTTTCTGCGGAACACTGAAATAGGCAAAAAACAGCAATTTGCACTAGGCATTGGGTTAGTAGGTTAGTCCCAAAAATAATATAAAAGTGCATAATAAAGCCCATTAAACATCCAAAAAATATAATATAATAGCATGGAACAATCAAAAATTATAGATACGTTGGATACGTATCAAGCATCCCCAAGCTTAATTCCTGCTTGTCCTCGAGTAGGTAAATGATAAAAAACAGAATTTTTGATGTGGAATGCTACCCAACATAATTCTCAATGTAATTTTCTTTATTGTGGCATGAATGTTCAGATCCAAAGGATTCAAGACAAAAGTTTAATATTGACATAAGAATAATAATACTTCAAGCATACTAACAAAGCAATTATGTCTTCTCAAAATAACATGGCCAAAGAAAGTTCATCCCTACAAAATCATATAGTTTGGCTATGCTCCATCTTCGTCACACAAAATACCCAAATCATGCACAACCCCGGTTTCAGCCAAACAATTATTTCATACTTTAATTTTTTCAATCTTTTTGAACTTTCACGCAATACATGAGCGTGAGCCATGGATATAGCACTATAGGTGGAACAGAGTGGTGGTTGTGGAGAAGACAAAAGGGGGGAAGATGGTCTCACATCAACTAGGCGTATTAATGGGCTATGGAGATGCCGATCAATAGATATCGATGTGAGTGAGTAGGGATTGCCATGCAACGAATGCACTAGAGCTATAAATGTATGAAAGCCCAACAGAAGAAACTAAGTGGGTGTGCATCCAACTTGCTTGCTCACGAAGACCTAGGGCATTTGAGGAAGCCCATCGTTGGAATATACAAGCCAAGTTCTATAATGAAAATTCCCACTAGTATATGAAAGTGACTAAACAAGAGACTCTCTATCATGAAGATCATGGTGCTACTTTGAAGCACAAGTATGGAAAAAGATAGTAGCATTGTCCCCTTTTCTCTCTTTTTTTGGGCCTTCCTTTTTTTATTTGGCCTTTCTCCCCTTTTTTTATTTGGCCTTTTTTGGCCCTTTTTTTTCTTTTCGGGACAATGCTCTAATAATGATGATCATCACACTTCTATTTATTTACAACTCAAAGAATACAACTTGATACTAGAACAAAATATGACTTTATATGAATACCTTCGGTGGTGTACCGAGATGTGCAACGAATCAAGAGTGACATGTATGAAAAATTATGCATGGTGGCTTTGCCACAAATATGATGTCAACTACATGATCATGCTAAGCAATATGACAATGATGAAGTGTGTCATAATAGACAGAACGGTGGAAAGTTGCATGGCAATATATCTCGAAATGGCTATGGAAATGTCATGATAGGTAGGTATGGTGGCTGTTTTGAGGAAGGTATATGGTGGGTGTATGGTACCGGCGAAAGTTGCGCGGTACAAAAGAGGCTAGCAATGGCGGAAGGGTGAGAGTGCGTATAATCCATGGACTCAACATTAGTCATAAAGAACTCACATACTCATTGCAAAAATCTACAAGTCATCAAAACAAAGTACTACATGCATGCTCCTAGGGGAAGGGTTGGTAGGAGTTAACCATAGCGCGATCCCGACCTCCACACAAAGGATGACAATCAAAGAAATACCTCGTGCTTCAAATTTGTCACACAACGGTTACCATACGTGCATGCTACGGGACTTGCAAACCTCAACACAAGTATTTCTCAAATTCACAACTACTCTACTAGCATGACTCTAATATCACCATCCTCATGTCTCAAAACAATCACCAAGTATCAAACTTCTCATAATATTCAATGCACTTTATATGAAAGTTTTTATTATACCCATCTTGGATGCCTATCATATTAGGACTAATTTTATAGCCAAAGCAAATTACCTTGCTGTTCTAAAGGACTCTCAAAATAATATAAGTGAAGCATGAGAGATCAATAATTTCTATAAAATAAAACCACCACCGTGAGCAAAATTATTTAGCTCAAAAGATATAAGTGAAGCACATAGAGTATTCTAATAAATTCCGATTCATGTGTGTCTCTCCCAAAAGTGTGTACATCAAGGATGATTGTGGTAAACTAAAAAGCAAAGACCCAAATCATACAAGACGCTCCAAGCAAAACACATATCATGTGGTGAATAAAAATATAGTCTCAAGTAAAGTTACCGATAGACGAAGACGAAAGAGAGGATGCCTTCCCGGGGCATCCCCAAGCTTAGGCTTTTGGTTTTCCTTGAATTTTACCTTGGGGTGCCTTGGGCATCCCCAATATTAGGCTCTTTCCACTCTTTATTCCATAGTCCATCAGATCCTTACCCAAAAACTTGAAAACTTCACAACACAAAACTTAACAGAAAATCTTGTGAGCTCCGTTAGTATAAGAAAACAAACCACCACTTTAAGGTGCTGTATTGAAATCATTATTTATTTATATTGGTGTTAAACCTACTGTATTTCAACTTCTCTATGGTTCATACCCCCGATACTACTCATAGATTCATCAAAATAAGCAAATAACACACGAAAAACAGAATCTTTCGGAAACATAACAGTCCGTAGCAATCTGTAACTTCCGAATACTTCTGTAACTCTAAAAATTCTGAAATAAATTGGTGGACGTGAGGAATTCGTCTATTAATAATCTGCAAAAAGAATCAACTTAAAAGCACTCTCCAGTAAAAAATGGCAGCTAATTTCGTGAGCGCAAAAGTTTCTGTTTTTTATAGCAAGATCGCAAAGACTTCACCCAAGTCTTCCCAAAGGTTCTACTTGGCACAAACACTAATTAAAACACAAAACCACATATAAACATAAGCTAGTTGAATTATTTATTACTAAACAGAAGTAAAAACAAAGAAAATAAAATTGGGTTGCCTCCCAACAAGCGCTATCGTTTAACGCCCCTAGCTAGGCACAAGGCAAGAATAGATCTAGGTATTGCCATCTTTGTTTTTTTTTACCTTTTTAGCAAGGCCATGCTCGAATCTGGGAGGTTCTTTGCGTTTCCCTTGATATTCAGAAATTTTTAGATCTAAAGAATCCAACCGCTTATTGCAAAGGGAGATCAACATATTCATGCGGTGAAGATTTCCGCTAACACTCTTAAGAGGTTCAAGAGACTTTTGTATGAAATTCGTTACTTCGCAAATTTTCTCAAAAACTTGTGTCTCGTCCTGGGTATGATTTAACCCCTGTTGTTGAGGTAGTGTTCCTATTATTCCCTCTATAATTTCATGCGCAATACTAGGATCAATTTCGATAAAAATTCCTTTGGCAACGCAATCCAAGAGTTGTCTATGGGACATATTTAGTCCAACATAAAAATTGCGAAGATTTTTTTTACCTCTAAGGTGCAATTACGATAAGATTCCATCATCCTATACCAAGAATCTTTTAAGTTTTCTCCTTGCCTTTGTTTGAAGTGGAGAACTTCAAACTCGGGAGACAAAGGAGTAGATAAAGGACTAGCCATGACGGCAAAGCAACTGATAAAATACACGGAGTAAATGAACGGAAAAAGGGCGAATAAAACGACAAAGGTGAAGTGGGGGAGAGGAAAACGAGAGGCAAATGGCAAATAATGTAATGCGACGGATAAGAGTTTGTGATGGGTACTTGGTATGTCTTGACTTGTGCGTAGTCTCCCCGGCAACGATGCCAGAAATTCTTCGTGCTACCTCTTGAGCATGCGTTGTTTTTCCCTTGAAGAGGAAAGGGTGATGCAGCAAAGTAGCGTAAGTATTTCCCTCAGTTTTTGAGAACCAAGGTATCAATCCAGTAGGAGACTACACGCAAATTCCTCGTACCTGCACAAACAATTAAGAACCTTGCAACCAATGCGATAAAGGGGCTGTCAATCCCTTCTCGGCCACTTGCAAAAGTGAGAACTGATAGAGATAATAAGATAAATATTTTTGGTATTTTTGTTGTATAGATTGAAAAGTAAAGATAACTAGTTGATGGAAGATAGACCCGGGGGCCATAGGTTTCACTAGTGGCTTCTCTCAAGATGGCATATTCTACGGTGGGTGGACAAATTACTGTCGAGCAATTGATAGAAAAGCATAGTTGTGAGAATATCTAGGCATGATCATGTATATAGGCATCACGTCCGTGACAAGTAGACCGAAACGATTCTGCATCTACTACTATTACTCCACACATCAACCGCTATCCAGCATGCATCTAGAGTATTAAGTTCATAAGAACAGAGTAACGCTTTAAGCAAGATGACATGATGTAGAGGGATAAACTCATGCAATATGATATAAACCCCATGTTTTTATCCTCGATTGCAACAATACAATATGTGCCTTGCTGCCCCTGCTGTCACTGGGAAAGGACACCGCAAGATTGAACCCAAAGCTAAGCACTTCTCCCATTGCAAGAAAGATCAATATAGTAGGCCAAACCAAACTGATAATTAGAAAAGAGTTGCAAAGATATTTAAATCATGCATATAAGAATTCAGAGAAGAACCAAATATTGTTCATAGATAGTCTTCATCATAAACCCACAATTCATCGGATCTCGACAAACACATCGCAAAAAGTATTACATTGAATAGATCTCCAAGAAGACCGAGGAGAACTTTGTATTGAGATCCAAAGAGAGAGAAGAAGCCATCTAGCTAATAACTATGGACCCAAAGGTCTATGGTAAACAACTCACAACTCATTGGAGAGGCTATGGTGTTGATGTAGAAGCCCTCCGTGATCGATCCCCCCTCCGGCGGAGCTCCGGAAAAGGTCCCAAGATGGGATCTCACGGGTACAGAAGGTTGCGGCAGTGGAAATAGGGTTTCGTGGTGCTCTCGGATTTTTTCAGGGTATATTAGTATATATAGGCTGAGGAAGTACGTCGGTGGAGCTACGAGGGGCCCACGAGGGTGGGGGTGCGCCTACCCCCTGGGCGCGCCCTCCTGCCTCGTGGCTTCCCAGATGTGTACTCTAAGTCTTCAGGGTTGCGTTTGTTCCAAAAACGATCCTCGCGAAGGTTTCATTCCACTTGGACTCCGTTTGATATTCCTTTTCTGTGAAACACTGAAATAGACAAAAAACAACAATTTGCACTAGGCCTTGGGTTAGTAGGTTAGTCCCAAAAATAATATAATAGTGCATAATAAAGCCCATTAAACATCCAAAAAAGATAATATAATAGCATGGACCAAAAAAAAAATTATAGATACGTTGGAGACGTATCAGTAGCCCCTGGGTATTTGATACCAGTTCAGTTGCTAAGATTAGTAACTCGAAACAGGAGTTATAGAATAAATGAAGACTAGTTAAGGGCGAGGTGACGATGTGTGTTGGAAGTGTTTCCAAGATTGATATGATCACCATCGCACACTCTTCTACTTTCGGGATTAGTGTTGAGCCTAATTAAATGTTATTTGGTGTTTGCGTTGAGCACGAACAAGATTAGATCGTGTTTATTGCAATACAGTCATTCATTTAAGTCACATAATAATTGTTGTTCTGTTTACATGAATAACACCTTATATGGTCATACAATGTAAAAGGTTTATTTAATATCGATTGTAGTGATACACATATTCATAATATTGATGCAAAAAGATGCAAACTTGATAATGATAGTGCAACATACTTGTGGCACTGCTGTTTAGGTCATATTGGTGTAAAGCACATGAAGAAACTCCATGCAGATAGACTTTTGGAATCACTTGATTATGAATCATTTGATACTTGCGAACCATGGGTAAGATGACTAAACAACATTCTCCGGAACAATGGAGCAAGCTAATGACTTGCTAGAAATAATACATACCGATGTACGCGGTCCGATGAGTGTTGAAGCACACGGCGGGTATCGTTATTTTCTAACCTTCACACATGATTTGAGTAGGTATGAGTATCTACTTGATGTAACACAAGTCTGAATTTGAAAAGTTCAAAGAATTTCAGAATGAAGTGGAGAATCATCATAACAAGAAAATAAAGTTTCTACGATCTGATCGCGGAGGCAAATATTTGAGTTACGAGTTTGGCCTTCATTTGAAAAACAATGTGGAATGGTTTCACAACTCACGCCACGTGGAACACCACATCGTAATGGTGTGTCTGAGCGTTGTAACCGTACTTTTATTTGATATGGTGCGATCTATGATGTCTCTTACTAATTTTCCACTATCATCTTGGGGTTATGCATTAGAGACAGATGCATTCACGTTGAATAGAGCACCATCTAAATCCCTTGAGATGACACCGTATGAACTGTGGTTTGGAAATAAACCTAAGTTGTCGTTTCTTAAAGTTTGGGGATGTGGCTCTTATGCTAAAAGGCTTTAGCCTAATAAGCTCGAACCCAAAGCGGAGAAGTGCATCTTCATAGGATACCTAAAATAAAATATTGGGTATACCTTGTACCATAGATCCGAAGGCAAAATCTTTGTTACTAAGAATGGGTCCTTTCTAGAGAAGGGGTTTCACTCGAATGTAGTAAGTGGGAGGAAAGTAGAACTTGATGAGTTAGTTATACCTTCTCTTGAATTTGAAACTAGCACATCAGATAAAACCGTTATCGTGATGCCTACACCAACTAGAGAAGAAGCTAATTATGATGATCATGAAACTTCGGATCAAGTTACTACTGAACCTCGAAGGTCGACCTGAACACGTCCCGCACCAAAGTCGCACGGTAATCCAGTCCTGGAAGCCGTGCGGAGATTGTTCTTCACCACCACCGTCACCATGTTGTTATGCTGCCGGAACTCAACTACTACTTCGCCCCTCTTGCTGGATCAACAAGGCAAGGACATCATTGAGCTAAACATATGCAGAACGCAAAGGTGCCGTACATTCGGTACTTGATCGATACGGATCGTGAAGGTGTACGACTACATCAACCGCGTTGATAAATGCTTACGCTTAGCGATCTTCAAGGGTATGAAGATACTCTCCCCCTCTTGTAGCTATGCTTCTCCATGGATAGATCTTGCGTGTGCGTAGGAATTTTTTGTTTTCCATGCAACGTTCGCCAATGTTTAGCCCACCAAGCTTGGCTTCCACGAGAGTGGAGGAGCAGTGGCCTTCTTGGGACCCTGAGCGGCGGCGACCTACCGTGCACTGCTCTTCCTCGCTCCCGGCAATCACCTTGGGAATTCGGTTTTTTGGGTTTTTTGGTTCAGGTACTTCGGTTTATGGATATTTCGGGTATACAAAAATGGGAGCCGAATTTTTGTCCATACAAAAAATAACTAACCCTAGTTACTGCTACTTGTGAGTCGTGTTGGGATTTCCTCGAAGAGGAGAGGATGATGCAGTACAGTAGTGTAACACCCGCAGTGTCATGTTATAGTGACCTCACACTAATGGTGACGTGTCATCGTAATTAGTTTTCTAAACCTCACCTTGATCCAGACTGAACTCAAATTCAAATTTAAAATAAGGTCAAATTATTATTTCTTCAAACGGTAAAACAAAAATGTTTGCTAGGTTGCAAAAAATTCACAAGCTAATTGTCATGAATAAACTAGCATTATTTGATTTATTAAAATGCCCTTAACCTATTTTAAACTGGACCAAACAACCCCATTAATCTCATTTAAATTCCACCATAAATCCTAGAGGAATCATCTTGTGCTCAAACTTTTGTGGAGTGTAGAATATTGCATAGTATTTGGTTTGGCAAGTTCCACTTTTTCCAAGGGTTATTTGGTGCACTAAATAAATGCAAAACTGATGGACATATGCCCTAGAGGCAATAATATAGTTGTTATTATTATACTTCCTTATTCAAGATAAAGGTTTATTATTCATGCTATATTGTATTGACCGGAAACTTAAATACATGTGTGGATATATAAACACATACTGTGTCCCTAGTAGGCCTCTGCTAGACTAGCTCATTGATCAACAGATGATTAAGGTTTCCTAACCATAGACATGAGTTGTCATTTGATAATGAGATCACGTCATTAGGATAATGATGTGATGGACAAGACCCATCCGTCAGCATAGCATATGATTGTTCAGTTTATTGCTACTGCTTTCTAAATGTCAAATACACATTTCTTCGACCATGAGATCATGCAACTCCCGAACTCTGGAGGAATACCTTGTGTGCTACAAAACGTCACAACGTAACTAGGTGATCATAAAGATGCTCTAGAGGTATCTCCGAAGGTGCCTGTTGGGTTGGCATGGATCAAGACTGGGATTAGTCACTTCGTGTGACAAAGAGGTATCTCTGGGCCCTCTCAGTAATACATCATCACAAGAAGCTTGCAAGAAAAGTGACTAAGGAGTTAGTTGCAAGATGATGTATTACGAAATGAGTAAAGAGACTTGCCAGTGACGAGATGGAACTAGGTATAAAGATACCGACGATTGAATCTCGGGCAAGTAACATACTGACAAACAAAGGGAACTACATATGTTGTCATAAAGATTCGATCAGTAAACATCTTCATAGAATACGTAGGAACCAATATGGGCATCCAGGTTTCGCTATTGGTTATTGACCAGAGAGTCGTCTCGGTCATGTCTACATCATTCTCGAACCCGTAGGGTCCGCACGCTTAACATTCATTGACGATATAATATTATATGAGTTATATGAATTGGTGATCGAATGTTGTTCGAAGTCCCGGATGAGATCACGGACATGAGGAAGAGCTCCGGAATGGTCCGGAGGTAAAGATTGATATATAGGACGATACTATTTGGTCACCAGAAAGGTTTCAGATTGCACCGATATTTATCGGATCACCAGAAGGAGTTTCGAAGACCTACGGGGAGTTATTGGGCCTGACGGGCCAAGGGAGAGAGCACATCAGCCCACAAGGGGCTGGCTGATACGTCTCCAACGTATCTATAATTTTTTATTGTTCCATGCTATTATTTATGAAGTCTTGGATGTTTAATGGGCTTTATCTTACACTTTTATATCATTTTTGGGACAAAACTACTAACCCAAAGGCCCAATCCAGATTGCTGTTTTTTGCTTGTTTCAGGGTTTTGCAGAAAAGGAATATCAAACGGAGTCCAAATGGAATGTAACCTTCGCGAGAGATATTTTTGGAGAAAATCACACACAGGGGACTTGAGAACCACGTCAGGGGAGCCTCGGAGTGTCCACGAGGGTGGGGGGCGTGCCCCCCTTCCCAGGGCGCGCCCCCTGCCTCGTGGGCCCCTCGAGCACCCCCTGTGTCCTCCTTCCTCCTATATAAGTCTACGTACCCCGAAACCATCGACAACAGAGAGAAAACCCTAATTCCACACCGTAACCTTCTGTTCCTGTGAGATCCCATCTTGGAGCCTGTTCCGGAGCTCCATCGGAGGGGGATCCATCACGGAGATCTTCTTCATCATCATCATCATCGCCCTCACCATGAGTTGTGAGTAGTTTACCACAGACCTTCGGGTCCATAGCTAGTATCTAGATGGCTTCTTCTCTCTCTTTGGATCTCAATACAAAGTTCTCCTCGGTCTTCGAGGAGATATATTCGATGTAATCTCTTTTTGCGGTGTGTTTGTCGAGATCCGATGAATTGTGAGTTTATGATCAAGATTATCTATGAGAAATATTTGGTTCTTCTATGAACTTTTTATGTGTGATCATAATATCCTTGCAAGTCTCTTCGTATTATTGGTTTGGTTTGGCCTACTAGATCTATAGTTCTTGCAATGGGAGAAGTGCTTGGCTTTGGGTTCAATCTTGCGGTGTCCTTTCCCAATGACAGTAGGGGCAGCCAGGCACGTATTGTATTGTTGCCATCGAGGATAAAAATATGGGGTTTATATCATATTGCTTGAGTTTATCCCTCTACATCATGTCATCTTGCTTAAGGCGTTACTATGTTCTTATGAACTCAATACACTAGATGCATGTTGGATAGCGGTCGATGTGTGGAGTAATAGTAGTAGATGCAGAATCGTTTCGGTCTACTTGTCTCGGACGTTATGCCTATATACAATGATCATGCCTAGATAGTCTCATAATTATTCGCTTTTCTATCAATTGCTCGACAGTAATTTGCTTACCCGCCGTAGAATATCGCTATCATGAGAGAAGCCACTAGAGAATGCTATGGCCCCTGGGTCTATTCTCAACATATCAATCTGCATCTACTTTACTTTTCCCGCTTTTAATTTTTGTTCTTATAAACTAAAAATACCAAAAATATAAACTATCATCTCTATCAGATCTCACTTTCGTAAGTGACTGTAAAGGGATTGACAACCCCTTATCGCGTTGGCTGCGAAGTTCTTATTTGTTTGTGCAGGTATGAGGGACTCGCGCGTGGTCTCCTACTGGATTGATACCTTGGTTCTCAAAAACTGAGGGAAATACTTACGCTACTGTGCTGCATCTTCCTTTCCTCTTCGAGGGAATACAACGCAAGCTCGAGAAGTAGCAAGAAGAATTTCTGGCGCCGTTGCCGGGGAGGCTTACGCAAAAGTCATATGCCAAGTACCTATCACTAACCCTTATCCTCCACATTACATTTTTGCCTCTCGTTTTCCTTTCCCCCACTTCACCCTTGCCGTTTTATTTTCCCTTCTTCTGCCGTGTGTTTATCGTCCGTTTGCCTCTTGTTTGCTTGTGTGCTATGTGCCCTCAGTTAGCTTGCATCTTCGCTTGCTAAAGCATGTATCCTCATCCACTTGCTAATCTCTTTAAGAGATCCCATTATGTTGAACCTATTGCTAGTGAGCTGCGTGCACTAGATTATCTTTATGAGGTTTTGCTCGAAATTTATGAATCTGAAAATTGTGAGGAATTGTTGAAAGTGATTCAGGATAGTTCCTTCGATGAAAAACATGATTGCAATGATACTATTGTAAATTCTATTAATGTCAATTGTGTTAATGATATGCAAAACCCTAAGCTTGGGGATGCTAGTTTTGCTATGTCTACTACTTGTTACAATGATTATGATTGGGGTGATTCTTCTTATGATCTTGAAAATTTATTTAATCCCCATGATGATTATAAGATTGATAATAATGTTGCATTAATATTGAAAGTGGGTTTGGAAGAGTGTCAACTTTAGATCCCACATACTTGGAGAATGTTCAATCTTATGAAACTTTTGATAAAAATTGGTTTGGAGAGGTCATGACTTTAGTTAAGTTAATCCCACTATTTTGGAAGAGTGTCAACTTTGCATGCATGTGGATCATGTTGAGAATATGTTATGTGATAGCTATTTTGTTGAATTTGATCATGATCCTACATGCAATTATTATGAGAGAGAGAAATATGGTTGTAGAAATTTTTATGTTACTAAATTACCTCTCGATATGTTGAGATTGTTATTGTTTCTTTCTCCTTCCTTGCATATGCTAGATCTTGCTTGTCTTGGTAATTTGTTTTCCTATAAGATGCCTATGCATAGGAAGTATTTTAGACTTAGATGTGTTTGTCACATGTCTTATGATGCTCTCCTTGTGCTTCAATCCTTGTCCTTTATGTGAGCATCATTGAATTATAGTGCCTAGCTAGGGGCGTAAAACGATTGCGCTTGTTGGGAGGCAACCCAATTTTATTTTGTTTTTGTTTTTGCTGCTGTTAGGGAATAAATATTGCATCTAGCTTATGTTTAGATGTGGTTTTGTGTTTTGTTTAGTGTTTGTGCCAAGTAGAACCTTTGGGAAGACTTGTGTGAAGTTTATGTGATCTTGCTGTGAAAAACAGAATCGTTAGCGCTCGCTAAAGTGGTCGTCAGATTTTACCGGAGCGTGATATTTAGTTGATTCTTTTTGCAGATGATTAATAGACAAATTCCTCACGTTTACCAATTTAGTTTGAATTTTTTGGAGTTCCATAAGTAGGCGAAACCTGCAGATTACTGCAGACTGTTCTGTTTTTGACAGATTCTGTTTTTCGTGTGTTGTTTGCTTATTTCAATGCATCTATGAGTAGTATTGGCAAGTATGAACCATAGAGAAGTTGGAATATAGTAGGTTTAACACCAATATAAACAAAGAATGAATTCATTGCAGTACCTTTGAGTAGTGGTTTGCTTTCTTATACTAACGGAGCTCACGAGAATTTTTGTCTAAGTTTTGTGTTGTGAAGTTTTCAAGTTTTGAGTATTGCTTTGATGGACTATTGAACAAAGAGTAGCAAAGGCCTAAGCTTGGGGATGCCCATGGCACCCCAAGAAATTCAAGGACAATCAAAAGCCTAAGCTTGGGGATGCCCCGGGAAGGCATCCCCTCTTTCGTCTTCATCCATCGGTAACTATACTTGGAGCTATATTTTTATTCACCACATGATATGTGTTTTGCTTGGAGCATCTTGTATAATTTGAGTCTTTCCTTGTTAGTTTGCCACAATCATCCTTGCTGTACACACCTATTTGAGAGAGTTAAATATGGCCTAGTAATTGCTAGAACACTCTATGTGCTTCACTTATATCTTTTGAGTTGAATAGTTTTTGCTCTAGTGCTTCACTTATATCTTTTAGAGCACGGTGGTGGTTATATTTTGTAGAAATTGTTGAACTCTCATGCTTCACTTATATCTATTTGAGAGTCTATTAAAACATCATGGTAATGTGTTTAGGCTAAAAAACCAGTCTTCACATGATAGACATCCAATGTCAATGTAGTAAAAAAATTCACACTAAGTGCATTGAATATGATGAGATGTTGGATGCTTGATAATTGTTTTGAGATATGAGGATAGTGATACTAGAGTCATGCTAGTGGAGTTATTATGAAATTGAGAAATACTTGTGTTAAGGTTAGTGATTCACGTAGCATGCACGTATGGTGAGCCGCTATGTGACGAAGTTAGAGCATGAGGTATTTGTAAAGTGTCAACCTTTGTGTGGAGGTCGGGGGCGCGCGATGGTTAACTCCTACCAACCTCCCCCCTAGGAGCATGCGTTGATTGCTTTGTTTTGATGACTCGTAGATTAGTATATGATTTCTTATGACTAATGTTGAGTCCATGGATTATACGCACTCTCACCCATCCACCATTGCTAGCCTCTCTTATACCGCGCAAGTTTCGCCGGTACCATAAAGCCACTATATATCCTTCCTCAAAACAACCACCATATTATTCCTCAAAACAACCACCATAACTACCTATCATGGCATTTCCATAGCCATTCCGAGATATATTGCCATGAAACTTTCCACCGTTCCGTTCATATGACACGCATCTTACTGTCATATTGCCATTGCATGATCATGTAGTTGACATCGTATTTGTGGCAAGGCCACCATGCATAACTTTTCATACATGTCACTCTTGTTTCATTGCACATCCCGGTACACCGCCGGAGGCATTCATATAGAGTCATACTTTGTTGTAGTATCGAGTTGTAATATCGAGTTGTAATGAAAGTGTGATGATCATCATTATTAGAGCATTGTCCCATGGGAGGAAAGGCTAAATCTATAAAGCCCCTCCGCAAAAAAAAGAAAAAAAAGGCCAAAGAAAAAAAGAAAGGCCCAAAAAAAAGAGAAAAACAAAAGAAAAACAAAAGAAAAAGGGGGACAATTGCTACTATCTTTTTTTCCCACACTTGTGCTTCAAAGTAGCACCATGTTCTTCATTGTAGAGAGTTTCATGTTTAGTCACTTTATATAATTGTGGGAATTTTCGTTATAGAACTTGGCTTGTATATTCCAACGATGGGCTTCCTCAAATGCCCTAGGTATTCATGAGAAAGCAAGTTGGATGCACACCCACTAGTTTCTTTTGTTGAGCTTTCATACATACTTAGCTCTAGTGCATCCGTTCCATGGCAATCCCTACCCACTCACATTGATATATATTGATGGCCATATCCATAGCCCGTTGATACGCCTAGTTGATGTGAGAATATCTCCTTCCTTTTTTGTCTTCTCCACAACCACCTCTATTCCACCCATAGTGCTATGTCCATGGCTCACGCTCATGTATTGCGTGAAAGTTGAAAGGTTTGAAAGAATAGAGTATGAAAACAAGTGCTTGGCTGAAATCAGGGTTGTGCATGATATGAATATTTTGTGTGATGAAGAGGGAGCATAGCCAAACTATATGATTTTGTAGGGATAACTATCTTTAGCCATAGTATTTTGAGAAGACATGATTGCTTTGTTAGTATGCTTGAAGTATTATTATTTCTTATGTCAATATAGACTTTTATCTTGAATCTTTCAGATCTGAACATTCATGTCACAATTAAGAGAATTACATTGAGAAATTATATTGGTTAGCATTCCACATCAAAAATTCTTTCTTTATCACTCACCTACTCGAGGACGAGCAGGAATTAAGCTTGGGGATGCTTCATACGTCTCCAACGTATCTATAATTTTTTATTGGTCCATGCTATTATTTATGAAGTCTTGGATGTTTAATGGGCTTTATCTTACACTTTTATATCATTTTTGGGACTAACCTACAAACCCAAAGGCCCAGTCCAGATTGCTGTTTTTTGCTTGTTTCAGGGTTTTGCAGAAAAGGAATATCAAACGGAATGAAACCTTCGCGAGAGATATTTTTGGAGAAAATCACGCACAGGGGACTTGAGAACCATGTCAGGGGAGCCTCAGGGTGTCCACGAGGGTGGGGGCGCGACCCCTTCCCAAGGCGCACCCCCTGCCCCATGGGCCCCTCAAGCACCCCCCCGGTGTCCTCCTTCCTCCTATATAAGTCTGCGTACCCCAAAACCATCGACAACAGAGAGAAAACCCTAATTCCACTGCCATAACCTTCTGTTCCCGTGAGATCCCATCTTGGAGCCTGTTCCGGAGCTCCGGAGGGGGATCCATCACGGAGATCTTCATCATCATCATCGCCCTCACCATGAGTTGTGAGTAGTTTACCACAGACCTTCGGGTCCATAGCTAGTATCTAGATGGCTTCTTCTCTCTCTTTGGATCTCAATACAAAGTTCTCCTCGGTCTTCGAGGAGATCTATTCGATGTAATCTCTTTTTGCGGTGTGTTTGTCGAGATCTGATGAATTGTGAGTTTATGATCAAGATTATCTATGAGAAATATTTGGTTCTTCTCTGAACTTTTTATGTGTGCTCATAATATCCTTGCAAGTCTCTTCGAATTATTGGTTTGGTTTGGCCTACTAGATCTATAGTTCTTGCAATGGGAGAAGTTCTTGGCTATGGGTTCAATCGTGCGGTGTCCTTTCCCAGTGACAGTAGGGGTAGCAAGGCACGTATTGTATTGTTGCCATCGAGGATAAAAAGATGGGGTTTATATCATATTGCTTGAGTTTATCCCTCTACATCATGTCATCTTTCTTAAGGCGTTACTCTGTTCTTATGAACTCAATACACTAGATGCATGGTGGATAGCGGTCGATGTGTGGAGTAATAGTAGTAGATGCAGAATCGTTTCGGTCTACTTGTCTCGGACATGATGCCTATATACAATGATCATGCCTAGATAGCCTCGCAATTATTCGCTTTTCTATCAATTGCTCGACAGTAATTTGTTTACCCGCCGTAGAATATCGCTATCATGAGAGAAGCCACTAGAGAACACTATGGCCCCCGGGTCTATTCTCAACATATCAATCTACATCTACTTTACTTTTCCCGCTTTTACTTTATGTTCTTATAAACTAAAAATACCAAAAATATAAACTATCATCTCTATCAGATCTCACTTTTGTAAGTGACCGTAAAGGGATTGACAACCCCTTATCGCGTTGGCTGCGAAGTTCTTATTTGTTTGTGCAGGTGCGAGGGACTCGCGCGTGGTCTCCTAATGGATTGATATCTTGGTTCTCAAAAACTAAGGGAAATACTTACGCTACTGTGCTGCATCTCCCTTTCTTCTTCGAGGGAATACAACACAAGCTCGAGAAGTAGCACTGGCGCACCCCAACCTGGCCGCCAGCCCTATGGTGTATGAAAGGGGTGGCTAAGGCAAGGGAGCCGGCGGCCCCCTCCTTCCATCTCCTCCACCCCCCTGATACGTCCATTTTGCATGATGTTTTCCTACCGTTATTTATAATGTTTGTATGCATAATAATGACTTTTGGAGTAATTCTAATGCCTTTTCTCTCATAATATGCAAGGTTCACATCAAGAGGGAGAATACCGACAGCTGGAATTCTGGACCTAAAATAGCAATGTCAGGCCACCTATTATGCACAACTCCAAATGAGTTGAAACTTCACAGAGAATTTTATGGATTATTTAATAAATATTGGAGCAAATAAGTACCAAAGGGGGCCCACCAGGTGGGCACAACCCACCTGGGCACGCCCTGGTGGGTTGTTCCCTCCTCGGCCCACCTTCGGTGCCCATCTTATGGTATATTAGTCATTTTGACCTAAAATAATTAAGGAGAGGACTTTCGGGACGGAGCGCCGCCATCTCGAGGCGGAACTTGGGCAGGAGCACTTTTGCCCTCCGATGGAGCGATTCCGCCGGGGGAACTTCCCTCCCGGAGGTGGAAATCATCATCATCGTCATCACCAACAACCCTCTCTTCTTTGGGAGGCCAATCTTCAACAGCACAATCTCCTCTCGAACCCTAGTTCATCTCTTGTGTTCAATCTTTGTACCGGAACCTCAGTTTGGTACCTGTGGGTGACTACTAGTGTTGATTACATCTTGTAGTTGATTACTATATGGTTTATTTGGTGGAAGATTATATGTTCAGATCCATTATGCTATTTAATACCCCTCTGATCTTGAGCATGTTTATCACTCGTGAGTAGTTACTTTAGTTCTTGAGGTCACGGGAGAAATCATGTTGCAAGTAATCATATGAATTTGATATGTGTTCGATATTTTGATGATATGTATGTTGTGATTCCCCTAGTGGTGTCATGTGAACGTCAACTACATGGCACTTCACCATATTTGGGCCTAAGGGAATGCATCGTGGAGTAGTTATTAGGTTGCTAGAGAGACAAAAGCTTAAACTAGTTTCTGCGCTACTTTGTAAGGGACCGATTTGGACCCAAATGTTTAATGCTATGGTTATATTTTATCTTAATACTTTACCCGTAGTTGCGGATGCTTGTGAGGGGGTTAATCATAAGTAGGAGGTTTGTTCAAGTAATAACAACACCTAAGCACTGGTCCACCCACATATCAAATTATCGAAGTAACGAACACGAATCAAACCAATATGGTGAAAGTGACTAGATGAAATTCCCGTGTGCCCTCAAGACCACTTTGCTTATTATAAGAAACTATATTGGCATGTCCTTTGCCACAAAAGGATTGGGATACCATGATGCATACTATTTACCATTGTCGTTACTTGCTCGTTACAAATTATCTTGCTATCAAACTATCTGTTACCGACAATTCGAGTGCTTGCGGACATTACCTTGATGAAAACCACTTGACATTTCCTTCTGCTCCTCGTTGGGTTCGACACTCTTACTTATCGAAAGGACTATGATTGATCCCCTATACTTGTGGGTCATCATCCCCTAAGAAGGAAAGGGGGCGCCTAGGGCAGGTGCCAGGGCGGCGCCCGGCCCCCTTTAGGGCGCGCCCTAGGGCAGCCTCCCCTCCCCCACCTATATATATATGTGAGGAGGGAGAGGGGCAACAGAGAACATGATTCCCAAACCATGTGTGGTGCCCCTCTCCCTCTAGTTCTAGTTTGTCCTCCTTCCACGTCTGTTGTGCTTGGTGAAGCCCTGGAGATAGATTCGCCACCACCGTCACCACACCGTTGTGCTACTGGAACACATCTACTACTTCGCGTGTCTTGCTGGATTGAGAATGCAAGGACGTCATCGAGCTGAACGTGTGCTGAATGTGAGGTGCCGCACGTTTGGTAGTTGATCGGGAAGGATCATGAAGGTGTACGACTACATCAACCGCGTTGATAAACGCTTCCGCTTAGCGATCTTCAAGGGTATGAAGATTCTCTCCCCTTCTCGTAGCTATGCATCTCCATGGATAGATCTTGTGTGTGCGTAGATTTTTTTTGTTTTCCATGCAAGGTTCCTCAACAGTGGCATCATGAGCCAGGTCTACGCGTAGATGATATGCACTAGTAGAGCACAAAGAAGTTATGGGCGGTGATGTTCATACTGCTTACCACCAACGTCTTATTTTTCTTCGACGACATTGTGGGATGAAGCGGGTCGGACCAACCTTACATGTCCACGTACATGAGACCGGTTCCACCGACTAACATGCAACTTGTTTTGCATAAAGGTGGCTGGCGGGTTTCTATTTCTCCTACTTTAGTTGAATCGAATTTGACTACGGCCGGTCCTTGTAGAAGGTTAAAACAACAAACTTGACAATCAGTATTGTGGTTTTGCATAGTTAAGAACGGTTCTTGCTAGTTGCCCATATCAGCCATGTAAAACTTGCAACAACAAAGTAGAGGACATCTAACCTGTTTTTGCAGGGCATGTTGTGATGCGATATGGTCCAGATATGATTTGATATATGTTGATGTATGGGATGATCATGTTTTGTAATAAGATCACGACTTTCATGTCGATGAGGATGACAACAGGAGGAGCCTTAGGGTTGTCTTTAATTATTCTATGACCTACGTGTCAATCACTTAAGTGCAATGTAATTGCTTTACTTTATCACTATGCGTTAGCAATAGTTGTAGAAGCAATAGTTGGCGAGAGGACCCGACGCAACGATGGAGATCAAGGTGTCGTGCCGGTGACGATGGAGATCATACCGATGCTTTGGAGATGGAGATCAAAAGCACAAGACGATGATGGCCATATCATGTCACATATTTTAATTGCATGTGATGTTTATCGTTTATGCATCTTATTTTGGTTAGATTTACAGTAGCATTATAAGATGATCCCTTCACTTAATTTCAAGATAAAATTGTTCTCCCTGAGTATGCACCATTGCTAAAGTTCGTCGTTTCGAAGCACCACATGATGACCGGGTGTGATAGACTCTACGTTCACATACAACGGGTGTAAGCCAGTTTTGCACACGCAGAATACTTGGGTTAAACTTGACGAGCCTATCATGTACAGACATGGTCTCGGAACACTGGAGACCAAAAGGTCGAACATGAGTCATATAGTAGATATGATCAACATGGAGAGGTTCACCATTGATGACTACCCCATCTCACATGATGATTAGACATGGCTTAGTTGATTTGGATCATGTATCGCTTAGACAACTAGTTGGATGTTGATTTAAGTGGGAGTTCTTTAGTAATTTGGTTAATTGAACTTAAATCTATTATGAACTTAGTCTTAATAGTTTTTTTCATATCTATGTTGTAGATCAACGGCCCGTGCTACCGTTCCCTTGAATTATAATGCGTTCCTAGAGAAAGCTAAGTTGAAAGATGGTGGTAGCAACTACACGGACTGGGTCCGTAACTTGAGGATTATCATCATTGTTGCATAGAATAATTATGTCCTTAATGCATCGCTAGGCGACGGACCTATTTCAAGAGCTAATGCAGATGTTCTGAACGTTTGGCAAGGTCGATCTGATGACTACTAGATAGTTTAGTGTGCCATGCTTTACGGCCTATATAGAACCAGGACTTCAAAAATGTTTTGAACGCCACAGAGCATATCAGATGTTCCAAGAGCTAAAGTTAATATTTCAAGCTATTTCCCGGGTTGAGAGATATGATGTATCCAACAAGTTTTTCAACTGTAAGATGGAGGAGAATAGTTTTGTCAGTGAATACATACTCAAAATGTTTGGGTACCACAACCACTTGTCTCAATGGGGAATTTAGCTCATAGATGAGTGTGTTATTGATAGAGTTCTTCAATCACTGTCCGAGCTATAAAGGCTCCATGATGAATTATAATATGCAAGGAATGACTAAAACAATTTCTGAGCTCTTCGCGCTGCTAAAATCGGCGGAGGTAGAAATCAAGAAGGAGCATCAAGTGTTGATGGTTAACAAGACCACTAGCTTCAAGAAAAAGGCAAGGGAAAGAAAGGGAACTTCAAGAAGAATGGCAAGCAAGTTGCCGCTCCTGGGAAGAAGCCCAAAGCTTGACCCAAGCCTAAGACTGAGTGCTTCTACTGCAAGGAAATGGTCACTGGAAGCGGAACTGCCCCAAATACTTGGCAGCTAAGAAGGATGGCAAAGTGAACAAAGGTATATTTGATATACATGTTATTGATGTGTACCTTACTAATGCTCGTAGTAGCGCCTGGGTATTTGATATTGGTTCAATTGCTCATATATGTAACTTGAAATAGGAGCTACGGAATAAACGAGGATTGGCTAAGGACGAGGTGACGATGCGTGTTGGGAATGGTTCCAAGGTTGATGTGATCGCCGTCGGCACGCTACCTCTACATCTACCTTCGGGATTAGTTTTAGACCTCACTAATTGTTATTTGGTGCTAGCGTTGAGCATGGACATGTTTGAGGAACGTAGTATTTCAAAAAAAAATTACCTACGATCACGCAAGATCTATCTAGGAGAAGCATAGTAACGAGCGGGGATAGTGTGTCCACGTACCCTCGTAGACCGAAAGCGGAAGCGTTTAGTAACGCGGTTGATGTAGTCGAATGTCTCCCTGATCCAACCGTTCATGTACCGAACACACGACACCTCCGTGATCTGCACATGTTCAGCTCGGTGACGTCCCTTGTACTCTTGATCCAGTTGAGGCCGAGGGAGAGTTTCGTCAGCACGATGGTGTGGTGACGGTGATGATGAAGTTACCGACGCAGGGCTTCGCCTAAGCACTACGACAATATGACCGGGGTGTGGAACTATGGAGGGGGGCACCGCACACGGCTAAGAAATCAACTTGTGTGTCTTTGGGGTGCCCCTCCCCACGTATATAAAGGAGGGAGGGAGGAGTAGGCCGGACAAGGGGAGGAGGCGCGCCATTGGGGGGCAATCCTACTCCAAGTAGGATTCGGCCCCCCATTTCCTATTCCAACAAGGAGAAAGGGGAAGGAGAGGGAGGAGAAAAGGAAAGGGGGGCCGAACCCCTAGTCCAATTTGGTTTGGGCTAGGGGAGGCACGCGCCACAACTTGGCCTGCCTCCTCTCTTCCACCACTAGGCCCATGAGGCCGAATAACCCCCTCCGGTAACTCCCCGATACTCCGGAAAATACCCGATACACCTCGAAACCATTCCGGTGTCCGAATATAACCTTCCAATATATCAATCATTATGTCTTGACCATTTCGAGACTCCTCGTCATGTCTGTGATATCATCCGGGGCTCCGAACAACCTTCGGTACATCAAATCTCATAAACTCATAATACCAATCGTCAACAAACATTAAGCGTGCGGACCCTATGGGTTCGAAAACTATGTAGACATGATCGAGACACATCTCCGGTCAATAACCAATAATGGAACCTGGATGTTCATATTGGCTCCTACATATTCTACAAAGATCTTTATCGGTCAAACCGCATAACAACATACATTGTTCCCTTTGTCATTGGTATATTACTTGCCCGAGATTCAATCGTCGGTATCATCATACCTAGTTCAATCTCGTTACCGGCAAGTCTCTTTTCTCGTTTCATAATACATCATCTTGTGACTAACTCATTAGTCATTTGCTTGCAAGGCCTATTATGATGTGTATTACCGAGAGGGCCCAGAGATACCTCTCCGACACTCGGAGTGACAAATCCTAATCTTGATCTCTGCCAACACCACAAACACTTTCGGAAACACCTGTAGAGCATCTTTATAATCACCCAGTTACGTTGTGACGTTTGATAGCACACAAGGTGTTCCTCCTATATTCGGGAGTTGCATAATCTCATAGTTAGAGGAACATGTATAAGTCATGAAGAAAGCATAGCAGTAAAACTAAATGACCATAGTGCTAAGCTAACGGATGGGTCTTGTCCATCACGTCATTCTCCTAATGATGTGATCCCGTTGATCAAATGAAAACACATGTCTATGGTTAGGAAACACAACCATCTTTGATTAACGAGCTAGTCTAGTAGAGGCATACCAGGGACACTCTATTTTGTCTATGTATTCACACATGTATCAAGTTTCCGGTTAATACAATTCTAACATGAATAAAAGACATTTATCATGATATATAAGGAAATATAAATAACAACTTTATTATTGCCTCTAGGGCATATTTCCTTCAGTTTCCCACTTGCACTAGAGTCAATAATCTAGATTAGATAGTAATGATTCTAACACCCATGGAGTCTTGGTGTTGATCATGTTTTGCTCGTGGAAGAGGCTTAGTCAACGGGTCTGCAACATTCAGATCCGTATGTATTTTGCAAGTCTCTATGTCTCCCTCCTTGACTTGATCGCGGATGGAGTTGAAGCGTCTCTTGATGTGCTTGGTTCTCTTGTGAAACCTGGATTCCTTCGCCAAGGCTATGTTGGGGAACATAGCAGAATTCAAAAAAATTCTACGCTTCACCAAGATCAATCTAAGGAGTCATCTAGCAATGAGGGAGAAAGGTGTGCATCTACATACCCTTGTAGATCGCGAGCGGAAGCTTTCAAGAGAACGTGGATGATGGAGTCGTACTCGTCGTGATCCAAATCACCGATGATCCCAGCGCCGAACGGACGGCACCTCCGCATTCAACACACGTACGGTGCAGCGACGTATCCTCCTTCTTGATCCAGCAAGGGGGGGAGGAGAGATTGATGGAGATCCAGCAGCGCGACGACGTGGTGGTGGATGCAACGGTATTTCTGCAGGGCTTCGCCAAGCGCTGCGGGAGGAGGGAGAGGTGTAACGGGAGGGAGAGGGAGGCGCCAGGGGCAAGGGTGCGGCTGACCTCCCTCCCCCCACTTTATATAGGGGGCCTAGGGGTGAGTAGGCCCTAGAGATGGGATCTTTAGGGGGCGGCGGCCTAGGGGGGGGGACTTGCCCCCCAAGTCACAAGGGGCGCCCCCACCCCTAGGGTTCCCACCCCTAGGCGCAGGGGGAGGGCCCAACGGGGGCGCACCAGCCCACTATGGGCTGGTTACCTTCCCCTTTCAGCCCATGGGGCCCTCCGGGATAGGTGGCCCCACCCGGTGAACCCCCGGGACCCTTCCGGTGGTCCCGGTACACTACCGGTGATCCCCGAAACCCTCTCGGTGGCCGAAACTGGACGTCCTATATATATTTCTTTACCTCCGGACCATTCCGGAACTCCTCGTGACGTCTGGGATCTCATCCGGGACTCTGAACAACATTCGGGTTACCGCATGCATATATCTCTAGAACCCTAGCGTCACCGAACCTTAAGTGTGTAGACCCTACGGGTTCGGGAGACACGTAGACATAACCGAGACGACTCTCCGGTCAATAACCAACAGCGGGATCTGGATACCCATGTTGGTTCCTACATGTTCCTCGATGATCTCATCGGATGAACCACGATGTCAAGGATTCAATCAATCCCGTATACGATTCCCTTTGTCTATCGATATAGTACTTGCCCGAGATTCAATCGTCGGTATACTGATACCTTGTTCAATCTCGTCATGGCAAGTCTCTTTACTCGTTCCGTAATACATCATCCCGTGACCAACACCTTAGTCACATTGAGCTCATTATGATGATGTCTTACTGAGTGGGCCCAGAGATACCTCTCCGTCATACGGAGTGACAAATCCCAGTCTCGGTCCATGCCAACTCAACAGATACTTTCGGAGATACCCGTTGCGTACCATTATAGCCACCTAGTTACGTTGTGACGTTTGGCACACCCAAAGTATTCCTACGGTATCCGGAAGTTGCACAACCTCATGGTCTAAGGAAAAGATACTTGACATTGGAAAATCTTTAGCATTACGAACTACACGATCTTGTGCTAGGCTTAGGATTGGGTCTTGTCCATGACATCATTCTCCTAATGATGTGATCTCGTTATCAATGACATCCAATGTCCATGGTCAGGAAACCGTAACCATATGTTGATCAACGAGCTAGTAACTAGAGGTTTACCAGGGACATGTTGTGGTCAATGTATTCACTCATGTATCACTGTTTCCGGATAATACAATTCAAGCATGAATAATAGACAATTATCATGAACAAGGAAATATAATAATAACTATTTTATTATTGCCTCTAGGGCATATTTCAACAGTCTCCCACTTGCACTAGAGTCAATAATCTAGTTACATTGTGATGAATCGAACACCCATAGAGTTCTGGTGTTGATCATGTTTTGCTCGTGGAAGAGATTTAGTCAACGGATCTGCGACATTCAGATCCGTATGCACTTTACAAATATCTATGTCTCCATATTGAACATAATTCCGGATGGAGTTGAAACGGCGCTTGATGTGCTTGGTCTTCTTGTGAAACCTGGGCTCCTTGGCAATGGCAATAGCTCTAGTGTTGTCACAGAAGAGAGTCATCGGGCCCTACGCGCTTGGAATGACTCCTAGGTCGGTGATGAACTCCTTCATCCAAACTCCTTCCTGCGCTGCTTTGCAAGCAGCTATGTACTCCGCTTCACATGTGGAATGCGCCACGACGCTTTGCTTGCAACCACACCTGCTGACTGCCCCACCATTCAAAATATACACATATCCGGTTTGTGACTTGGAGTCATCCAGATCTGTGTCGAAGCTAGCATCGACGTAACCCTTTACGACGAGCTCTTCGGCACCTCCATAAACGAGAAACATATCCTTAGTCCTTTTCAGGTACTTCAGGATGTTCTTGACCGCTGTCCAGTGTTCCATACCGGGATCACTTTAGTACCTCCCTACCAAACTTATGGCAAGGTTCACATCAGGTCTAGTACACAGCATGGCATACATAATAGAACCTATGGCTAAGGCATAGGGGATGACACTCATCTTTTCTCTATCTTCTGCCGTGGTCGGGGATTGAGTTGTGCTCAATATCATACCTTGCAATACAGGCAAGAACCCTTTCTTGGACTGATCTATATTGAACTTCTTCAAAATCTTATCAAGGTATGTGCTTTGTGAAAGACCAATGAGGCGTCTCGGTCTATCTCTATAGATCTTGATGCCTAATATGTAAGCAACTTCTCCAAGGTCCTTCATTGAAAAACTCTTATTCAATTAGGCCTTTATGCTCTCCAAGAATTCTACATCATTTCCCATCAGCAATATATCAACCACATATAATATGAGAAATGCTACAGAGCTCCCACTCACTTTCTTGTAAATACAGGCTTCTCCCGAAGTCTGTATAAACCCAAACGCTTTGATCACATCATTAAAGCGAATATTCCAACTCCGAGATGCTTGCACCAGCCCATAGATTGAGCGTTGGAGCTTGCACACCTTGTTAGCATTCTCAGGATCGACAAAACCTTCCGGCTGCATCATATACAGTTCTTCCTTGAGGAAGCCATTAAGGAATGCCGTTTTGACGTCCATTTTCCATATCTCATAATCATAGTATGCGGCAATTGCTAACATGATTCGGACGGACTTTAGCATCACTACGGGAGAGAAAGTATCATCATAGTCAATCCCTTGAACTTGTCGTTAACCTTTAGCGACAAGTCGAGCCTTATAGATGGTCACATTACCATCCGCGTCAGTCTTCTTCTTAAATATCCATTTATTTTCTATGGCGTGCCGATCATCGGGCAAGTCCACCAAAGTCCATACTTTGTTTTCATACATGGATCCTATCTCGGATTTCATGGCTTCAAGCCATTTGTTGGAATCCGGGCCCGCCATCGCTTCTTCATAGTTCGAAGGTTCACCGTTGTCTAACAACATGATTTCCATGACATGGTTGCCGTATCACTCTGGTGCGGAACGTGTCCTTGTGGACCTTCGAAGTTCAGTAGTAACTTGATCTGAAGCTTCATGATCATCATCATTAACTTCCTCCCTAGTCGGTGCAGGCACCTCAGGAACAACTTCCTACGCTGCGCCACTTTCCAGTTCGGAAGGGGTGACTGTCACCTCATCAAGTTCCACTTTCCTCCCACTCACTTCTTTCGAGAGAAACTCTTTCTCCAGAAAGGATCCATTCTTTGCAACGAAGACCTTGCCTTCGGATCTGAGGTAGAAGGTGTACCCAATAGTTTCCTTTGGGTATCCTATGAAGATGCATTTTTCTGATTTGGGTTCGAGCTTTTCAGGTTGAAGTTTCTTGACATAAGCATCGCAACCCCAAACTTTCAGAAATGACAGCTTAGGTTTCTTGCTAAACCAAAGTTCATACGGTGTCGTCTCAACGGATTTAGACGGAGCCCTATTTAAAGTGAATGCAGCAGTCTCTAAAGCATAACCCCAAAAAGATAGCGGTAAGTCGGTAAGAGACATCATAGATCGCACCATGTCCAACATAGTACGATTACGACGTTCGGACACACCGTTATGATGAGGTGTTCCAGGCGGTGTCAATTGTGAAACAATTCCACAGTTCCTTAGGTGCATGCCAAATTCGTGACTTAAATATTCTCCTCCACGATCCGATCATAAGAACTTTATTTTTCTGTCACGTTGATTCTCAACCTCATTCTGAAATTCCTTGAACTTTTCAAAGGTCTCAGACTTGTGTTTCATCAAGTAGACATACCCATATATACTTAAGTCATCTATGAGGGTGAGAACATAACGATAGGCTCCGCGAGCTTCAACACTCATTGGACCGCACACATCGGTATGTATGATTTCCAATAAGTTGGTCACTCGCTCCATTGTTCCAGAGAACGGAGTCTTGGTCATCTTGCCCAAGAGGCATGGTTCGCACGTGTCAAATGATTCATAATCAAGAGACTCCAGAAGTCCATCTGCATGGAGCTTCTTCATACATTTGACACCAATATGACCAAGGCGGCAATGCCACAAGTATGTGGGACTATCATTATCAACTTTACATCTTTTGGCATTCACACTATGAATATGTGTAACATCACATTCGAGATTCATCAAGAATAAACCATTGACCAGCGGGGCATGACCATAAAACATATCTCTCATATAAATAGAACAACCATTATTCTCGGATTTAAATGAGTAGCCATCTCGCATTAAACGAGATCCAGATACAATGTTCATGCTCAAAGCTGGTACTAAATAACAATTATTAAGGTTTAAAACTAATCCCGAGGGTAGATGTAGAGGTAGCGTGCCGACGGGGATCACATCGACCTTGGAACCATTCCCGACGCGCATCGTCACCTCGTCCTTCGCCAGTCTCCGCTTATTCCGCAGCTCCTGCTTTGAGTTACAAATATGAGCAACTGCACCGGTATCAAATACCCAGGAGCTACTACGAGCGCTGGTAAGGTACACATCAATAACATGTATATCATATATACCTTTGATGTTGCCGGCCTTCTTATCTGCTAAGTATTTGGGGCAGTTCCGCTTCCAGTGACCCGTTCCCTTGCAATGAAAGCACTCAGTTTCAGGCTTGGGTCCATTCTTTGGCTTCTTCCCGGCAACTGGCTTACCGGGCGCACAACCTCCTTTGCCGTCCTTCTTGAAGTTCTTCTTACCTTTACCTTTCTTGAACTTAGTGGTTTTATTCACCATCAACACTTGATGTTCTTTCTTGATATCCACCTCCGCTGATTTCAGCATTGAATACACCTCGGGAATGGACTTCTCCATCCCTTGCATATTGAAGTTCATCATGAAGCTTTTGTAGCCAGTTGGGAGCGACTGAAGGATTTTGTCAACGACTGCTTCGTCTGGGAGATTGATTCCCTACTGAGACAAGCGATTGTGCAACCCAGACAATTTGAGTATGTGCTTGCTGACAGAACTCTTCTCCTCCATCTTACAACTGTAGAATGCATCGGAGACGTCATATCTCTCGACTCGGGCATGATCTTGGAAAACCATTTTCAGCTCTTGGAACATCTCATATGCTCCGTGGTGCTCAAAACGCTTTTGGAGCCCCGATTCTAAGCTATAAAGCATGCCGCACTGAACCAGGGAGTAATCATCATAACGTGACTGCCAGGCGTTCATAACGTCTTGGGCTGCTGGGAAAACGGGTGCATCACCTAGCGGTGCTTCAAGGACATATGATTTCTTGGCAGCTATGAGGATAATCCTCAAGTTACGGAGCCAATCCATATAGTTGCTACCATCGTCTTTCAGCTTGGTTTTCTCTAGGAACGCGTTGAAGTTGAGGGCAACATGAGCGTGGGCCATTGGATCTACAAGACATATTGTAAAGATTTTAGGCTAAGTTCATGACAAATTAAGTTCATCTAAACAAATTTAATGAGCTCCCACTTAGATTGACATCTCTCTAGTCATCTAAGTGATACATGATCCGAATCGACTAGGCCGTGTCCGATCATCACGTGAGACAGACTAGTCATCAACGGTGAACATCTTCATGTTGATCGTATCTTCTATACGACTCATGTTCGACCTTTCGTTCTTCCGTGTTCCGAGGCCATGTCTGTACATGCTAGGCTCATCAAGTGAACCCTAAGTGTATTGCGTGTGTAAATCTGGCTTACACCGGTTGTATGCGAACGTTAGAGCCTATCACACCCGATCATCACGTGGTGCTTCGGAACAACGATCCTTAGCAACGGTGCACAGTTAGGGGGAACACAATTCTTGAAATTTTTAGTGAGAGATCATCTTATTTACTACCGTCTTTCTAAGCAAATAAGATGTAATAAACATGATAAACATCACATGCAATCAAATAGTGACATGATATGGCCAATATCATCTTGCTCCTTTGATCTTCATCTTCGGGGCTCCATGATTATCATCGTCACCGGCATGACACCATGATCTCCATCATCGTGTCTTCATGAACTTGTCTCGCCAAAAGTCACTTCTACTACTATGGCTAACGTTTAGCAATAAAGTAAAGTAATTACATGGCGTTATTCAGTGACACGCAGGTCATACAATAAATAAGACAACTCCTATGGCTCCTGCCAGTTGTCATTCTCATCGACATGCAAGTCATGATTCCTATTACATGAACATGATCAATCTCATACATCACATATATCATTCATCACATCCTTTTTGTCCATATCACATCACACGGCACATGCTGCAAGAACAAGTTAGACGTCCTCTAATTGTTGTTGCAAGTTTTACGTGGCTGCTATAGGTTTCTAGCAAGAACGTTTCTTACCTACGCCAAAACCACAACGTGATATGCCAATTTATATTTACCCTTCATAAGGACCCTTTTCATCGAATCCAATCCGACTAAAGTGGGAGAGACTGTCACCCGCTAGCACCTTATGCAACTAGTGCATGTCAGTCGGTGGAACCTATCTCACGTAAGCGTACGTGTAAGGTCGGTCCGGGCCGCTTCATCCCACGATGCCTCCGAATCAAGATAAGACTAGTAGTGGCAAGAGAATTGAACAAATCTACGCCCACAACTGCTTGGTGTTCTACTCGTGCAAGATACTACGCATAGACCTAGCTCAGATGCCACTGTTGGGGAACGTAGCAGAATTCAAAAAAATTCTATGCTTCACCAAGATCAATCTAAGGAGTCATCTAGCAACGAGGGAGAAAGGAGTGCATCTACATACCCTTGTAGATCGCGAGCAGAAGCATTCAAGAGAACGTGGATGATGGAGTCGTACTCGTCGTGATCCAAATCACCGATGATCCCAGCGCCGAACGGACGGCACCTCCGCGTTCAACACACGTACGGTGCAGCGACGTCTCCTCCTTCTTGATCCAGCAAGGGGGGAGGAGAGATTGATGGAGATCCAGTAGCACGACGGTGTGGTGGTGGATGCAACAGTATTTCTGCACGGCTTCGCCAAGCGCTTCTGGAGGAGGGAGAGGTGTAACGGGAGGGAGAGTGAGGCGCCAGGGGCAAGGGTGCGGCTGCCCTCCCTCCCCCACACTTTATATAGGGGGCCTAGGGAGTACGCCGGCCCTAGAGATGGGATCTCTAGGGGGGCGGCGGCCTAGGGGGGGGACTTGCCCCCAAGTCACAATGGGCGCCCCCACCCCTAGGGTTCCCAACCCTAGGCGCAGGGGAGGGCCCAAGGGGGGCGCACCAGCCCACTATGGGCTGGTTCCCTTCCCCTTTCAGCCCATGGGGCCCTCCGGGATAGGTGGCTTCACCCGGTGGACCCCCGGGACCCTTTTGGTGGTCCCGGTACAATACCGGTGACCCCCGAAACCCTCCCGGTGGCCGAAACTGGACTTCCTATATATAATTCTTTACCTCCGGACCATTCCGGAACTCCTCGTGACGTCTGGATCTCATCCGGGACTCCGAATAACATTCGGGTTACCGCATGCATATATCTCTACAACCCTAGCGTCACCGAACCTTAAGTGTGTAGACCATACGGGTCCGGGAGACATGTAGACATGACCGAAACGACTCTCCGGTCAATAACCAACAGCGGGATCTGGATACCCATGTTGGATCCTACATGTTCCTCGATGATCTCATCGGATGAACCACGATGTCAAGGATTCAATCAATCCCGTATACAATTCCCTTTGTCTATCGGTATAGTACTTGCCCGAGATTCGATCGTTGGTATACCGATACCTTGTATAATTTTGTCATGGCAAGTCTCTTTACTTGTTCCTTAATACATCATCCCGTGACCAACACCTTAGTCACATTGAGATCATTATGATGATGTCTTACCGAGTGGGCCCAGAGATACCTCTCCGTCATACGGAGTGACAAATCCCAGTCTCGGTCCGTGCCAACTCAACAGATACTTTCGGAGATACCCGTTGCGTACCTTTATAGCCACCTAGTTACGTTGTGACGTTTGGCACACCCAAAGTATTTCTACGGTATCCGGGAGTTGCACAACCTCATGGTCTAAGGAAAAGATACTTGACATTGGAAAAGCTTTAGCATTACGAACTACATGATCTTGTGCTAGGCTTAGGATTGGGTCTTGTCCATGACATCATTCTCCTAATGATGTGATCTTGTTATCATTGACATCCAATGTCCATGGTCAGGAAACTGTAACCATCTATTGATCAACGAGCTAGTAACTAGAGGTTTACTAGGGACACGTTGTGGTCTATGTATTCACTCATGTATCACTGTTTCCGGATAATACAATTCAAGCATGAATAACAGACAATTATCATGAACTAGGAAATATAATAATAACCATTTTATTATTGCCTCTAGGGCATATTTCCAACAGTCTCCCACTTGCACTAGAGTCAATAATCTAGTTACATTGTGATGAATTGAACATCCATAGAGTTCTGGTGTTGATCATCTTACATTATGGACATCCATTTTCACTCTTCCCTCTCAGCACTCTCCCCTTCTAGAAGCTCTCCCTCGCATCCAACGTCCCTCCTACATTGTTTACTCTCCCCTAGAGCCAATGGACATGGTGGTCGCGCCCAGAGCGCGTGGGACACGGCCATGCCGGCCATATGGGCGCTCTGGAGCGCGCTATAGTGCGCTCCCGCACTGTAGCCGTGACCTGCCCGAGGCGCCCGACCACCTAGGGCGTCGGGATGGTGTCTCCCGAGGCCGCCTCGACGTCCACGACATGGCAGCCGGTCGGCCCCCTTCTCCTTCTCCCTCCTCTCGCCCCAGTTCGCACGAGCGACGACCACCCGAGAGCTCCAATGAGCTTCCTCACACGCGCGATGCCCTCGCCTCCCCCTGCTCTCTCTTCTCTTCCCCGGCTCTGGACCGCATCCAGGAACACCCCAAACACGGCGCCAGCCCCTCCCGAGCACTGTGGCAACGAGCAAAAGCTCGCCGGTGCACAGGTCCACGGCACCCCGCCGTTCGCCTATAAAAGGACACCCCCACGCCTCCTTCTCCTCACCAGTCGCTCTCTCACACACCCAATCCTCCCCCTACACCACCCACTCCTCTCCAGACGGGCCCGAGCTCGAGCTCCGCCGCCTCGGGTCGCCGTCGATCCAGAGGTATAAGCCCTCTCCGCCGCTCCTCTCACTAGATCTAGAACTGCAAGAGCCCACTGACCATTTCCCCCCTGTTTCCCCTCTCTTTAGCTATCGGAAACGGCCGGAACCGTCGCCACCCGAAGCAACTCCACCGTGCCTCCTCGTCGCCGGCGAACCAGGCCACCCCGGTGACCAACTCCACCTCCATCCGAACGACGGCTCCTCCCTGAGCACGACTGTACCTCCCACGCATCCTCCCGTGCCCTATATCGCTGCCGGCGAGCTCGCCGTTGCCTCTGGACGGAGGTAGACGACGACGGCCGTGGGCCCTGTCCGTCAGCCTCACGCCCTGACGGGTGGGACCCCCCATCAGGTTTGAAAACGCACGCGCGCGCACACCGGTTCGCCCTCGGTCGAAGGCGTACTTCGCCTTTACGCCTTCGACGTGGCAGCCTCGCGCGAGCTGTTTTCCCTCTGGGCCTGCTACACCGTGGCCTTTCTGGCCCAGTGGCACAGTGCCACTTTTCTTTTTCTTTTTCTGTCTCTTTTATAAAAATTCCTATGGATTAAATATTTATCCAAATGAAATAATTCCAGTTCCTAAAAACTTGTAATATGCCAACCTATTTAATGATATAACTTTCGCCCATATTCATGAACCTTTTTGTACTGTTCATATTTAAATCTAAATTTGAACACTAAAACCCCTATTCAAAAATCCATCTACCCCATTCTGTCACTCCAAATCCCAAACTAAGAATTTTTGCCATCTTAGTTTTCCCTCTAGTATTTTATAAAAATAAGTTGACATTTTTCTGAGAACTTTGATTTATCTGTTTTTATTATTGTCTTATTTTCCCGTTAATTATTGCGACGATTAGATATGTGTTTGACGAAGTTGCCGAAGAAGAAGAAGGGGAAGGATTTGAAGACCTTGAAGACCAAGCCAATCCAGGCAAGCAGCCCTTCGACCATGATACCCTCTTGTTCATCAGTACCCCTTTCCGATTGCATGATGATAAAAAGTGACGGTGGTAAACTTGTTGGGAACCACCACATGGTGCATACCCCTACTCATAATCTTTAGCATGTGCATAGATGCAATGTCAAAAGATTAGTTGTGATGCATAATGTTGCATATGTACCATGAACCCTTCGTGGTTGCATTCTTTCGAGAACCCCATCGGGTGCCCCTAATGCCCGAGGGTGATGTTGAGTTAAGGTCACCAATTGAGGAAGAAGTGGTGCACCAAAGAAAGTTATCGTGTATGGGTAAAATAATGGATTAGATTTATGTGTGATTACCGTCCCAGCCAAACACGTGCAACCACTCTACCCCTTATGGGACGGGGCATTATTGATTACCTAGGCTGATACTAGCATGGTGCCCACACCAATAGTGACGGGGGAGACTTGAGGTCACTCCCGGGATGGGGTCGTGCTTGGATAGGCGACCATGACTGTTTTTACAAGGCACCGGACACACCGTTGGTCCCTTCGTGTATGCGTGACAATGTGAAAGGGCAAGGTCCCACGAACTTTTATTTGTACACGAGGGCTGTGCACCAATGAGTGGACCCTATGTTAGTGTCGTCTAGGGAAAGGTAATGACCGGGTGCTTCCCCCGAGTACTTGAGGTGCTGCGGGATCGTCGATGACACGAAAGTTCCCCGGATCTTGTGGGTAAAGTGCAGAACCTCTACAGAGTGTAAAACTATTCGAATAGCCGTGTCCACGGTCAAGGACAGTTGGGAGGTGCTACTTAAACTATGTCCAGAATTTTACAATCTTGGTGAAAGTGTGTGTGTGTTGAGTCAAGGTGGTGACTTGACTCGTTGGAAGAACCCAGAATGAATTGAACTCTATTTATGTTGATATCTGTAACCTGTCCTCGAGGTTACCCAAGTACATTGATGCATGAATATCATATCTAGCTGGTAGCTAGGTTGCTTTTTGTTGTACAACTTGCATTGTTACCTTGAACTAAATCATGGATTGCTTGCGAGTACAATCAAAGTACTCATTGGCTTGCCACTGGTTATTTAATTGGCCAAGCATGGAGGAGCAAGAATTTGAAGAATAATTCTATGGAGACGAACATGCGAACTAGGACGCTTTCCCAGTCAGAATGCCTGTAGGGTTAAGGCAGATGGCATGGGTTCTACTTATCTACGAAGACTTCCGCTATTCGAGTTTATTTGCTATTCAGCCCATGAGGCTTTATCTATGTAAGACTTGGACATAATGGTCATAATTTGTGTAAGACGGTATGTATGGATGTAAGACTCTTGTTATTCAGCTTTTGTGTGTTCAATGAGCATTGATCTCTGGGATCACTGTACACGTGCATTCGATGATCTCGACTCTTAAGTCGGGGTCCCCACAGAGCTGGTATCAGAGCCATCCTGACTGTAGGAAGCCTTAGTTAGCATGGGCGTTAGTTAGGATGAGACCCTTTTTCGTAAACCTTCTGAACCTCTCTTCTTTTCTAAACCTTACCAAACCTGAGATATCATCAGCTTATTAACCTCTCCTATTCAACCTTTGTAGATGGCCGCTGTACCTGAAGAGCACCTGACCACTAGGATACCCATGCTTCTCGAGGATAGCCTCCAGGAGTGCCAGTTCCACCGAGCACCCATCCTCACCTACCATGAACATTGGGTTAGCGACACTGAGGTGGAGTACCATGTGGAAGTAATCGTGAAGGCAAACGATCCTCCCACAAGTTGGTTCTTCGAGGGACCCCAGATGGCAACACTACCCCTCGCTGTCGAGGCAGCTGCACTCAAGGCACTAACCCGCCTCCGAGAACTTCTTCCGGAGATGGCAACCAAGATGACAACCCGCTTCTTGCCTTACCGGAAGGAAGGTGAAGATGAAAGCAGCGCACAAGCCCCTCCACTAAAGGAAGGACTTCCACTTCGATTCCAGACCTACTTCAGCCTATGTGCCGACAGCTTGGCACAAGATTTGGCCTCGGAATCGATGAAGCTCCGAGAAGAACTCCACAAGACCAAGGCACTTCTTCGACGAGCACAGGAGAAGACGGATAGGATCAAGAAGGAAGGTGCGCCTCCCGGGCAACCCGCTATCGCGTATCAAGGCGGAAGACCCTCAGGAGATGTATCTTCCAAGGATGAAGAACCATCCCAGTGACGCCGTATGACGGCAAGGGAATATCGCAAGCTTTTCCCTGCACCACTGACAAAACACCGCCGTATCCAACTCCTCCACTCCCCCACACCCTCAAGTGATAGGGGGGCCCAGACGGATGAAGACAAGGAGGAAGACCCAGAAGAGCCAGAATACCCGACCGAGCATTCCGCCGCTTAGGCATTATTCGCAACTCGGATATGCCAGCTCGTGACTTCTACGGTAGGATAGGTCGTGTAACCCCTATGCGAAGTCGAGTCCTTGTATGGTTCATATGAAGCCATCTAGTGTTTGCTTTTGTTGTGTTTGGATGTACGTCGTATCTTCCCTTCGGGAATGTGTAAATGATTGCATCACCCATTTGGATTTTAATGAATGTGATTGGCCCTTTTGGCCCTTGCATGAAAATAAATAGTGTCACACCCACCCCCTTACTAGGCACCCATCTTTATTGCTTTCCCTCTTCATTCCAAATCATGAGACCTTTATCGCTCCAACAGAATGCCTGTTGTAAGTCGTACTGGTACCTCTACCCAGCAGCCCGAAGCCGGAGCATCCGCCCAAGCAGAGGCCGGCCAAGACCAAACCCACGACCAAGCTCCACCACCACCTCCCCCGATCATGGACATGGCTCAGCTTCTCCAAGCCTTCCGAGAGGAACGCCAAGCCAACACCGCAACCCTCCAGATGATTGCTCAAGCTGTCACCAACAACCGCCAGCCGGCGGGGAATGGCAATGGATGTTCCACATTGGCGGAGTTCAAGAAGCATGCACCGCCAACCTTCATCGAGACTGCTGAACCCCTGGATGCAGACGACTGGGTCCGCACCATTGAGGACTTGCTGGAACTAGTCGGTTGCACCGAAGACCGCGAGAAGGTGGCTTATGCTGCCCACTGCCTCGGGGGGACTGCTAGAGCTTGGTGGGATGGATTCAAGGTCATGCATGCTGGGCAAGACTTCACTTGGAATAACTTCAAGGCAGAATTCCGCAAGGCCCATATTCCTTCTGGAATCATGGCTACCAAAAAGCGTGAGTTTCGAGCCCTGAAGCAAGGAAGTGGCACTGTCAAGGAGTACATGCAGAAGTTTAGTGTTCTGTCAACGTATGCCCCTGAAGATGTCAGCACGGATGCTGCAAAAAGGGAGTGCTTCATGGAAGGCCTCAATCAGACTCTGCCGTACTCGCTTGTCGTGTGTGACTGCCCAACCTTTCCTGACCTGGTGAACAAAGCACTCATGCTTGAAGACAAGCGGCGTGCTCTGGAAGACACTCGCAAGCGCAAGATGATCAGCAAGGGAAGTTCTAGCAACCAGAAGCCTCGCCCGTGACAGCCAACCCCGGTCAAGCCAACCTATCAGCAGCAAAGAGCTCCTGCACCTCGCACCAACTATCAGCCTCAGCAGTATGCCAACCCAAGGCCAGCATTCAACCCCAATAACAGTGGTGGCAACAAGATCAATAACCCAAACCAAGTCACTTGCTTTGGATGTGGTCAGTCAGGACACATCTCAAGGGTGTTCCCCAACAAGAAGCCCGATGTCCCGCGCCCCAATGCGCAGAAGCTAGGACAAGGCCGCGGGATGCCACCAAGGAACCAAGCTCCTCGCAACCCGCCCAACCATGGGAAGGGGCGTGTGAATCACGTCACTGCTGAAGAAGCACAGGAAGACCCGGACATTGTGCTGGGTATGTTCCTTGTCAACTCAGCACATGCAACTGTCTTGTTTGATTCTAGAGCCACGCATTCATTTGTCACTCAAAGATTTGCATTAAAAAGTGGCATGACCCCTACACCCCTGAGTAACCCTATGGTGGTACAAACCCCCAGAGCAGAGATGAGAGCCAAGATAGGCTGTAAGCGAGTCAGTATCGTCATTAACGGGGTAGATTTTCTAGCAGACCTTATCATCCTAAGATCACAAGGCTTGGATGTGATCCTAGGCATGAATTGGCTCAGCAAGCACCAAGGCTTATTAGACTGTGCCAATCGGACTGTCACCGTGACCAATGACCAAGGAGTCGAGGTTAAGTTTGCCTCCAACTCCTCTCCTACTCAAACCACTCAAGTCAACTGTCTGTCTGAAGTTGGACTAGAGCAAGTGCCGGTAGTATGCGAGTATCCCGATGTCTTTCCAGATGAGCTACCGGGAATGCCCCCTGACCGTGACATTGAGTTCATCATCGAGCTCATGCTCGGGGCAGGACCCATCTATAAGAAGCCTTATAGAATGGGGACGGAAGAATTAGCCTAGTTGAAGTAGCAACTGGAAGAGCAGCTGAGGAAGGGATTTATCCGCCCAAGTGCCTCCTCTTGGGGATCACCTGTTCTGTTTGTGGCAAAAAGGGACGGTACCATCCGCTTATGCATTGACTACCGTTCCCTCAATGAGGTTACAATCAAGAACAAGTATCCACTTCCCAAGATTGAAGATCTGTTTGATCAACTCAGCGGAGCCAAGGTGTTCTCCAAGATCGACCTCAGATCTGGGTACTACCAGCTGAAGATCAGACCCCAAGATATTCCGAAGACGACATTTGTAACAAGATATGGCCTGTATGAGTGCACGGTCATGTCCTTTGGATTAACCAATGCCCCAGCTTACTTCATGTATCTCATGAATAAAGTCTTCATGGAATATTTGGACAAGTTTGTTGTTGTCTTCATTGATGACATTCTTGTCTTCTCGAAGACGAAGGAAGAGCACGAGCAACATTTGAGGATGATCCTAGACAAGCTTCGAGAGCACCAACTATACGCCAAATTCAGCAAATGTGAGTTTTGGCTGCATAAAGTTGGATTCTTAGGTCATGTCTTGACCGAGGAAGGATTGTCAGTTGATCCCGCGAAGATCGAAGCTGTGACCCAATGGCAATCCCCAACGACCGTCAAGGAAGTCAGAAGCTTCCTCGGACTTGTGGGCTATTATCGCAAATTCGTGGAAGGATTCTCTAGCATTGCCCGGCTAATGACTCAGCTCCTAAAGAAGGACAAGAAGTTCGAATGGACGCCAAAATGCGAAGAAAGCTTCCAAGAGCTCAAGAAGAGATTGACCACCGCCCCAGTTCTGGCAACACCTGATATTCACAAGGAGTTCGTGATATATTGTGATGCCTCTCGAACCGGATTGGGAAGTGTTCTGATGCAAGAAGGACGAGTCATAGCTTACCTCTCAAGGCAGCTACGACCTCATGAAGAGAACTACGCTACTCACGATCTTGAGCTAGCAGCAGTAGTCCATGCCTTGAAGACATGGCGACATTACCTCCTAGGGAAACGATGTGAGATATATACAGACCACAAAAGTCTGAAGTATATTTTCACCCAGAAGGAATTGAACATGAGGCAACAAAGATGGTTGGAACTAATCAAGGATTATGACCTCAGTGTTCAATATCACCCCGGGAAGGCTAACGTGGTAGCCGATGCCTTAAGCAGAAATGCTTGCTCCCTGAATGCCATAATTCAAAGAAGGCATCCAACCCTGTTTGAAGAGCTGGAACAATTCAGTTTGGAATTGGTCACTCATGGATTTTTAGACCATCTGGAAGTCAAACCAACCCTGATGGACGAAGTCAGGAAAGCACAAGGTGGGCACGCAAGCATTGAAGGCATCAAGAAGAAGATGAAGCTAGGCAAGGCCCCAGGATTCTCCGAGGACGAGCACGGAATTGTTTGGTACAAAGGCCGCATCTGCGTACCGAACAAGATGGAGCTGAAGAATTTGATCTTGCAAGAAGCCCACGACACTCCGTATTCCATCCATCCCGGAGGGACCAAGATGTATCAAGACTTGAAGGAAAGATTCTGGTGGCACGGGATGAAAAGAGAGATTGCAACCTATATTGCAAAGTGTGATGTGTGCCAAAGGGTCAAGGCTGAATATCAGCGACCCGCTGGATTGCTCCAACAACTCAAGGTTCCTGAGTGGAAGTGGGATAAAGTCGGAATGGACTTCATCACTGGATTACCAAGGTCGAATAAAGGACATGACTCCATCTAGGTCATAGTCGACCATTTGACCAAGGTAGCCCATTTCATTCCTATCAAGACTACCTATGATGGCAACAAGCTGACAACTCTCTACATCGACAGAATCGTAAGCCTTCATGGTGTTCCTAAGGAGATTGTGTCAGATCAAGGAACCCAATTTACCTCAAGGTTCTGGAAAAAGTTCCAAGAAGCCTTGGGAACCAAGTTGTCTTTCAGCACGGCTTTCCACCCGCAGACCGGAGGTCAGACAGAGCGAGTAAATCAAATTCTCGAAGACATGCTCCGAGCCTGTGTCTTGGCATATGGAGCCAAGTCGGAAGATTGCCTCCCTTTTGCCGAGTTCTCCTATAACAACATTTATCAGTCGAGCCTTCAGATGGCACCATTTGAGGTGTTGTACGGACGCAAGTGTCGCACACCCCTCAACTGGTCAGAGACTGGAGAAGGGCTAGTCTTTGGACCAGATATTCTTCGCGAAGCAGAAGAGCAAGTCCAACTAGTCAGAGAATGTTTGAAGGCAGCCAAATCAAGACAGAAGAGCTATGCTGACACTCGTCGCCGAGATATGAGTTTCCGTGTTGGAGACCATGTGTACTTGCGGGTAACTCCTCTTAAGGGAACCAAGCGTTTCCACGTTAAAGGGAAGCTCGCACCAAGGTTCATTGGTCCCTTTAAGATCACTGCACGACGAGGAGAAGTGGCTTACCAGTTGGAACTACCACCTGAGCTATCCGATGTGCACAACGTATTCCACATGTCACAACTCCGGAAGTGTCTCCAAGTTCCGGACAAGCCTGATGTCTAGAAGGATGTCGATCACCAAGCCATTGATCTTCAGCCTGATTTGACCTATCGTGAGAGGCCCATTCGCATTCTGGATGAAGTAGAGCGACGGACGCGAAGCCGCACCATCAAGTACTTCAAAGTCGAGTGGAGCAACCACACGGAAGCAGAAGCAACCTGGGAATGTGAAGACTATCTTAGATCCGAGTATCCCGATCTCTTCTAAGGCCTAGTTTAGGAATCTCGGGGACGAGATTCTTGTAAGGGGGGTAGGTCTGTCACACCTTGCATTTTGTAACATGTCATTTGCATCAATAAAGCATGAAGTTTTGGACCAACAATTTTTTTTGGCATCATTTGGCTTTTATTTGGAATTAAGTTTTTCTCTTTGTGATTTTCAAGTGCTCTTTAAAGTCAACTACTCCCGCTTATATATTTCATCTCCTTACCCCAAACTTCTGCCCAATGATCATATCAAGTGTATATAACAATATAGTATTTTCTTACAAAAATAATTTGGCCAAGAAGTATTTCCAAAAGTTAGTTTTCCAAAAACCCCTGAATTGAGGTATGCACTGCAGGTGCTTGATTTAGGGTGAGAAAAATATTTCAAAAATTATATTTGAAACCTAGTAGATATAGGACTCCCATAAACCACAAAAATATAATTTTAAAAGTTATTTTCCTATTTTATTTAAAAGCTTTTTCTTAAGGCCAGAAATGGTCTTTATTAGGAAACAATTATTTAACTATTTCAAAAATATTTGCCAAAATTCAGGGAGACTCTTAGGACATATATTGTCCATATATAGGAGTTTCAACAATTGGTCATGTTCAAAATATTGGACAAATCCCTCAGAAACCCTTTCTGGATATTTCAAGCTTTTGAAATATTTACAAAGGAAATATTGTCTAAAAATTCCAGGGAAATTCTATCATGTCATATATGACATATTTGATGATCTTGCCAAGCCCCATGCCTTGGGAAGCAAAAAAACCTCATCCAAACCCCTCAAAACCATTATGTCCATTTTTGAAGTTTGAGCAACTTTATATTGCCAAACTTGTCCAAATGCTCTCAAACTTGGTCCACATGCTAGAATGGTCTAATAATGCATCTAGACCAAATGGCGCAAGCTTTGGAGAAGGGTAACTTGATCAGAGTACCCCAAAACCATTTCTGTTCAGATTCAAATTTGAACAACTTTACATTACCAACTTTTTACTTGTGACCTCCAATTTTGTGGACATGATCACAACCCCAAATGATGACACTACACCAAGTGGTGCTTCAAGTAGGGATGATTTGCTTAACTTAAACTTGGAAAATCCATTTCTGTTGATTTCTAGGGTTTACCAAAGTTACATTGGCAAGTTTCTTCAAATGAGCCCAAACTTGGTGGAACACCCTATTTCTATATACTATTTGATCCTGTTAAGTCTCATGTCTATTGGAAATCATTTGATTGCCCAAAACCATACCAAGCACCTTCTGGTGATTTTCCAAAATTACCACTTTCACCTTTTTCCTTGTTCTCCTTGAGCTAGGTTTTTTACCACAGCTTCCCCAAGTCCCCTTGCACCTCCAGTAACTCTTCCCTGGCCTCAACTGAATGATTGAGGGGGGGGGGGGTAAAACCCCATTTTACATTCTGGACACCCATTTTCACTCTTCCCTCTCAGCACTCTCCCCTTCTAGAAGCTCTCCCTGGCATCCAACATCCCTCCTACATTGTTTACTCCCCCTAGAGCCAATGGACATGGTGGCCGCGCCCAGAGCGCATGGGACACGTCCATGCCGGCCATATGGGCGTTCTGGAGTGCGCTACAGTGCGCTCCCGCACTGTAGCCGCGACCTGCCCGAGGCGCCCGACCACCTAGGGCGTCAAGATGGTGTCTCCCGATGCTGCCTCGACGTCCACGACACGGCAGCCGGTCGGCCCCCTCCTCCTTCTCCCTCCTCTCGCCCTGGTTCGCACACGCGACGGCCCCCCGAGAGCTCCAATGAGCTTCCTCACACGCGCGATGCCCTCGCCTCCCCCTGCTCTCTCTCTTCTCTTCCCCGGCTCTGGTCCGCATCCAGGAACGCCCCAAACACGGCGCCAACCCCTCCTGAGCCCTGTGGCAACGAGCAGAAGCTCGCCGGCGCACAGGTCCACGGCACCCCGCCGTTCGCCTATAAAAGGACACCCCCGCGCCTCCCTCTCCTCACCATTCGCTCTCTCACACACCCAATCCTCCCCCTACACCACCCACTCCTCTCCAGACGGGCCCGAGCTCGAGCTCCGCCGCCTCGGGTCGCCGTCGATCCGGAGGTATAAGCCCTCTCCGCCGCTCCTCTCACTAGATCTAGAACCGCAGGAGCCCACTGACCATTCCCCCCCTGTTTCCCCTCTCTTTAGCTGCCAGAAACGGCCGGAAGCGCCGCCACCCAAAGCAACCCCGCCGTGCCTCCTTGTCGCTGGCGAACCAGGCCACCCCGGCGACCAACTCCACCTCCATCCGAACGGCGGCTCCTCCCTCAGCACGACGGTACCACCCACGCATCCTCCCGTGCCCTATATTACCGCCGGCGAGCTCGCCGTCACCTCTGGACGGAGGTAGACGACGACGGCCGTGGGCCCTGTCCGTCAGCCTCACGCCCTGACGGGTGGGACCCCCCGTCAGGTTTAAAAACGCACGCGCGCGCGCACCGGTTCGTCGTCGGTCGAAGGCATACTTCCCCTTTATGCCTTCGACGTGGCAGCCTCGCGCGGGCTATTTTCCCTCTGGTCCTGCTGCACTGTGGCCTTTCTGGCCCAGTGGCACAGTGCCACTTTTCTTTTTCTTTTTCTGTCTGTTTTATAAAAATTCCTCTGGATTAAATATTTATCCAAATGAAATAATTCCAGTTCCTAAAAACTTGTAATATTCCAACCTATTTAATGATATAACTTTCACCCATATTCATGAACCTTTTCTGTACTGTTCAAATTTAAATCTAAATTTGAACACTAAAACCCCTGTTCAAAAATCCATCTACCCCATTCTGTCACTCCAAATCCCAAACTAAGAATTTTTGCCATCTTAGTTTTCCCTCTAGTATTTTATAAAAATAAGTTGACATTTTTCTGAGCACTTTGATTTTTCCGTTTTTATTATTGTCTTATTTTCCCGTTATTTATTGCGACGATTAGATACCATGTTTGACGAAGTTGCTGAAGAAGAAGAATGGGAAGGATTTGAAGACCTTGAAGACCAAGCCAATCCAGGCAAGCAGCCCTGTGACCATGATACCCTCTTGTTCATCGGTACCCTTTTCCGATTGCATGATGATAAAAAGTGACGGTGGTTAACTTGTTGGGAACCACCACATGGTGCATACCCCTACTCATAATCTTTACCATGTGCATAGATGCAATGTCAAAATATTATTTGTGATGCATAATGTTGCATATGTACCATGAACCCTTCGTGGTTGCATTCTTTAGAAAACCCCATCGGGTGCCCCTAATGCCCGAGGGTGATGTTGAGTTAAGGTCACCACTTGAGGAAGAAGTGGTGTACCAAAGAAAGTTCTCGTGTGTGGGTAAAATAATGGATTAGATTTTTGTGTGATTACCGTCCCAGCCAAACACGTGCAACCACTCTACCCCTTATGGGACGGGGCATTATTGATTACTTAGGCTGATACTAGCTTGGTGCCCACACCACTAGTGACGGGGGAGACTTGAGGTCACTCCTGGGACGGGTTCGTGCTTGGATAGGCGACCATGACTGTTTATACAGGGCACTGGACACACCGTTGGTCCCTTCGTGTATGCGTGACAATGTGAAAGGGCATGGTCCCACGAACTTTTATTTGTACACGAGGGCTGTGCACCAACGAGTGGACCCTATGTTAGTGTTGTCTAGGGAAAGGTAATGACCGGGTGCTTCCCCCGAGTACTTGAGGTACTGCGGGATTGTGAATGACACGAAAGTTCCCCGGATCTTGTGGGTAAAGTGCGCAACCTCTGCAGAGTGTAAAACTATTCGAATAGCCGTGTCCACAGTCAAGGACAGTTGGGAGGTGCTACTTAAACTATGTTCAGAATTTTACAATCTTGGTGGAAGTGTGTGTGTGTGTGTGTGTGTGTGTGTGTGTGTGTGT
>LR738714.1:451407942-451464661 GCA_902687465.1 Secale cereale
GTTGAGTGAAGGTGGTGACTTGACTCGTTGGAAGAACCCAAAATGAATTGAACTCTATTTATGTTGATATCTGTAACCTGTCCTCGAGGTTACCCAAGTACATTGACGCATGATTATCATATCTAGCTGGTAGCTAGGTTGCTTTTTGTTGTACAACTTGCATTGTTACCTTGAACCACATCATGGGTTGCTTGCGAGTACAATCAAAGTACTCATTGGCTTGCCACTGGTTATTTAATTGTCCAGTCATGGAGGAGCAGGAATTTGAAGAAGAATTCTATGGAGACGAACATGCGAACTAGGACGCTTTCCCAGTCAGAATGCCTGTAGGGTTAAGGAAAATGGCATGGGTTCTACTTATCTACGAAGACTTCCGCTATTCGAGTTTATTTGCTATTCAGTCCATGAGGCTTTATCTATGTAAGACTTGGCCATAATGGTCATAATTTGTGTAAGACGGTATGTATGGATGTAAGACTCTTGTTATTCAGCTTCTGTGTGTTCAGTGAGCATTGATCTCTGGGATCACTGTACACGTGCATTCGGTGATCTCGACTCTTAAGTCGGGGTCCCCACAATAGCGAAGAGCTCGGGAATTGTCTTCTGCATCCCTTCCATATTATAGTTCATCACGAAGCCTTTATAGCTTGGTGGCAGTGATTGAAGAACTCCATCAATGACACTATCTTCATCAACTTTGCATCCAAGTTGAGTCATGTGATTGTAGTACCCTGACATTCTGAGTATGTGTTCACTGATAGAACTGTTCTCCTCCATCTTGCAGCTATAGAATTTATTGGAGACTTCATATCTCTTAATTCAGGCATTTGCTTGAAATATTAACTTCAACTCTTGGAACATCGCATATGCTCCATGACGTTCAAAACGTCTTTGAAGTCCCGATTCTAAGCCGTAAAGCATGGCACACTGAACTATCGAGTAGTCATCGGACCGCGTCTGCCAGACGTTCAAAGCATCTACATTTGTGGGAGGGGGCTTGACACCTAGCGGTGTTTCAAGGACATAAATCTTTCGTGCAGCAATGAGGATAATCCTCAAGTTACGGACCCAGTCCGTGTAGTTGCTACCATCATCTTTCAACTTAGCTTTCTCTAGGAACGCATTAAAATTCAAGGGAACGGTAGCACGGGCCATTGATCTACAACAACATAGATATGCAAAAACTATCAGGACTAAGTTCATGGTAAATTAAAGTTCAATTAATCATATTACTAAAGAACTCCCACTTAGATAGACATCCCTCTAGTCAGCTAAATGACCACGTGATCCAAATCAACTAAACCATGTCCGATCATCACGTGAGATGGAGTAGTTTTCAATGGTGAACATCTTATGTTGATCATATCTACTATATGATTCATGCTCGACCGTTTGGTCTCCAGTGTTGTGAGGCCATGTCCGTATATGCTAGGCTCGTCAAGTTTAACCCGACTATTCTGCATGTGCAAAACCGTCTTACACCCGTTGTATTTGAACGTAGAGCTTATCACACCCGATCATCACGTGGTGGCTCGGCACGATGAACTATCGCAACGGTGCATACTCAGGGAGAACACTTGTACCATGCAATTTTGTAAGGAATCATCTTATAATGCTACCACCGTACTAAGCAAAATAAGAAGCATAATAAGATAAACATCACATGCAATCAAAATATGTGACAAGATATGGCCATCACCATCTTGTGCTTTTGATCTCCATCTCCAAAGCATCGTCATGATCTCCATCGTCACATCGTGGTCGTCTCGCCAACTATTGCTTCTACTACTATCGCTAACTCATAGTGATAAAGTAAGAATTACATGACGTTCGCAATTCATACAATAAAGAGACAACCATAAGTCTCCTGCCGGTTGCCAATAATTTTACAGAACATGATCATCTCATACAATATTGTATAACTCATCATGTCTTGACCATATCACATAACAACATGCCCTGCAAAAACAAGTTAGACGTCCTCTACTTTGTTGTTGCAAGTTTTACGTGGCTGCTACGGGCTTAGCAAGAACCGTTCTTACCTATGCATCAAAACCACAACGATTTTTCGTCAAGTGTGATGTTTTAACCTTCAGCAAGGACCGGGCATAGTCACATTCGATTTAACTAAAGTTGGAGAAACTGACACCCGCCAACCACCTATGTGCAAAGCACGTCGGTAGAACCAGTCTCATGAACGCGGTCATGTAATGTCGGTCCGGGCCGCTTCATCCAACAATACCGCCGAATCAAGGTATGACATGCTGGTAAGCAGTATGACTATTATCGCCCACAAATCATTGTGTTCTACTCGTGCATATCATCTACGCATAGACCTAGCTCATGATGCCACTGTTTGGGGAACGTAGTATTTCAAAAAAATTACTTATGATCACGCAAGATCTATCTAGGAGAAGCATAGCAAAGAGCGGGGAGAGTTTGTCCACGTACCCTCGTAGACCAAAAGCGGAAGCGTTTAGTAACGTGGTTGATGTAATCGAACGTCTTCGCGATCCAACTGATCAAGTACCGAACGCACGACACCTCCGTGATCTGCACACATTCAGCTCAGTGACGCCCCTCGTACTCTTGATCCAGTTGTGGCCGAGGGAGAGTTTCGTGAGCACGACGGTGTGGTGATGGTGATGATGAAGTTACCGACGCAGGGCTTCGCCTAAGCACTACGCCAATATGACCGAGGTGTGGAACTATGGAGGGGGGCATCGCACACGGCTAAGAAATCAACTTCTGTGTCTTTGGGGTGCCCCCTCCCCACGTATATAAAGGAGGGAGGGAGGAGGAGGCCGACCAAGGGGAGGAGGCGTGCCATGGGGGGGGGGGCAATCCTACTCCAATTAGGATTCGGCCCCCCTTCCCTATTCCAACAAGGAGAAAGGGGAAGGAGATGGGGGAGAGAAGGAAAGGGGGCCGCCCCCTAGTCCAATTCGGTTTGGGCTAGGGGAGGCGCACGCCACACCTTGGTCTGCCTCCTCTCTTCCAACACTAGGCCCATGAGGCCTAATAACCCCCCCGGGGGGTTCCGGGAATTCCCCGATACTCCGGAAAATACCCGATACACCTCGAAACCATTCCGGTGTCCGACTATAACCTTCCAATATATCAATCTTTATGTCTCGACCATTTCGAGACTCCTCGTCATGTCCGTGATCTCAACCGGGACTTCGAACAACCTTCGGTACATCATATCTCATAAAGTCATAATACCAATCGTCATCGAACGTTAAGCGTGCGGACCCTACGGGTTCGAGAACTATGTAGACATGACCGAGACACTTCTCCGGTCAATAACCAATAGCGGAACCTGGATGTTCATATTGGCTCCTACATATTCTACGAAGATCTTTATCGGTCAAACCGCATAACAACATACGTTGTTCCCTTTGTCGTTGGTATGTTACTTGCCCGAGATTCGATCGTCGGTATCATCATACCTAGTTCAATCTCGTTACCGACAAGTCTCTTTACTCGTTCCGTAATACATCATCTCATGACTAACTCATTAGTAATTTGCTTGCAAGGCTTATTATGATGTGTATTACCGAGAGGGCCCAGAGATACCTCTCCGACACTCGGAGTGACAAATCCTAATCTTGATCTATGCCAACACCACAAACACTTTTAGAAACACCTATAGATCATCTTTATAATCACCCAGTTACGTTGTGACGTTTGATAGCACACAAGGTGTTCCTCCGGTATTCGGGAGTTGCATAATCTCACAGTCAGAGGAACATGTACAAGTCATGAAGAAAGCAATAGCAGTAAAACTAAATGATCATAGTGCTAAGCTAAAAGATGGGTCTTGTCCATCACATCATTATCCTAATGATGTGACCCCATTAATCAAATGACAACACATGTCTATGGTTAGTAAACACAACCATCTTTGATTAACGAGCTAGTCTAGTAGAGGCATACTAGGGACACTCTGTTTTGTCTATGTATTCACCGGTTAATACAATTCTAGCATGAATAAAAGACATTTATCATGATATATAAGGAAATATAAATAACAACTTTATTATTGCCTCTAGGGCATATTTCCTTGACAACATTATATCTGGATCTTGTTTATTACGAGAAGGTTATTCATTTAAGTCAGAGAGAATAATGGTTGTTCTATCTATATGAGTAACATCTTCTATGGTCATGCACCCTTAGTGAATGGTCTATTCTTGTTGAATCTCAATCGTAGTGATACACATATTCATAATATTGATGCCAAAAGATGCAAAGTTGATAATGTTAGTGCAACATACTTGTGGCACTGCCGTTTAGGTCATATTGGTGTAAAGCGCATGAAGAAACTCCGTGCAGATGGACTTATGGAATCACTTGATTATGAATCATTTGATACTTGCGAACCATGCCTCATGGGTAAGATGACTAAAAATCCGTTCTTCGGAACAATGGAGCGAGCTAATGACTTACTGGAAATAATACATACCGATGTGCATGAGTGTTGAAGCACGCGGCGGGTATCGTTATTTTCTAACCTTCACATATGATTTAAGTAGGTAGTGAAGTGGAGAATCATCGTAACAAGAAAATAAAGTTTCTACGATCTGATCGCGGAGGTGAATATTTGAATTACGAGTTTGGCCTTCATTTATTACAATGTGGAATTGTTTCACAACTCACGCCACCTGGAACACCAAAGCGTAATGGTGTGTCCAAATGTCGTAACCGTACTTTATTATATATGGTGCGATCTGTGATGTCTCTTACTTATTTGCCACTACCATTTTGGGGGTTATGCATTAGAGACATCTGCATTCATTTTAAATAGGGCACCGTCCAAATCCGTTGAGACGACACTGTATGAACTATGGTTTGGCAAGAAACCTAAGCTGCCGTTTCTTAAAGTTTGGGGATGCGAGGCTTATGTCAAAAGGCTTCAACCTGATAAGCTCGGACTCAAAGTGGAGAAGTGCGTCTTCATAGGATACCCAAAAGAAACTATTGGGTATACCTTCTACCACAGATCCGAAGGCAATGTCTTTGTTGATAAGAATGGGTCATTTCTAGAGAAGGAGTTTCTCTTGAAAGAAGTGAGTGGAAGGAAAGTATAACTTGATGAGGTAGTTGTACCTTCTCTCGAATTGGAAAGTAGCACATCAGAGAAAACCATTCCCGTGATGCCTACACCAACTAGAGAAGAAGCTAATGATGATGATCATGAAACTATGGATCAAGTTCTTACGGAACCTCGTAGGTCGACCAGAACACGTACAACACCAGAGTTGTACGGTAATCCTGTACTGCAAGTCATGCTGTTAGACAACGATGAACCTTCGAACTATGAAGAAGCTATGTTGAGCCCATATTCTGATAAATGGCTTGAGGCCATGAAATCTGATATAAGATCCATGTATGAGAACAAAGTGTGGACATTGGTGGACTTGCCCGATGATCGGCAAGCCATTGAGAATAAATGGATCTTCAAGAGGAAGACGGACACTGATGGTAATATCACTATCTACAAAGCTCAACATGTTGTGAAATGTTTTTTCGACAAGTTCAAGGGGTTGACTACGATGAGACTTTATCACCTGTAGCGATGCTCAAGTCTGACCGAATCATGTTAGCAATTGTCGCATTTTATGATTATGTAATCTAGTAAATGGATGTCAAAACTTCATTCCTTAACGGGTTTCTTAAAGAAGAGTTGTATATGATGCAACCAGAAGGTTTTGTCGACCCTAAATGTGCTAACTGTAGCGACCCGATCCCAATGATCAAAGTCTCTATGCTTAAGTGTCATCCCTGGATCGGTATGCTCACACACACAGTACTCGAGGATTTATAGTAGAGTTCAATCACACACTTGTTACATCGAGGTCCTCAGAAAGAGTATTTATTACAGATATATGGTTGAAGGCCAACTAAATAAAATACTACAGAAGCTTCAAAGGTAAATGAGTCCATCCAATTCCACGGCAAAACTGAGTGCAGAACAACGACCTATCGCACTTTAATCCTCGTCGGAAAACTCTGCAACACGAGACGTTGCAGCCGTGTAGGCCAGCACGTGGAATATGCTGGCAATGTCACACTATAGCAAAAAGATGAACAATATCTATCACAACATGCATGTTTGGCTGGTGGAGGCTCTAAGTTTAACTTTGCATAAAGCTAATTTTTCCCTACAACAAAGGAATACATTTTTATTCACTACTAGATTAAAATGCCATTGTTGAGAAGGTTCCTCCAACTCAAACCCAAAATTTCCATGTGATTAATAACCCAATAATTTTATTAAATAAAGTGATGAGATCAACCAATAATTCACTTCTAGATACTCAAGTTGTCCATAACCGGAGACATGTCTAATCATGATTAGTTTGTACACTCTGTAGAGGTTTGCACACTTTTACCCACAAGACTCGACCACCTCCATGATCGGAAGATCGAGACATAGCCTTTTTGAAGTATTTTCCTCTAAACCCTGGGTAGACCGGTACACCTACTTTCCCCTACATCAGGTAGTCTGCCACGAAAAGAGGTCACACAACTTACTCAACTATGCCAGACCCCATAATGGCTTGTGGCTGCACACGGAAGTTTCTAGGCATGAAATATCATATGATCCCTTTGAGCCTGGGTGGCATTCCATAGGGTGATCACACGGGTCCTCCAGGATCCCCTAGGGCAAGCACTGGATTCTCCAGGTGCCCAACCATTCCACCCAGAGTTGTGTTAATGTGGCCACCTTAAAATTACCCTTAATTATTATTTCTCTCATAACTTGCATTAATCTCACATACCAATCCCCGTATATGAGCATGGCTAAGCAACATAATATATTACGAATATTCCCGGGGTGGTTCAAGGATCATAGGTTCCTACCTCATGAACTACATAGCATACCCACATGTTCCCAATCCTACTCATGCAATCTTTGAGGGTGAAACTAATGCATCGTAAAACTGGGTATTGGAAAGTATGATCAAGGTGTAACTTGCCTTGATGATGATCGTTGAACTCTAAAGATTCATAGTAGCAAGCTTCGCACTCCGGATGATCTAGCATAAGCAAGCAATAACACACATAAGCGCACAAGCAAAGAATCAAAAATAAATCAAAGAAAAGTCTTATGAAAACTCCAAAAACAACCAAATGAAACTTCTTTACAGAACAAAATTTTAACAGTAGCAAAATTGTGTGGTTTTGATCTTAATCGAAAGTACGTGCCAAGAGCTTCGACTTGCAAAACGAATCAATTAAATCGGAGTTACGAAACTCAAGTTATGGCCTAACGAAGTTCAAATTAAACATGTTTGAAACCAATTTTTAAAACTTTCAAAAATATTTTTAGTTTTGTTATCTGGATAGATGGGGTCATGCTGAAGAATTTGGCATTGGTTTTATTAAATTTGGACAAACAGTTGAAAAGTTGCGAGGGTTTGAAAATCAGGGGCTAAACTAAAAAATAAAATTACAACTAGGTCCCTGCCACGTGTCGAAAAATTACAGGCTGGAAACCATTCGCTGCGGGGCTAAACTAGCAAAAGTCCACTACTTAGTGCATACCAGTTCAAGAGAAAAAACAAAACAAATCTAATCCTAACTGTCTAATCTAGATCGAACGGACGAGAAGCAGCGACAGCTTACCGCGGCGGCGGGCGGCACCAGCGATGAGGAAGATGGCGGCGACGGCTTCGGCTTCGAATGGGGCAGCGACTCCGGGGCTCGGCGGCGACGGTGGGGTAACTGGGGAGGTGCGGCGCGATGAATCGAGGGTGATGACGGGTGATAACCCACAAGTATAGGGGATCGCAATAGTTTTCGAGTAGAGTATTCAACCCAAATTTATTGATTCAACACAAAGGGAGCCAAAGAATATTATCAAGTATTAGCAGCTGAGTTGTTCAACCACACCTGGAAAACTTAATATCTACAACAAAATTATGGATATAACGGTAACAATGGCAAAAGTAACATTAGTAATTTTGTAGTGATGGTGACATCAGCAGTAACGAAAGTAACAAAGCAAGTATCAATATGGAACGAACTCGTAGGCAATGGATCAGCAATGATAGGTGTCAGATAATATTCATCATGCAGTAGTTATAACCTAGGGTGACACAGAACTAGCTCCAACTTATCAATGTAATGTAGGCATGTATTCCGAATATAGTCATAAATGCTTATGGAAAAGAACTTGCATGACATCTTTTGTCCTACCCTCCCGTGGCAGCGGGGTCCTAACAGAAACTAAGGGATATTAAGGCCTCTTTTTAATAGAGTACTGGACTAAAGCATTAGCACTTAGTGAATACATGAACTCCTCAAACCATGGTCATCACCAGGAAGTGCCCCGGTTATTGTCACTCTGAGTTTGCCAGATCATAACACACAGTAGGTGACTATAGACTTGCAAGATAGGATCAAGAACACAAATATATTCATGAAAACATAATAGGTTCAAATCTGAAATCATGGCACTCGGGCCCTAGTGACAAGCATTAAGCATAGCAAAGTCATAGCAACATCAGTCTCAGAACATAGTGGAAACTAGGGATCAAACCCTAACAAAACTAAGATGATAAATCTCATCCAACTCATCACCGTACAGCAAGCCTACGATGGAATTACTCATGCACAGCGGTGATCATCATGAGATTGATGATGGAGGATGGTTGATGATGACGATAGCGACGATCTCCACTCTCCGGAGCCCCGAACGGACTCCAGATCAGGTCTCCCGATGAAGAACATGAGGTGGCGGTGGCTCCGTATCGTAAAACGCGATGGGATCTTCTCTCTGATTGTTTTTCTCCGCGAAAGAGACTATATAGAGTTGGAGTAGACGTCGGTGGAGCCTCAGGGGCCCCACAAGGTAGGGGCGCACCCTGGGGGGGGGGGGCGCCCCCACTCTTGTGGACTGGGTGTGGGCCCCCTCTGGTGGATCTTTACACCCGTATTTCTTATATTTTCTAAAAATATTCCTCATGAAATTTCAGGTCATTCCGAGAACTTTTATTTCTGCACAAAAATAACACAAGGCAATTTTGCTGAAAAAAGCGTCAGCCCGAGTTAGTTCCATTCAAATCATGCAAATTAGAGTCCAAAACAAGGGCAAAAGTGTTTGGAAAAGTAGATACGATGGAGACGTATGAACTCCCCCAAGCTTAACCCATTGCTTGTCCTCAAGCAATTCAGTTGATAAACTGAAAGTGATAAAGAAAAACTTTTACAAACTCTGTTGGATCTTGTTGTAAATACGTAAAGCTAGCATTCAAGTTTTCAGCAAATATTATGAACTAACCACATTACAATAACATTTAGGTCTCATGTTTACTCATATCAATGGCATAAGCAACTACCGAGTGATGATACCATGGACCTAGGGTAGGGTCACAGGCCAGACCTAGGTACCCTACCCAAGGTCACTGCCCTGGGATCAAAGACGTTCCAAGGATGATAAAAGATTCCGACTGAAATGACCAAGGAGAGCAATCCACTCGACCATATACCTCACTCGGATATCCCAATTCCACTCGACAAAATGAAGTCACTCGACCGTGCAAGAAACCACTCGACACACAGAAGGTCTAAGGTCACGCAAGGCTAATCAATGGTCAGGCATTCACTCTGTAGTCATAATGGCCATTACTGCTCCTTATTACAGGCGTTATCAGTAACGTCCTGTCTTTAAGTACATTGAACCCTCTGTAACATGGGGCGGCTGGGGTCCTGGCGCACTCTATATAAGCCACCCCTCCTCTAGTACAAGGGTTCGCACCCCCTGTACCACACATACACCTATATTCCAGTCGACAGCCTCTAGGCACCGAGACGTAGGGCTTTTACCTCCTCCGAGAGGGGCCTGAACTCGTAGAACTCGCGTGTACAACCTTGCCGTAGCTAGGACCTTGCCTCCTCCTACGTACCCCCTACTCTCACTCTCAGGCCTAGTACCACGACAGTTGGCGCCCACCATGGGGCCTGAGGGAGTCCTAGATTGGGGGCTCCTCATGTGGCCGGACAAACTCCTGGTGGGCCGGACTGGTGGGTCATGAAGAGTATTATAGAAGATCATCTCTCATATCCGGATAGGACTCCTGGATTCTTGTAACGGCAAGTTTTAGGCTCGGGTGTGGATTTTCCTTCCTCTGCAAGATGATATGTACAAACCCTAGGCCTCTCCGGTGTGTATATAAACCGGAGGGTTTAGTCCATAGAGGCTAGAGAAGAATCATAATATCCTCATAGGCTAGACCTAGGGTTTAGCCACTACGATCTCGAGGTAGATCAACTCTTGTACACATATTCTTTCATACTAATATAGCAGGAAGTAGGGTTTTACCTCGATCGAGAGGGCCTGAACCTGGGTAAACATCGTGTCCCCTGCCTCCTGTTACCATCAATCCTCAGACGCATAGTTCGGGACCCCCTACCCGAGATCCTCTGGTTTTGACACCGACATTGGTACTTTCATCGAGAGTTCCACTATGTCGTCGATGGAAGGACTGCTCGATCACGTCATCAACTGCAACATCGACGTCGAGGGGATTTTCCCTCCCGGCCAACTTTTCGTGTTTGGCGGCTTCGCGCTTCATGCCAACACTGAAGGCCACCTTGAGCAGATCGAGAGCTACGCCCCTGGCCATCATGTCAGATTCGGTAGCTTGAACTACGTTGCTGATATCCGTGGAGACTTGATCTTCACCGAATTCGAGCCAGCGGCAACCCCTCTCTGCCACCACGATGATCATGACTTAACTCTGTCATCGGATCAGGAAATAGCACCTGCAATAGTTCTGGCCCTAGATCCAGAATAGATCGCGTCACCCGAAGATGGGAAGCTCAACCCCATCACCGGAGCCGCAGACTCTACGGCGTCGGAGCCGCACACGGACCCAACTGATGGGGTCTTTGTTACCGGAACCCCGGACTCGGCTCCGGTCTCTGATTCCGAACTGGGCGTAACTGCGCCCCTCAAATCCAATCAGGCGCCTATCGCCGAATTCCGTGCTGCGGATATTTTCCAGCACTCACCACTTGGTGACATGTTAAGGTCGTTAAGATCCCTCTCCTTGGATGAGAGCACACAGCCGCACTATATCCGGTTCGAACTGGAGGCTAATGAACAGTCGCGCTATACCCAGGGGGATAAACAATTTCGTTCCCCACCCACCACCCACTTGGTAGCCACGGTTGAAGATCTAACCGATCTATTCGACTACGCTTCATAATACTTCGACGGGATGGACCTCGAAGCTGAAGCAGATACAGATCAAAGCCGGCCCATAACAGGGCGGTGGAAAGCTACGTCTTCATACGACGTATATATGGTGGATACACCCAAAGAGGCGGAAGGCAACGGCGAAAACAATACCGTAGAGGATAAACCCGCCGCAGAACCTCCCAAGCGTCGATGTCCAAAATGTCGAAAACAAAATCTCGTAAAAGAAAAGACAACAACACCATGACTAATGACGGTGATATTCCGGAACAAGACGAAGACCCCGCAGATCCAGCGATAGAGCAGGAGGAGCGAGAGGAAGGCGAACAGAGTCCGAAGCCGCAGTCCGATGACAGCGATGCCGAAGACGGTGACTACAAACCGGTCTCCAAAGAAGAGGCTATCCTGGATGACGATGAATATACCGTCCTAGAAGAACCCTCCGATCAAAAAAGCTTCCATCGACGGCTTATAGCCACTGCACGGAGCTTAGAAAAGCAGCAGAGATAGCTTCGAGCTGCACAAGACATGCTCAATGATAGATGGAATGAGGTGCTAGACGCCGAACAGAAACATGGCTTTAACGGCCAAAACAAAGGCTATTCCAAGTGCAAGCTGCTGCCCGAATACGACGACGAGGCTGTTGTGCCCTCCCACCGAAGAATAACACCGCCAACAAGCCGGACCGACTACCTCGCGGAGGGGATAGAGTCGCTAGCAATGGCGTAAACAAGCCCCCACCCCATAAAGGAAAGGAGGGTGCAGCCCAAGTCTGAAAACATGATCTGTGTGAGGACCTAAACAAAAAAGCTAGCAAGACCAGGTCTATATTCGGACCCAGAGACCGAGCTCCCGCACGGGACGACGGTTATCAAGCCAATCACGCCGGTGACATACCAGTTCGGGGTCAATACCGAACACCACAACCATCGGACATACGCCACGATATAGCAAGATACAGAGGAGCTTCACACCCTCTATGCTTTACCGATGAGGTGCTGGGTCATGATTTCCCAGAAGGGTTTAAACCTGTGAACATCGAATCGTCTGATGGAACGTGGGAACCTGCCGTCTGGATAGAAGATTTTATTCTTCACATCCACATGGCTCGAGGAGATGATCTCCGCGCCATCAAATATTTACCCCTCAAGCTAAAAGGACCAGCTCGACACTGGCTAAACAGTCTCCTAGAAAACTCCATTGGAAGTTGGGAAGAACTTGAGGACGCTTTTCGAGCCAATTTTCAAGGGACTTATGTTCGGCCCCCGAACGTTGACGATTTAAGTCACATCATCCAACAACCCGGGGAGTCAGCCCGCAAGCTTTGGAACCGGTTCCTCACTAAGAAGAACCAGATCATTGACTGTCCGGACGCCGAAGCCTTAGCGGCATTCAAGCACAGTATCCGGGATGAATGGCTAGCCAGATACCTTGGACAGGAAAAGCCGAGGACAATGGCAGCCCTAACTACACTCGTGACTCACTTTTGCGTGGGTGAGGATAGATGGTTAGCTCGTAGCAACACCAGTGACCCTGGACATCCGAAGTCAGGGATGGCAATGGAAAGCCACGACATAGCAAAAACAAACGTCAAAACAATTCTGGAAGCCCAGATGATACATCGATAAACGCCGGATTCAGTGCCTCCAGACCCGGTCAACGTAAGAAGCCATTTAAAGGCAACAAAGGCAGTCCATCAAGTTTGGACAGGATATTAGACAGGCCCTGCCAAATCCATGGAACCCCAGAAAAACTTACCAACCACACCAACCGTAACTGTTGGGTTTTCAAGCAGGCCGGCAAGCTAAACGCCAAACACAAGGGGAAGGAGCCTCAGAGCAAAGACGAGGATGAACCTCGCCAGCCGAATATAGGGGGACAGAATAAATTTCCACTGGAGGTCAAAACAGTGAACATGATATATGCCACTCATATCCCAAAGAGGGAGCGCAAGCGCGCACTCCGAGATGTCTATGCCGTTGAGCCTGTCGCCCCCAAATTCAACCCATGGTTAGCCTGTCCGATCACTTTCGATTGCAGAGATCATCCGACTAGTATTCAGCATGGGGGTTCGGCTGCCTTAGTGCTCGACCCAATAATAGATGGATACCATCTAACCCGAGTCCTTATGGATGGCGGCAGTAGTCTCAATCTGATATACCAGGACACTGTCCGCAAGATGGGGATCGACCCATCAAGAATCAAGCCAAGCAGCATGACCTTTAAAGGAGTGACACCGGCCGTTGAAGCTCGCTACACAGGCTCTTTAACATTGGAAGTTGTATTCGGTTCTCCCGACAACTTTCGAAGCGAAGAACTACTCTTCGACATAGCTCTGTTCCAAAGTGGCTATCACACTCTACTCGGAAGAACGGCCTTCGCCCGCTTTAATGCAGTCCCACATTATGTTTATTTAAAGCTCAAGAGCCTGGACCATGTGGCGTTATCACGGTCAATGGAAATATGGAGCGCTCTCTCCGTACGGAGATGGACACTGCGGCCTTAGCAGCCGAAGTCCAATGCGGCCTATTCAAGCCGGATAATCTATCAACAGCGGACACAGCTAAACATGTCCGGTAGACGCTTCAGTACGGCAGCTCAGATGAACCTGAGCAAGATTGACAGCCCTGCCCCCGTTGATTTCCCCATAAGGTGATAGCATATGTGCCTCGAGTACATAATTATGCCTTAAAAATTCCTTGGACGACGACCGGGGGCACCTGCATATAGTCCATAGTTCGGTTAGACCCTATTCGGACTTTAAACTTATCTTCTTTAGGTTCATTAAATGAACCAAACTTGTTATGGCCACACCGGATCAATTTATTCTTTTCCAGGTTTACTTTTTCCTTTCTACAGGCGGCCATCATACTCACACCTTCAAGGACACATTACAGATGAGGAAACGGTGCACACGTGCAGCATGGACCCGCACTAAGGTTTCTTTTTCTTAATTAAGACCCTGTGTAAACTTTTTTTCTCTTTCTTGTTACATACCTTTTTGGCATGTAAAATGTCCAAAAATGGTCATCGGCATTATCTGTAAAGTTTGCGGCTCGCCGTACTATAGAGGGATATTAATAGAACAATTTTTATTCGTATTAGGTCCAGAGTTTTATTCACTCACCACGGAATGTTCTTTCCCCGCATCAGATTGCCATATGTGCCTTGTCAATAAGGGTTTACTACTAGGGGCTATAGTCAGCCCCGGTATATGCTGAAAAGACCGAACACCTATAGGGAATGTTCGACGTCCTAGATATTTGCATTATATGCATCAGTTCCGAATCATGTCTTGGGTCAATAGTTGGGTTGCCCGGCTCCTGTGCTTACCCCTACATTCCCGATTGTTTGGCTAGGGTGTAAAGGGAGAACTACTGCGATAGTACTGCTGGCTAGTCCGGTCAAGTACCTCCGTAGAGAAAGCCGAAAACTGACTGTCATGACAAACGAGAACCTGGTATGCAATCCAGTGACTTAGTTTTATACTACGATCGATAGAGATCTACCCCGTGTTATACGAAGGGTTGGTTTTTCGCCCAGCCAAGTGCAATTGGATACTTCATCCGCACCATGGGCTAGTACCTAGCCCCACTTGTCAAACTCCTACGACTAAGTGAAAGGAATAACACCGCATAGTCTGATTGCCTGGTTCGCTCCACATACACCTCCTATACGGACCAAGACGTTGGATAAAGCGTGTATTTGCATATGACCGAACACCCCAGTACTAACTACCTGGGGGCTGAAGCCGACAACTGGAAACTTTCAGATTTAAAATAAACAGTCACACAGGAGGAAAAAGACGTTGATATTATAATAGTACGAAAGTTATATACATCGAATTCATAAGCTTAGTCTTTACATCCGGATACAATCATTCAAAGGCAACATCCTTCAAACACTGGCCTTCTACAAGGCGGGCGCCATCAATGATGTCCTCGAAGTACTTCTCCGGCTTGCGGTGCTCCTTGCCTGCGGGCGGGACAACAGTAGCTATATGCACTGTGTTCATCTTCGCCTAGTGCACTTTGACACGAGCGAAGGCCATCCGAGCACCTTCTATGCAGGCCGAACGCGTTAGTGCGTCGACCCGCAGACTCGCCTCGACGAGCCGCTTCACCAATCCGAAGTAACTACTTGGGATTAGCTCCGCGGGCCATAGCCGGACTATTAAGTCCTTCATGGCCGAACCCGCTATGTTGTGCAGCTCGACCAGCTGCTTCATCTGGTCGCTGAGGGGCATAGGATGTTTTGGCGCCTCGAACTGTGACCAAAACAGCTTCTCCATGTTGTTCCCCTCCAGGGCTCGGGAATACTGGGCGGCGTCTGCGCTGCTCCTTGGAAGATCAGCATACACGGCTGGAGAACTCCACAATCGTGTCAGCCCAATATACTTCTGTCGTCTGAAGATGCTATGTAAGAGAAGTATCTTACCAGATGCTATCTGTCGTGCCTACTCGATTTCTTGATGAGCGCTGCGCGCCTCGCCTCGCGTGTCCTGGGCAGACTTTACTGCCACAGACAGCTCGGTCGCCTATTCCGAAGCCTCCTTCTCCGATGCCTCACACTTACGGATGGCATCTTGGAGCTCGACCTTGACTTCGGACACCCGAGATTTGTGCTTCTCGCACTCCGCCTTTTCGGCCTCCAAATCAGCAGCCGCTTTTTCAGAGGCCACCTTGTTCGCCTTGGCCTCCTCCTTGGCCTTGGCAACCTCGCCGTTGAGGGCCTCGAGCTCAGCGGCGCCAACTGTGTAATACAGAACACAATATTAGAGTTTGTAATCATACTCAATCAATTAGGTCTTATTGACATTTTAAAACAAAAATCCGCATACCTTGCATTTCATCAAAGTGCTGGTTGATGCAGTCGAGGTCCGTGTTGGCCACCTCGAGCTTCCGATTTAGTTCAGCAACCTCTGCGTCTCGCGCAGTCGTCATAACTAAGGAAGCCTGCACGACAGTTCAGCTCTGTACGTATGCTACTCTAATGGATACTTCGTCCGATTCTTTTCAGAATCACACAAAGCATCAGGGGCTACTGGTTATATATGTGTATTTAAAACAAATAAAATTTCTGAAAAGCATTGCACTGCTGACCTCAAAGCCTGTTAAAAGACTGTTGAAGGCTTCATTCAATCCGCCCTTGATGGACTGAATCTTCTTCATCACCGCACCCATCATGGTGTGGTGTTCTTCAATGACGAGAGCACTCTGCAATGCTCCCTCCATAGAATCCGGCGCCTCCGGTTTAATTCCGGGCACCGCCATATCCTCCTCCGCTTGAGGAGCTGGATCTTCGAACCCCGGGGCCGCGCTAGGCTCCCGGATGGTGTTCGATGGGACCCCGGACTGTTCGGTCCCCACGTCTTCGATCTCCATGGGGGCCGTCTCCCCATGGTCAGCGGCCGCCGAGGTATTACCCTCGTCTGCCCTGTCTCCTGCCCCGCCCTCATCTCCTTGGGCGGAGAGAACCCGCGGGGACGACACTTCGGTGTCCCCGCCGATTACGGGCGATGGAGCCCAAACTGGCGGGCCACTCTCCATCTCCCCAGGTGCCAGAGAGTTCCCCTTCGATGATGTAACATCGGGGTTTACACCAGGAGGGATGTAGGTCAGTAGGAGAAAAATATTAAGTAAAATACCATAAAAACTGAATAAACAAAGATGCAACACTTGAGTCCGGACTGACTTACGTCATGGTCAAGGGTTTTTCACTGGGCTTCATCACATAGCTATGTTCGGATGAACTCGAACTAGCTCCGAGGTTTAGTTTCCTCCGAGGCACGGCCGTACCCGCGTCAGCCACGGCCCCCCTCTTCCTCCCCCTGCCTTGCGCATGGGGCATTTCTTCTTCCTCCTCTTCCTCCTCATCATCTTCCTCCGCCTTGTCGAAGGAGAGTATGTGGAGGTCCTCGGGCTTCTTGCCCGCAGGACGGGGGCTGTCTCCGCCCCCTTGCCCTTTGACTTCTTGGGCTTCTTGGTCGGCGCCTTGTATGGCACCGGAACCAGTGTCGCCGTCAGTAGAGGCAGTGTTGGCTCTTCGGGCAAAGGCACCAGACACTTAATCTGGGACGCCTTCTTCGTCCAGCCCTGTATATCACATAAAAATTCCAACTCCTATTATCATTAAATAAGGGAAAGGGTAAGTGTTCGGCAAGGATTATTATTACCTCTGTGGCGGAAACTTCGATGCTGAAGCCCGCATCCTCGTCCTCTTTGGGCCATTCCTTCTGGTTCTTGAAGAGGTGCTTCCAGATCTCTTTGTGCGTAGATCCAAAGAGATGCTTCAGCGGCTTGTCTCCCGCCAGATTGACCTCCCATAAGGAGGAATCCCGGCTTTGGCAAGGGAGAACGAGCCGGATCAACATCACTTGGATCATGGAGGAGAGCAGGTGCCCCTTGGAGATCACGCCAGACAAACGACCCACGAGAGTCGTTACCTCAGTGTGCGACCCCCAGTCCAGACCCTTCTTGGTCCAGGAGGTCAACCTCATTGGGGGTCCGGATCTGAAAGCAGGTTCCACCGCCCACTTGGTGTCACGGGGTTCGGTGATGTAGAACCATTCCGGCTGCCAGACCTTCTTCGTCTCCACGAACGAGCCCTTGGGCCAAGTTGCGTTCGGGAGCTTGCTGATCATGGCGCCCCCCGCACTCTGCGTGTTCCCCGTCAACCAACTTCGGCTTCACGTTGAAGGTCTTAAGCCACAGGCCGAAGTGTGGGGGGATGCAGAGAAAGGCTTCACACATCACTATGAAAGCAGATATGTGAAGAATTGAGTTCGGGGCTAGATCATGGAAATCTAGCCCATAGAAGAACAAAAGACCCCGAACAAACGGGTGGAGTGGAAACCCTAGCCCCCTAACAAAGTGAGAGGTAAAAACTATCCTCTCGCTCGCCTTAGGAACGGGAATCACCTGGCCCCTAGGGTGGACTCGGTGTGCGATGTCGCCGGCGAGATACCTCGCGCTCCGTAGATCCTCCACGGTCTTTTCAGTGACCGTGAAAGCCTCCCACTTACCTCTGGCACCGGATCCAACCATTGCTGGGAAGAGGAGTAGTGGTTGAGGAACGAGGAGCTGTGGGTGCCAGAGATGAGAATACGGGGGCAAGGGAGATTGGAGAGCTCGAGCTTGAGGAAGGCGTGGGGCTGATGAAAGGGATTGGTGTCCTTTTATAACGCTCCGAATACAGAGCGTCCCCCCACCTTAGCCATAAAACTCGCCAGTTCCCAAAGCGGTCGTGCGTAATGCGCGGCGTGGGTGCTCACGTCGCACTGATAAGAATCCCACAATAAGCGGGCACAGTCTCTATTCTGATGGGATGTGCCAATGAGGATTTACCTCGAAACGCGAAACTAGGACCAAATAAAACGGTTTGATATGTTAGTGGGTTGGACGCGATGCTTCACCCAAAAGTTGTTAGTAGAGACACATTATTCATTTTCTTTAAGAGCCTTGCCTTCGAGGCTAAGGGTTGTACCAATCTTGCAGAGCCGAACACAATCCATCTATTTACATAAGATATATACTGGAGGAGGAACCCACCTTGGAATGCCAAAGACAATACGGAAGCCAGGCTCATCGTCATCGAAGACAGGTTCAGCGGCTACTGAGGGAGTCTTGGATCGGGGCGTCCTCATGTGGCTGGACAAACTCCTGGTGGGCCGTGAAGATTATTATAGAAGATCATCTCTCGTATCCGGATAGGACTCCCGGATTCTTGTAATGGCAAGTTTTAGGCTCGGGTGTAGATTTACCTTCCTCTGCAAGATGATATGTACAAACCCTAGGCCTCTTCGGTGTGTATATAAACCGGAGGGTTTAGTCCGTAGAGGCTAGAGAAGAATCATAACATCCTCATAGGCTAGACCTCGGGTTTAGCCACTACGATCTCGAGGTAGATCAACTCTTGTACACATATTCTTTCATACTAATATAGCAGGAAGTAGGGTTTTACCTCGATCGGGAGGGCCTGAACCTGGGTAAACATCGTGTCCCCTGCCTCCCATTACCATCAATCCTCAGACGCATAGTTCGGGACCCCCTACCCGAGATCCGCCGGTTTTGACACGGACAGGGCCGGTGTCTTAGCTACTTCCGGTGAGGTTGCAAGCTTTTCTCCGATCTTCATCAGCATGGTTTCCGGTGGCGGTCTGGCGTTGGGCCGCGAGATCCAACTCGGCGCGCTCGTTTTCATCGCCAACAACTCCGCGTGGCTCCAAGAAGCCCTCCTTGATGTCGAGGCACTTCCCATCCATGGGGCAGCGCACTTCCGCGCGAGTGCTTGTGGCATCCTTCTTCATCAGCCGTCGACCCAGTATCGGTCGCTAACTCATCGTCTGCTCTCCCCGCTGCACTCCATCGCAAGCGATCCGACCAGTTCCGGCTCCAGCGGTGGGTGAAGCACGCAGTGGCTCTCCAGTCGGCCACCCCCAAGTCGCAGCCATCGAGCCTGACGAGTACCACTACGGGCCGGTCGACTGGCTCCGTGGACACGCTTTCCGAGTGCGAGAGCAACGACCCTGCGGCGAAGGTCCTCATGGTTGGCTCTCGGCGTAGTCCTCCTGGGTACCCTTGCGGTGATGGCGGCGGTAGCGATGATGGTCAGTTGTACGATCATGATGGGTACGTACCCGATGTTGGGGAACGTAGTATTTCCAAAATTTCCTACGATCATGCAAGATCTATCTACCAGATGCATATCAACGAGGGGGAGAGTGTGTCTACGTACCCTCGTAGACCGAAAGCGGAAGCGTCTAGTGACGCGGTTGATGTAGTCGAACTTTCTTCGCGATCCAACTGATCAAGCACCGAACGTACGGAGCCTCCCCATTCAGCACATGTTCAGCTTGATGAAGTCCCACGAGCTCTTGATCCAGTTGAACTTCGCGGGAGAGTTTCATCAGCACGATGGCGTGGTGATGGAGATGATGAAGCTACCGGCACAGGGCTTCGCCTAAGCACTGCAACGGTATGACCGAGGTGTGATTCTTTGGAGAGGGGCACCGCACACGGTTGGGAGAGATCAACTGATCAACTTGTGTGTCTATGGGGTGCCTTTACCCCTGTATATAAAGGAGTGGAGGAGGGGCAGGGCCGGCCCTCTCTATGGCGCGCCCTAGGGGAGTCCTACTCCCACCAGGAGTAGGATTCCCCCTGTCCTAGTAGAACTAGGAGCCCTTCCAAGTAGTAGGAGTAGGAGAGAAGGAAGGGAAAAGAGAAGAGAAGGAAGGAGGGGGCGCAGCCCCTCCCCCTAGTCCAATTCGGACTAAGCCTTGGGGGGGGGGGGGGCGCAAACTCCACTCTCTCTTTCCCCTAAAGCCCAATAAGGCCCATATACTCCTCGGCGAATTCCCGTAACTCTTCGGTACTCCGAAAAAATACCCGAATCACTCGGAACCTTTCCGATGTCCGAATATAGTCGTCCAATATATCGATCTTTACGTCTCGACCATTTCGAGACTCCTCGTTATGTCCCCGATCTCATCCGGGACTCCAAACTACCTTAGGTACATCAAAACACATAAACTCATAATACCGATCGTCATCAAACGGTAAGCGTGCGGACCCTACGGGTTCGAGAACTATGTAGACATGATCGAGACTCATCTCCGGTCAATAACCAATAGCGGAACCTAGATGCTCATATTGGCTCCTACATATTCTACGAAGATCTTTCTCGGACAAACCGCATAACAACATACGTTGTTCCCTTTGTCATCGGTATGTTACTTGCCCGAGATTCGATCGTCGGTATCACCATACCTAGTTTATCTTGTTACCGGCAAGTTTCTTTACTCGTTTCATAATACATCATCTCGTGACTAACTCATTAGTCATTTGCTTGCAAGGCTTATTATGATGTGTATTACCGAGAGGGCTCAGAGATACCTCTCTGACACTCGGAGTGACGAATCCTATTCTTGATCTATGCCAACACCACGAACACCTTCGGAGACACCTGTAGAGCATCTTTATAATCACCCAGTTACGTTGTGACGTGTGATAGCACACAAGGTGTTCCTCCGGTATTCAGGAGTTGCATAATCTCATAGTTATAGGAACATGTATAAGTCATGAAGAAAGCAATAGCAGTAAAACTAAACGATCATAGTGCTAAGCTAACGGATAGGTCTAGTCCATCACATCATTCTCCTAATGATGTGATCCCGTTGATCAAATGACAACTCATTTCTATGGTTAGGAAATATAACCATCTTTGATCAATGAGCTAGTCTAGTAGAGGCATACTAGGGACACTCTGTTTTGTCTATGTATTCACACACGTACTAAGCTTCCGGTTAATACAGATCTAGCATGAATAATAAACATTTATCATGATATAAGGAAATAAATAATAACTTTATTATTGCCTCTAGGGCATATTTCCATTAGTCTCCCACTTGCACTAGAGTCAATAATCTAGTTGACATCTCCATGTGATTTAATACCGATAGTTCACATCGTTATGTGAATAACACCCATAGTTCACATCGCCATGTGACCAACACCCAAAGGGTTTACTACAGTCAATAATCTAGTTCACATCGCTATGTGATTAACACCCAAGAGTAATAAGGTGTGATCATGTTTTTCTTGTGAGAGAAGTTTAGTCAACGGGTCTGACACATTCAGATCCGTATGTATTTTGCAAATTTCTATGTCTACAATGCTCTGCATGGAGCTACTCTAGCTAATTGCTCCCACTTTCAATATGCATATACTTAGAGTCATCTGGATTAGTGTAAAGCTTGCATCGGTGTAACTCTTTACGATGAACTCTTTATCACCTCCATAATCGAGAAATCATTTCCTTAGTCATCCAATAACTAATTAAGGATAATTTTGACCGCTGTCCAGTGATCTACTCCTGGATCACTTTTGTACCTCCTTGCCAAACTCATGGTAAGGTACACAACAGGTTTGGTACACATCATGGCATACTTAATAGAACCTATGGCTGAGGCATAGGGAATGACTTTCATTCTTTCTCTATCTTCTGCCGAGGTCGGGCTTTGAGTCTTACTCAACTTCATACCTTACAACTCAGGCAAGAACTCCTTCTCTGACTGATCCATTTTTAACTACTTCAAAAAACTTGTCAAGGTATATACTCATTGAAAAAACTTATCAAGCGTCTCGATCTATCTCTATAGATCTTGAAGCTCAATATGTAAGCAGCTTTACCGAGGTTTTTGTTTGAAAAACTCCTTTCAAACACTCCTTTATGCTTTCCAGAAAATTCTACATCATTTCTGATCGACAATATGTCATTCACATATACTTATCAGAAAGGCTATAGTGCTCCCACTCACTTTCTTGTAAATATAGGCTTCACCACAAGTCTGTATAAAACTATATGCTTTGATTAACTTATCAAAGTGTATATTCCAACTCTGAGATGCTTGCACCAGTCCATAGATGGATCGCTGGAGCTTGCAAACTTTGTTAGCACATTTAGGATCGACAAAACCTTCTGGTTGCCTCATATACAACTCTTCTTTAAGATATCCATTCAGGATTGCAGTTTTGACATCCATTTGCCAGATTTCATAATCATAAAATGCGGCAATTGCTAACATGATTCAGACAGACTTAAGCATCGCTACGGGAGAGAAACTCTCATCGTACTCAACTCCTTGAACTTGTCGAAAACCTTTCGCAACAAGTCAAGCTTTGTAAATAGTAACATTACCGTCAGCGTCGGTCTTCCTCTTGAAGATCCATTATTTTCGATGGCTTGCCGATCATCGGACAAGTCAACCAAAGTCCACACTTTGTTCTCATACATGGATCCCATCTCAGATTTCATGGCCTCAAGCCATTTTTTTGGAATCTGGGCTCATCATCGCTTCCTCATAGTTCGTAGGTTCATCATGGTCTAGTAACATGACTTCCAGAACCGGGTTGCCGCACCACTCTGGCGCGGAACGTACTCTGGTAGATCTACGAAGTTCAGTAGTAACTTGATCCGAAGTTTCATGATCGTCATCATTAGCTTCCTCACTAATTGGTGTAGGAATCACTGGAACTAGTTTCTGTGATGTACTACTTTCCAATTCGGGAGAAGGTACAATTACCTCATCAAGTTCCACTTTCCTCGCACTCACTTCTTTCGAGAGAAACTCCTTCTCTAGAAAGGATCCATTCTTAGCAATGAATATCTTGCCTTCGGATCTGTGATAGAAAGTGTACCCAACAGTCTCCTTTGGGTATCCTATGAAGACACATTTCTCCGACTTGGGTTCGAGCTTATCAGGTTGAAGCTTTTTCACATAAGCATTGCGGCCCCAAACTTTAAGAAACGACAACTTTGGTTTCTGGCCAAACCACAGTTCATAAGCCGTCGTCTCAACGGATTTAGATGGTGCCCTTATTAAACGTGAATGCAGCTTTCTCTAATGCATAACCCAAAACGATAGTGGAAAATCGGTAAGAGACATCATAGATCACACCATATCTAATAAAGTACGGTTACGACGTTCGGACACACCATTACGATGTGGTGTTCCGGGTGGCGTGAGCTGTGAAACTATTCCACATTATTTTAAATGAAGACCAAACTCGTAACTCAAATATTCACCTCCACGATCAGATTGTAGAAACTTTATTTTCTTGTTACAATGATTCTCTACTTCACTCTGAAATTGTTTGAACTTCTCAAATGTTTCAGACTTGTGCTTCATCATGTAGATATACCCATATCTGCTCAAATCATCAGTGAAGGTCTGAAAATAACGGTACCCACCGCGAGTTTCAACACACATCGGTCCACATACATCAGTATGTATGATTTCCAACAAATTTGTTGCTCGCTCCATTGTTCCATAGAATGGAGTTTTAGTCATCTTGCCCATGAGGCATGGTTCGCAAGCACCAAGTGATTCATAATCAAGTGATTCCAAAAGTCCATCACTATGGAGTTTCTTCATGCGTTTTACACCAATATGACTTAAACGGCAGTGCCACAAATAAGTTGCACTATCATTATTAACCTCACATCTTTTGGCTTCAATATTATGAATAAGTGTATCACTACGATCGAGATTCAACAAACTATTTTTATTGGGTGTATGACCATCGAAGGCATTATTCATGTAAACAGAATAACAATTATTCTATGACTTTAAATGAATAACCGTATTGCAACAAACATGATCAAATCATATTTATGCTCAACGCAAATGCCAAATAACATTTATTTTGGTTCTACACTAATCGCGAAAGTATAGGGAGCGCGCGATGATGATCATATCAATCTTGGAACCATTTCCAATACACATCATCACTTCACCTTTAACTAGTCTCTATTCATTCTGCAACTCTCGTTTCGAGTTACTAATTTTAGCAACTGAACTTGGTATCAAATACCCATGGGTTGCTATGAACACTAGTAAAATACACATCAATAATTTGTATATCAAATATACATTTGTTCACTTTGCCATCCTTCTTATCCGCCAAGTATCTAGGGCAGTTCCACTTCCAGTGACCATTTCCTTTGCAGTAGAAGCACTTAGTTTCAGGCTTGAGTTTAGCTTTGGGTTTCTTCACGAGAGTGACAACTTGCTTGTCATTCTTCTTGAAGTTCCCCTTCTATCCCTTTGCCCTTTACTTGAAACAAGTGGTCTTGTTAACCATCAACACTTGATGCTCTTTCTTGATTTCTACCTTCGCCGATTTCAGCATCACGAAGAGCTCGGGAATTACTTTCATCATCCCTTGCATATTATAGTTCATCACGAAGTTCTACTAACCTGGTGATGGTGACTAGAGAACTTTGTCAATTAATATCTTATATGGAAGATTAACTCCCACTTGATTCAAGCAATTGTAGTACCCAGAAAATTTGAGCACATGCTCACTGGTTGAGCTATTCTCCTCCATGTTGTAGGCAAAGTACTGTCAGAGGTCTTATACCTCTCAACACGGGCATGAGTATGAAATACTAATTTTAACTCTTGGAACATCTCATATGCTCCGTGGCGTTCAAAACGTTTTAAAGTCCCGGTTATAAGCCGTAAAGCATGGCGCACTAAACTATCAAGTAGTCATCATACCGAGCTTGTCAAACGTTCATAATGTCTATATCTTCTCCTGCAATAGATATGTCACCTAGCGGTGCATCAAGGACATAATACTTTTGCGCAACAATGAGGAAAATCCTCAGATCATGGAGCAAGTCCGCATCATTGCTACTAACATCTTTCAACTTAGTTATCTCTAGGAACATATAAAAACAAACAGGGAGCTACATCGCGAGCTATTGATCTACAACATAGACATGCTAATACTACCAGGACTAAGTTCATGATAAATTAAAGTTCAATTAATCATATTACTAAAGAACTCCCACTTAGATAGACATCCCTCTAGTCATCTAAATGATCACGTGATCCAAATCAACTAAACCATGTCCGATCATCACGTGAGATGGAGTAGTTTTCAATGGTGAACATCTTATGTTGATCATATCTACTATATGATTCACGCTCGACCTTTCGGTCTCCATTGTTCCGAGGCCATGTCTGTACATGCTAGGCTCGTCAAGTTTAACCCGAGTATTCTGCATGTGCAAAACTATCTTACACCCGTTGTATTTGAACGTAGAGCTTATCACACCCAATCATCACGTGGTGTCTCGGCACGACGAACTTTCGCAATGGTGCATACTCACGGAGAACACTTGTACCTTGAAATTTTGTAAGGGATCATCTTATAATGCTATCGTCGAACTAAGAAAAATAAGAAGCATAATACGATAAACATCACATGCAATCAAAATACGTGACATGATATGGCCATCATCATCTTTGTGCTTTTGATCTTCATCTCCAAGGCACCGTCATGATCACCATCGTCACCGGCGCGACACCTTGATCTCCATCGTAGCATCGTTGTCGTCTCACCAACTATTGCTTCCACGACTATCACTACCGCTTAGTGATAAAGTAAAGCAATTACATGGCGATTGTATTTCATACAATAAAGCAACAACCATATGGCTCCTGCCAGTTGCCGGCAACTTTACAAAACATGATCATCTCATATAGTAACGTATCACTCATCATGTCTTGACCATATCACATCACAACATGCCCTGCAAAAACAAGTTAGACGTCCTCTACTTTGTTGTTGCAAGTTTTACGTGGCTGCTACGGGCTTAGCAAGAACCGCTCTTACCTACGCATACAAAACCACAACGATTTTTCGTCAAGTATGTGTTGTTTTAACCTTCACAAGGACCGGACGTAGCCACAATCGATTCAGCTAAAGTGAGAGAGACAGACACCCGCCAGTCACCTTTAAGCAACGAGTGCTCGTAATGGTGAAACCAGTCTCGCGTAAGCGTACGCGTAATGTCGGTCCAGGCCGCTTCATCTTACAATACCGCCAAATCAAAGTATGACATGCTGGTAAGAATTATGACTAGTATCGTCCACAGCTCACTTGTGTTCTACTCGTGCATATCATCTACACATAGACCTGGCTCATGATGCCACTGTTGGGGAACGTAGTATTTCAAAAATTTCCTACGATCACGCAAGATCTATCTACCAGATGCATAGCAACGAGGGGGAGAGTGTGTCTACGTACCCTCGTAGACCGAAAGCGGAAGCGTCTAGTGACGCGGTTGATGTAGTCGAACTTTCTTCGCCATCCAACCGATCAAGCACCGAACGTACGGAGCCTCCGCGTTCAGCACACGTTCAGCTTGATGACGTCCCACGAGCTCTTGATCTAGTAGAACTTCGCGGGAGAGTTTCGTCAGCACGACGGCGTGGTGACAGAGATGATGAAGCTACTAGCACAGGGCTTCGCCTAAGCACTGCAACGGTATGACCGAGGTGTGATTCTATGGAGAGGGGCACCGCACACGGTTGGGAGAGATCAACTAATCAACTTGTGTGTCTATGGGGTGCCTCTACCCCCATATATAAAGGAGTGGAGGAGGGGGAGGGCCGGCCCTCTCTATGGCGCGCCCTAGGGGAGTCCTACTCCCACCGGGAGTAGGATTCCCCCTTTCCTAGTAGAACTAGGAGCCCTTCCAAGTAGTAGGAGTAGGAGAGAAGGAAGGGAAAAGAAAAGAGAAGGAAGGAGGGGGCGCAGCCCCTCCCCCTAGTCCAATTTGGACTAAGCCTGGGGGGGGGGGGGCGCAGCCTCCTCTCTCTCTCTCTTTCCCCTAAAGCCCAATAAGGCCTATATAGTCCCCGACGAATTCCCGTAACTCTCCGGTACTCCGAAAAATACCCGAATCACTCGGAACCTTTCTGATGTCCGAATATACTCGTCCAATATATCGATCTTTACGTCTCGACCATTTAGAGACTCCTCGTCATGTCCCCGATCTCATCCGGGACTCTAAACTACCTTCGGTACATCAAAACACATAAACTCATAATACCGATCGTCATCAAACGTTAAGCGTGCGGACCCTACGGGTTCGAGAACTATGTAGACATGATCGAGACTCATCTCCGGTCAATAACCAATAGCGGAACCTGGATGCTCATATTGGCTCCTACATATTCTACTAAGATCTTTATCGGTCAAACCGCATAACAACATACGTTGTTCCCTTTGTCATCGGTATGTTACTTGCCCGAGATTCGATCGTCAATATCACCATACCTAGTTAATCTCGTTACCGATAAGTCTCTTTACTTGTTCCGTAATAAATCATCTCGTGACTAACTAATTAGTCATTTGCCTGCAAGGCTTATTATGATGTGTATTACCGAGAGGGCCCAGAGATACCTCTCCGACACTCAGAGTGACAAATCCTATTCTTGACGTATGCCAACACCACGAACACCTTCGGAGACACCTGTAGAGCATCTTTATAATCACCCAGTTACGTTGTGACGTTTGATAGCACACAAGGTGTTCCTTCGGTATTCGGGAGTTGCATAATCTCATAGTCATAGGAACATGTATAAGTCATGAAGAAAGCAATTGCAGTAAAACTAAACGATCATAGTGCTAAGCTAACGGGTCGGTCTAGTCATCACATCATTCTCCTAATGATGTGATCCCGTTGATCAAATGACAACTCATGTCTATGGTTAGGAAACATAACCATCTTTGATCAATGAGCTAGTCTAGTAGAGGCATAATAGGGACACTTCGTTTTGTCTATGTATTCACACATGTACTAAGTTTCCGGTTAATACAATTCTAGCATGAATAATAAACATTTATCATGATATAAGGAAATAAATAATAACTTTATTATTGCCTCTAGGGCATATTTCCTTCATCCGAGCCTCTCACTGTCGAGCTAAGAGAAGGGCTGTGTCACCGTAACGAAGAAGCACTGTATACCCCCATCTTGGGAGAAACTCCTGAGGCTCGGGCCCTAGAAGCCACGCGCCTGGCCACCATGGCCGAGCGCGCACGTCTGGAGAACATTTAGCGTTCGCTCGACGATCGAGCCCGCCGACTAATTCCCGAATCCAGTTGACGGCAACGACATTTGTTTCCTCCCGAGCCCTAGGTATTCTGCACTCTGGTTCAGAACCTCGCAGCTGCGGCCCGTATTGCAGAGTCGATCTAACCGTCCCAATCGGATGCTGGAAGAGGTCTGCAGCAGATTCGGGCGCTGCTCCGAAGAGCTGGTGAGCAAAATGTAGCCGTTTCCCAGTCGCGCAACAGAATTCATAGCAGGTCTGTGGCAGCGAACACAGTTTGGTCGGCCCACAGCCCAAGATCGCCCCCGCGGCGTGAAGGTCATGGTCCCCGCCAAGAGCAGCATCTGGGTCAGAATTATGATCAGTATGTCCGTCGAGTGGGTCATAATGACTGCCGTCGAGTGCCTACACCACCTTCGGGGAGCGGATCATACTCGCCCTGGTGGCAGGCGCCCGCATGGTGACGAGCGAAGGATCCCGGCGGATCCCCGAAGACCTGGCTTTGATTGCAGATCGATTCGTGTACAAGGTTTGGTTGACAGGAACCAGGCGCACTGAGAAGGGCAAGACAGAGACCTTCCGAGTGGCAGCAGAGCGTACGTCTCCGGGCCCGAGTGTTTCAGCAACACCATCAGAGCCGCAGAGATTCCCCCCAACTTCAGGTTGGCAGCAGGGGTGAGTAAGTTCACTGGTGAGTCGAAGCCAAATACGTGGCTGGAGGATTACCGAGGGGCCGTGCAGATTGGTGGCGGCAACGATGATGTGGCCATGAAGCACCTCCCCCTGATGCTGGGAGGCTCGGCCAGAGCTTGGCTGAATCAGTTGGCTCCTGGCAGCATATACAACTGGGAAGAGTTGGCCTGAGTATTTGTTAGGACCTTTGAGGGCACCTGCAAACGGCCTGCCGGGCTGGCGGAATTGCAACATTGCGTCCAAAAACTGAATGAAACTTTGAGAGATTACATCCAGAGGTGGACCACTCTACATCACACAGTGGAGAATGTGTCAGAGCATCAGGAAGTCTGCGCCTTTAAAGAGGTCATACAGTACAGGGAGCTGAACCTGAACTTTGGTTGGACAGGAGATATGTCCCTGACTCAGATGATGGAGATAGCCAGTCGGTACGCTAACGGAGAAGAAGCAGATCGACTCCGTAGTGGCAAGAAACCAGTCGCCTAAGATGATGGAAATTCCAATCGGAAACCGAAGCGCAAAGCAGAGCCCGCAGCTCCAGGAGAGGCTGCGGTTGTGAACCAGGGAAAAACAAAGGGAAACCTAAAGGCCCCTGGATCCCCAAGAAAGTTAAGGATCAAGTAGGAAACGATGTGCTTGATTTGCCTTGTCCTATACACACTAAGAAGGATGAAGAGGGGAATTTCATTTACCCCAAGCATACCACTCTACAGTGTCGACTCCTGATTCAAAATTTCCAGAAGGACCAGCCCAGTGAGCAGGAGAAGGAAAGAACGAGGACAAAGAAGAAGAAGATGGAGGTTACCCCCGTATCAACTCCATCTTGATGATTTTTGCTGACGTCGAGAGCAAGAGTCGACTGAAAGTTATCAACAGAGAAGTCAATATGGTTGCTCCGGCAACTACGACATATCTGAAGTGGTCGAAGACTCCCATTACGTTTGACCAGTCCGACCATCCGGCGCACATTGCTACCCCCGGGCGGCAAGCGTTGGTTGTCGACCCAGTTGTTGATGGCACACATTTGACCAAGGTTCTAATGGATGGCGGAAGTGGTCTGAATATCTTGTATGCTGAAACCCTCCAGGGGATGGGCATCCCGATGTCCAAGCCGAGTGAGAGCAACATGAGGTTCTACAGAGTTATCCCCGGGAAGAAAGCTGACTCACTCGGTCAGATCACCCTTGCCGTGGTTTTCGGTGATTCGACCAATTACTGCAAGGAGAAGTTGACCTTTGAAGTGGTGGATTTCCATTGTACTTACCACGCTATCCTAGGCAGACCTGCATATGCCCGTTTCATGGCTCGACCATGCTATGTGTATCTCAAACTGAAGATGTCAGGACCCAACGGCGTGATCACGGTCACTGGGGACCGACAGAAAGAAGAAGAGTGCTTCCAGAAGGGCTAAAAAATTGCTGATGAGCAGACGGCGGCAGTGGAAATGGAAGAATACTAGAAGAACGCAGATCTGAGTGATTTGTTGCGAGCCAAGAAATCTGCTTCCGAGTCAGCGTTTCAGTCAGCCGGAGAAATGAAGCCTGTGCACATTCATGCGACTGACCCCAATGCTGCTCCGACTCACATCTCGACAATGCTTGACAGCAAATAGGAAGAAGCGCTCATCCAGTTCCTCCATGAGAACCGGGACTTCTTTGCATGGAAACCATCCGACATGCCGGGTGTACCCAGGGGACTGGCTGAGCACTGTTTGCTAGTCGACCCTAAAGCAAAACGTGTCAAAGAGCACTTCCGTCGGTCCACCGTGGAGAAGAGAAAAGAAATTGGCGAAGAGGTGGCTCGGCTTCTGGCAGCTGAGGTCATCCGCGAGATATACCACTCCGAATGGCTCGTCAATGTTTTCATGGTCCCCAAGAAGGACATGTCACTCCACATGTGCATAGATTTCAAACATACCAATCGGGCCTGCCCGAAAGATCACTTCCCACTCCCCCGCACCGATCAAATTGTCGACTCAACTGCGGGGTGTGAGCCCCTGTCCTTTCTGGACGCGTATTCCGGGTACCATCAGATCCGACTGTTTGGGCCCGACGAAATAAAAACAGCCTTCATCACCCCATTCAGGTGTTTCTATTATGTTACCATGCCTTTTGGTCTCAAGAATGCTGGCGCAACATTCATGCGCATGATTCAGAAGTGTGTGCTGAAGCAAATTAGTCGGAATGTGGAAGTATACATGGACGACATCGTGGTCAAGTCACATAAAGGTTCTGACCTGCTGACTGACCTCACCGAAACATTTGCAAACCTGAGAAGTTATGATATCAAGCTCAACCCATCGAAGTGCACATTCGGAGTCCCAGCAGAAAGTTACTCGGTTTTCTCGTTTCCGAACGGGGAATCGATGCAAACCCAGAAAAGGTTAGCGCAATCCTCCGAATGAAACGCCCTGTGCGTGTGCACAACGTTGAGAAGCTTACTGGTTGCTTGGCTGCATTGAGTCGAGTCATCTCACGTCTCGGTGAAAAGGCATTACCTCTTTACCGACGTCTGACAAGTTCGAGTGGAATTCTGAAGCTGAAGCAGCGTTTCAAGAACTCAAAACCCTGCTTTCCACCTAGCCGGTGCTTGCTGCCCCAGTCAGCAAAGAGCCTATGTTATTATATATCGTAGCCACTGGACAAGTTGTTAGCATGCTACTTCTCGAGCTTGCGCTATATTCCCTCGAAGAGGAAAGGGTGATGCAGCACAGTGGCATAAGTATTTCCCTCAGTTTTTGAGAAACAAGGTATCAATCCAGTAGGAGACCACGCGCGAGTCCCTCGCACCTACACAAACAAATAAGAACCTCGCAGCCAACGCGATAAAAGGGGTTGTCAATCCCTTCTCGGTCACTTACGAGATTGAGATGTGATAGATATGATAAGATAATATTTTTGCTATTTTTGGTATAGAGAAAAAGTAAATAAAGCAAAGTAAAGCAACGGCGAAATAAAATGGCTAGTTGACGGGAAAGTAATATGATAAAGTTAGACCCGGGGGCCATATGTTTCACTAGCGGCTTCTCTCATGATAGCAGAATTCTATGGTGGGTGAACATATTACTGTCGAGCAATTGATAGAAAAGCACATAGTTAAGATAATATCTAGGCATGATCATTGTAAATAGGCATCACATCTGTAACAAGTAGACCGAAACGATTCTGCATCTACTACTATTACTCCACACATCGACCGCTATCCAGCATGCATCTAGAGTATTAAGTTCATAAGAACAGAGTAACGCCTTAAGCAAGATGATATGATGTAGAGGGATAAACTCAAGCAATATTATATAAACCCCATCTTTTTATCCTCGATGGCAACAATAGTATACGTGCCTTGCTGCCCCTGCTGTCACTGGGAAAGGACACCGCAAGATTGAACCCAAAGCCAAGCACTTCTCCCATTGCAAGAACTATAGATCAAGTAGGCCAAACCAAACCAATAACTCGAAGAGACTTGCAAGGATATTATAATCATACTTGAAACATTTCAGAAAAGAAACCAATATTGTTCATAGATAATCTTGATCATAAACCCACAATTCATCGGATCTCGACAAACACACCGCAAAAAGATTACATCGAATAGATCTCCTCGAAGATCAAGGAGAACTTTGTATTGAGATCCAAAGATGGAGAAGAAGCCATCTAACTAATAACTATGGACCCGAAGGTATGTGGTAAACTACTCACAACTCATCGGAGGGGCTATGGTGTTGATGTAGAAGCCCTCCGTGATCGATGCCCCCTCCGGCGGAGCTCCGGAACAGGCCCCAAGATGGGATCTCATGGGAACAAAAGGTTACGGTGGTGGAATTAGGGTTTCTTGGTCGTTCTCAATGTTTTCAGGGTACGTGGATATATATAGGAGGAAAAAGTACGTCGATGGAGCAACATGGGCCCCACGAGGGTGGGGGGCACGCCCTGCCCCCTTGTGGGCACCATGTTTCTTCTCTGGCCTATACTCCAAGTCTCCCATGAAGATATTGTTCCAAAAATAACTCTCCCAAAGGTTTCATTCCGTTTGGACTCCATTTGATATTCCTTTTCTGCGAAACACTGAAATAGGCAAAGAAACAACAATTTGCACTGGGCCTTGGGTTAGTAGGTTAGTCCCAAAAATAATATAAAAGTATAATAAAGCCCATCAAACATCCAAAACAGAATATATAATTGCATGGAACAATAAAAAATTATAGATACGTTGGAGACGTATCAAGCATCCCCGAGCTTAATTCCTGCTCGTCCTCGAGTAGGTAAATGATAAAAACATGATTTTTGATGTGGAATGCTAACCAACATAATTCTCAATGTAATTTTCTTTATTGTGGCATGAATGTTTAGATCCGAAAGATTCAAGACAAAAAGTCTATATTGACATAAGAATAATAATACTATAAGCATACTAACAAAGAAATCGTGTCTTCTCAAAATAACATGGCCAAAAAAAGTTATCCCTACAAAATCATATAGTCTGGCTATGCTCTATCTTCATCACACAAAATATTTAAATCATGCACAACCCCGGTTTCAGCCAAGCAATTGTTTCACACTTCAATTCTTTCAAACCTTTCAACTTTCACACAATACATCAGCGTGAGCCATGGATATAGCACTATGTGGAATAGAGTGGTGGTTGTGGAGAAGACAAAAGAAGAAGATAGTCTCACGTCAACTAGGTGTATCAATGGGCTATGGAGATGCCCATCAATAGATATAAATGTGAGTGAGTATGGATTGCCATGCAACTGATGCACTAGAGCTATAAGTGTATGAAAGCTCAACAAAAGAAACTAAGTGGGTGTGCATCCAACTTGCTTGCTCATGAAGACCTAGGGCGGTTTGAGGAAGCCCATTGTTGGAATATACAAGCCAAGTTCTATAATGAAAATTCCCACTAGTATATGAAAGTGGTAAAACAAGAGACTCTCTATCATGAAGATTGTGGTGCTACTTTGAAGCACAAGTGTGGAAAAGGATAGTAGCATTGTCCCTTCTCTCTCTTTTATTTGGAGGGGCTTTTTTAGCCCCCTCTCTCCCCCTTTTTTTTGGGTCTTCTCCTTTTTTTATTTGGCCTTTCTCTCTTTTTTTTTGTTTCCTCACACAGGACAATGCTCTAATAATGAAGATCATCACACTTTTATTTACTTACAACTAAAAGATTACAACTCGAAGGTAGAACAAAATATGACTCTAAGTGAATGCCTCCGGCGGTGTACCGGGATGTGCAATGAATCAAGAGTGACATGTATGAATGAATTGTGAATGGTGGCTTTGCCACAAATACGATGTCAACTATAAGATCATGCATGGCAATATGACAATATGAAGCATGTCATAATAACGGAACGGTGGAAAGTTGCATGGCAATATATCTCGAAATGGCTATGGAAATGCCATGATAGGTAGGTATGGTGGCTGTTTTGAGGAAGGTATATGGTGGGTGTATGGTACCGGCGAAAGTTGCGCGGTACAAGAGAGGCTAGCAATGGTGGAAGGGTGAGAGTGCGTAATATCCATGGACTCAACATTAGTCATAAAGAACTCATATACTTATTGCAAAAATCTATGAGTTATCAAAACAAAGTATTAAACGCATGCTCCTAGGGGAAGGGTTGGTAGGAGTTAACCATCGCGCGATCCCGACCTCCACACAAAGGATGACACACAATAAATAAATCATGCTCCAACTTCATCACATAATGGTTCACCATACGTGCATGCTACAGGAATCACAAACTTTAACACAAATGTTTCTCATATTCACAATTACTCTACTAGCATGACTTTAATATCACCATCCTCATATCTCAAAACAATCATCAAGTATCAAACTTCTCATAATATTCAATGCACTTGTATGAAAGTTTTTACTATACCCATCTTGGATGCATATCAAATTAGGACTAGTTTTATAACGAAAGCACATTAACATGCTGTTCTAAGAGACTCTCAAAAAGATATAAGTGAAGCATGAGAGATCAATAATTTCTACAAAATAAAACCACCACCGCGCTCTAAAAGATATAAGTGAAGCACTAGAGCAAAACTATCTAGCTCAAAAGATATAAGTGAAGCACATAGAGTATTCTAAAAAATTCTAAGTCATATTTATCTCTCTCAAAATGTGTGTCCAACAAGGATGATTGTGGCAAACTAAAAGCAAAGACTCAAATCATACATTATTCTCCAAGCAAAACACATATCATGTGGTGAATAAAAATATAGTCTCAAGTAAGGTTACCGATAGGTGAAGACGAAAGAGGGGATGCCTTCCCGGGGCATCCCCAAGGTTAGGCTTTTGGTTATCCTTGAATTTTACCTTGGGGTGCCTTGGGCATCCCCAAGCTTAGGCTCTTGCCACTCTTTGCTCCATTGTCCATCAAATCCTTACTCAAAACTTGGAAACTTCACAACACAAAACTTAGCCAAAAATCTCGTGAGCTCCGTTAGTATAAGAAAACAAACCACTACTCAAAGGTACTGTGATGAACTCATTCTTTGTTCCATTTTCCATCAAATCCTTACTCAAAACTTGGAAACTTCACAACACAAAACTTAGCCAAAAATCTCGTGAGCTCCGTTAGTATAAGAAAACAAACCACTACTCAAAGGTACTATGATGAACTCATTCTTTGTTTATATTGGTGTTAAACCTACTGTATTCCAACTTCTCTATGATTCATACCCCCGATTGTCGGAGATATTGACCATGGGTACCCTCGGCGCCTACCCTTGGTATTTTAAGACAAATGACAGCCGCTTGGTCCGCTGCGGCCGTCTGCTCCTCGAGCCATCTCCTAGGGTAGCCTGCCCTAGGAGCCGGCTGCCAGCAGGCGGCAGGGACCCAGCAGGCGGCGACACCAACACCACCAGCCAGCAGACGGCCCCGCACTCCTTCCTCAGGGAACACGCTGGGGGGACCCCTGTGCGGCGGAGGCGTGGCTACAGGAGAACATGTCCTTAGAAGATCTGTAAGGGTGTGGCTACAGTGGCCGTGTACCTTATAAATATCCCCTAAGCGGCGGGTCACTGTAGCCACGAAGCTCGTGACCAAGCAACGGTCAGAGGAGGCCACGATCCCACTACCCGCAAACGGCGGGGCCAGCAGGCGGCTGGCCCCATCGGTCAGCGGATAAGCTCACGAACAAGCCGCCCCTGGCAGGCGGCCAGGGGAGACGACCGTCTGGTAGCAGACGGCAAACCCCACCCTAGAAGTCCGAGCCTCATCAAGATGACGGGACGGGGCAAGGCGGCAGCGTACGGCGAGAGGCGATGGCACTGTAGCCATTTCCTTCTTGACAAGGCTGTCGTCAGCAAAAGCACCCCCACAATGAAAGACAATCGCGAGGGGCCCGCGGGCGGCGGGCCCCAGCAGACAGGTGGCGAGGCCGGCGCCAGAAGACACTGACGGCTGGGGGCCATGCCGTCGAGTTTACCATTGTACCCCTGGGGGGTAGGCCTATATAAACCCCCCAGGGTCCTCCATGAGGAGGGGTTGGTGGTTAGAGGATCACAAGATTAAACCTTAGATAGAGAGAGGAGGTGAGCTAGCCTTGTTCATCCTCTCCCTTTGAACCTCACAGCTCAAGGATCAATCTTGTAGCTACTTTAGTGCCATCAGTCATGACGCGGAGCCCCCGCAGAGCAGGACTAGGGGTGTTATCTCCTCGGAGAGCCCCGAACCTGGGTAAGATCCGTAGGCGTCCTAAGTTTCGCTTTATCCCGCTTCCCGAGCCCGGCGACGTTCTATTGACCCCATGCATGATAAGCCATCCGTTGGCATATGTCGTTCCAAAACCCCGACATTTGGCGCCCACCGTGGGGCTAGGTGCATCGTCGTCCGGAGACATATTCTGGACGGGAACCTTGTTCCTTCCTGGCGAGAATAGCTAGCCCGGCACGCCCGCTGGCGTAGAGACTAGGATGCTTTGTAGCGCTGAGGCTGCATGCGCTCTGAGCGGGCTCGCCGATCTGCTCGGCGCCACCTGCATCCACGACAAACCCTTTCCGGCGGCCGAGCCAGTGGCGCCGGAGAGCTTCCTCGTCGAGCTCCTCGACAAGCTCCACCTCGTCGACGAGCGCGCCTCTGACATGGATTCAGTGGGCTCTTCTGACCCACCAGTAGACATGATCGTCGACCTCGACGCAGGGCCGGTCGATTCCTTCCCCGAGCACGTGGAGATCGTCAACGACCCTCTTCCCGTTCTTCCGATCTGCAGCACCGTCAGCATCGTCACGGAGGTGCTCGTCACCGACCACGGCGAACCATCGTGCAGAACGGGTCCAGACCCGCTCGAGGCCGCTCTGCAACACCTCGCCGCCCCTGTCGCGGCAGGGGCAGACGATGCGGAGTTGGAGGCGCTCCGCGTTTCGCTCCTCGACAGCGCCAACAAATTGGTTGCCTCCCGACGCCTCACTGAAGCTTACCGCCGCGAAATGAACCGCGCCATTTGTGGCACGCCGGCTGCTGGCGAGCCTAGCCGAGCAGGCGCTGTCCACGATCGCGACGGGCTGCTAGCAGACATGCTGGGGGCCCCGTGGCCTGTGTACCTCACTCATTCGGAGAACCTAAGGGCTGCACAGGAGGCAGTTGATGAGATGGGCCACTTAGAGGGAGACGAGCTCCGTTGCATGACCCAGCGTGCCCGCCAGCTCCTCGACGCTGCTTCTACGCAGCAGGAGGCCCGTCGCTGGGTATCAGAGGCGGGCGCACATGCCGACAACCGCCCTTTTCGGCGGGAGCAAGGAGCCACATCCCGCTCTCCAACAGTCGGCGCCACCAACCGGCGAGACTCAGAGCCCGCTGCCAGTCGCAGCCGGCAGACTCGCGTCACCATCGAGCACGATGAAGACGGCCGCCCAAGGGCCATAGAACGACGAGGGGAGCATCCGCCTCCTCCTAGGCGGGAGAGGCGCGTGTCTCCTCCGCCTGTTGACCACCCCTCTCTGGCAGGCCGCCTGGGCCGCCGCGAGGGGGTTGGGGAGAACGACGCCCGCCACCGCCTGGACCATCTGGCTCGCTCCCAGGCGGTTGAAGAAGAGGATGACCTCGGTCCGGCCTGCTTCGGCCCTCGCATCCGCAACGAGCCTTTTCCCAAGGGCTTCTCGCTCCCCAGAGACACCCCCAAGTACAACGGATCAGTGAAACCAGAGGACTGGCTGGTGGACTACTCCACGGCTGTCAGCATCGCCACAGGCAACAGGCGTGTCGCTGTGAAGTACGTGCCCCTCATGCTCCAGGGCACGGCTCGGACGTGGCTGAACAGCCTCAAGCCCAACAGCATCAACGGTTGGCTAGACTTCACCGACGCCTTCACTCGTAACTTCACCAGCACCTACAAGCGTCTTCCCAAGCCGCGTCAGCTCTCCCTGTGTGTCCAAGGCCCAGACGAGTCGGCCCGTGACTACCTGACGCGCTGGGCGGAGCTGCGAAACTCTTGTGAGGGAGTGCATGAGGTACAAGCCATCGAGTATTTCACGGCCGGGTGCAGAGAAGGCACCTTGCTCAAACACCGGCTCCTGTGCGACGAGCCGGCCACGCTGGATGAACTGCTGAGCATAGCAGACAAGTACGCCACCGCTGACTCCTCCATGAAGACCGAGCTGCAACTGGATGCTTCTGGCAAGATGACCCCTCCAACTTCCTAGACGCCGGCAGGAGAATCCAGCTGGCGCCAGCAGACCAGCGACCAGAAGCGCAAGGCCCACGCGCCGGCTGCCAACAGCCGGCTGGTGGCAGCGGTCGACGGACAGCAGCCAGAGGCTCAAGCAGGGCCCAAGCGCCAGAAGGGCGGCAAACCGATGTGGCAGCCGGCCTTCTCCTTTGATCAAGCCTTCGACGCCCCCTGCAAGTTCCACAGCGGCGCGAAGCCCTCCAACCACACCACACGAAAGTGCCACTGGCTCACAAGAATTGAGAGGGGAGAAGCTCTGCCTCCGCCGCCTGCTGGACAGCCAGCCCCGCCTCCTAATCCGCCGGCTGCCCGTCCTGGCGGCCAGGTCCAGGACGAATTCCCAGAAGAAAATGGAGCCTATGTTGTTTTCACCAGCCGGACGGACGATAGGCACAGTCGGCGCCAAAAGCGCAGAGAAGTCAACACTGTCGCCGTCAAGAACCCAGAATTCATGCACTGGTCTGAAAGGCCTGTCAGCTGGAGCCGAGAGGATCACCCGGCTATCATGCCATCTCCAGGGGCCTATGCCTTGGTCCTGGACGCCACTCTCTCCACTGATAAGCGGGCCTGCCGTTTCTCCCGAGCACTGGTAGACGGTGGCAGCAGCATCAACATCATGTACCGGGACACCATGGAGAAGTTGGGCATCAAAGAGAAGCAGCTTCAACGAACCAGCACCGTGTTCCATGGCATTGTGCCAGGCCTCTCTTGCTCACCAATCGGCAAGGCCAGGGTCGATGTCCTGTTTGGTGACAAGACGCACTTCCGGAGAGAGCCGGTCTGGTTTGAAGTGGTGAACCTAGAAAGTCCCTATCACGTGATCTTGGGCCGGCCAGCTCTTGCAAAGTTCATGGCAGTCCCCCATTATGCCTACCTCAAGATGAAGATGCCTGGTCCCAAGGGAATAATCACCATAGCCGGGGACTACGAGAAGTCCATTGCATGCGCAACGGCCAGCAGTCGCCTGGCAGAAACCCTTGTTGTGGCTGAGGAAAAGCACCGTCTGGAGCGGCTGGTGGCAATGGCTGGCGAGCAGCCGACCATACCAGCAGATCCCAAGGAGGCGGAGCCGCAAGGCTCGTTCCAGCCCTCCAAGGACACAAAGAAGATTGCCTTGGACCCGTCTCGCCCTGAGCGATTTGCTGTCATAGGGTCAAGCCTAGACAGCAAATAGGAAAGCGAGCTCGTCAATTTCCTCCATGAGAATCGGGACATCTTTGCATGGTCCCCCAAGGACATGCCTGGTGTCCCGACGGATTTCGCCGAGCACAAGCTACACGTGAGAGAAGATGCAAAGCCTGTCAGGCAGTCGCTGCGCCGCCTGTCAAAAGAGAAGAGAAGAGTCGTTGGGGAGGAAGTCGCCCGCCTGCTAGCAGCCGGCTTCATCATGGAAGTCTTTTATCTCGAGTGGCTAGCGAATCCAGTCCTGGTGCTGAAGAAGAACAACAAATGGCGCACGTGCATTGATTACACCAGCCTGAACAAAGCTTGCCCTAAAGACCCGTTTGCTCTGCCACGAATAGATCAAGTGATTGACTCCACAGCTGGATGTGAGCTGCTGTCTTTCCTTGATGCTTATTCAGGGTACCACCAAATCAAGCTTGATCCAGCTGACCGTCTGAAGACCGCCTTCCTCACGCCGTTTGGGGCCTTCTGCTACCTGACCATGACGTTCAGCTTGAGAAATGTCGGCGCCACCTTTTAGCGTTGCATGCAGAAGTGTCTCCTCAAGCAGCTTGGCAGGAACGCCCACGTTTACGTGGACGATATTGTGGTGAAGACGGAGAAGAGAGGAACCCTTTTGGAGGATCTCCAGGAAACATTTGAGAACCTGCGCCGCTTTTGGATTAAGCTAAACCCGGAGAAATGCGTCTTCGGGGTACCAGCAGGCCAGCTCCTTGGCTTCCTGGTATCCGAACGCGGCATTGAGTGCAACCCCACAAAGATCAAAGCCATTGAGAGGATGGAACGACTGACCCGTGTGCGGGATGTTCAGAGATTCACGGGATGCCTGGCATCTCTCAGCCATTTCATCAGCCGGCTGGGAGAAAAGGCACTCCCCCTGTACCAACTGATGAAGAAGACCATGTGCTTCGAGTGGAACGATCAGGCAGCCGAAGCTTTCCAGCAGCTCAAGCGACTTCTGTCCACCCCGCCTGTCCTGGCGGCGCCAGCAGACAAGGAACCCATGTTCCTTTACATAGACGCCAACAGCCGGGTGGTCAGCACTGTCATTGTGGTCGAGCGCCCAGAACACAGCAGAGCCTTGCCCGTCTAGAGGCCCGTCTACTACTTAAGCGAAGTGCTGTCAGCGTCCAAGCAGAACTACTCTCATTACCAGAAGATGTGCTATGGCGTGTACTTCACCGCCAAGAAACTCAAGCAGTACTTCCAAGAGCATTCTGTCACGGTCGTCTGCACGACCCCGCTTGCTGAAATCATGGGGAACAGAGATGCCACAGGAAGAGTGGCCAAGTGGGCCATTGAGCTGCCCCCCTTCACCATCTTCTACCAGCCGCGCACCACCATCAAGTCTCAAGCATTGGCCGACTTCCTCGTCGATTGGGCTGAAACCCAGTACCTGCCGCCTGTGCCAGACTCAACCCATTGGCGGATGCACTTTGACGGGTCAAAGATGCGCACCGGCCTGGGAGCCGGCGTCGTCCTCACCTCCCCCAAAGGCGATAAGCTCAAGTATACCCTGCAGTTCCACTTTGCCGCCTCCAACAACGTGGCCAAATATGAGGCACTTATCCACGGGCTTCGGATGGCCAAGGAGATTGGCATCCGCCGAGTGCTCTGCTACGGTGACTCAGATTTGGTTACCCAGCAGTCATCTAGGGACTGGGACGCCAAGTACGCGAACATGGCAAGCTATCGCTTCCTTGTCCAGCAGATCAGTGGAAACTTTGATGGCTGCGAGTTCCTCCATGTGCCACGAGCTGACAACATGCAAGCGGACACCTTGGCACGAATCGGCTCCTCCCGCCAAGCAATACCAGCAGGCGTATCTCTCCAATGCCTGCGCAAACCGTCTATCAAGCCTTCACAAGAGTCGGAGTCAATCTTCATACCAGCCGACCCCGGGGCAAGCGGCCTTGTGGTTTCGGCTGCTGACCCAAAGACTGCCCCAGCAGGCGGCTACAACACTCCAACTCCAACAGACGGACCACCTACAGCCGCGCCAGCTCCTGGCCCGGGGACTGCTCCAGCAGACGGCCAGGAGGCACCGGCTCTAGCAGACGGCTCGGGGACTTCGAATGCACAGCAGGCGGCTCAGCCCAGCCCTCCACCTCCCAGCCCAACCACTCTGGTCTCTCTAGCCGAAGCAACTGGAGTCTCAGTGCCGTCTTGGGCACAACCAATCCTCACATTCCTGCTCAAAGGAGAGCTGCCAGCAGACGAAACTTCGGCACGACAAGTTCAACTCCGAGCCTCAGCTTACACCATTGTCAACAAAGAGCTCGTCAGAAGGAGTGCGACGGGCGTCTTCCAGCGCTGTGTAGAAGCAACAAAAGGGCTGGCCATCCTGAAGGACATTCACCAAGGAGAGTGCGGCCACCACGCAGCCTCAAGATCTCTCGTAGCCAAAGCTTTCCGCCACGGTTTCTTCTGGCCAACTGCTTTGGATGACGCCAAAGATTTGGTGAGAAAGTGCAACGGTTGCCAACGTTTCAGCTCCAAGCAATACTTGCCGGCTTCTGCACTCAAGACTATTCCGATCACTTGGCCATTTGCCGTCTGGGGTCCGGATATGGTAGGACCTTTCAAGACTGCCAGAGGAGGCCTGACACACTTGCTCGTGGCAATAGATTAATTCACCAAGTGGATCGAAGCCAAGCCAATCAAGAAACTCAATGGCCCAACTGTTGTAACATTCATTGCAGATATCACAGTCCGGTATGGTATACCGCACAGCATCATCACCGAAAACGGCACAAATTTTGCCAAAGGCGCACTTGCCCGTTTATGTGCAACTCAGGGCATCCGGCTGGACCTAGCATCCGTTGCCCACCCACAGTCTAACGGCCAAGTCGAGCGCGCCAATGGCCTCATCCTATCGGGCATCAAGCCCCGGCTGGTCGAACCTTTGGAGCGGTCAGCCGGCTGCTGGATCGAAGAACTGCCGTCTGTCTTGTGGAGCCTCAGAACCACTCCGAACAAATCCACCGGCTTCACTCCTTTCTTCCTCGTCTATGGGGCCGAGGCCGTCATCCCAACGGACGTTGAGTTTGACTCGCCTCGCGTCACCATGTATACGGAAGCCGAAGCCAAAGAAGCACGCGAAGATGGCGTGGACTTGCTGGAGGAGGCCCGGCTGGTAGCACTCAGCCGCTCCACCATCTACCAGCAGGGTCTCCGCCGCTATCACAGCCGGCGAGTCAAGCCACGCTCCTTCCGCGAGGGAGACCTTGTGCTCCGGCTGATTCAACGAACAGCCGGCCAGCACAAGCTCTCGGCTCCTTGGGAAGGACCGTTCATCGTCGGCAAGGTACTAGGCAATGATGCCTACTACCTCATCGACGCCCAGAAGCCAAGAGCGCGCAAGAGAGACGACTCAGGCAAGGAGTCGGAGCGCCCATGGAACGCAAACCTTCTTCGTCGCTTTTATAGTTGAAAGACAGTATGTGTCGAGCTATCTAAAGTTATTTTGAGAATCAGTGGGAACCCCGAGGAGTTCTCGAGGACTGCCCAAACCTTTATCTATATGATAAGAATTATGCCTGTGAATGATTGTTGTTCACTCCTTTGTCCGGCACCGGAGCCTAGCAGACGGCCCGGGGACTGGCCGCCTAGCCCTATGTCGAGGGAATTCTCCTTAAACAGTCAGACCAGTAATGTGATGGCATCCAAGTCCTCTCCTGCATCCAGTCACAGTCTCGCAGAACGCGGTTGTCCGGTTGGCAGGAGCCAAAGGCAAGAAGTGGTGCCCACATGAATAATGGCTAAGGAAAAAAGACATAGGGCCAGCCGGCCCTTAAAACTAATAGCCGACTGCCAAGCAGCCGGCCAGCCAGTTCTAGGCTTGGCCAGACCGTCTTCCAGAAGGCGAGATACTTGCCCACCCCGAAAATAGCCAAGTCTCTGACCCAGCCACAGAACCACAGAGTGGCTGTCTGGCTGGCAGGACGGCAGTTCAAGGAGTCGGCAAGGAGAAAATCACCACAAGGAAACTAGGGCAAGGCTAATCCTAGGACTCGGCACAATTGCAAAAAAATGATGCAGCATTAAAAAGAATATTTACATCCAAAAGGCATCAAAAGCCGCCTTGCAGTATTAACTTACTAATACACCCAGCGGGTGGAATTGTTCGGATTAACCCTACGAGTCTTACAGAAAAGCAGAAGATACAAACGAAAAACTTAAGGAGCAGCAGGCTGGGCAGGTGGCACGACGGAGCCGCCTTCCGGGGAGGCCGCCTGGCGGGTCTCGGTCTGGCCGTCTCCTGCAGCAGGCGGGGCCGTCACTCCCCGTCCGCTTGTTGAGGACTGGTCAGGCTGGCGACTGGCCGCTGGGTCCGCCTCCTGGGAGCTGGTCTCCTCGTCGCTTCCTTCCTCTTCCTCATCACCTTCGCTGGAGGTGATCTCCTCGTCCGGCTCCTCCGACGCCGCCAAGTCCAGCCCGAAGTTACCAGGCGGCACCACATGGCCCCTGTCATCCAACTCCGGGATGAAGAGGGAGGTGTCGGCGTATTCAGCGAGGGCGGCAGCACGTTGGACAAGCTCCTTCTGCTCAGCAGCCAGCTCCGGCTGGGCCTCCGCGCAGAAGGTCTCCAGCTGTTCAAGGCTCAGGCCAGGATACCAGCTCTTGGCGAACTCCAGGGCGGTCCGCGCGCCAGCCCTTGCTACGGAGCCCTTCCAGGCCTCGAAGCTCTGGCCGGCCGCCTCCAGCCAGGCGGCCGTCCGGCTGGGGGTGCGGAGCATTGGCACACCTGGCCAGAGGGCGGCCAGGACCTGGGCGCTGGCGCGCTGCAGCCGGCGAAGAAGACGGCGGACTGGCAGAAGGCGCACCAGAATGGCAAGAAGCTCCTCGGCCGGGGTCCTGGGCGCGTTGGGTGTGATCGCCCAGCCCGCCTGGCGCCTCGCAGCACGCTCAGCCTCGATGGCTTGGGTGGCGGCCACAGAATAGCTCGGGAAGAACTCTGCCAAGACTAGAAGAAGGATCAGAAGAAAAGAAAGACGGCTGCTACAAGCAGCGAAAACAAAATAAAAGGGGAGACGTCTCACCGTCGACCATGTCTCCAATGGCTACATAGCCGTCTTGGAGAGCCGCCTCCTTCTCGGCCCAATTTGAGCGCTCAGTCTCGAATTCGGCCTGCAGAAGGGACTCAACATCAGACATCTTGCCGAGCTCGGTCTTGTGAGCCGCCGCCTGGTCCGCCAGCTCCATGGCCAGGCGGTCGCGGTCCTCAGCGGCGAGACCACGCTCCCGCTCCTTAGCGGCCAGCTCCGTCTGGGCCTCGCCCAGCTGGTTGCGGAGGTCGGCTGCGACCGCTAGCAAGGGAGAAAGAAAAGAACGAAGGTCAGCAGCAAAAAAATATAACCTTGGAGTTCCAAGCCGGCTGCTCAGCAGCCGGCTCGAAACTCGGGGACTACACCCAGCGGGTGCGCTGACGCGCCCCCGCAAGAAGAAGAGGAGGCACTCACCTCGGTTGTCCGCCAAGACAGCCTGCAGCTGCGCCAGCTCCTGGCGATGAGCGTTGTAGGAGGCCACGCGGAGGTTGTGGTACTCCTGCAACAAGAAGCAAGATCAGATCTAGATGTACACTTTGGAGCTCCAAGCCGCCAGATCAGTAGCCGGCTCGGAGCTCGGGGACTACACCCAGTGGGTGCGCTGACGCGCCCCCACGGAAAAAATTGAAGGAATAAAAATAGAAAAAAAACGAAACACACTTACCCGAACGGAGGACCGCGTGGCGATGAACTCCTGCATCGCCGTCTGCACGACGTTGCCTAAGGAGTTCATGCGGTCCAGGATGTCCAGCGACGCGACGATCCACGTGCTGCCTCCTCTGGACCTCTAGCTTGATGGCGCCGCGCTGGTCGCCTTGTTCTCCGGCGCGAGTTGGCCCCGCCGACCTCCATCTGCTGGGGCATGGAGGCCGCCCTCGCAAGCCGCCTGCGGGCTGGGCCTCTGGGGGGGGGGGGGCAGTTGCGGGCCAATCACCAGCACGCCCCCAACCGGCGGCACCTCCGTCCCCGCTGGCCGGCTGCCCTGCTCCCCAGCAGGCGACACAGGGGGTGGTGGCGGCGTCTCCAAGATGATGCATTCATCTCCCCCATCGCCTGGAGCCGGCTGCTCGTTAGCAGCCGGCACCTGGGCCGACGGCTCCTGTGCCCCTGACTCCGGGTGGACGACGTGGCTCGCTGGCTGCTGGGGGCCCTTTCCCCGCCCGCGGACACGGGCGGCGTCTGCTTCGGCCTTCTTGGCGGCTTCGGCCTCCGTCTGGGCAGCGGCATCGGCCGCCGCTCGCTCACGCTCCGCGGCCTCGCGCTCCGCACGCGCCTCGCGGGCGTTCCTCTCTGTCGCCTCCCGGAGCGCGGCGGCAGGATCCACGCGAGGGGGCACAGGAGGGGCATCTGGGCCTCCCACTACAGAGCCCGCTGGCACCCGTGAGAGGGAAAGCGGTGCGCTGCGCGGATGTCCCTAGGAAGCGAAGAATCAAGCAAGAGGGGATCAGCTGTGAAAAAAAGAATAACACGCGAAGAAAGGATGAAGGATACTTACCCGGACACAACCGGCCTGGCCTTGGGCTTCTTCGGTACGTTCGCCCTGGCAGCCGCCTCCTGACGCCTCGTGGCGGCGGTTGACAGCCGGAGCTTCTTGAGTGGGGCACCAGTCGGCCCTGACGAGGACCGTCGCTTCCCACCACCGGCCGTGCCAGACGGCCCCGCCTGTTGGCTGGCGCGGACGCGTGCCTCCTCCATCCCCTCGTCGTCATTCGACCAGCTCTCGAGGCCATCTTCTGGCAAGGCGCCCGATGGCTGGTCCCCGCCTCCCATCACCTCCTCCTCCTCCATGGCGGCGGCGGCCCCAAGATCGGGGTCGCTCGTATCGCTCTGGGAGCGATCCGGCTCGAGGGGGCGACCCAGTTGGTTGGAGCCCGGTGCCGGCTGGCCTGGGAAAATCTAAACAAGTATTAGCACTAGACGACCACAGCAGCCGGACGAAGAAGAAAGAAAACAGAAGGGTGAAAACTTACTACGGGCGGCTGGTTGGCGCGGCTGTACGGCGCCTTGACGTAGGCCTAGCCGGAGTCGGAGACCTGACAGCTGGAGATATGGTTCACCAGCCGGGCCACCTCCCCGTAGGGCAGGGGCTTGGTGCAGGTCCGGCTGGGGTCCCGGCACCCGCTCATGTTGCAAATGAGGTGGGGATGGCGCTACAGCGGCAGCACCCGGCGCTCAGCAAACATCAGCAGCAGATTTGCGAAGTCCAGGCCCTCGTCGTCTCTCAGCTCCCGGAGACGGCGCAGGGCGACGGAGGAGCCTTCAGTAAGGGCGACGGGCCGGGTCCTCCAGGAGTCCCGAGGCTCAGCAGGCGGCCCCGGCACCCACTCCGGCAAGCAGATGAAATCTTGCTCGGGGTCGACGTTGGAGACGTAGAAGTACGTCTTCTGCCATTGCTTCACCGATCCCAGAAGCTTCGACGCCGGGAAGAAGTTCTTCGCCCCGGTGCGCTTCACCGCGATGCACCCCCCACACTGAGCGGCCACGCTCTGCACGGCGGTGCCGAGCTTCATGTAGAAGAGCTCCGTCCAGAGCTTAATGGTGGGGAGGATGCCGAGGTAAGCTTCGCAGAGAACGACGAAGGAAGAAATAGTCGTCACCGTGTTTGGCGTGAGGTGGTGAGGTTGGATGTGGAAGAAGTTGAGGAAGGAGCGGAAGAAGCCGCTCGCCGGCAGGCCGAACCCGCACGGAAAGTGTGAGCGGAAGATGACCCGCTCGCCTTGCTGCGGGGCCGGCCTGATCTCTGTCATCGGCGCCAGGCGCACGGCGACCCTGTCGGCCGGCGGCAGCTTCCGCGACCGTCAGAGGACGTCCACGTGCTCTTGCAAGACATCGCTGCCGTCCCATTGGCCGTGGCGTCGGGGAGGCGCTGGACCGGACATGGCTCGGGCGGTGGTTCGCTATGACGGCGACGAGGAAGAGCGAGGAAGAAGATTAAGGATGGGGGAGAGTGAGCGCGAGAGCGGCGCCATCCCTCTCCCCGGCCTATATATAGGCACGGGCGACGAAGGCGAGGGGGCGGGCGTGGGCTTAACCGCTCCACATCATGCACGACCCCTGATTTTCTCGCGCCTAATCCGCGCGCATAAAATGCGCGTGGGAGGGTAATCGATTACCCCTGCCACTGTGGATCCGCGCGGGGCCCGAGGCCCTTAGTGGCGGGCCCCGGCCCACTGTTACGTCCTGTCACGCACGTGGGCTGGTAGGTCGATGCGACAGGACGGTGACGCGTGGGCGCTGCCAACGATCCGCGGGCCTGTTCGACTGTCCGCTGACCAGGCGGCGCCTTCCCGCCGAAGATTCCGAGACAACGGTTCGGCTGGCAGGAGCCGGCTTCAGCGCCGCAGAGCCGGCTGTTGGCATACGTTGTCCTTTAGCAGACAAGCGAAAGATGATGGGCCTGCCTGAGGAGGGAAGCTGCTGGAACCCCTCGGCATCTCCAACACCCGCGTCGGAGTTCCACCAGCTTTGGGGACTATTGTCGGAGATATTGACCATGGGTACCCTCGGCGCCTACCCCTGGTATTTTAAGACAAATGACAACCGCTTGGTCCGCTGCGGCCGTCTGCTCCTCGATCCGTCTCCTAGGGTGGCCTGCCCTAGGAGTCGGCTGCCAGCATGCGACAGGGACCCAGCAGGCGGCGACACCAACACCACCAGCCAGCAGATGGCCCCGCACTCCTTCCTCAGGGAACACGCTGGGGGGACCCCTGCCCGGCGGAGGCGTGGCTACAGGAGAACATGTCCTTAGAAGATCTGTAAGGGTGTGGCTACAGTGGCCGTGTACCTTATAAATATCCCCTAAGCGGCGGGTCACTGTAGCCACGAAGCTCGTGACCAAGCAACGGTCAGAGGAGGCCACGATCCCACTACCCGCAAACGGCGGGGCCAGCAGGCGGCTGCCCCATCGGTCAGCGGATAAGCTCATGAACAAGCTGCCCTTGGCAGGCGGCCAGGGGAGACGGCCGTCTGGTGGCAGACGGCAAACCCCACCCTAGAAGTCCGAGCCTCATCAAGATGACGGGACGGGGTGAGGCGGCAGCGTACGGCGAGAGGCGATGGCACTGTAGCCATTTCCTTCTTGACAAGGCTGTCGTCAGCAAAAGCACCCCCACAGTGAAAGACAATCGTGAGGGGCCCGCGGGCAGCGGGCCCTAGCAAACAGGCGGCTAGGCCGGCGCCAGAAGACACTGACGGCTGGGGGCCACGCCGTCGAGTTTACCATTGTACCCCTGGGGGGTAGGCCTATATAAACCCCCCGGGGTCCTCCATGAGGAGGGGTTGGTGGTTAGAGGATCACAAGATTAAACCCTAGATAGAGAGAGGAGGTGAGCTAGCCTTGTTCATCCTCTCCCTTTGAACCTCACAGCTCAAGGAGCAATCTTCCAGCTACTTTAGTGCCATCAGTCATGACGCGGAGCCCCCGCAGAGCAGGACTAGGGGTGTTATCTCCTCGGAGAGCCCCGAACCTGGGTAAGATCCGTAGGCGTCCTAAGTTTCGCTTTATCCCGCTTCCCGAGCCCGACGACGTTCTATTGACCCCATGCATGATAAGCCATCCGTTGGCATATGTCGTCCCAAAACCCCGACACCGATACTACTCATAGATTCATCAAAATAAGCAAACAACACACGAAAAACAGAATCTGTCAAAAACACAATAGTTTGTAGTAATCTGTAACTTTCGAATACTTCTGTAACTCTAAAAAAATTGAAATAAATTGGTGGACGTGAGGAATTTGTCTATTAATCATCTGCAAAAATAATCAATTAAAAATCACTCTCCAGTAAAAAATGACAGCTAATCTCGTGAGCGCTAAAGTTTATGTTTTTTACAGCATGATCACATAAACTTCACACAAGTCTTCCCAAAGGTTCTACTTGGCACAAACACTAATTAAAACACAAGACCTCATCTAAACAGAAGCTAGATGCAATATTTATTCCTAAACATAAGTGAAAACAAATAAAACAAAATTGGGCTGCCTCCCAACAAGCGCTATCGTTTAACGCCCATAGCTAGGCACGATACAAGAATAGATCTAGGTATTGCCATCTTTGGTAGGCAATCCATAAGTGGCTTTCATAATATATTCATATGGTAATTTGATTTTCTTTCTAGGAAAGTGTTCCATGCCTTTCCTTAACGGAAATTGGAATCTAATATTTCCTTCCTTCATATCAATAATTGCACCATTTTTTCTAAGAAAAGGTCTACCAAGAATAATAGGACATGTAGGATTGCAATCTATATCAAGAACGATGAAATCTACGGGCACATAATTCCTATTTGCAACAATAAGAACATCATTAATCCTTCCCATAGGTTTCTTAATGGTAGAATCCGCAAGATGCAAATTTAAAGAGCAATCATCAAGTTCATGGAAACCTAACATATCACACAAAACTTTTGGAATTGTGGAAACACTTGCACCCAAATCACACAAAGCAAAGCATTCATAATCTTTAATCTTAATTTTAATAGTAGGTTCCCACTCATCATAAAGCTTTCTAGGGATAGTTCCTTCTAATTCAAGCTTTTCTTCATAAGATTGCATTAAAGCATCAACTATGTGTTTGGTAAAAGGCTTATTTTGACTATAAGCATGCAGAGAATTCAGCACGGATTGCAACAAGGAACTACAATCTATTCAAGAGGAATTTTCATAATTAAATCCCTTGAAATCCAAGACAGTGGGTTCATTGCTATGTAAAATTTTGACCTCTTCAATCCCACTTTTAATAATTTTAACATCAAGATCTAAAAACCCCGAATCATTGGTACGCATTTTAACTAAAGTAGACTCATCTCCAGTCCCATCTTTATCAAGATCCATACTAGAAAACAAGGATTTAATAGGAGATACATCAATCACTTTCAGATCTTCATCCTTACTTTCATGAAAACTAGAAGAACACGCTTTCATAAAGCAATCTCTTTTAGCACGCATCCTAGCGGTTCTTTCTTTGCACTCATCAATGGAAATTCTAATGGCTTTGAGAGACTCATTGATATAATGCTTAGGTGGAATAGATCTAAGTTTCAAAGAATCAACATCAAGAGTAATTCTATCCAGGTTTCTAGCTAACTCATCAATCTTAAGCAATTTTTCTTCAAGCAAATCATTGAAATTCTTTTGCGAATTCATAAACTCTTTAACACTTGTCTCAAATTCAGAGGGCATCTTACCAAAATTTCCATAAGAGTTATTATAGGAATTACCCTATTTATTAGAGGAATTACTAGTAAAAGGTCTAGGATTAAAGTTTCCTCTATAAGCATTGTTACCAAAATTTTTCCTACCAACAAAATTCACATCCAAAGATTCATTATTATTTTCAATCAATGTGGATAAAGGCATATCATTAGGATCGGAAGAAGCACTCTTAGTATCAAGTAATTTCATAAGTTCATCCATCTTTCCACTCAAAACACTAATCTCTTCAATAGCATGCACTTTTTTACTAGTAGATCTTTCTGTGTGCCATTGAGAGTAGTTGACCATAATATTATCTAGGAGTTTGGTAGCTTCTCCTAAAGTGATTTCCATGAAAGTGCACCCCGCGGCCGAATCTAAAAGATTTCTAGAAGCGAAATTCAAGCCGGCATAATTTTTTTTCTATAATCATCCATAAGTTCAAACCATGTGTAGGGAAATTACGTATCATTAATTTCATTCTCTCCCAAGCTTGTGCAACATGGTCATGATCTAGTTGCTTAAAATTCATAATATCGTTTCTAAGAGAGATAGTCTTAGCGGGAGGAAAATACTTAGAGATAAAGGCATCTTTGCACTTATTCCATGAATCAATACTATTTCTAGGCAAAGAGGAGAACCAAGTTTTAGCACGATCTCTAAGTGAAAATGGAAATAGCTTCAATTTAACAATATCATTATCCGTATCCCTCTTCTTTTGCATATCGCACAAATCAACAAAGTTGTTTAGATAGGTAGCGGTATCTTCACTAGGAAGGCCAGAAAATTGATCTTTCATGACAAGATTCAACAAAGCAGCATTGATCTCACAAGATTCAGCATCTAAGATAGGAGCAATCAGAGTGCTAATAAAATCATTATTGGTGGTATTGCAAAATTCACACAATTTGGTATTATCTTGAGCCATAGTGACAAGCAAGCACTCCAACACACAAGCAAACAAGAGGCAAGCGAACGGTAAAACACACAGAAAAAGAAGGGCGAATAAAACGGCAAGGGTGAAGTGGGGGAGAGAAAACGAGAGGCAAATAATGTAGTGCGAGGGATAAGGGTTTGTGATAGGTACTTGGTATATGACTTTTGTGTAGATATCCCCGGCAACGGCGCCAGGAATTCTTCTTCCTACTTCTCGTGCTTGCGTTGTATTCCCTCGAAGAGGAAAGGGTGATGCAACACAGTAGCGTAAGTATTTCCCTCAGTTTTTGAGAACCAAGGAATCAATCCAGTAGGAGACCACGCGCGAGTCCCTCGCACCTGCACAAACAAATAAGAACCTCGCATCCAAAGCGATAAAAGGGGTTGCCAATCCCTTCTCGGTCACTTAAGAGAGTGAGATCTAATAGATATGATAAGATAATATTTTTGGTATTTTTGGTATAGAGAAAAAGTAAATAAAGCAAAGTAAAGCAACGGCGAAGGAAATTGGCTAGTTGATGGGAAAGTAATATGATAAAGATAGACCCTGGGGCCATAGGTTTCACTAGTGGCTTCCCTCATGATAGCAGAATTCTACGGTGGGTGAACAAATTACTATCGGGCAATTGATAGAAAAGCTCATAGTTATGAGAATATCTAGGCATGATCATTGTATATAGGCATCACGTCCATAACAAGTAGACCGAAACAATTCTGCATCTACTACTATTACTCCACACATCGACCGCTATCCAGCATGCATCTACAGTTTTAAGTTCATAAGAACAGAGTAACACCTTAAGCAAGATGACATGATGTAGAGGGATAAACTCAAGCAATATGATATAAACCCCATCTTTTTATCCTCGATGGCAACAATACTATACGTGCCTAGCTGCCCATGCTATCACTGGGAAAGGACACCGCAAGATTGAACCCAAAGCAAAGCACTTATCCCATTGCAGGAACTATGGATCTAGTAGGCCAAACCACACCAATTATTCGAAGAGACTTGCAAGGATATTATAATCATACATAAAAGATTTCAGAAAATAATCCAATATTGTTCATAGATAATCTTGATCATAAACCCACAATTCATCGGATCTCAACAAACACACGGCAAAAAGATTACATCGAATAGATCTCCTCAAAGATCGAGGAGAACTTTGTATTGAGATCCAAATAGAGAGAAGAAGCCATCTAGCTAATAACTATGGACCCGAAGGTCTGTGGTAAACTACTCACAACTCATCGGAGGGGCTATGGTGTTGATGTAGAAGCCCTCCGTGATCGATGCCCCCTCTGGCGGAGCTCCGGAACAGGCCCCAAGATGGGATCTCACGGGAATAGAAGGTTACGGCGGTGGAATTAGGGTTTCTTGGTCGTCCTCAATGTTTTCAGGGTACGTGGATATATATATATATGATGAAAAAGTACGTCGGTGGAGCAACATGGGGCCCACGAGGGTGGGGGGCGCGCCCTGCCCCCTCGTGGGCACCACATTTCTTCTCTGTCTTGTACTCCAAGTCTCCCGTGAAGATATCGTTCCAAAAATAACTCTCCCGAAGGTTTCATTCCGTTTGGACTCTATTTGATATTCTTTTTCTGCGAAACACTGAAATAGGCAAAAAAAATAGCAATTTGCACTGGGCCTTGGGTTAGTAGGTTAGTCCCAGAAATAATATAAAAGTGTATAATAAAGCCCATTAAACATCCAAAACAGAATATATAATAGCATGGAACAATAAAAAATTATAGATACATTGGAGACGTATCAAAGCACAGTGCTCACGGTCGAGCGAGAAGAAGAAGGCAAGGCCTATAAAGTTCAACACCCAGTTTACTACATTTTTTGAAGTCTTGACTCCATCTAAGCAGAGATATCCGCGTTATCAGAAGATTGTGTATGGGATCTACTTGACCGCCAAGAAAGTTGCACATTACTTCTCAGATCAGTCAATTTCAGTCATCAACCTACTTGACCGCCAAGAAAGTTGCACATTACTTCTCAGATCAGTCAATTTCAGTCATCAACGACGCTCTGTTATCTTAAATTATGTACAATTGAGACGCAACTGGTTGAGTGGCTAAATGGGTGATTGAACTCCTTCCGTTAGATATCAAATTCGAAGCAAATAAAGCAATCAAGTCTCAGGTAATTGCATATTTCGTTGCTGAGTGGATTGAACAAGAACAACCGACTCAAGTACAGTCGGATCACCGGACTATGTTTTTGATGGATCCAGGACGTTGAGCGGATCCTGTGCAGGTGTGTTTTGGTGTCCCCCAGAGGTGACAAGCTCAACTATGTCCTCCAAATTCACTTTGATTCTTCGAACAATTAAGCTGAGTATGAGGCACTTTTATATGGGTTGCGTATGGCCATCTCACTTGGTGTCCATCGCCTGATGGTATACGGCGACTCACACTTAATGGCCAATCAAGTGATGAAAGAATGGGATGTCAGGAGCCCAGCGATGACCGGTTATTGCAATGCAGTGAGGAAGTTGGAGAAGAAGATTGAAGGGTTGGAGCTCCACCATGTGCCTAGAATCAAGATAGGTTCCACTCGGAAACCCATCCCCAGGAATGTGTTCTTGGAACATCTCCACACCCCATCAATCAAGGAAGACCCCTTCACAGAAGATCCTTCACAACCGATAAGTACATCCAACCCGACTGAGATTGAAGTCCGGGCTGTAGTCGACTTGATCATGGAGGTTTTAGTGATCACACCCAACTGGACAGTGCCGTATATTGCGTACCTGCTCAGGCAAGAACTCCCAGAGGATGAGGATGAGGCTCGCCAAATTGTCCGTCGATCCAAAGCCTTCATGGTGATACAAGGGCAGCTCTATAAAGAGAGCCTCACGGGAGTCACCCATCGTTGCATTATCCCGGAGGAAGGTTGAATGATTTTGAATGAGATCCACTTGGGGACCTGTGGTCACCATGCGTCATCTCGGACCATTGTTGCCAAAGCATACCGAGCCGGATTCTACTGGCCGTGTGCAAATGAGATGGCGAAAGATATAGTCGACAAATGTGAAGGATGTTAGTTCTACTCGAACATGTCCCACAAACCAGCGTCTGCCTTGAAGACTATCCCGTTGGTCTGGCCGTTTACTGTTTGGGGATTGGACATGGTTGAGCCCTTCAAGACTGACAGAAGCGGCTTCACTCATTTGCTTGTGGCAGTCGACAAGTTCACCAAATGGATCGAAGCCAAGCCTATCAAGAACCTCAGTGCAGGCACCGCCGTCAGCTTCATCAAATAACTGATATTCAGATATGGAGTCCCGCATAGCGTCATCACAAATAATGGCTCCAACTTTGATTCGGATGAATTCAGAGCATACCGCGCTTCCCAGGGCACTCGAGTCAACTATGCATCCATTGCACAACCGCAGTCAAATGGGTAGGCCGAAAGGGCAAACGTCTTGATCCTTCAAGGGTTGAAATCACGGCTGATGCGCGATCTCAAGCATGCTGCTGGAGCTTGGGTGACTGAGTTGCCATCTGTTTTGTGGGGACTGAGAACAACTCCGAACCGGTCGACTGATCGGACCCCTTTCTTCATGGTATATGGTGCTGAGGCCGTACTTTCGAGTGACTTGCTGCACAACGCTCCCTGGGTGGAACTCTTCTCAGAAGTTGAAGCAGAACAGGCATGCCAAGATGCAGTCCTCCTCCTCGAGGAAGAGCGCGAGATGGCTCTGATCCGGTCGACCATACATCCACTTCCACGCCCGCAATGTCTGAGGCCGAGCATTCCAGGAAGGATATCTTGTGCTTCGAGTACGACAGAAACTACCTCACAAGCTCACTCCGGACTGGGAGGGCCCCTTCATCATCACCAAAGTGCTCCACAACGGAGCGTATCACCTCTACAACGTGGCCAAGAAAATAGACGAGCCACGCTCATGGAATGCGGATATGCTCCGCCGCTTTTACACTTAAAACACTTGAACATACGAGTTGTAATAAGAATCCTTTAGTTTGCTTTTCAAATACAAGTTTGTGGCAGTATCATAATGATTGTTGTTCCAAAGACACATGTGTTCAAATCCCCTAGTGGGTGGCTTAGCCGCGAATCTGATTCACCTAAGTCTGAAAAATGCTCTGAGTGAAGACCAACCCTCTCACTTGGGGGCTTAGCTGCGATCCCGTAATCGCCTAAGTTTCAAAAACACTCCGAGTGAAGAGTAACCCTCTCACTCGGGGGCTTAGCTGCGACCCCATAATCGCCCAAGTTTCAAAAACACTCCGAGTGAAGAGCAACCCTCTCACTCGGGGGCTTAGCTGCGACCCCATAATTGCCTAAGTTTAAAAAACACTCCGAGTGAAGAG
>LR738714.1:451464843-451554843 GCA_902687465.1 Secale cereale
TTAGCTGTGACCCCATAATCGCCTAAGTTTCAAAAATGCTCCGAGTGAAGAGCGACCCTCTCACTCGGGGCTTAGCCGTGACTCCGTAATCGCCTATGTTTCGAAAACACTCACAGTGAAGAGCAACCCTCTCACTCGGGGGCTTAGCTGCGACCCCGTAATCGCAAGTTTCAAAAACACTCCAAGTGAAGAGCAACCCTCTCACTCGGGGGCTTAGCTGCGACCCCGTAATCGGTCTCCTCGTCAGACCTCCAGTCGGCGGCCTCACCAATGCTCTCCACCCCTCCTGGACTTGCTCTCCATTGGGCACGGAATACATCTCAGTATAAATCTGCAGAACAAAGAGTTGATCAAACATCGATCAAATTCAATGGCAGCTGCAAATAGAAATAGAAAATTCACTCGGAAACAGAAGTCAAACCTTGTGGGGCTCATGGTCTGCGTCGAATGGACGAACTCTCCTGGCCCCCGTGGGGTTGTCCTTGTTCCCGGTGATGCTCTACAACCATTGTTCCACCGTCTTCTCGGTGACTTCCTCCGGGTGGACCCGAGCAGTGTCATTGGTGCCCGAGTACATCCACATCGGATGATCATGGGCTTTGAGAGGCTGAATCCGTTGACTGAGGAATAACTCTAGCAGGTCCATCCCAGTCACACCGTCGCGGATTAGCTGTACCACTCGCTCGACCAACATGCCCACTTCAACTTTCTCAGCCCGACTGACAACCAACGAAGGAGGCTGACTGAGTCGATCTAAGGTGAAAGAAGGGAGACCGGTCGACTGACCGAGGGTCGAAATATCCTTGCAGTAGAACCAGGTCGACTGCCACCCTCTCCGACTCAGGAAGAGTCATGGAGGGAAAGGTGCTCCTACCCCTAGTCTGTATGTCAAAGCCGCCGCACATGTGGATCACGTGCGTCTTCTCATTAGTCGGGTTTTCGTTCTTGATAGATTGGGAGCGGCAAGTGAAAATGTGTTCGAACAGACCCGAGTGCGGTCGACACCCCAAGAAATTCTCACACAGAGAGATGAAGGCAGCAAGATATGTGATAGTGTTGGGGGGAAAGTGGTGCAGTTGAGCGACGTAGAAGTTCAAAAAGCCTCGAAAGAAAGGATGCGGAGGCAAAGAGAAACCTCGGTCGACGTGGGTCGCGAGGAGGACACACTCGCCCTCCTGCGGCTGCGGCTCGAGCTCATCCCCCGGCAACCTCCAAGATCCGTGGGCCATCAGGCCCCCATCAACCAGCTCCGCCATGTCCTCCAGTTGCATCGAAGACCGGATCCAATCCCCCTGGATCCATCCGGGCGGTAGCCCAGTTCTCGACGTCGACCCCTGATTCACCTTATTACCCTTCCCTATCGCCGGGGCCTTCTTTGTGCGCTCCAGGGCCGCCGTCTTGTCCTTTCCCATGGTGGCGAGCTGCGCGCGGGTAGATCAGCGGTAGGCGAGGAGCAGTGATGTGGCGAAGAAGCAGAGGAGGAAGAAGAAGTATGAACACAGAATGCCTACGCATCGACCGCGACGCCCTCTTATAGCCCAGCGGTCGAGTGACTGACTTGTGGGCCCGTGCAATCCTGTCAAATCCCGCAACAGTCGCACACTCGATATGTGGTGAAAAAGGCGGCGCGGGGATTGAGGCGTTCATGTATATCCGGTCCGATTCCCGTGGCTCGTTCCGTCCTGCGCGCTTCCCCGGAATTCGAACCCCGCAAAATTCGGGAACCACAAAGCAGCCAATCGCGCCGAAAACCTTGTGCCTCGTCAATACTCGAAAGTTACTCGCAAAAGTTGACTCGACGGTTTCTGAATTGATCAAGGCGACTGAAATAAGGTTGAAGGGCCAGATCAATTCCCCGGTTCAAAGAGGATGCCTCCGGGGCACCAGAATCGGGTCGGAATCAACTTCAACCCTCTTTTTCACTCGGACCTCAATACATTCGGGGGCTACTGATGATACCATGGACCTAGGGTAGGGTCACATGCCCGACCTAGGTACCCTACCCAAGGTCACTGCCCTGGGATCAAAGACGTTCCAAGAATGATAAAAGATTCTGACTGAAATGACCAAGGAGAGCAATCCACTCGACCATATACCTCACTCGGATATCCCAATTCCATTCGACAGAATGAAGTCACTCGACCGTGCAAGAAACCACTTGACGCACAGAAGGTCTAAGGTCACGCAAGGCTAAGCAACGGTCGGGCATTCACTCTGTAGTCTTAATGGCCATTACTGCTCCTTATTACAGGCGTTATCAGTAACGTCCTGTCTTTATGTACATTGAACCCTCTGTAACATGGGGTGGCTAGGGTCCTGGTGCAATCTATATAAGCCACCCCCTCCTCCGGTACAAGGGTTCGCACCCCCTATAACACACATACACCTATATTCCAGTCGACAGCCTCCGGGCACCGAGACGTAGCGCTTTTACCTCCTCCGAGAGGGTCCTGAACTCGTAAAACTTGCGTGTACAACCTTGCCATAACTAGGACCTTGCCTCCTCCTACGCACCCCCTACTCTCACGGTCAGGCCTAGTACCACGACAATGAGCAATAATAACAAATCTCGGATGACAACACTTTTTCAAAATAATCGTGATACAATATGATAAAGTGGTATCTCGCTAGCCCTTTCTGAGACTGCAAAACATAAATGGAGAGCACCTAAGAAGATGAAGGACTGACTAAACATTGTAATTCATGGTCAAAGAGATCCAATCATACTCTTACTCAATATAAATTAATAGCAAAACATATAAATGACAGAGGTGCTCTCTAACTGGTGCTTTTTATAAGAGGATGATGACTCATCAATAAAAGTAAATAGATAGGCCCTTCGCAGAGGGAAGCAGGGATTTGCAGAGGTGCCAGAGCTCAAGTTTTTGAATCAGAGATGAATATAATTTTGAGCAATATGCTTTCTTTGTCAACGCTACGACCAAGAGTTCTTAATATCTTTCATGCTACATACATTATAGGCGGTTCCCAAACAGAATGGTAAAGTTTTACTCCCCCTCCACCATAAAACACACTCCACGACTTATCCGAAACAACGGGTACCGTCCAAACCATCAACAGTCCAAGGGGAGCTTTGTTTAATTATAATTTGATTTGATTTTTGATCTTTTCATCATTGGACTGGGTATCCCGGTTACCAGCCATTTTCTCGTGAATGACAAGCGGAGTCCACTCATCGTGAGAATAACCCACCTAGCATGGAAGATATTGACAGCCCCCAGTCGCCACATGAGCAATTTGGGCATACAAAACATAATTTTATTTGAACTTTTAGAGTTTGGCACATGCAAATTTACTTGGAACGGCAGGTAAATACCACATGTAGGTAGGTATGATGGACTCTTATGGAACAACTTTGAGTTTATGGAAGTGGATGCACAAGCAGTATTCCTGCTTAGTACATGTGAATGCTAGAAAGAGACTGGGAAGCAACCAACTAGAGAGCAACAAAGGTCATAAACATGCCTTGAGATTAACCAACATTGAGTGCAAGCATGAGTAGGATATAAACAACCATGAACATAAATATCATGGAGGCTATGTTGATTTTGTTTCAACTACATGTGTGAACATGTGCCAAGTTGAGTAACTTAGATCATTCAAAGGAGGATACCATCCTATCATACCACATCACAAACATTTTAAAAGCATGTTGGCACACAAGGTAAACCATTATAAGCTCCTAGCTAATTAAGCATGGCATGAGTAACTATAATCTCCAATTGTCATTGCAAACATGTTTAATTCATAATAGGCTCAATCAGGAATGACAAGTAATCATATTTACAAAAATAAGATAGGTCAAGTTCATACCAGCTTTTCTCCATCTCAATCATTTCATCATATATCGTCATTATTGCCTTTCACCTGCACGACCGAACAATGTGAATAATAATAATAGTAGTGCACGTGCATCGTACTAAGCTGGAATCTGAAAGCATTTATTCAGAGGAGAAGACAAGGTAATATGGGCTCTTCGTTAGTTCAACAATAATGCATATGAGATCCACTCATCAATTTCATCGTGGTCTTCTCCTCTCGGCCCCCAAAGAAAAAGAAAAGAATTTTCAAAGAAACACACTGAAATATTTTTGGAGTTTTTGTTTTTTTGTAGTAAGGAAAACAACAACGAGAAAAACTATTTACACGGGAAAACTCCCAACAAACAAAAGAAGAATGAGAAATCTTTTTGGATTTTTTTAATACTACAAACTACTAAGAAACTAGCTAGAAAGAAAGGACAAAAAGAAACAGGTAATATTTTTGGGTTTTCTAAATTTTTCAAACACACAAGAAGAAAGCGAGAAAAACAAACTAGCATGGATAATACAATGAAAAAGTATGAACACTGACAACTAGAATGGATGTGTGAACATCAATGTAATGTCGGTGAGAAATACGTACTCCCCCAAGCTTAGGCTTTTGCCTAAGTTGGTCTATGGCCACTGCAGGCCTGGCGGGTATCCAAAGTTGTAGTCGGGGTTGTACTGGGATGCGGCAGCTATGGCCTGAAGGGCTGCAGCATGGAGGCGGGCGACCTCTGCCTCCCTCTCGTACTTGTTGGCCTCTTCTCTAGTTATAAAATATCTCCCTTTTACCTGAAAGTTAAAGAAGGCGGGAGCAGGTAGAGTAACATGGACAGCACGCTGTCGGTCAAAGATTAGTCGGTACATGAGGGACTGTTTGTTCCTCACAAGAAACCGGTATCGTACCAAAGCATTGCAATCAAGTAAATCAGGTGGTAATTCAATGTCATACCCCTCGCAATAATTGCTCCTAAATCATAACTCTTATCACCTAATACTACACATTTAAGAATACTGAGATCTGGGACACAAATATGGCAATGCTCATGTTTACCGTTAATGCATCTACCTATGAAGAGAGCAAAATATGAAGGAAATATGCCCTAGAGGCAATAATAAAGTTGTTATTTATATTTCCTTATATATCATGATAAATGTCTTTTATTCATGCGGGAATTGTATTAACCAAAAACTTGATACATGTGTGAATACATAGACAAAACAGAGTGTCCCTAGTATGCCTCTACTAGACTAGCTCGTTAATCAAAGATGGTTATGTTTCCTAACCATAGACATGAGTTGTCATTTGATCAACGGGATCACATCATTAGGAGAATGATGTGATGGACAAGACCCATCTGTTAGCTTAGCACTATGATCCTTTAGTTTTACTGCTATTGCTTTCTTCATGACTTATACATGTTCCTATGACTATGAGATTATGCAACTCCCGAATACCGGAGGAACACCTTGTGTGCTATTGCTACCTCTTGAGCATGCATTTTTTCCCTTGAAGAGGAAAGGGTGATGCAACAAAGTAGCATAAGTATTTCCCTCAGTTTTTGAGAACCAAGGTATCAATCCATTAGGAGACTACACGCAAATCCCTCGTACCTGCACAAACAAATAAGAACCTTGCAACCAACGCGATAAAGGGGTTGCCAATTCCTTCTCGACCACTTGCAAAGTGAGATCTGATAGAGATAATAAGATAAATATTATTGGTATTTTTGTTGTATAGATTGAAAAGTAAAGATTGCAAAATATAAGAGCAGTAAAGATAACTAGTTGATGGAAGATTAATATCATGGAAGATAGACCCAGGGGCCATAGGTTTCACTAGTGGCTTCTCTCAAGATAGCAGATTCTACGGTGGGTGAACAAATTATTATCGAGCCATTGATAGAAAAGCGCATAGTTATGAGAATATCTAGGCATGATCATGTATATAGGCATCACGTCCGTGACAAGTAGACCGAAACGATTCTGCATCTACTACTATTACTCCACACATCGACCGCTATACAGCATGCATCTAGAGTATTAAGTTCATAAGAACAGAGTAACGCCTTAAGCAAGATGACATGATGTAGAGGGATTAACTCATGCAATATGACATAAACCCCATCTTTTATCCTCGATGGCAACAATACAATACGTGCCTTGCTGCCCCAGCTGTCACTGGGAAATGACACCGCAAGATTGAACCCAAAGCTAAGCACTTCTCCCATTGCAAGAAAGATCAATCTAGTAGGCCAAACCAAACCGATAATTCGAAGAGACTTGCAAAGATATTAAATCATACATATAAGAAATCAGAGAAGAACCAAATATTGTTCATAGATAATCTTGATCATAAACCCACAATTCATCGGATCTCGACAAACACACCACAAAAAGTATTACATCGAATAGACCTCCAAGAAGATCGAGGAGAACTTTGTACTGAGATGCAAAGAGAGAGAAGAAGCCATCTAGCTAATAACTATGGACCCGAAGGTCTATGGTAAATTACTCACAACTTATCGGAGAGGCTATGGTGTTGATGTAGAAGCCCTCCGTGATCGATTCCCCCTCCGGCGGAGCTCCGGAAAATGCCCCAAGATGGGATCTCATGGGTACAGAAGGTTGCAGCGGTGGAAATAGGGTTTCGTGGTGCTCTCGGATGTTTTCAGGGTATATGAGTATATATAGGAGGAAGAGGTACGTCGGTGGAGCTACGAGGGGCCCACGAGGGTGGGGGCACGCCTACCCCCCTGGGCGCACCCTCCTGCCTCGTGGCCGCCTCGTGGCTTCCCAGACGTGTACTCCAAGTCTTCTTGGTTGCGTTTGTTCCAAAAACGATCCTCGCGAAGGTTTCATTCCATTTGGACTCCGTTTGATATTCCTTTTTCGCGAAACACTGAAATAGGCAAAAAAAAACAGCAATTTGCACTAGGCCTTGGGTTAGTAGGTTAGTCTCAAAAATAATATAAACGTGTATAATAAAGCCCATTAAACATCCAAAACAGATAATATAATAACATGGAACAATAAAAAATTATAGATACGTTGGAGACATATCAAGCATCCCCAAGCTTAATTCCTGCTCGTCCTCGAGTAGGTAAATGATAAAAACAGAATTTTTGATGTGTAATGCTACCCAACATAATTCTCAATGGAATTTTCTTTATTGTGGCATGAATACTCAGATCCGAAATATTCAAGACAAAAGTTTAATATTGACATAAAAATAATAATACTTCAAGCATACTAACAAAGCAATTATGTCTTCTCAAAATAACATGGCCAAAGAAAGTTCATCCCTACAAAATCATATAGTTTGGTTATGCTCCGTCTTCGTCACACAAAATAACCAAATCATGCACAACCTCGGTTTCAGCCAAGCAATTGTTTCATACTTCAAGTTTTTCAAACTTTTTCAACTTTCACGCAATACATGAGCGTGAGCCATGGATATAGCGCTATAGGTGGAATAGAGTGGTGGTTGTGGAGAAGAAAAAAAGAGGAAGATGGTCCCACATCAACTAGGCGTATCAATGGGCTATGGAGCTGTCCATCAATAGGTATCAATGTGAGTCAGTAGGGATTGCCATGCAACGGATGCACTAGAGCTATAAATGTATGAAAGCTCAACAAAAGAAACTAAGTGGGTGTGCATCCAACTTGCTTGCTCACGAAGACCTAGGGCATTTGAGGAAGCCCATCCTTGGAATATACAAGCCAAGTTCTATAATGAAAATTCCCACTAGTATATGAAAGTGACAAAACAAGAGACACTCTATCATGAAGATCATGGTGCTACTTTGAAGCACAAGTGTGGAAAAAAGATAGTAGCATTGTCCCCTTCTCTTTTTTTTATTTGGCCTTTATTTTTTCTTTGGCCTTTCTCTTTTTTTTGGCCTTTCTTTTTTTCTTTTTATTTGGCCTTTCCTTTTTTTCGGGACAATGCTCTAATAATGATGATCATCACACTTCTATTTATTTAGCACTCAAAGATCACAACTCGATACTAGAACAAAATATGACTCTATATGAATGCCTCCGGCGGTGTACCAGGATGTGCAATGAATCAAGAGTGACATGTTTGAAAAATTATGCATGATGGCCTTGCCACGGATACGATGTCAACTACTTGATCATGCATGGCAATATGACAATGATGAAGCATGTTATAATAAACAGAACTGTAGAAAGTTGCACGGCAATATATCTCAGAATGGCTATGGAAATGCCATGATAGGTAGGTATGGTGGCTGTTTTGAGGAAGGTACATGGTGGGTGTATGGTACCGACGAAAGTTGCGCGGTACAAGAGAGGCTAGCAATGGCGGAAGGGTGAGAGTGCGTATAATCCATGGACTCAACATTAGTCATAAAGAACTCACATACTTATTGGAAAAATCTACAAGTCATCAAAACAAAGTACTACACACATGCTCTTAGGGGAAGGGTTGGTAGGAGTTGACCATCGCGCGATCCCGACCTCCACACAAAGGATGCCAATCAAAGAAATACCTCATGCTTCAAATTTTTCACACAACGGTTACCATACGTGCATGCTACGGGACTTGCAAACCTCAACACAAGTATTTCTCAAATTCACAACTACTCTACTAGCATGACACTAATATCACCATCCTCATATCTCAAAACAATCATCAAGTACCAAACTTCTCATAATATTCAATGCACTTTATATGAAAGTTTTTATTATACCCATCTTGGATGCCTATCATATTAGGACTAATTTTATAGCCAAAGCAAGTTACCATGCTGTTCTAAAGGACTCTCAAAATAATATAAGTGAAGAATGAGGGATCAATAATTTCTATAAAATAAAACCACCACCGTGCTCTAAAAAGATATAAGTGAAGCACTAGAGCAAAATTATCTAGCTCAAAAGATATAAGTGAAGCACATAGAGTATTCTAATAAATTCCGATTCATGTGTGTCTCTCCTAAAAGGTGTGTAAAGCAAGGATGATTGTGGCAAACTAAAAATCAAAGACTCCAATCATGCAAGACGCTCCAAGCAAAATACATATCATGTGGTGAATAAAAGTATAGTCTCAAGTAAAGTTACCGATAAACGAAGACGAAAGAGGGGATGCCTTCCCGGGGCATCCCCAAGCTTAGGCTTTTGGTTGTCCTTGAATTTTACCTTGGGGTTCCTTGGGCATCCCCAAGCTTAGGCTCTTGACACTCTTTGTTCCATCGTCCATCAAATCCTTACCAAAAAACTTGAAAACTTCACAACACAAAACTTAACAAAAAAATCTCGTGAGCTCCATTAGTATAAGAAAACGAACCACCACTCAAAGGTACTGTAATGAACTCATTCTTTATTTATATTGGTGTTAAACCTACTTTATTCTAACTTCTCTATGGTTCATACCCCCCCATACTACTCATAGATTCATCAAAATAAGCAAACAACACACGAAAAACAGAATCTGTCAAAAACAGAATAGTCTCTAGTAATCTGTAACTTTCGAATACTTCTGTAACTCTACAAATTCTGAAATAAAATGGTGGACGTGAGGAATTTGTATATTAAACTTCAAAAAGAATCAACTTAAAAGCACTCTCCAGTAAAAAATGGTAGTTATTTTCGTGAGCGCAAAAGTTTCTGTTTTTTACAGCAAGATCGCAAAGACTTCACCCAAGTCTTCCCAAAGGTTCTACTTGGCACAAACACTAATTAAAACACAAAACCACATATAACCAGAGGCTAGATGCATTATTTATTACTAAACATAAGTAAAAGAAAATAAAATAAAATTGGGTTGCCTCCCAACAAGCGTTATCGTTTAACGCCCCTACCTAGGCACAAGGCAAGAATAGATCTAGGTATTGCCATCTTCGGTAGGCAATCCATAAGTGGCTCTCATAATATATTCATATGGTAAGTTGATTTTATTTCTGGGAAAGTGTTCCATTCCTTTCATTAACGGAAATTGGAATATGATGTTTCCTTCTTTCATGTCAATATTTGCACCAATCATTCTAAGGAAAGGTCTACTAAGAATAATAGGACATGTAGGATTGCAATCTATATCAAGAACGATGAAATATACGGGTACATAATTCCTATTTGCAACAGTAAGAACATCATTGATCCTTCCCATAGGTTTCTTAATGGTAGAATCCACAAGATGCAAATTTAAGGAACAATCATCAAGTTCATGAAAACCTAACACATCACACAAAGTTTTTGGAATTGTGGAAACACTAGCACCCAAATCACACAAAGCATAGCATTCATGATCTTTAATCTTAATTTTAATAGTAGGTTCCCACTCACCATAAAGTTTTCTAGGGATAGAAACTTCTAATTCAAGTTTTTCTTCATAAGATTGCATTAAAGCATCAACTATGTGTTTGGTAAAAGCTTTATTTTGACTATAAGCATGAGGATAATTTAACACAGATTGCAACAAGGAAATACAATCTATGAAAGAGCAATTGTCATAATTAAATTCCTTGAAATCCAAAATAGTGGGTTCATTACTATGTAAAGTTTTGACCTCTTCAATCCCACTTTTAACAGTTTTTGCAACAAGATCTAAAAACTCCAAATCATTGGGACGCCTTTTAACTAAAGTTGACTCATCTTCAGTCCCATATTTATCAAGATTCATATTGGAAAACAAAGATTTAACAGGAGACACATCAATCACTTTTAGATCTTCATCTTTATTATTATGAAAACTAGAGGAAGACGCCTTCGCAAAGTAATATGTTTTAGCACGCATCCTAGCGGTTCTTTCTTTGCACTCATCAATGGATATCCTCATGGCTTTGAGAGACTCATTGATATCATCCTTATGTGGAATAGATCTAAGTTTCAATGAATCAACATCAAGAGAAATTCTATCCACGTTCCTAGCCAACTCATCAATCTTAAGCAATTTTTCTTGAAGCAAAGCATTGAAATTATTTTGCGAATTCATAAATTCTTTAACACTAGTCTAAAAATCAGAGGGCATCTTATTAAAATTTCCATAAGAGTTGTTGTAGGAATTACCATAATTATTAGAGGAATTACTAGGGAACGGCCTAGAATTAAAGTTTCCTCTATATGCGTTGTTACCAAAATTGTTCCTACCAACAAAATTCACGTCCATAGATTCGTTTTATTCTCAATCAACGTGGACAAAGACATATCATTAGGATCAGAAGAAACACTCTTATTAGCAAATAATTTCATAAGTTCATCCATATTTCCACTCAAAACATTAATCTCTTCAATCGCATGGACTTTTTTACTAGTGGATCTTTTGGTGTGCCATTGAGAGTAATTAACCATAATATTATCTAGGAGTTTAGTACCTTCTCCTAAAGTGATTTCCATGAAAGTGCCTCCCGCGACGGAATCTAAAAGATTTCTAGAAGCAAAATTCAATCCAGCATAATTTTTTTGTATAATCATCCATAAATTCAAACCAGTAGGGCAATTATGTATCATTAATTTCATCCTCTCCCAAGCTTTTGCAACATGCTCATGATCAAGTTGCTTAAAATTCATAATATCATTTCTAAGAGAGATAATCTTAGCGGGAGGAAAATACTTGGAGATAAAGGCATCTTTGCACTTATTCCATGAATCAATACTATTTTTAGGCAAAGAAGAGAACCAAGTTTTAGCACGATCTCTAAGCGAAAACAGAAATAGCTTTAATTTAACAATATCGTTATCCACATCCCTCTTCTTTTGCATATCGCACAAATCAAAAAATTGTTTAGATGGGTAGCAGCATCTTTAGTAGGAAGGCCAGAAAATTGATCTTTCATGACAAGATTCAACAGAGCAACATTGATTTCGCAAGATTCAACATTGGTAATAGGAGCAATCGGCGTGCTAATAAAATCATTATTGTTGGTATTGGAAAAGTCTCACAATTTAGTATTGTCTTGGACCATAGTGACGAACAAGCAATCCAACACACAAGCAAACAAGAAGCAAGCAAAAATAGGTGAACGGAAAAAGGGCGAATAAAACGGCAAAGGTGAAGTGGGGGAGAGGAAAACGAGAGGTAAATGGCAAATAATGTAATGCAAGGGTTAAGAGTTTGCGATGGGTACTTGGTATGTCTTGACTTGTACGTAGATCTCCCCGGCAACGGCACTAGAAATTCTTCTTGCTACCTCTTGAGCATGCGTTGTTTTTCCCTTGAAGAGGAAAGGGTGATGAAACACAATAGAGTAAGTATTTCCCTCAGCTTTTGAGAACCAATGTATCAATCCGTAGGAGACTACATGCAAATCCCTCGTACCTACACAAACAAATAAGAACCTTGCAACCAACGCAATAAAGGGGTTGTCAATCCCTTCTCAGCCACTTGCAAAAGTGAGATCTGATAGAGATAATAAGATATTTTTTGGTATTTTATTGTATAGATTGAAAATTGTTTCCTTTCTCATTAAAGGGTGATGCTAAGTTATGGTTTAATTCTCTTGATCCTGGTTGTGTGCGTAGTCCCCAGAATATGATTTACTACTTCTCTGCAAAATATTTTCCTACTCATAAGAAACAAGCTGCCTTACATGAAATATTTAATTTTTAGAAAATCGAAGAAGAGAGTCTCCCACAAGCTTGGGGGAGGCTTCTCTAATTACTTAATAATTTTCCGGTCACCCTCTCAAGAAGAATTAAATACTTGATATCTTTTATAATGGATTAACCGATGCTTCTAGGGACCACCTAGATAGTAGTGTTGGTTGTGTTTTCAGGGAACGAAACTTATGAACAAGCTGAAAAGTTATTGAATAATATATTGAGTAATGATAATGATTGGAATCTTCCTGAACCAACACCGAAGCCAACTCCGAAGAAAAGAGGTATTCTATTTCTCAGTCCCGAAGATATTCAAGAGGCAAATAAATCAATGAAGGAAAAGAGTATTAAAGTTGAAGATGTTAAGAATTTACCGTCTGTTGAAGAAATACATGGTCTTGATAACCCGACACAATTAGTAAAGGTAAATTCTCTCAATAGATTTGATGAAGGTGATATTCCTTATAATAAGCCTACTAGCCAATGCTTAGATGAGTTTGATAATTTTATTTTTAAACAAGAAGATTTCAATGCTTATGTTAGTAGACAACTGAAACATAATGCTTATATGCTTGACCGCTTGATTTTGTGACTAAAACTTCTAATGATCTGAAACTTATTAGTATACATGCTTCCATGGTTACCACTCAAGTAGAACAAGTACTTAAGGCACAAAATGATTTGCTCAATGAGTTGAATAGTAAAAATAACGATAAAGTTGTTATGGTTGCTACTAGAGGTGGTAAAGTAAATCAGGAACCTTTGTATCCCGAGGGCCATCCTAAGAGACTTGAGCAAGATTCTCATGAAATTAATATTGATAAACCTAGTACTAGTAACAAAAAGAAAAAGAAAATTCATAGGACTATGCATGCTAGTGATACAAAGAATCAGTCAATGATGATGTTCATACTGATGCTCAACCTAGTAATGATAATGATGTAGAGATTGCACATGTTGTTGATCTTGATAACCCACAGTCAAAAAATCAATGTTATGACAAGAGAGACTTCATTGCTAGGAAACATGGTAAAGAAAGCGAACCATGGGTTCAGAAACCCATACCCTTTCCTCTTAAACCATCCAAGAAAAAGGAAGATGATGATTTTGAACGCTTCTGTGAGATGATTAGACCTTTCTTTTTGCGTATGCGTTTGACTAATATGCTTAAAATGCCTCCTTATGCTAAGTATATGAAAGAAATTGTTACTAATAAAAGAAAGATACTGGAAGCTGAAATTTCCACCATGCTTGCTAATTATACTTAAGGGTGGAATACCAAAGAAACTTGGGGATCCGGGAATACCTACTATACCATGCTCCATTAAAGGAAATTATGTTAAAACTGCTTTATGTGATCTTGGGCCGGTGTTACTGTTATGCCTTTCTCTTTGTATTGTAGACTTGATTTGAATAAGTTGACACCTACTGAAATCTCTTTGCAATTGGCTGATAAATCATCTGCTATACCTATTGGTATTTGTGAGGATGCGCCTATTGTGGTTGCAAACGTTACTATCTTAACAAACTTTGTTATTCTTGATATTCCCGAGGACGATAGTATGTGAATTATCCTTGGTAGACCCTTTTTGAATACTGCAGGGGCTATTATTGATTGCAACAAAGGCAATGTCACTTTTCGTGTAAATGGTAATGAGCATACGGTACACTTCCCGAAGAAACAACCTCAAGTTAATAGCGTCAATTCTATTGGAAAAATTTCAACTATCACTATTGGAGGTCTTGAATTCTCTCTTCCTACTGTTAAGATGAAATATGATATTCATACTGTTGGGGACATGCATATCCCCATTGAGGTAACCTAGTGTTATTCCAAAATTCTCCGGTTTTATGTTATTCGAAAGAAGTTTGTTAATGAGACTTGATCAACCTCATTGACGGATTCCTTTGATGAGCATGAGACGGATGAATTGAGAGAACACCACTTTCTCTACCCTACTTTTACTTTCTGTTATTTAGATTAAATATAGCAAAAATAGTATTATCTGACTGTTTTCTAAATTATCCGTACAATAAAAAAATCCGTAAAATAAAAGTTCTCCAAATGTCCTGAAAATTTAATATGATTTTTTCTAGAATATTTAAGATTTTTGGCTCTGAGTATGCACCAGGGGGTTGCACCAGTGGGCCACAAGGGTGGAGGGCGCCCCTACCCCCCATGGGCGCGCCCCCTGTCCTTGTGGGTCCGACATGGCCCCCTCCACTTATTCCAGCACCCATCCTCTCCTTCTTCCTCCAGAAAAATCATTCACCAGCTGAATCCCGTGTTCTAGCTCATCTTGCTGCCATTTTCGATCTCCTTGCTCAATCTACCATTTGCAAAACTATTTTGGGGGATTGCTCTTCGGTATGTGACTCCTCCAACGGTCCAATTAGTTTTTGTTCTAGTGCTTTATTTATTGCAAATTTATGCTGCTGTGGTGACCTTGTTCTTAAGCTTGCATGTCACATTATATGGTTCAAAGTAGTTTTGATGCATGATATAGCCTCTAGACACTTGTAGGAGTAGTTGCTATCAATTTGGTTGAGTTTCGTTCACTTTTATTTTGAGTCACTAAAATTTTCAGAATTTTACAGAAAAGAAAATGTCTAGGATAACATTTCAAGGTGGCCCTTCAAGAAAACAAGCACCGAGGCGCGCGATAGGTGAACCGGACCTTGAACCACCAAGAGATGCTCAAGTATGGCCTTGTGAATGGCCTTCAGATGAATTTATGATTCGCGCAGGATTCAAGGATGATTTTGATGCATACATATGAAATGCCGGCCTTGAGGACTTCTTATCAGATAAGTGTCGGCAACACTATTACCTCACCGATTCCTTTGTGCGGAGGTTTGAATTTTCATCCAAGCGCAATACCCATACTGTCCCGTTTGATCTTTATGATGAATCTTATACCATGGACCTAGAACATTTTTGTGTTGCATGCAAAATTCCACAATGGGATTCTCAAAAATCTGAATACCGTGATTTCCTTGATAGCATCACCGTGGGAGAAACTAGAAAAATTACACAAGCCACCATAGGGAGCATTCATTTCCCTGCTATACATTATTTTGTAGGGAACATAGTATTTCAAAAAAAAATCCTACGATCACGCAAAATCTATCTAGGAGAAGCATAGCAACAAGCAGGAGAGTGTGTCCACGTACCCTCGTAGACCGAAAGCAGAAGCGTTTAGTAACGCGGTTGATGTAGTCGAACGTCTTCGCGATCCAATCGATCCAAGCACCGAACATACGACACCTCCGCGTTCAGCACACGTTCAGCTCGATGACATCTCACGAACTCTTGATCCAGTTGAGGTCGAGGGAGAGTTCCGGCGTAGGGCTTCGCCTAAGCACTACGACGATATGACCGAGGTGTGTAACTGTGGAGGGGGCACCGCACACGGCTAAGTGTTGGGGAACGTAGTATTTTCAAAATTTTCCTACGATGACGCAAGATCTACCTACTAGATGCATAGCAACGAGGAGGAGAGTGTGTCTACGTACCCTCGTAGACCGGGAGCGGAAGCGTCTAGTGACGTGGTTGATGTAATCGAACTTCTTCGCGATCCAACCGATCAAGTACCGAACGTACGACACCTCCGCGTTCAGCACACGTTCAGCTTGATGACGTCCCACGAGCTCTTGATCCAGTTGAGCTTCACGGGAGAGTTTCGTCAGCACAATGGCGTGGTGACAGATATGATGAAGTTACCGACGCAGGGCTTCGCCTAAGCACTTCAACGGTATAACCGAGGTGTGTTTCTGTGGAGGGGAGCACCGCACACGGTTGGGAGAGATCAACTGATCAACCTCTATGTCCTAGGGTGCCCCCCTGCCCCCGTATATAAAGGAGCAAGGGGAGGGGCCGGCCAGCTCTTCTATGGCGCGCCAGGGAGGCAATCCTACTAGGAATAGGATTGCAATCCTATTCCTAGTAGGAGTCCACCAAGAAGGAAGAGGGGGAAAGGAAGGAGAGGGAGAGGTGGCGCCCCCCAATCCTAGTCCAACTAGGATTCCCTGGTGGGGCGCCGGCCAGCCTCTATGGGCTGCCTCTCTTCTTTCCTCAAGGCCCACTATGGACCATCCCCCCTCGTGGGGGGTTCCGGTAACCCCCTCCGGCAATCCGGTTAAATCCGAAACTTTTCCGGAGCACTTCCGGTGTCCGAATATAGTCGTCCAATATATCAATCTTTATGTCTCGGACATTCCGAGACTCCTCGTCATGTCCGTGATCTCATCCGGGACTCCGAAATACATTTGGTACATCAAAACTCATAAACTCATAATACCGATCGTCATCAAACGTTAAGCGTGCGGACCCTATGGGTTCGAGAACTATGTAGACATGACCGAGACTCATCTCCGGTCAATAACCAATAGCGGAACCTGGATGCTCATATTGGTTCCTACATATTCTACGAAGATCTTTATCGGTCAAACCGCATAACAACATACGTTGTTCCTTTTGTCATCGGTATGTTACTTGCCCAAGATTCGATCGTCGGTATCTCTATACCTAGTTCAATCTCGTTACCGGCAAGTCTCTTTACTCGTTCCGTAATACATCATCTCGTGACTAACTCATTAGTCATTTGCTTGCAAGGCTTATTATGATGTGCATTACTGAGAGGGCCCAAAGATACCTCTCCGACATTCGGAGTGACAAATCCTAGTCTTGATTTATGCCAACACCATGAATACTTTCGGAGACACCTATAGAGCATCTTTATGATCACCCAGTTACGTTGTGACGTTTGATAGCACACAAGGTGTTCCTACGGTATTCGGGAGTTGCATAATCTCATAGTCATAGGAACATGTATAAGTCATGAAGAAAGCAATAGCAGTAAAACAAAACGATCATAGTGCTAAGCTAACGGATGGGTCTTGTCCATCACATCATTCTCCTAATGATGTGATCCCGTTGATCAAATGACAACTCATGTCTATGGTTAGGAAACACAACCATCTTTGATCAATGAGCTAGTCTAGTAGAGGCATACTAGGGACACTCTGTTTTGTCTATGTATTCACACATGTACTAAGTTTCCGGTTAATACAATTCTAGCATGAATAATAAACATTTATCATGATATAAGGAAATATAAATAACAACTTTATTATTGCCTCTAGGGCATATTTCCTTCACTAAGAACTCAACTTGTGTGTCTATGGGGTGTCCCCTGGCCACATATATAAAGGAGGAGAGGAGGAGAGGGCCGGCCCTCCTATGGCGCCCCCAAGGGGGGAGTCCTACTCCCACTAGAAGTAGGATTCCCTCTTTTCCTCGTAGGAGTAGGAGAAGAAGGAAGGGGAGGGGGAGAAGAGAAGGAAGGAGGGGGCATCGCACCTCCCCCCTAGTCCAATTCATACTAGGCCATGGGGGGGCACGCGACCTGCCCTAGGCTGCCTCTCTCTCTCCCCTGAAGCCCAATAAGGCCCATTGACTCCCCGGGGGTTTCCGGTAACCTCCCGGTACTCTCGTATATATCCGGTGACCCCCGGAACCCTTCCGGTGTCCGAATATAACCTTCCAATATATCAATCATGATGTCTCGACCATTTCGAGACTCCTCGTCGTGTCCGTGATCACATCCGGGACTCAGAACTACCTTCGGTACATCAAAACACATAAACTCATAATACCCATCGTCATCAAACATTAAGCGTGTGGACCCTACGGGTTTGAGAACTATGTAGACATGACCGAGATTAATCTCCAGTCAACAACCAATAGCGGAACCTGGATGTTCATATTGGTTCCCACATATTCTACGAAGATCTTTATCGGTCAAACCGCATAACAACATACGTTGTTCCCTTTGTCATCGGTATGTTACTTGCCCGAGATTCGATCGTCGGTATCATCATACCTAGTTCAATCTCGTCATCGGCAAGTCTCTTTACTTGTTCCGTAATACATCATCTCGTTACTAACTCATTAGTCATTTGCTTGCAAGGCTTATTACGATGTGTATTACCAAGAGGGCCCAGAGATACCTTTCCGACACTCGAAGTGACAAATCCTATTCTCGATCTATGCCAACACCACAAACACCTTCGGAGACACTTGTAGAGCATCTTTATAATCACCCAGTTACGTTGTGATGATTGATAGCAGATACGTCTTCAAGGTATCTATAATTTTTGATTGTTCCATGATATTATATTATCTGTTTTGGATGTTTAATGGGCTTTATTATGCACTTTTATATTATTTTTGGGACTAACCTACTAACCCAAGGCCCAATGCAAATTGCAGTTTTTTGCCTATTTCAGTGTTTCGCAGAAAAGGAATATCAAACGGAGTCCAAACGGAATAAAACTTTCTCGGGGATCTTTTTGGAACAAACGCAACCCAGAAGACTTGGAGTACACGTCTGGGAAGCCATGAGGCGGCCACGAGGCAGGAGGGCGCGCCCAGGGGGGTAGGCGTGCCCCCCACCCTCGTGGGCTCCTCGTAGCTCCACCGATGTACCTCTTCCTCCTATATATACTCATATACCCTGAAAACATCTGAGAGCACCATGAAACCCTATTTCCACCGCTGCAACCTTCTGTACCCATGAGATCCCATCCACCGTTGCCATCGAGGATAAAAAGATGGGGTTTATGTCTTTTATCATGAGTTTATCCCTCTACATCATGTCATCTTGCTTAAGGCGTTACTCTATTCTTATGAACTTAATACTCTAGATGCATGCTGGATAGCGGTCAATATGTGGAGTAATAGTAGTAGATGCATGATCATTTCGGTCTACTTGTCACGGACGTGATGCCTATATACATGATCATGCCTAGATATTCTCATAACTATGTGCTTTTATATCAATTGCTCGACAGTAATTTGTTCGCCCACCATAGAATATGCTATCTTAAGAGAAGCCACTAGTGAAACCTATGGCCCCCGGGTCTATCTTCCATCATATTAATCTTCCATGAACTAGTTATCTTTATTGTTCTTTTATTTTGCAATCTTTACTTAAGAATATAGCAATAGCAAATTTTTTCCTCATGAGCAAATAGGGTGGCTATATTATTTAGTTTAGTAAGATGTGCCACAACCGTTTCAGATTCATAACCATGGAAAGGATCAGATTCAACTATAGTAATTAACTCAGGATCAATAGAGAATTCATAATCCTTATCAGCAACACGGATAGGTTGAGTAGCAAATTCAGGATCACATTGCATCTTAGCATTCAAAGATTGTTCTTTCCACTTACGTGCTAATTTCTTAAGATCATACCTATCCTTACAAGCAAGAAAGTCTCTAGCTACTTCTCCTTCCATAACATATCCCTCATGAACAATAGGAAATTCATATCTAGGGGAAGTAGGTCTTACAGGTGTTTCAAAGTTTTCAATATCATTAATTTCATCAGTTTTAGAAATATCATCATCTTCAGCATATTTAATAGTTTTGGCCTTAGCGAAATGTTTATCAAGTAATTCATCCAATGGCACAGTTTCATCATAAGAATCATTCATAATAGAAGTGGCATCATCAATATCATGCGACATATCAGAATCAGTACTAGGTGTAGGTGTCGCAAGTTTACTCAAAACAGATGGTGAATCAAGTGCAGAGCAAGATGGCAGTTCCTTACCTCCCCTCATTCTAGAGGGAACGATCTTGGTTCTGTCATCCTTCAAATTCTTCATAATTTTCATAGTGATCAGCAGATATTAATCCCATGTGACTCAGAGAATATAGCTATGGTCCCCAGCAACGGTGCCAAAAAAGGTCTTGATAACCCACAAGTATAGGGGATCGCAACAATTTTTGAGGGTAGAGTATTCAACCCAAATTTATTGATTCGACACAAGGGGAGCCAAAGAATATTCTCAAGTATTAGCAGCTGAGTTGTCAATTCAACCAGACCTGGAAAACTTAATATCTGCAGCAAAGTATTTAGTAGCAAAGTAGTATGGAAGTAACGATAACAGTGGCAAAAGTAATAGTAGTAGTTTTGTAGTGATGGTGACAGTAGCAGTAACGAAAGTAACAAAGCAAGTATCAATATGGAACGAACTCGTAGGCAATGGATCTGCAATGATAGGTGTTGGATAATATTCATCATGCAACATTTATAACCTAGGGTGACACAGAACTAGCTCCAATTCATCAATGTAATGTAGGCATGTATTCCGAATATAGTCATACGTGCTTATGGAAAAAAACTTGCATGTCATCTTTTGTCCTACCCTCCCATGGTAGCGGGGTCCTAATAGAAACTAAGGGATATTAAGTCCTCCTTTTAACAGAGTACTGGACCAAAGCATTAGCACTTCGTGAATACATGAACTCCTCAAACTATGGTCATCACCGGGAACTGCCCCGGTTATTGCCACTCCGAGTTTGCGGATCATAACACATAGTAGGTGACTATAGACTTGCAAGATAGGATCAAGAACACAAATATATTCATGAAAACATAATAAGTTCAGGTCTGAAATCACGACACTCAGGCCCTAGTGACAAGCATTAAGCATAGCAAAGTCATAGCAACATCAATCTTAGAACATAGTGGATACTAGGGATCAAACCCTAACAAAACTAACTCGATTACATGATAAATCTCATCCAACCCATCACCATCCAGCAAGCCTATGATGGAATTACTCACTCACGGCGGTGAGCATCATGAAATTAGTGATGGAGGATGGTTGATGATGATGACAACGATGATCTCCACTCTCCGGAGCCCCAAACGGACTCCGGATCAGGTCTCTCGATAAAGAACAGGAGGTGGCGGTGGCTCCGTATCGTAAAACTCGATGGGATCTTCTCTCTGATTTTTCTCTCTCCGCGAAATAGACTATATAGAGTTGGAGTAGACGGTTGTGGAGCCTCGGGGGGCCACAAGGTAGGGGGCGCGCCCCCCACCCTTGTGGACATGGTGTGGGCCCCCTCTGGTGGATCTTTACGCCATTATTTTTTACATTTTCTAAAAAAATTCCTCGTGAGATTTTAGGTCATTCCAAGAACTTTTATTTTTGCACAAAAATAACACCAAGGCAATTCTGCTGAAAACATCATCAGTCTGGGTTAGTTCCATTCAAATCATGCAAATTATAGTCCAAAACAAGGACAAAAGAGTTTGGTAAAGTAGATATGATGGAGATGTATCAGCGGGGTTGGCGTCAGTTGAGGGAGGCGGAATGGAGTGGGGCGACGACGGTGGATCTCGTCGGAGCTCGAACACCAGCGAGATTTGTGCGGGGCATGGGGAGGCGAGGACGGCTATGGTTTGAGGAAAAAAAGAGGCCGGTGTCTGGGATTTATATATGTGGCGAGGCTTGGGCAAGGGGCAAGGCAGGGAATAGTCTCGTGTGGACTCGGTGTCAGCCGGGGATGGCGTGTTGGAGGCGGACTCCGGCTCAACGTGGGGAAGAAGGACCCGACAGGTGGGTCCCACCTATCGGCGAGGGGAGAGAGAGAGCGAGGGAGCATGCGACGGTGGTTCGGGCGCGGTGCAGGCCGCTGCTTGGCTGGGGCGGTTGGCCGGGCCTGGCGCGGTCGGTGGGCTCATTCTTTTTTAAAAAACTTTTTCTGTTTTGTTTATTTACAGAAACACTAAAACATCGAAAATAAAAATAAAATAGAAGCCTAAAATTACCAGAAAATTCACATAATTCCCTCCTAATAAATGGGCTTAGGTGAACATTTTTCCTGGCCTAAAAGCAAAGTTTTAAAAACAAACATTTTTGTTATGCTAATAAAATTTGCATCAAAAACAATTTGCAAATAAAACCAAATAAGTATATTTTGATTCCACATTCAATTTCCAATATTTGTTTTCTGTTTTTGAAGAAGTCCTTTTATCTTCTCTCTTTATTTTATTTATTTTTGAAATAATGGAATTGATTTTTTTTTTGTGGAACCAAATTTGATCCAAATACCCAACTTTGAAATTTCAAAAGTGGACTTTAGGTAAACTTCCAACTCTCTCTTTTGGTGCTTGAGTTGCTCAAAGTCCCTTGGATCTAATTCCAATAAAAAATGAGGAAAAAATGCATAAATCATGGATGCATATGAATGATCTAATTATAAACATCCAAATTGAAAATTGGGATGTTACATTAACAAAGTGTGCAAAATCCAGCGATCCATCTATGGGCTGGTGCAAGCATCTCGGAGTTGGAATATACGCTTTGATGAGGTGATTAAAGCATTTGGTTTTATACAGACTTACGGTGAAGCCTCTATTTACAAGAAAGTGAGTGGGAGCTCTGTAGCTTTTTTTGATATTATATGTGGATGAGATATTATTGATTGGAAATGATATATAATTTCTGGATAGCATAAAAGGATACTTGAATAATAATTTTTTCAATGAAAGACCTTGATGAAGCTGCTCATATATTTGGCATCAAGATTTATAGGGATATATCGAGACACTTAATATGACTTTCACAAAGCACATAACTTGATAAAGTTTTGAAGAAGTTCAAAATGGACCAGTCAAAGAAAGGGTTCTTGCCTGTGTTACAACGTGTGAAATTGAGTCAGACTCAAAGTCCAACCGCGGCAGAAGATAGAGAGAGAATGAAAGTCATTCCCTATGATTCAGCCATATGTTCTATAACGTATGGCATGCCGTGTACCAGGCCTGATGTGTGCCTTGCCATAAGTTTGGCAGGAGGTACCAAAGTAATCCAGGAGTGGATCACTGGACAACGATCAAGAATATCCTGAAGTACCTGAAAAGGACCAAGGATATGTTTGTCATTTATGGAGGTGATGAAGAGCTCGTCGTAAAGGGTTACTTCGATGCTAGCTTCAACACTGATCCGGATGACTCTAAGTCACAAACCGTATACGTATTTATATCGAATGGTCGAGCTATTAGTTGGTGCAGTTCCAAGCAGAGCGTCGTGGCGGGATCTATGCAAGAAGAGGAGTAAATAGATGCTTCAGAAGAAGTACATGAAGGAGTTTGAATGAAGGAGTTCATATCCGATCTGGGTGTACTACCCAGTGCATTGAGTCCAATGACAATCTTTTGTGTCAACACTAGAGCAATTGCCTTAGCGAATGAATCCGGGTTTCACAAGACAACCAAACACATCAAGAGACAGTCCAACTCCATTCGTGAAAAGGTCAAGGATGGAGACTGATGACCCACAAGTGCAGGGGATCTATCGTAGTCCTTTTAATAAGTAAGAGTGTCGAACCCAATGAGGAGTAGAAGGAAATGACAAGCAGTTTTCAGCAAGGTTTTCTCCGCAAGCACTGAAATTATCGGCAACAAATAGTTGTGTGATAGTATAATTCGTAACGGGTAACAAGTATCAAAAGTAAACAAGGTGCAGCAAGGTCGCCCAATCCTTTTTGTAGCAAAGAACAAGCATGGACATACTCTTATATCAAGCAAAGCGCTCCCGAGAACACATGTGAATTATTGTCAAGTTAGTTTTTATCATGCTCATATGATCCACGTTCGGTACTTTGATAATTTGATATGTGGGTGGACCGGTGCTTGGGTGCTGTCCTTCCTTGGACAAGCCTCCCACTTATGATTAACCACTCTGGCAAGCATCTGCAACTACGAAAGTAGTATTAAGATAAATCTAACCATAGCATGAAACATAGGGATCCAAATTAGCCCCTTACGAAGCAACACATAAACTAGGGTTTAAGCTTCTGCCACTCCAGCAACCCATCATATACTTATTACTTTCCAATGCCTTTCCCTAGTCCCTAATAATGGTGAAGAGTCATGTAGTCGATGTTCACATAACACCACTAGAGGAAAGACAACATACATCTCATCAAAATATCTAATGAATACCAAATTCATATGATTACTTATAACAAGACTTCTCCCATGTCCTCAGGAACAAAAGTAACTACTCACAAAGCATATTCATGTTCATGATCAGAGGGGTATTGAATAGCATTAAGGATCTGAACATATGATCTTCCACCGAATAAACCAACTAGCATCAACTACAAGGAGTAATCAACACTACTAGCAACCCACATGTACCAATCTAATGTTTTGAGACAAAGATTGTATACAAGAGATGAACTAGGGTTTGAGAGGAGATGGTGCTGGTGAAGATGTTGATGAAGATTGACCCCCTCTTGATGAGAGGATCGGTTGTGATGACAATGGCTACGATTTCCCCCTCCCGGATGGAAGTATCCCCAGCAGAACAGCCCTACCGGAGCTCTAGATTGGTTTCGCCCAGGTTCCCCCTCGAGACGGCTGTGCTTCATCCCGAAAACCTCCTTATGATTTTTTTCACGTCAAAACACATCATATATCAGAAGATGGACGTTGGGGGACTGCCAGGGAGCCCACAAGGTAGGGGGGCGCGCCCAGGGGGTAGGGCGCGCCCCACCCTTGTGGATGGCTGGTGGCCCCCCTCTGGTGCTTCTTTCGCCCAATATTTTTATGTATTCCAAAATATTCTCTATCAAGTTTCAGAACTTTTGGAGTTGTGCAAAATAGGTATCTCAGATTTGCTCCTTTTCTAGTCAAGAATTCCAGCTACCGACATTCTCCCTGTTCATGTAAACCTTGTAAAATAAGAGAGAAAAGGCATAAGTTTTTTGATATAATGTGTAATAACAGGCCATAGTGCAATAAATATCAATATAAAAGCATGATGCAAAATGGACGTACCAACTCCCCCAAGCTTAGACCTCGCTTGTCCTCAAGTGAAAATCCAATATCAAAAAACATGTCCACATGTTTAGAGATAAAGGTGTCGATAAAAATAAAATACGAACATGAGGGCATCATTATCATCTTTATGACAACAATATAACTTGTCATATAGATTCTTATGTTAAAGTAACAGTTCATTCACAAGGTGAAGTATGAATCAGGAACTTCATTGATAGCCAACAAACTACGGTCTTAGTCATTGAAGCAATTGCAATTTATCATACATCGGAAAGAGTCAAATATAAGAGCTTTTCAGCAAGCTCACATACTCAAATATCATTTAGTCTTGTACATATTCTAACACTCACACGATACTAATGAGTTCAAAGCTTCAATCAGACAAAGAGAAAGATAGGGGCTTATAGTTTTTCCTCCCAACGATTTACCTCAAGGGTAATGTCAACAATAATGGTTCATGGCTCTCCACATCCACATGGGTATATATATCTAGATCTAGCCCCAACATATTTTGCTTGACAAATGATAAAAGTAAAAAAGGGAAGGTGATGATCACGATGACTCTTGTATAAGGATATGAGGTAAAAATAAAAGACAGGCCCTTCACAGAGGGAATCATAGGTTGTCATGCACTTTTAGGGTTGGATGCACAAAATCTTAATGCAAAAGAACGTCACTATATATTGCCACTTGTGATAAGGGACCTTTATTATGCAGTCCATCGCTTTTATTTCTTCCACATCACAAGCTCGTACAAACCTTATTTTCTTCACATTAATAGATCATACACATTTAGAGAGCAACTTTTATTGCTTGCACCAATGACAACTTACTTGAATGATATTACTCAAACCATAGGTAGGTATGGTGGACTCTCATGGCAAAACTAGTTTAAGGGATGTTTGGAAGCACAAGTAGTATCTCTACTTGGTGCAAAGAATTTTGGCTAGCATGAGAGGGAAATCAAGCTCAACATGTTGGAGGATCTATAGTAATATAACTTCTGTTAGGATGTAAGAAGACATAACCATTATGTTGTCTTCCTTCTCCAACTTTAACTTTTTAGCATGTCATATTTTAATGAGTGCTCACAATTGCAAAAGATGTCTAAGACAGTATATTTATATGTGAAACCTCTCTTTCTTTCTTACTTCCTATTAATTGCAACAATGACCAAAACTATGCTTGTCAACACTCAACAACTTTTACTCATCATACTCTTTATATGTGAAGTCATTACTTCTCATAAGATCTACATATGATCTTTGTTTATTTTTTATTGTTATTTTTATTATTTATTTCCTTAAGATCATAGCAACATAGCAAAGCCCTCACTCAAAACTACTCTTTATTATGTATCTCACGGACTTGATTACATAGATAGGGATAAAAGAAAAACTCAAAGCTAAATCATACTAAAAGCTTTATTCAACTAGATCAAGATATAACCAAAAGGATCGAACTAAGAAAAATGATAAAAATAAAGGTGTGATGGTGATACGATATCGGGGCACCTCCCCCAAGCCTGGCAGTTGCCAAGGGGAGTGCCCATAGCCATGTATCTATGATTCTTTCTTCGGGGGTGGTGATGAGGGGGTTGTTGATGTAGTAGGCTTGTCATTTTCCCTCATCTTACGCTTAAGGATGGAATTTTCCTTTTTTAGCTCACCAATCTCCTGTTCCAGTGTTAATACTCTCCTGCATAATTCTTGCTTGTTCTCCTGCAAAAGGCTAAAAGGGATAAACTCGATCTTGGGTCTCTTTGCTTTATTCCGAAGACTTGACTTTTTGAACTCCATATGCATGTCCCCAGGTTGGGGTAATGGGGCTTCTTCTTCATCGGAACTTGTATCTTCCTTTTCCTTAGGATCATAATCTTCTTCTTCTTCCGTGGTCCAACCATAAGGCTCGAAATCACCATAAACCTTGGAGTCTGCGATATAATCAGCTACATAGCTCTCTCCCTCCGAATCTTGGGATGACATATTGCTCTAAATCTGCTACAAAAACAACTAAAAATGAAAACAGAGGGTTCTGTCGAGGTACTGAGGTCAAAACCTTCGGGAGATTATATAATGATTTTTTACCGACCAAAAGAAGTATTGTACAAGAAAACAGAGTCCAGGAGTCATAAGGGGTGGCCACAAGGTAGGGGGTGCGACCAGGGGGTAGGGTGCACCCTCCACCTTTGTGGCTTCCCCGTGTCTCTTTCAGACTAGTTTTAATTTTCCTAATTTTTTAAATATTCCAAAACGGAAACAAATTGCTATTTGGAATGTTTTGGAGTCGGTTTACTTATCGTACCACATACCTATTCCTTTTCGGAGTCTGAAATGTTCTGGAAAGTGTCCCTTATAAACCCCTCCGGTGTCACGGTGTCAATTATATTGGTCTCAACATTTAATGGGGTACATGAGATATAGTGTTTGATTCTTTGACCGTTCACCACCTTCGGATTTGTGCCTTCGGCGTTGTTGATTTTGATGGCACTAGAGCGATAGACCTCCTCGATGATGTAAGGGCCTTCCCATTTAGAAAGAAGCTTTCCTGCAAAAAATCTTAAACGAGAGTTGTATAGCAAAACAAGATCACCTACACTAAACTCGCACTTTTGTATCCGTTTGTCATGCCATCTTTTAACTTTTTCTTTAAATAACTTGGCATTCTCATAGGCTTGGGTTCTCCATTCATCAAGTGAGCTAATGTCAAATAACCTCTTCTCATCGGCAAGTTTGAAATCATAATTGAGCTCTTTAATAGCCCAATATGCCTTATGTTCTAATTCAAGAGGTAAGTGACATGCTTTTCCATAGACCATTTTATACAGAGAGATACCCATAGGGTTTTTATAAGCAGTCCTATAAGCCCATAATGTATCATCAAGTTTATTAGACCAATTATTTCTAGATCTATTAACAGTCTTTTACAAGATCAATTTAATCTCTCTATTGCTCAATTCTACTTGACCACTAGACTGAGGATGATATGGAGATGCTATTCTATGGTTAACATCATATTTAGCAAGCATCTTACGGAAAGCACCATGAATAAAATGTGAACCACCATCAGTCATTAAATATCTAGGGACTCTAAACCTCAGGAAAATAACTTCTTTAAGCATCTTAATAGAAGTGTTATGATCAGTACTACTAGTTGGAATAGCTTCTACCCACTTAGTATCGTAATCAACAACAACTAAAATATGTGTATACCCATTAGAGGAAGAAAAAGATCCCATATAATCAAAGCCCCAAACATCAAATGGTTCGATAACATGTGAATAGTTCATAGGCATTTCCCGACGTCTACTTATATTACCAACTCTCGGACATTCATCACAAGACAATACAAACTTACGGGCATCTTTGAAGAGAGTAGGCCAATAAAAACCAGGTTGCAATACCTTGTGTGCAGTTCTATCTCCAGCATGGTGTCCTCCATCAGCCTCGGAATGACACTTACGTAGGATCCGTTCCTGTTCATGCTTAGGTACACCACGTCTAATAACACCATCTACTCCTTCTTTATAAAGGTGTGGGTCATCCCAAAAGTAATGTCTTAAATCATAGAAAAACTTTTTCTTTTGCTGGCATGTGAAGCTAGGTGGTATAAATTTAGCAACAATATAATTTGCATAATTAGGATACCATGGAGCATCACGAGAAGCATTTACGACAGCTAATTGTACATCATGAAAGCTATCATCAATAGGTAGTGGGTCATCAAGAACATTTTCTAACCTAGACAAGTTATCTGCAACGGGGTTCTCAGCCCCCTTTCTATCAATAGTATGCAAATCAAATTCTTGTAGCAAGAGAACCCATCTAATCGGTCCTTGTTTAGCATCTTTCTTTTCCATAAGATATTTAATAGCAGCATGGTCAGTGTGAACAGTTACTTCACAATCAACATTATAAGATCTGATCTTATCACAAGGACAAACAACTGCTAAAAATTCTATTTCAGTAGTAGCATAATTTCTCTGTGCAATGTCTAGAGTTTTACTAGCATAATGATTAACATTCAATTTTTTATCGACTATTTGTCCTAAAACAACAGCAACAACATAATCACTAGCATCACACATAATTTCAAAGGGTAAATTCCAATTAGGTGTGCCGGGGAAACTGATCGCCCACGAACACCTATGGGACCGGAGCCCCTTTTCGGTACGGCAGGGGGCGGAGGATGCACAAAGAGCATATCGAGGCAAGCACGCGAGCAGTTTACCCAGGTTCGGGACGCACGGATGCGTAAAACCCTACTCCTGCTTTGGTTTGTATTGAGTTCTTCGCTCGGGAGCGAGGAGAGCAACAGTACACTCTAACCGCTAACAACACCGAGCGTGGAGAATGATCGATGTTCGGAACCCTTTCTACGTTGCGCATGGGCCTCCTTTTATAGGTCAAAGGGGTCACCGACAGGTGGCAACACAGATGGGGGTAAAAAAGTAAAAAGAGTGGTAGTTGGAATAGTGTTTGTATAGTGCTCTATACCTAACTCTGATGGCAGGGGACAAGGGCATTAAATGCCCGTCGCCGTCGCCCCAAACAGTGCAAAAAGTGGCCGTCGGGGCGCCACCATCCGCCACGACGGTAGCCTTGTCATCGCCGCTTGCCACCGTGTTCCCCTAGCTGCACAGCCTTCCGCCACGTGTGCCTGGAAGGGCCCCAGGGCAACACGTGGGTGGATGTGCTAGAGCGCGGGCACCGAGTGGAAGCTTGCCGCGGCAAACGCCTTGCCGCGGTGCTTATCTTGTCGCGTCTGGGAGCTTGTCGCTCAGCGGGCCTTGCCGGGACGCGTGGCGCGTCGCGGCAAGCCTCTTGATATGCCTTGGATGGCCTTCCTGGCAAGCTCCTCTTGCCAGGGTCTTGTGTCTTGAGTGGTTTTGTGCCTCGATTGGCCTTCCCGGCAAGCTCCTCTCGCCGGGGTCCTGTCTTCTGGACTTGGATACTTTGTTTTTGAATGGCTCCATGGGAGCCACGGAGGACCTTGGCGGCGCGCGGCAAGCCCTGCCACGGGACGCTGCAACTGCCCGTGCACAAGTTCGGGATACTAAGGTACCCCTACTTTAGTACACCGATAGGAGCCCCCGGGCCTGGGTCATACACGGTGCCGAGCGCTATTGGGCCAGGCCCAAAACAGTGCACGGGCACGCACGGCCCGCGACACGCCGTATCCCACTCCGCAACTACCGCGCTCTCCCCTAACGGCACGCGTCAATCGTGGCGTCGTGGCAGAGATCGTGGCCTGTTTCTTTAATGGGAAATGCGGAACGTCCGCCCCCTCCCCCGTTAAAAGCAAGGGAAACAGGGGCAGTTCCTTCCATTCGCCCGTTGCTTCTTCAATCCTCAGAAACCCCCGCCGCTCCCCTCCTTCCAGAAGGCCGAAAGAGAGCAGCGTTCCGCCCTCCGTCGCCACCAGCACTACCAGCGCCGCCGACCTCCTTCACCACTTCAGCCATGGCCCCGAAAGGCGAGAAGGGGAAGGGGAAGTCTGCGAAGTCGGCCGAGGCGGTGCAGCTCGCAGCGATGCGGAAGAGGAAGGTAGTCTTCCCCCCCCCCAAGCTTGACGCAGAGGAGCGGAGGGATTCCTTCTACCTTTTTTGGTCGAGGGAGACAAAGGCGCATCCGCGCACCAAGGTACTCCCCGCCGCAACCGCTGAAATGTTCCCGGGTGGATATGCATTCTTTGCTCTGTTCTTCTACTGCGGGCTCTGCCCGCCCTATTCGGAGCTCTTCTGCGACATCATGAATACCTACGGGTTTCATCTCCTTGACTTCACCCCCAACGCCGTTTTCGCACATCTGTGCGAAAACTTTGTCGGAGTCACCCCCAATGTAGCTCTTTTCCGCCATTACTTCACGCCCCGAGTCGAGAGGGGAAAGCCTCTGTCTGGCGGAATCTCTTGGATCTCTAGGACCCATAAGAAGGAAGCTTACTTGACGGGAGAGCTCTGCGGCAAGTGGGAGGAGTGGAGAGCCAATTGGTGTTGGATCGTAGAGGATGACCGGCAACCATTCACCGGCCGGCGCCAAGCCCCAGTAGTGCGCGGCAACGACTGGAGCGATTTGGCCCTAGAGGATAGCAGATTGAAGATTGCTACTACTCGGATCCTTCGCCTCTGGCAAGCCAAGCTCACTGTAGGCGCAGTTGGAGCAGACTTTCTCCGCCGCCGCATCGCCCCCTTGCAGGAGAGGAAGAGGCCTGCCTGGGAGTTCGAGAACGCGGTAGATATCATGAGGCTGCGCCCGGGCCTGAATTACAACTTCCTCGTCCTGGAGCTCAACGCGATGCTCCAGGCTTTGTTCAAGTACGACTCCGCCCATCCCGAGTGGTTTGCCTTGCCGGCGGGCGTAGTCCCACTGTGCAACAACTCGTCGCTCAGCGCCATCCGTGCGATGATGCCGCTGTGCGATTCCCACGGGATTGACCCCACTTGGCAAGAGCCTTCCGACGAAGCCGTGCAGACGTTCTTAGACAACCTGGTGGAATTGCCAGTCAAGCCCGACGAGAAGAGGGGTCTCACCCGCGACACCACCGACGAGGAGATGGCATATATTGCCACCAGGCTGGAAGAGGTTGCGGCAGCCAGGGCCGCGGGCGAGTTCGGGTATACTGTGGAGGAGGCGGAGGCAGCGGAGGCGACAAGCCTTGCCGAGCAGGAGGAACTTCTCGAAGCGGAGAAGCTTGCCGGGAAGGCTGCTGAGACAAACGAGCCCGCCGAGCAGGGCGCCGAGTCGAGTGGGCCCGCCGAGCAGGGCGCCGAGCAGGGCGCCGAGTCGAGCGGGCCCGCTGAGGACTCGGGCGGCTCACTGGAGATCGGCTCCTCCTCGTCGTCCTCGGGCAGCTCGCCACCACCACCAAGTCCTCCAGCTCCACCAAGGAAACGCCTCCGCAAGGCCGCAGACGTGGCGGAGCGGCAGACGGGCCAGCAGCCGCAGCGCCGCACGACACGCGTCACCGCGGCAAGCAAGGCCGCCAAGGGAGTGCCTCGTGCTTCAGCGGCAACTGGAGCGGGATCTTCCCGGACTGGTGCCTCTGCTCCCGCCACCCCTCGCGCCTCGGCGGCAACCGGAGCGGGGTCTTCTCAGACCACCGTTCCCGCTCCCGCCAAGCGGCCGAGGGAGCCCACTGATGACCGACAACCGTAAGGGATCTATTGCAGCGTTTTCGATAAGTAAGAGTGTCGAACCCAACGAGGAGCAGAAGGTATTGACAAGTGATTATGAGCAAGGAATAACTGCAAGCACTGAAAGATAACTTTTAGGGGTTTTCATGATATAAGCAACAGGAAAGTAAAAGCAAGCAAAGTAAAAGGCACTGAGAGTAACAAGTGGCCCAATCCTTTCTGAGCAAAGGAGAGGCCTAGCAGCTGAACTTATAAAGGCTAAAGTGTTCTCGAGGACACACGGGAGAGGTAGTCATGTGCTTTCGCCATATTCCGTATCGGTACTATGTGATGTGTTGATAAGTATTGAGTGGGTGGATCTATGCTAGTACACTCTCTAGACTAAGATGAATGCACTCTTATGATTAAACACCTTGCAAGCATCCGCAAATACAAGATAGTATTTAAGGCAAAAGCCTAACCATAGCAATATGATCAATGATGCAATGTTCCCTTATGCAAAAGCGTGCAAACTGGGGTTCAGGTTTCTGTCACTCCGGCAACCCACCGTAAACATTCTTTGCACACAATGTACTCCCCTAGGTCCTTAACAAGGCGAAGTGTTGAGTGTTCGACTCACACAACACCACTAGGAAAATAACAACACAACTTAAGTATCAAACGACGCATATTACTTCAACATCATATGACTACTAACAACAAGACTTCTCCCATGTCCTCAAGAACTAAAGTAACTACTCACAAGACATTAAAGAGATCATGATCAGTGGGGATGAATGGGTGATAAACAATCTGGACATAATGATATTTCTCCAACAAAACTCAATAGCATTCACCACAAAGTAGTAATCAACACCGGTAGAGTAGAGAGGATAGATAGTACGGATTACAGCACAAGTTTGCAATTGTGAGGTGAGATTGGATGGAGATGGAGATGGTGCTGATGTTGGGGATGATGTTGATGATGATCTCGATGATGCCCGTGACGATGGTGATGACGATGGCGACGATCTCCCCCTCCGGGGGGTGATCTCCCGGCGGAATCTGCCCGTCGGAGATGGCTTTTTCTTCTCTGTAGGTTTCCTCCTCGCAGTGGCGGCGGAACTGCAAAAAATCTCCTCTCCTTAGGGTTTTTGGGTTCCGAGGAATATATGTGCCAAAGGGGGGCACCGGGGGTGGCCCAGGGGCTCCAGGCGCCCTGGTGGCGCGGCTTGGGAGGGCCCGCGCCAGGTGGCCCCTGGGCACCCTGTGGCCCCCCTCCGGTTGCCCTTTTGCGTGTCTTCGTGATTCCTTCGGAAAATAACCCCCTTCAATTTTCAGGTGATTTGGAGGTATTCTTCTTCAGCAACTCAGCGTCCACTTTTCACCGCTGAATCCTGCGTCTGCTGCTTCGGCACCGGAAAGTTGCAAACTGTGTAAAATAGGCCAAAACAACATAAGAACATCATAGTGATATGAAATATATCATTGAATAGGGATGAATTATGATATAAAATAGTGATGCATTTTGGACGTATCAACACCCCCAAGCTTAGACCTCGCTTGTCCCCAAGCGAATACTGAGCTCGGCAAACCTGTCCACAAGTTTAGAGAGTGAAGTGTCGATAAATAAAATACGGACAAGAAGCATCATAGTTTCTTCACCAAACTCAAATATCCTCAACAACAATTTTTCAACTCATAGGGTCCTTATAAAAGAGTGATAACACTTATAATCGAAAGAAGGGCTAAGGAAACTCATCAAATCATAGCAAACATGTCCTTTGGTCAAAGAACAACTAATAGCTTTTACTTTTGCTCTTTCTCTTTATGTATCGATAAGATTAATTGAAGCTCTTGAAATAACATGTTATTAGGCAAGAAGTGAAAATGTTAACACAAAGGAAGATGTCTGCTTTGGCTGGGCTTGACAAACAACTTACTTATCAAATGATAATGTCAACAAGGATATGATATGACAAATCTTAATGCAACTTTATATGAATGAATCCTCATCAACATCAAATGTCTGCTCTCTTTAAGAATAGAAGGAAGTAGGAATAACTGACTCATCCTAAAACTAAAAGATAGGCCCTGCTCTAGGGTAGTAGGGAAAACTCATGTGCTATCCTTAAATTAAACAGAATGAAAACAAGTTTTGAGAGGCGCATGATTTGTCAACGAATGCTAATAGATAATGCAATTACTTCTTAAGCTGGACAAGTTTCGAGGAACGGCTCCCGCACGGGGACGATTACATCCCCTTAATCTCCTTTGTTTATCACTGCCAAAGTTTTCTGATTTCTCATGAACAAAGCGTGAAGGAGGGTTTGTTTGTTATATTATCTTTTGTGAGCCGGGCGCACTCATGCCAGTTCTTCATCGTATTAGGGGTTTGCACATTAGACATGCAATCCCGGGGTGAAACTTGTCCTACTTAAAAAGATCATGAATTAACTACTACTTCCTCATGAGCTAAACAGGAGCACAAAATAGAGGATTTTGAACATTTAAGGATAACACATAAATTCTATACTTTAGGAGGTGGTAGTGGAATACCACGAATAGGAAGGTATGGTGGACTCATATGGAAGGTATTGGTTTAAGGGTATGGATGCACAAGCAGTATTCCGCTTAGTACAGAGTTTAGGCTAGCAAAGGCTTTGAGAGAACAGACAATTTATGATGACTAAGATGCAAGGCAATATAAAGCATAAACATTAAAATAAGCATGACACATCAAGTTGTCTTCCTTGTCAGCATAACACTTCAAGCATAATAACATAGAGGTTTTGGCTATGTTGCTACTTTAAGAAAATCACGCTTGTTGTTATGACCAATGCTATGTTTGCCAAGATTAAATAAAGTTTTCAAAGCCATACCTGATATAAGGTCAATACTCTCCATAAGAATCATCATATAAGGTTGCTTGCGTGAAGAGAATACCGCGTGCAGCAAAGGAACCAATAAACTTCTCATTAATATTCCATTATAGACGACTCCACACTCACGGATACAATCTCACAAAAGGAGCGATAGACCTCAATGCATACACCTATTTCATATAATAACCTCCCTAGACATGATACGACTCCACTTTACTCTAAAAGACAAAAGATAAACATAAAGATACCGGGCACTCCCCCAAGCTTGGAACAAGCCAAGGGGATGCCATTACCCAAGGAGATTTCACTCCTCATCCTTGTTGGCGTTGATCACGTAGTCCTCGGCGAAGCGCTTCCATGGAAGGGGTTCTCCAGTCTCATATGAGAAGTTTGTCTCCTGGATCCTGCATGCAGCACCCATACCCATGCGCATAAACCTTAGTTCATACTCATAGTTCTGGTTATGTAGATCATAAATTTGCCCTTGGAGCTCTTTAATTCTTTCTTCAGAAGCGGTGATGCTTTTCCACATCTCCTTCATCTCCTTCAGGAAGTAGGTCTTCAGCTCGTTGATTATGTCGAAGTTAGCTTCAACACCACGCTCGATCATCTTTTTGTACTTGAAGACTTCTTGCTCCACTTCTTCTAGCCTAGTTTGGATGCTCCCCTCCTTGATAGGTTCCTTCAGATCTTCTTGATGAAGGACACCGTCCTCCATCCGAACAACCTGAGGGTGCTTCTTCACCTCAGCGAGATAAGGGTTGATGACGTTGACGGCGAACTTGTCCTTGGGGGAACTTGGGGAAGCCATGGCACCTAGATCCAGCCAAAAGATTTCCTGGCAGAAACAGATCGAAAAGAAAACACACGAAATCGCGAGATACGTTGCTGGAACAATCCGGGCAAATATATAGCAAAAATTTATGCACAGAAAGGAAGGTAACGGGCTAAAGCGGGGTCGGAGACGGACTCCCGGGTGCCCAGGCGCCCTGGCGGCGCGGCCAGGAAGGGGGCGCGCCAGGGGGGCGCCTGGGCCCCCTGGAGCTCGTCTCCGGCTCCACTTAGGCTCAGAATTTTCCTAATTTTGCAAAAACTCATAATATGGAACTTTTTATGACAGTTCTCGATGTTTCCTTACCGTAATACATACCTTTGCTTATTCTGCTTCTGCTGGTGTCTGAAACAGGGCTGCAACATGTTCTTCGTGAGTTGTTGTGTATATCATATTCACATCAACATTGACAGGGTCTCCTGCTATGTAATGCTTAAGTCTTTGCCCATTCACAACTTGAGGTTTGGTGCCTTCAAAATTATTAATCTTGATTGCACCAGACCGATAGACTTCTTCAATATGAAAAGGCCCTTCCCACCTGGAAAGTAGCTTACCTGGAGAAAACCTGAAACGGGATCTAAACAACAAAACTTTATCACCAACATTAAATTCACATTTCAGAATCTTCCTATCATGCCATTTCTTTACCTTTTCCTTGAACATTTTAGCACTCTCGTAAGCTTCACTTCTCCACTCATCTAGAGAATTCAAGTTCATGAGACGCTTCTCACCAGCTAACTTTGGGTCAGCATTAAGCTCTCTAACAGCCCAGAAAGCTTTGTGCTCTAATTCCAATGGCAAATGGCAATCCTTGCCATAAACCATCTTATAGGGGGACATGCCCATGGGGTTTTTGTAAGCGGTTCTATATGCCCACAAAGCATCTCCTTACTTATTTGACCAATCCTTTCTATTTCTATTTACTGTCTTTTGCAAGATCAACTTAATTTCTCTATTGGTGAGTTCAACTTGCCCACTAGTCTGAGGATGGTATGGTGAAGCAATTCTATGATTGACATCGTACTTGGCTAAAGATTTTCTAAAAGCTCCGTGCGTGAAGTGTGATCCTCCATCAGTCATGAGATACCTAGGTACACCAAACCTAGGGAAAATCACGTCTTTGAGCATTTTTAAAGATGTCTTGTGGTCAGCACTTTCAGTGGGGATTGCTTCAACCCACTTAGTTACATAATCAACAGCTACTAAAATATGAGTATACTTATGCGAAGAAGGAAAAGGACCCATAAAATTGAAACCCCAGCAATCAAAAGGCTCAATCACTAGTGAGTAATTCATAGGCATCTCATTCCTTCTACTAATGTGACCAACTCTCTGACATTTATCGCATGATAAAACATAATTTCTAGCATCCTTGAAGAGAGTAGGCCAGTAAAAACCTGATTGAAGAACCTTATGTGCGGTCCTCTCACCGACATGGTGTCCTCCATAGGGACTGTCATGACACTGTCTGAGAATGTCTTTTTGCTCATGTTCTGGTATGCATCTTCTCACGATCCCGTCTGGACCTTCTTTGAAAAGATGTGGGTCATCCCAAAAGTAGTGCCTCAAATCATGAAAGAACTTCTTCCTTTGCTGAAATGTTAAACCTGGAGGCAAATACTTCGCAACGATAAATTTAGCATAATCGGCAAACCAAGGATCGGAAAGATATTGTACTTTTACAACGGCAAGTTGCTCGTCTGGAAAACTGTCGTTGACTGGGATGGGATCATGCGGTATATCTTCCATCCTAGAAAGATTGTCCGCCACCGGATTGTCTTCTCCTTTCCTATCAACAATCTACAAATCAAATTCTTGAAGAAGGAGTACCCACCTGATAAGCCTTGGCTTGGCATCCTTCTTTGTCATAAGGTACTTAATGGCAGCATGGTCAGTATGGATAATAACTTTGGAATCAACAATATACTATCTAAACTTATCACAAGCAAACACTACAGCTAAAAATTCCTTTTCAGTAGTAGCATAATTCTTTTGAGCACCGTCAATGGTTTTACTAGCATAATGTATAACATTTAATTTCTTATCAACCCTTTGCCCTAAAACAGCTCCAACAGCAAAATCACTAGCATCACACATAATCTCAAAAGGTAAATTCCAGTCAGGTGGTTGTACTATAGGAGCGGTTATTAAAGCTTTCTTAAGAACTTCAAAAGCCTTCTTACAGTTTTCATCAAATACAAAAGGAACATCTTTCTAGAGAAGATTAGTGAGGGGTCTCGAGGTCTTAGAAAAGTCTTTAATAAATCTTCTATAGAAACCAGCATGACCGAGAAAACTGCGAATACCTTTGATGTCCCTTGGGTAGGGCATCCTTTCAATTGCTTCGATCTTGGCCTTGTCCACCTCGATTCCCCTTTCAGAAATCTTGTGACCAAGAAAAATTCCTTCGTTGACCATGAAGTGGCACTTCTCCCAGTTGAGTACCAGATTTGTCTCCTCACATCTCTGCAAAACTTTATTAAGGTTGTGAAGACAATGGTCAAAAGAGGTTCCATAGACGGAGAAATCGTCCATGAAGACTTCCACAATCTCCTCACAGAAACCATGAAAGATAGCAGACATACACCTTTGAAAAGTAGCAGGGGCATTACATAAACCAAAAGGCATACGCCTGTAAGCATAAGTACCAAAGGGACAAGTAAAAGTGGTCTTCTCTTGATCAACAGTGTTAACATGAATTTGAGAGAAGCCAGAATAACCATCGAGGTAACAAAAGTGGGTGTTTTTGGATAACCTTTCAAGCATTTGGTCGATGAACGGCAACGGGTAGTGATCCTTCCTGGTTGCCTTGTTCAGCTTCCTGTAATCAATACACATTCTATATCCAACAATAATTCTCTGAGGTATTAGTTCATTCTTATCATTAGGAACCATAGTTGTACCTCCTTTCTTAGGAACACAATGTACCGGGCTTACCCACTTACTATCGGCTATAGGGAAGATAATACCTGCGGCTAGAAGCTTGAGAATCTCAGTTCTTACAACATCCTTCATCTTCGGGTTCAACCGTCGTTGATGATCAACAACTGGCTTAGCATCGGGCTCAAGGTTGATAGTATGTTGACAGATAGATGGACTAATCCCCTTAAGGTCATCAAGGGTATAGCCAATTGCACCTCGGTGTTTATGAAGTACTTCCAATAGTCGCTCTTTTTCATATCCTGAAAGGTTAGAATTGATAATAACAGGATATACTTTCTTTTCATCTAAATAAGCATACTTGAGCGTACCGGGAAGAGGTTTGAGATCGAACACCGGGTCTTCTTTTGGTTTTGATAAAATTCCCAAAGGTTCAACCGGAAGGTTGTGCTTCAGGATAGCAGGTTGTCTCAAGAATATTTCATCTAGTTCATTTCTTTCCTGCATATGCAAATCATTTTCGTGGTCCTCCATATATTGCTGCAAGGGATCATTAGGGGGAATAGCTATAGAAGCAATACTTTCAATAACTTTATCATTACTGGGTAAATCAGTACCACGATGCTGCTTAGAGAACCTAGAAAAGTTAAATTCATACGGCTCACCATTGAATTCAACAGAAACTTTACCTTTCTTGCAATCTATTATAGCTCCACATGTTCTAAGAAATGGTCTACCAAAAATAATAGGACAAAAATTGTCCCTCACTGAACCAAGTACTAGAAAGTCGGTAGGGTATTTTACCTTTCCACATAGGACTTCAACGTCTCTCACAATTCCGATAGGAGAGATAGTTGCTCTGTTTGCAAGATGAATGGTAACATCAACTTCTTCAAGTTCACAAGGTGAAATCTCACCGATGATCTCTTGATAAAGTGAATAGGGGATAGCACTAGCACTTGATCCCAAATCGCATAGCCCATAATAATTATGATATCCTATTTTAACAGATACCACTGGAGTACCTGAAATTGGTCCTTTATTCTTGGCTGTGACAAGGTTAGTGGAAACAGCACAAAAATTTATATTGGAATCCAAAACATCATCAGTAACAAGGTCTTTAACCAATGCAACTTGAGGATCGACCTTGATCTGGTCCTCAGGCTCATCAGCTCTTCTCTCACTTTTATTTATTATGCCTGTCACAAGAGAGTGTTCCCTTATCCTTTCGGGAAAAGGAGGCTTTTCATATATAACTGCAGGCAAAATAGGGTCAGCAACATGAATATCAACAGGTAATTCTTTAAAAGGTTTATGATGTTGATCTCTCCTCTTTTTAAAAGAATCAACGTGAGAGGCAAAATCCTTACAGAAATTAATCATTAGATGGGAATCAAGACCAATCTTAGAGCAAAAGGTATTGAAGTAATCAGTTTTCACATAGCTCTCAATATAATCATGCTCATAATTTATAGCGGGTTCAATACCTTTATCGATTTCCCAATCTTCGGTGTTCCTCTGGATCCTTTCAATGAGATCCCACCTTTCTTCAACACTCTTTGTCTGAAATACCCCGCTAGAGGAGGCATCCAGCATCTCCTTATCCTGATGAGAAAGCCTGGCATAAAAAATTTGTAAGTATAACTTTCTTGGGGAGCTCATGAATAGAACATTTGAGCATTAGGGACTTCAATCTCCCCCAAGCTTGAGCACTGCTTTCTCCGTCGCGAGGCCTAAAGTTATAAATATAGTTCCTGTCTCGATGAATTTCATGAAGAGGATAAAACTTGGTATAAAAGAGAGACTTAAGTTCTTGCCAATCAAGCAAGTGAGAGTTATCGAGAAGCTTATACCAATCTGAAGCTTTATCTGTAAGCGATACAGAGAACAATTTCCTCATGACAAACTCCATGGATACACCTGCAAGCTTAAATAATGAACATAGTTGTGATAGATATAACAAGTGTTCACCGGGATGTCTGTCTCCTACATAACGATTAGCCAAAACATAATCGATAATGCCAACTGGTATTTTATAGGGCACAATTTCAGTAGGGGGAGGAGCAACCACCACAGATGTGGGGGGTCTTCCCACAAGCAACGATCCAATAGCACGGTTGTCCATAGGGAAAAAGAGCAGCAACAGCAAAATAAAAACAGAAATATAAAAACTTCCTTACCAGCTTCACTTACCAATAGCGCTAAGCTCCCCGGCAACGGCGCCAGAAAACGGTACTTGATGACCCACAACCGTAAGGGATCTATTGCAGCGTTTTCGATAAGTAAGAGTGTCGAACCCAACGAGGAGCAGAAGGTATTGACAAGTGATTCTGAGCAAGGAATAACTGCAAGCACTGAAAGATAACTTTTAGGGGTTTTCGTGATATAAGCAACAGGAAAGTAAAAGCAAGCAAAGTAAAAGGCACTGAGAGTAACAAGTGGCCCAATCCTTTCTGAGCAAAGGAGAGGCCTAGCAGCTGAACTTATAAAGGCTAAAGTGTTCTCGAGGACACACGGGAGAGGTAGTCATGTGCTTTCGCCATAATCCGTATCGGTACTATGTGATGTGTTGATAAGTATTGAGTGGGTGGATCTATGCTAGTACACTCTCTAGACTAAGATGAATGCACTCTTATGATTAAACACCTTGCAAGCATCCGCAAATACAAGATAGTATTTAAGGCAAAAGCCTAACCATAGCAATACGATCAATGATCCAATGTTCCCTTATGCAAAAGCGTGCAAACTGGGGTTCATGTTTCTGTCACTCCGGCAACCCACCGTAAACATTCTTTGTACACAATGTACTCCCCTAGGTCCTTAACAAGGCGAAGTGTTGAGTGTTCGACTCACACAACACCACTAGGAAAATAACAACACAACTTAAGTATCAAACGACACATATTACTTCAACATCATATGACTACTAACAACAAGACTTCTCCCATGTCCTCAAGAACTAAAGTAACTACTCACAAGACATTAAAGAGATCATGATCAGTGGGGATGAATGGGTGATAAACAATCTGGACATAATGATATTTCTCCAACAAAACTCAATAGCATTCACCACAAAGTAGTAATCAACACCGGTAGAGTAGAGAGGATAGATAGTACGGATTACAGCACAAGTTTGCAATTGTGAGGTGAGATTGGATGGAGACGGAGATGGTGCTGATGTTGGGGATGATGTTGATGATGATCTCGATGATGCCCGTGACGATGGTGATGACGATGGCGACGATCTCCCCCTCCGGGGGGTGATCTCCTCGGTGGAATCTGCCCGCCAGAGATGGCTTTTTCTTCTCTGTAGGTTTCCTCCTCGCAGCGGCGGCGGAACTGCAAAAAAACTCCTCTCCTTAGGGTTTTTGGGTTCCGAGGAATATATGTGCCAAAGGGGGGCACCGGGGGTGGCCCAGGGGCTCCAGGCGCCCTGGTGGCACGGCCTGGGGGGGGCCCGCGCCAGGTGGCCGCCTGGGCACCCTTTGGCCCCCCTCCGGTTGCCCTTTTGCGTGTCTTCGTGATTCCTTCGGAAAATAACCCCCGTCAATTTTCAGGTGATTTGGAGGTATTCTTCTTCAGCAACTCAGCGTCCACTTTTCACCGCTGAATCCTGCGTCTGCTGCTTCGGCACCAGAAAGTTGCAAACTGTGTAAAATAGGCCAAAACAACATAAGAACATCATAGTGATATGAAATATATCAATGAATAAGGATGAATTATGATATAAAATAGTGATGCATTTTGGACGTATCACCCACTCCTCCGCCTCCTCGCGCCGGGACGCGCGAGCCAGATTTTGACTTCTCCGCGCTCAGCTCCGACGAGGAGGAAGAAGAGTAAGTTTTTGCAATTTTTGCACTTCTTCGATTTTCTGTTGCTCTTGTCTTGCATCTCTTTTGCCTAACTCTGAACCTGCCCTTCTTTCAGAACTTTGGCTCAAAGGGCATCGAAGAGGGCCAAGGTCCCGGTGATCGTCATCGAGGACGAGCCCGCCGCATCAGCAGGGGGCGCGCCTGAGACAAGCTTGCCGGACCCGGCAACTGTTCTTCGGAGCAGCCCCCAGCGCAGCCCCCATCGTAAGTGTGGTTCACTTTCCGCTTGTCGGGCACGCGAGGGTCTTCTATCCTTGCTGATATCTGGTTTGTTAACTTGTGCAGGAGCAGAGCAGCAGCATCTGGAGCACCAGGAGATCGCCCCCGACGTGCCGCACGCCTCGACCACACCGCCAAGAGGGAGCTCCCCGACAAGGGAGAATACTCCGCCAAGGGCGAGCACCCCGCCAAGGGCGAGCACTCCGCCAAGAGCGAGCTCTCCGGCGAGGAACTGCGCTAGCAGCCCTCCGCCGGTGGGAGCTACCACCACGCCGCCGAGGGAGAGCTCTCCGGCAAGGAACCCCACCGAAGAGGAGGCCCGCGCAGGTAAACTCTTGGACTTTTTCTTCTTCCAATTCTTCTTTTTGGATATTTGCTTGACTGTTTTTCTTTCTTTTTCTTTTCTTTTGTCAGACCCGTCCGTAGCCGAGCCCATGGAGACGGAGGTTGTCGTTGACGACGCCGCCGTTGCCGAGGAGACGGTTGGTACGGATGATCCCGCTGGCGCAGAGGCCGCCGATGCTGCCGTCACGGCAGCTGGCGAAGAGGCCGACGATCGCACTGACGGCACTTGGGTCGCAGGAGCGCCAGGCGCTTCGTCGACCGCCTAGCCTTCCGCCGCAGCCGCAGCCCCCAGCTCCGACGACCCCGAGCCAAGCGCTTATCTGAAGGCCGGCAACGACATCTTCATTCAGCTCCCGTGGGCGTCCATGTCCAGGGCGCCAGTCGAGGGAGAAGTCTTCGACGGGGAGGTCCTCGCCTCCGCCGGACTGAAGCTCGTCGACGCGCCGAGCAGCAACAGCGAGCCCGAGGAGGAGCGGCTGCTGCGGAAACTTCTGTATTTGTACCGCGCCCGGCAGGCCAAGCTGGAGCCCCGAGAGGCTCTGGCCGCCAAGGCGGACGCTGACTTGGAGAAGCGCGTAGAAGAGCTCCGAGCCATCAACCAAGCAGCTCTTCGATCCTTGGCGGAGGAGCGGGAGCAGCTTGCCGAGGCGCATCAGGCCTTTATCCTGGAGAAGGCTGAAGCGGAGGAGCAGCAGCGGCTTGCCGCCGAGGAGCTATCCAGGCGAGAAGGTGAGCTGATGCAGCGGAAGGTCGACCTCGACAGCCACGAGGATGAGCTTGCCGTGCGCGAGCGGTCGCTTGGCGGAGCTTTGCAGGAGCCAAAGGACGCTGCCGCAGCTGCCGAAACCGCCAAAAGGGAGTTGGAGCAGAGGGTGTCGCAGATGGAGGCCAACCTCAAGAAGAGCGGCGAGGAGGTTGCCGCACTCATGCTTGAGAGGGAGAAGGACGCCCACAGCCACTCCGAGCTGCAGGTCCGCTTCTCCGAGAAGGGCAAAGAGCTCGCCGCCGCCAAGGACTCCATCGCTGATCTGGAGCTGAAGCTAGCCACGCTGACCCAGACACTTGACGGCGCCAGAGAGCGGGAGGCGACCCTGAAGGAGGAAATCAGGGCCGAGAAGGCGCTGCTGGAGAGCGCCACCGTCACTCAAAACATCTTCAGGGAGACCGTGGAGCATTGGACAGAAGGTCTTGTCCTTGCCGCCACCAACATCGACAAGGAGTTGGAGCAGCTGGGGGCGGAGTATCTCGGGTACTCCACCGACGAGAATCTCCACCCTAGCGCCAAGCTTACTCTATTCTTCCAGGTCATGGGGACGGCCCTCCAGCAGCTCCGAGAAAAGATCCCCAAGCAGCTGGCGGACGAGTCGCGCAAGCTCTGTGCGGGCGTCTTGCAGAAGGTGCTGATGAAGATAGCTTTTCGCAACCCAGGGCTCAACCTCACCAACGTCCTCAGGACTCTGCCGCCCGACGCCGACCAGGAGGCGCTCAAGGCCCTTGTCGCACCCATCGTGGACAAGGTGGGCAAGATCAAGAGGGTTGAGGGCGACCGCGCGGACTAAGCTGCTTATTTTCTTCTTCCCTTGTCGCTGCCAACCATGTTATGAACAATAGTCCATTAGAGCTGCGACAAGTCATTTTGTAATATAACTCTATCTTAGGTACTGAATGCAACGTTATTTCCTTTATTGGATTCCCTTGCTTTGTATGTTTCCGCCCTACGCTTTTAGGGAACTTGCCGGTGAAGGTCCCTTTGCCGTGAGCACTGAGTGCAGAACTTCAGCAACCTGCTGGCGGTGCCATCGCCGGCAAGAAACCTTGTCGCAACCAGTTGCAGCACACTTAAGCTGTTGAGCGGGCTCGGAAACAAAGTAAGGGCGCGACACTAGTCGCAGCACACTTAAGCTGTTGAGCAAACTCGAAACAAAATAAGGGCGCACCTGGCTACGAGTTGGTTCCTCCGCGCACAGGTTTTCCATACAAAGCGCGGTCGTTCAAGGAAGCTAAGTAAAAAATTTAAAAATTTGATTGCTCAAACTTTGGCAACTTAGCTTTTGTGTTGTCTGCTTCCCGGCTAGGCGAGACTTTCTTGAACGGCACTTGGTCCATACCACTATCTTCTCTCCCCCCCGGCAAACTTGTGCGTGAGAGAACCTTCTTCTGCTAGAGGAAAGAGAAAGTAACAATATGGAGCCTTTTGGCTCGTTATTGCTTACCGGGGATAGGTGTTGCACAAAGTGTCAGGTAGTACATGCAAGGGAATTGAGAAGCATGAAATGACAAGTTGTGCGAGGCACATAAGCTTTACTGATGCACGGGGTCTGCGCCCGGCTTTGTACAAAGGATTACATGCAACATCGACAAGACTTGTACAAAAGGTGGTTGCCGGAGCGGATCACGGCAACCGCGCCTTATGGGTAAAACTTACGAAGATGCTCGATGTTCCAGGAGGTTCTCACCGGCAAGCCATCTTCGGTCTCAAGGCGGACAGCGCCGGGCCTAGTGACTCGTTTCACCCGATAAGGGTCTTCCCACTTCGGCGTCAACTTGTCGGAATTCTTGGCGGACTGAACAGGCCGAAGAACAAGGTCGCCTTCCTCGAAACTTTTGGCTTTAACTTTGCGGCTATGGTAGCGGCGCAAAGCTTGCTGATAGCGAGTAGCTCGCACAGCGGCCTGAAGATGGTCCTCCTCAAGGAGCAGCGCGTCATCTTGTCGCAGCTGCTCTTGCTCGAGCTCATCATAAGCGAGCACTCGAGGCGACCCGTATACGAGTTCCGTGGGGAGAACTGCCTCTGCTCCATAGACTAGAGCAAAGGGTGTCTGTCCAGTGGCTCGATTTGGTGTCGTCCTGATCGACCAAAGAACCACTGGCAGCTCCTCGATCCAGTTTCTTCCGCACTTGTGCAGCCTGTCGAAAGTCCTGGTCTTGAGTCCGCGCAACACTTCAGTGTTGGCCCTCTCCGCTTGACCGTTGCTCCTCGGGTGAGCAACAGAAGCGAAGCAGACCTTGGCGCCAAGGTCTTGGACGTACTGCATGAAGGTGCGACTTGTGAATTGTGTACCGTTGTTGGTGATGATCCTGTTAGGGATTCCGAAGCGGCAAACAATCGACCTGAAGAACTTGACAGCTGACTGTGCGGTCACCTTTCTCACTGGTTCCACTTCCGGCCACTTTGTGAACTTGTCGATGGCGACGTACAAGAACTCAAAGCCCCCGGCTGCGCGGGGAAAGGGGCCGAGGATGTCGAGCCCCCAGACCGAAAATGGCCAGGACAAAGGGATCATCTGGAGAGTTGAGCTGGCTGGTGTATCTGCTTGGAATGGAACTGGCACGCTTCACACTTGGTTACTTGTGCAGTTGCATCCTGGAGGGCTTCTGGCCAGAAGAAACCTTGCCGGAAAGCTTTGCCGACAAGTGCTCTTGCGCCAATGTGGTGGCCACATATGCCTCCATGTATCTCTGCCAACAGATTCTGTCCTTCTTCCCGGGGAATACACTTCAATTTCACACCGTTGATTCTTGTTCTGTACAGTGTGTTGTCGACAAACTTGTACATACTTGACTGCCGTGCTACTCTTTCTGCTTCTTCTTGCTCTTCGGGGAGTTCTCCTGTCTGAAGGAAACAGACGATCTGCTGTGCCCATGCTGGAGCCTGTGGCTCGACAACAAGGACTAAAGGCGCATCTGCTGCTGCGGGAACATCTGCTTCTACGGCAAGAACCAGTGGCTCAGGCGGAGCTTGATGTTCCCTGGCAAGCTTGCCGGAGCAAATCTTGTCGGGAGCCTATGCTTCAACTGAACAAGCCCTTGGGCTTGCAGGAGCACACACTTCCTCAGCATTCTTGGCGTTGATCTTAGGGACCTTCTTGGCGGCGGCTTCAGGAAGCTCTGCCGGGAAGTAGTCGCCGGAGATCAACTTCCTCTTCCTGCTCTGTCCAGTTGATGGCGTTACGGATGGTTGAGTCAGCTTGAGCACAAAGATTCCTGGTTCCACAGGCAACTTCAGTGCAGCACACTTTGACAGGCCATCTGCGATGTCGTTCTGAGCTCTTGGAACGTGCTCCATCTGTAGGCCGTCAAAGTGCTCTTCAAGCTTCCTCACTTCGTCGACGTAAGCTTCCATCAACGGACTCTGATAGTTCTTGTTTACTTGGTGGACGACAAGCTGCGAGTCACCCCTTACAATCAGCTTCTTAATCCCAAGGTCTACCACGATCCTGAGACCGGCAAGCAAACCCTCATACTCTACAGTATTGTTTGTCGCTTGCTCCTTGGGAAAATGCATCTGGACCACGTACTTGAGGTGTTCTCCGGTGGGTGCGACAAGCAGCACGCCGGCACCGGCGCCTTGCAGCGAGAAGGCACCATCAAAGTACATTATCCACTCCTTGCTTGCTTCCTTGACGGGAATGCTCGTCTCTGGAATCTCTTCGTCTGGTGTTGGCGTCCATTCTGCTATAAATTCTGCCAATGCTCTGCTCTGGATCGTTGAAGTGCTTTCAAACTTGAGACCAAAGCTTGACAGTTCCAGTGCCCACTCGACGATCCTGCCTGTCGCTTCTGGATTCTGCAGTATCCTCTTCAGCGGAAAGCGAGTGACCACTGTTATCTCATGTGCCTGGAAGTAATGGCGCAGCTTTCTCGAGGCCATGAGAAGGCCGAAAAGCAACTTCTGCACACCAGAGTACCTTGATGTAGCCCCCTGGAGAAGGGAGCTGACAAAGTAAACTGGGCGCTGCACCATCTTCTTTCGTACCTCCTCTCGCATGTGCGCAGATCCGTCCTTGTCGGGGTCAGAGCTTGTCGGGGGAGCCCCCTGCTTGTCGCTGGATGTACTTGCCGCGGCCGCTGGCTCATCATCCACCTCCCTCTCCGCTACTAACGCAGCACTAACCACTTGATTGGTTGCTGCTAGGTACAGCAGCAACTTCTCTTGTGGTTTAGGTGTGACAAGTATTGGAGTGGAGGACAGGTACCTCTTCAAGTCTTGCAGCGCTGCCTCCGCTTCCGGAGTCCATTTCATTGGACCTGCCTTTTTCAAAATTTTGAAAAATGGTAGGGCGCGCTCAGTTGACATAGAAATAAACCTGCTGAGAGCAGCCACGCAGCCGGCAAGTCTTCGCACATCCTTGACGCGCTTTGGTGCTTCGATTTGCTCGATGGCCTTGATCTTGTCGGGATTAGCTTCAATCCCCCTTTGAGAAACGAAGAACCCGAGAAGCTTGCCGGAGGGGACTCCAAACACGCACTTCTCGGGGTTGAGCTTGAGCTGGATCTTGCGCAAATTTGTAAATGTTTCTTCCAAATCTTGTATCAGGGTTGCCCTGTCCTTGCTCTTGACCACTATGTCATCCATGTATGCCTCTACATTTCTGTGAATCTGTGGCTCAAAAGCTGTATGGACCACCCTTGCAAATGTTGAGCCAGCATTCTTTAGTCCGAAAGGCATACGTATGAAACAGTAGGTGCCACATGGAGTAATGAATGCTGTCTTCTCTTCATCTTCCTCAGCCATGAAGATCTGCCGATATCCTGAGTATGCATCAAGAAATGAAAGCAGGTCGCATCCAGCCGTGGAGTCAACATTCTGGTCAATGCGCGGCAAGGGAAACGGATCTTTTGGACAAGCTTTATTTACATCAGTGAAGTCTATACAAAGCCTCCACTTCCCATTCGCTTTATGCACGACAACAGGATTGGCCAACCACGTGGGATGGAGCACACCTCTGACAAGGCCTGCCGCTTCCAGCTTCTTGATTTCCTCTACTATGAACTCTTGGCGCTCCACTGCTTGCTTTCTTACTTTCTGCTTGACGGGCCGCGCGTGAGGACAAACATCAAGCTTGTGCTCAATCACTTTCCTGGGAACACCGGGGATGTCAGACGGTTGCCATGCAAACATGTCGACATTCGCCCGCAGGAAAGCAACGAGCGCGCTTTCCTATTTGGGATCAAGTGTGGCACTGATGGTGAAAGTACCACCAGTGCCGTCCTCCTTGGCGGACACCTTCTTGGTTGTTGGTGGAGCTGTCATCATCTTCTTACACTTGCCGGTGGAGCTCGATGGTGCGTCCTCGACGGCAGCGCAGCACTCCGAAGAGGTGCGTTTGCCGGAGTGGGCCCCAGAGCTCTTACCGGACTTGGTCTTGTTCTTCCCTCCGGGAGCTTCAGCGGCAAGTGTCTCGCTATCTGTTGCGGCTGCTGCATCCCGGTAAATCTTGTCGGCACAGATAAGGGCGTCCTTCTTGTCGCCAGGGACAGAGATGACGCTTATCGGGCCTGGCATCTTGAGCATGTTGTAGGCATAGTGAGAGGCGGCCATGAACTTGGCGAGCGCTGGACGGCCAAGTATTCCATTGTAAGGTAATGGAATATCGGCAACGTCGAAAGTGATCCTCTCAGTCCTGAAGTTCAGCTCTCCGCCAAATGTCACTGGCAGTGTAATCTTCCCCTTCGGCTTGCTCCTTCCCGGGTTGATCCCTTGAAATGTGCCGGTTTCTTCGAGCTCGCTGTCGGGGATCTGGAGTTTCTGGATCACAGTGGAGGAGATCAAATTCAAGCCGGCCCCGCCGTCAACTAACATCTTGGTGACCTTGAGGTTGCGGGTGGTTGGTGAAACCAACATCGGCAAGCACCCGACCGCAGTTGTGCGATCAGGGTGGTCCTCAATATCGAATATGATAGGCGTGCTGGACCACTTTAGAAGTTTGCGTGACTCGACGGGTGGTTCTGCAGCATTGACTTCACGCACCCATTGCTTGAGTTGGCGGTGCGAAGTATGCAGAGAAGCACCACCGTCAATGCACAAAACTTCTGTAGCTTTTTGAAACTCCTGCTCACTGTTTTCTCCATCATCCATGTCCTCATCTTCGTCTTCGTCTTCATCCTTGTCGCGGCCGCGGGGAGGTCTGTCTCCTTGCCGCTGCTTGGCCTTGCCGCGGCGTCCTCCCCGGCCGTTGAATGGCCGCTTCTTGCCGGAGCCCCCATCACCTCCCTGGGCCTTCTCCTTGTCACGTCGCTCGTACTCAGCCTTTTGCTGCTCGACGAGATATTCGACCTTCTTGCAGTTCTGGAGATCGTGGCCCTTGGTTCGGTGGATCTTGCAATATTGCTTGTCGAAGCCGTCCTACTTGTCGGCAGCCGCCACGGCCTGGCAGTTGGTGCATGCGGCAGTCTCCTTGCCGGAGCTACCAACTTGGGCCTTCTTGGCGCCAGCCTCCTTGCCGGACTGCTCAACGACCAGCACTTCCTTGTTCTTCTTCTTTCTGTTATTCCACTGCCGGTTCTTCTTTGCCGGGGCGGCATCCTCACTATCTGATCCCCCTGCTCCTGTATCCTCTCCGGGGAGTTTCCTCCCCTCTTCAGCGTGTGCGCACTTGTCGGCCAGGGCGTACAGCTCGCTGACGTCCCTGATCTTGCACATCGCCATCTCCTCCCTCATCCGGCGGTTACGCACGTTCTGATGGAACGCGCTAATAACTGCGGCAGGGTGGACGTCTGGGATGTTGTGTTGGACACGGCTGAACCTTTGGATATACTTACGCAGGGGCTCTCCTTCCTTCTGGGCGAGTATGTGAAGGTCACTCTCCTGGCCATGGGGCTTGTGGCCACCTGTGAAGGCGCCGACAAACTGATGGCACATGTCAGCCCAAGAAGAAATGGAGTTCTCCGGCAAGTGCATGAGCCAAGACCTGACATTTGGCTTGAGCACCAGCGGGAAGTAATTGGCGAGTATCTTCTCGTCTCGTCCCCCGGCAGCCTGCGCCGCGATGGTGTAGATGCTGAGGAACTCCGACGGGTGTGTCTTGCCGTCGTACTTCTTCGGTACGTCGGGCTTGAAGTTCTTCATGCTGGGCCACTGGACTTGCCGCAGCTCATGAGTGAACGCAGGGCAACCTGCCGCGTACGGCAGATCGCCTGGTCTCCCTGGCGCTTGCATGACAACAGCGGGCCCAGCGCGCTGGTCGGATTGTCGCCGCGCTTCTCTCCGATGCTCGATGCGGGTTCGAGCGTTCTCTTGTTGTCGATCTTGAAGGACTTGGCGCTGATCGCGACGAGTTCGCGGATCCGATGACGCCGTGGAGTCGTCGTCGATGTTGATCCGGCGGGTCGGTGATCTTGGCCTTCGTGGTGGGGAGTGCACGGTGGTTGCACCCCCCGGCGGTCTTGTCGCCATCGGCTCGCGCCTGGCTGACTTGTCGCGGCCGTGACGTGCTCGGCTGCTGCAGGGTGTCGCCGTTGGCGAAGGCGATGAGACTTTGGATGGTGGCCCTCCAGTCGTCGGCCTTGTCTGCCGCTGGAGGGAAGTCGAGGAGCAGTTGAGCTCGTGCTAGAGCTTCTGCTGGAGTGGCGGGTAACGGCGGCGAGCGGTGCGAGGAGCGGGATATGCTCGGACTTCTAACTACGTTAGAAGGAGCAGCATCCCATCCCGGCAACCGTGCCTTGCTCGTGTCAGCATGTTGATGTGCATGCTGGCCTTGAGCGTCCCGAGATCCGCCAGCTTGACCTTGGCCCAGCAAGCGTATGGTACCTTGAGTACCACGTCGCTGCCGGTCTCGCGCTTCCTGAGATGGGCGCGGTGCGTGTACGAACGCCGAGGCCTTGGAGTGCGCCCGGTCGTCCGTCTTATCCTTGGACTTGGCGGCGCCATGAGTTTCCTCGCCGACGTCCGTCCTTCCGCCGGCGTCTACCCCACCAGCCGTCGGCTCCGGCGGTGGCGGGATCGACGCGGACGGGCCTGGTGCCTCCGAAGCCTTCTTCTTCGGCGGCATGTCGATGAAGTCGATGAAGGTGATGAAGTTGACGAAGGTTTTGCTCGCGTGAACGCCGGATCAGGTTCACACAACCTTGACGCACCCCTACCTGGCGCGCCAAAGATGTCGGGGAAACTGATCGCCCACGAACACCTATGGGACCGGAGCCCCTTTTCGGTACGGCAGGGGGCGGAGGATGCACAAAGAGCAGATCGAGGCAAGCACGCGAGCAGTTTACCCAGGTTCGGGCCGAACGGATGCGTAAAACCCTACTCCTGCTTTGGTTTGTATTGAGTTCTTGGCTCGGGAGTGAGGAGAGCAACAATACACTCTAACCGCTAACAATACCGAGCGTGGATAATGATCGATGTTCGGAACCCTTTCTACGTTGTGCATGGGCCTCCTTTTATAGGTCAAAGGGGTCTCCGACAGGTGGCAACACAGATGGGGGTAAAAAAGTAAAAAGAGTGGTAGTTGGAATAGTGTTTGTATAGTGCTCTATACCTAACTCCGACGGCAGGGGACAAGGGCATTAAATGCCCGTCGCCGTCGCCCCAAACAGTGCAAAAAGTGGCCGTCGGGGCGCCACCGTCCTCCACGACGGTAGCCTTGTCATCGCCGCTTGCCACCGTGTTCCCCTAGCTGCACAGCCTTCCACCACGTGTGCCTGGAAGGGCCCCAGGGCAACACGTGGGTGGATGTGCTGGAGCGCGGGCACCGAGTGGAAGCTTGCCGCGGCAAACGCCTTGCCGCGGTGGTTATCTTGTCGCGCCTGGGAGCTTGTCGCTCACCGGGCCTTGCCGGGGCGCGTGGCGCGTCGCGGCAAGCTTCTTGATATGCCTTGGATGGCCTTCCTGGCAAGCTCCTCTTGCCATTGTCTTGTGTCTTGAGTGGTTTTGTGCCTCGATTGGCCTTCCCGGCAAGCTCCTCTCGCCGGGGTCTTGTCTTCTGGACTTGGATACTTTGTTTTTGAATGGCTCCATGGGAGCCACGGAGGACCTTGGCGACGCGCGGCAAGCCCTGCCACGGGACGCTGCAACTGCCCGTGCACAAGTTCGGGATACTAAGGTACCCCTACTTTAGTACACCGACAAGGTGGTTGAACAATAGGTGCATAAATCAAGGATTTCTTAAGAATTTCAAATGCTTCTACACAATCATCATAAAAAACAAAAGGAACATCTTTTTGCAAGAGATTAGTGAGAGGCCTAGAAATTTTAGAGATGTCTTTAAGAAATCTCCTATAGAATCCAGCATGACCAAGAAAACTTCTTATACCTTCGATATCTTTAGGACACGACATCTTTTCAATAGCATCTACTTTAGCTTTATCTACTTCAATACCTCTTTCAGAAATCTTATGCCCCAAAACAATGCCTTCATTAACCATACAGTGGCACTTCTCCCAATTGAAGAAGAGATTAGTTTCTTTGCATCTCTGCAAAACTCGATCAAGGTTGCTTAAGAAATCATCAAAAGTAGTTCCGTAAACGGGGAAATCATCCGTGAAAACCTCAACAATCTTTTCACAAAAGTCAGAGAATATAGCAGCAATACATCTTTAAAAGGTAGCAGGTACATTGCATAAACCAAAAGGCATACGTCTATAAGCAAAAGTACCGAACGGGCAAGTAAATGTGGTCTTTTCTTGATCCTCTTTTGACACAGGTATTTGAGAGAAACCAGAATGACCATCTAGAAAGCAAAAATGTGTATGTTTGGATAGTCTTTCTAGCATTTGATCAATAAAAGGTAGAGGGTAATGATCTTTCTTAGTAGCTTTATTCAGTTTGTGAAAATCTATTACCATTCTGTAACATGTAACAATTCTTTGCGGGATCAATTCATTTTTATCATTAGGAACAACAGTAATGCCTCCCTTCTTGGGGACACAATGGACAGGTCTTACCCACTGACTATCAGCAATAGGATAGATAATACCTGCCTCCAGAAGCTTTAGTATTTCATTTCTTACCACCTCTTTCATCTTCGGATTTAATCGACGTTGGTGATCGACGACTGGGTTAGTGTCACGCTCCAACTTAATTTTGTGTTGGCATAAAGTGGGACTAATGCCCTTAAGATCATCAAGAGTATATCCAATAGCAGCACGGTGCTTCTTCAGAGTTTCCAATAATTTCTTTTCTTCATGCTCTGAAAGGTTAGCACTAATAATAACATGATATATCTTCTTTTCATCAAGATAAGCATATTTCAAAGTATCAGGTAATGGTTTAATCTCAAACACAGGATCACCCTTAGGTGGAGGAGGATCCCCGAGGATTTCAACAGGCAAATTGTTTTTCAGAATAGGCCCTTTCTTAAAGAATATTTCAACTATTTCCCTTCTTTCATTCATAAACATATCATTCTCATGTTCTAGCAAATATTGTTCTAAGGGATCAGTAGGAGGCACGACAATAGAAGCAAGACCAATAATTTCATCCTTACTAGCAACTCTTTGTCATGAGGTTGTCTACTAAATTTAGAGAAATTAAGACCATGAGACATCTCCGCTAGACCAATAGTAATAATATCTTTCTCGCAGTCTATCTTAACATTAACAACATTCAAGAAAGGTCTACCAAATATAATGGGACAAAAATCATCTTGTGGGGAACCAAGAACAAGAAAATCAGTAGGATATTGTCGGTGTACTAAGATAGGGGTACCTTAGTACCCCAACTTGTGCACGGGCAGTAGCAGCTTCCCGCGGCAGGGCTTACCACGTGCTCGCCAAGAACCTTTCTGGTCCATATAAAGCCATTCAAGAACAAAGTATACAAGTCAGAAGATCAAGGCCCCGGCAAGAGGAGCTTGCCGGGAAGGCCGCACCAGGCTCAAGGTTATCACTTTAAGCACAAGACCCTGGCAAGAGGAGCTTGCCAGGAAGGCCAAGGAACACATCTCCCAAGAGATGCCTTGGCGCATCATGCACCCCAGCAGGGTCCGGGGAGCGGCGAGCTTCCGGGCCCGGCAAGGTCACGGCCCCGGCAAGGTGCTTGCCGGGGGAAACTTATGCTGTGTGCCCGCGCTCCAGCTCATCTGCCCACGCGTCGCCCTGGGGCCCTTCCAGAGACGCGTGGCGGACGGCTGTGCAGCTTGGGGGACACGGTGGCAATCCACGGTGACGAGGCTACCGCCGTGTCGAACGGAGAAGCATGGACGGACACTTTTGGGGTCGACGGCGACGGGCATTTAATGCCCTTGTCCCCCACTGTCAAGGTTAGGTGAAGACCACTGTTCATGCACTATTCACGCACTGTTACAACTACCACCAAATTTACGCTTTTACCCTCCTTTACGTTGACACCTGTCGGTGACCCCTTTGAGCTATAAAAGGAGGCCCATGCACAACGTAAAGGGGGTTCAGAACCTAAGCAACTCTCTCGCTTGGTGTAGCTAGTACTGTAGCTCTTCAAGCTCCCGAGCTCAAGAACTCAATACGACCAAGGCAGGAGTAGGGTTTTACGCGTCCGCGCGGCCCGAACCTGGGTAAACTGCCCGCGTGTGCCCCTCGATCTGCTCTTCGTGCTCCCTCCGCTCCCTTACCGCAACGTAGAAGGGGCTCCGGTCCCATAGGTGCTCGTGGGAGGACAGTTTCCCCTGACATCTTTGGCGCGCCAGGTAGGGGGCGTCGAGGTTGTGCGAACCTGATCCAGCGCTCACGCGGGCGCATTCTTCATCAACCTCTCCAGCTTCATCAACTTCATCAGCTACATCAGCATGCCTCCGAAGAAGAAGGCTTCGGAGGTCGGAGGCCCGTCTGCGTCGATCCCGCCGCCCCAAGAACCAACGGTTGGTGGGGGAGACGCCGGCGGAAGGGTGGTCGCCGGCGAGGAAACTCACGGCGCCACCAAGTCCAAGGACAAGACGGACGACCGGGCGAATTCCAAAGCCTCGGTGTCCGTAGACGCACCACGCCTCTCTCGGGAGGTGCCAAGCCAGCAGCGCCGTGGTACAGGAGGTACCATCCGCTTGCTGGGGCAAGGACAAACCGGAGGATCGCGGGACGCTCAAGGCCATCGTCCTGGTACGAGCAAGGCGCGGTCGCCGGGGCGAGAAACTGCTCCTTCTAACCCTGTTAGAAGTCCGAGCATATCTCGCTCCTCGCACCGCTCGCCACCGCTCCCCTCCTCTCCAGCAGAAGCTCTAGCAAGAGCACAGCTGCTCCTCGATTTCCCTCTAGCGGCAGACAAGGCCGAAGACTGGAGGGCGACGATCCAGAGCCTCATCGCCTTCGCCAACAACGACACGCCGCAGCAGCCGGCGACGTCGCGGCCACGGCAAGTCGACCAGACGAAGGCCGATGGCGACAAGACCGCCGGGGGTGCAACCACCGTGCACTCCCCGCCGCGGAAGCAGAAGACGCCACCCCGCCGGATTAACGTCGACGACGACTCCACGGCATCGTCGGATCCGCGGGCTCGTCGGGACCAGCGCCAAGTCCTCGACGACCGGCGACAAGAAGACGCTCGGACTCGCATCGAGCGTCGACGAGAAACCCGAAGACAATCAGATCAGCGCGCTGGGACCGCTGTCGACACGCACGCGCCCGGTGAACCAGGCGACTTGCCGTACGCGGCAGGTTGCCCTGCGTTCACCCGTGAGCTGCGGCGAGTCCAGTGGCCCAGCATGAAGAATTTCAAGCCCGACGTACCCGAGAAGTACGACGGCAAGACACACCCCTCGGAGTTCCTCAGCATCTACACCATCGCGGTGCAGGCTGCCGGGGGGCGCGATGAGAAGATACTAGCCAACTACTTCCCGCTGGTGCTTAAGCCAAACGTCCGTTCTTGGCTTATGCACTTGCCGGAGAACTCCATTTCTTCGTGGGCGGATTTATGCCACCAGTTTGTTGGCGCCTTCACGGGCGGCCACAAACCCCACGGCCAGGAGAGCGATCTCCACATCCTCGCCCAGAAGGAGGGAGAGTCCCTGCGCAAGTACATCCAGAGGTTCAGCCGCGTACAACACAACATTCCCGACGTCCACCCTGCCGCGGTTATCAGCGCGTTCCATCAGAACGTGCGTAACCGCCACATGAGGGAGGAGATGGCCATGACCAAGATCCGGGATGTCAGCGAGCTCTACGCTCTGGCTGACAAATGTGCGCGCGCCGAAGAGGGGAGGAGACTCCCCGGAGAGGATACTGGCGCAGGAGGAAGCGACAGTGAGGACGCTGCCCCGGCAAAGAAGAGCCAGCGACGGAACAACAGAAAGAAGAAGAGCAAGGAGGTGCTAGTCGTCGAGCAGTCCGGCAAGGAGGCTCCCGCCAAGAAGGCACAGGCTGGCGGTTCCGGCAAGGAACCTTCCCCTGTAGCGGCAGCCGACAAGCAGGACGGCTCCGACAAGCAATACTGCAAGATCCACCGCACCAAGGGCCACGATCTTCAGAACTGCAAGCGAGTCGAGTACCTCGTAGAGCAGCAGAAGGCTGAATACGAGCGTCGCGACAAGGAGAAGGCCCAAGGAGGCGGAGGACAACCAAGCAAGAAGCGGCCGTTCAATGGCCGGGGAGGACGCCGCGGCAAGGCCAAGCAGCAGCAAGGTGATCGACCTCCCCGGGGCCGCGACAAGGATGAGGAAGAAGACGACGATGATGACATGGAAGAAGGAGATAACAGCGAGCAGGAGTTCCAGAAGGCCACAAAAGTTCTGTGTGTCGATGGAGGCGCCTCTCTGCACACTTCCCACCGCCAACTTAAGCAGTGGGTGCGGGAAGTGAATGCAGCTGAGCCGCCCGTCGAGTCACGCAGGCTGCTGAAGTGGTCCAGCACGCCCATCATTTTTGACCTTGAGGATCACCCTGACCGCACAACTGCGGTCGGGTGCTTGCCGATGTTGGTCTCACCAACTATCCGCAACCTCAAGGTCACCAAAATGTTGGTTGACGGCGGGGCCGGCCTGAACTTGATCTCCTCAGCTGTGATCAAGAAACTGCAGATCCCCGACAACGAGCTCAAGGAAACCGGGTCGTTCCAAGGGATCAACCCGGGAAGGAGCAAGCCGAAGGGGAAGATTACACTGCCCGTGACCTTTGGCGGGGAGCTCAACTTCAGGACGGAGAGGATAACCTTTGACGTTGCCGATATTCCATTGCCATACAATGGGATACTTGGCCGTCCTGCCCTCGCCAAGTTCATGGCAGCTTCCCACTATGCCTACAACATACTCAAGATGCCGGGGCCGATAAGCGTCATCTCTGTCCCTGGCGACAAGAAGGACGCGCTTATCTGCGCCGACAAGATCTACCGGGATGCAGCAGCCGCAGCAGAAAGCAATACACTTGCCGCTGAAGCTCCCGGGGGGAAGACCAAGACCAAGTCCGGCAAGAGCTCTGGAACCACTCCGGCAAACGCACCTCTTCGGGGTGCTGCGCTGCCGTCGAGGACGCACCATCGAGCTCCACCGGCAAGTGCAAGAGAGGAATGGCAGCTCCACCGGCAACCAAGAAGGTGTCCGCCAAGGAGGACGGCACTGGTGGTACCTTCACCATCAGTGCTATGCTCGACAACAAATAGGAAAGCGCGCTCGTTGCCTTCCTGCGGGCGAATGTCGACGTGTTTGCATGGCAACCGTCTGACATCCCCGGCGTTCCCAGGAAGGTAATTGAGCACAAGCTTGCTGTTTGTCCTCATGCGCGGCCCGTCAAGCAGAAGGTCAGGAAGCAAGCCGTGGAGCGCCAAGAATTCATCGCCGAAGAGATAAAGAAGTTGGAAGCAGCAGGCCTGGTTAGAGGCGTGATCCATCCTACGTGGTTAGCAAATCCAGTCGTCGTGCGCAAGGCCAATGGGAAGTGGAGACTTTGTATAGACTTCACTGATGTGAATAAAGCATGTCCTAAGGATCCATTTCCCTTGCCGCGTATCGACCAGATTGTTGACTCCACCGCCGGATGTGAGCTGCTTTCCTTCCTTGATGCATACTCAGGTTACCACCAGATTTTTATGGCCAAGGAAGATGAAGAGAAGACTGCATTCATTACTCCATGCGGCACATATTGCTTCATACGCATGCCCTTTGGATTGAAGAATGTAGGCTCGACATTTGCAAGGGTGGTGCACACTGCTTTTGAGCCACAGATTCACAGAAATGTAGAGGCCTACATGGATGATATAGTGGTCAAGAGCAAGAGCAAAGATACACTGATCCAAGACCTAGAAGAAACCTTTGCAAATCTGCGCAAGATCCAGCTCAAGTTGAACCCCGAGAAGTGCGTCTTCGGAGTCCCATCCGGCAAGCTTCTCGGGTTCTTTGTATCCCAGAGGGGGATTGAAGCCAATCCCGACAAGATCAAAGCCATCGAGCAGATTGAAGCCCCGAAGTGCGTCAAGGACGTAAGGAGACTTGCTGGTTGTGTGGCTGCCCTCAGCAGGTTCATTTCAAAGTCTGCAGAGCGCGCCCTACCTTTCTTCAAAATCTTGAAAAATGCAGGTCCTATGAAATGGACTCCGGAAGCGAAGGCAGCGCTGCAAGACTTGAAAGGATACCTGTCCTCTACTCCAATACTTGTCGCACCTAGGCCACAAGAGAAGTTGCTGCTGTACCTAGCGGCAACCAATCAAGTGGTTAGTGCTATGTTAGTAGCGGAGAGGGAGGCGGATGAGGAACCCACAGCCCCAGCAAGCGAATCCAGCGACAAGCAGGGGGCTTCCCCGACAAGTTCTGGCCCCGACAAGGACAAGTCTGCGCAGGAACAAGGAGAAGTAAGAAGGAAGATGGTGCAGCGCCCAGTGTATTTTGTGAGTTCCCTTCTGCAGGGGGCTAGATCAAGATACTCTGGGGTGCAGAAGTTGCTGTTCGGCCTCCTCATGGCCTCAAGAAAGCTGCGCCACTACTTCCAAGCACACGAGATAACAGTGGTCACTCGCTTTCCGTTGAAGAGGATATTGCAGAATCCCGAAGCAACAGGCAGGATCGTCGAGTGGGCACTAGAGCTATCAAGCTTTGGTCTCAAGTTTGAGAGTACTTCAACCATACAAAGCAGAGCTTTGGCAGAATTCATAGCTGAATGGACCCCAACGCCAGATGAAGAGGTCCCAGAGACAAGCGTCCCCGTCCAAGAAGCAAGCAGTGAATGGGTAATGTACTTCGATGGTGCTTTCTCGCTGCAAGGCGCCGGTGCGGGCGTGGTACTCATAGCGCCCACCGGAGAGCACCTCAAGTATGTTGTCCAGATGCACTTTCCCAAGGAACAAGCGACAAACAATACTGCTGAGTATGAAGGTTTGCTTGCCGGCCTCAGAATTGCGGCCGAGCTTGGGATCAAGAAGTTGATTGTGCGGGGAGATTCACAGTTGGTGGTCCGGCAAGTGAATAAGAGTTACCAGAGCCCTTTGATGGAAGCTTATGTTGATGAAGTGAGGAAGCTTGAAGAGCACTTTGAAGGTCTGCAAATGGAGCACGTCCCAAGGGCTCAGAATGATATTGCAGATGGCCTTTCAAAGTGTGCTGCGATGAAGTTACCTGTGGAACCAGGGACCTTCCTGCTCAAGTTAACTCAGCCATCCGTTACACCATCAGTTGGGCAAAACAAGAAGAGAAAGTTGGTCTCCGGCGACTACTTGCCGGCGGATCTTCCCGAAGCCGCCGCCAAGGTCCCCAGGATCAACAGCCAAGATGCTGAGGAACAGTTTGCTCCTGCAGACCCAAGGGTCTGTACAGTCGAAGCAAGCGTTCCCGACAAGCCTTGCCCCGGCAGGCTTGCCGGGGGACCATCAGCTCCGGCAGAGCCACAGGTTCTTGCCGTAGAAGCTGAGGTTCCCACAGCAGCCCTCATGCCTTTAGTCCTTGTTGTTGAGCCTCAGGCTCCAGCATGGGCACAACAAATCGTTCGTTTTCTGCAAACTGGAGAACTTCCCGATGACCCAGAAGAGATAGAGAAGATAACCAGGCAGTCAAGTATGTATCAGTTCGTTGACAATGAACTGTACAGAAGAAGGCTCAATGGTGTCAGGTTGAAGTGCATTTCCAGAGAAGATGGACAGAAGCTGTTGGCAGAGATACATGGAGGCATATGTGGCCACCACATTGGCACAAGGGCACTTGCCGGGAAGGCGTTCCGGCAAGGGTTCTTCTGGCCAGAAGCCCTCCAAGATGCAACTGCACAAGTAACCAAGTGTGAAGCGTGCCAGTTCCATGCCAAGCAAATTCACCAGCCAGCTCAAGCTCTCCAGACGATCCCTTTGTCCTGGCCCTTCTCGGTCTGGGGGCTCGATATCCTCGGCCCCTTTCCCCGCACAGTCGGGGGCTTTGAGTACTTGTACGTTGCAATGGACAAGTTCACAAAGTGGCCAGAAGTGGAACCAGTGAGGAAGGTGACAGCACAGTCAGCAGTCAGGTTCTTCAGGTCAATTGTTTGCCGTTTCGGAATCCCTAACAGGATCATCACCGACAACGGCACACATTTCACAAGCCGCACCTTCATGCAGTACGTCCAAGACCTTGGCGCCAAGGTCTGCTTCGCTTCTGTTGCTCACCCGAGGAGCAATGGTCAAGCGGAGAGGGCCAATGCTGAAGTGCTGCGCGGACTCAAGACAAGAACCTTCGACAGGCTGCACAAGTGCGGAAGAAACTGGATAGAGGAGTTGCCGGCGGCTCTTTGGTCAATCAGGACGACACCAAGTCGAGCCACCGGACAGACACCCTTTGCCCTAGTCTATGGGGCAGAGGCAGTTCTCCCCACGGAACTCGTATACGGATCTCCTCGGGTGCTTGCTTATGATGAGCTCGAGCAAGAGCAACTGCGGCAAGATGATGCATTGCTCCTCGAGGAGGAACGTCTCCAGGCTGCTGTACGAGCTGCTCGATACCAGCAAGCCTTGCGTCGCTATCATAGCCGCAAGGTCAAGGCCAGGAGTCTCGAGGAAGGCGACCTTGTTCTTCGGCGTGTTCAGTCCGCCAAGAATTCCAAAAAGTTGACGCCGAAGTGGGAAGGCCCTTATCGGGTGAGACAAGTCACAAGGCCCGGCGCTGTCCGCCTTGAGACCGAAGAAGGCTTACCGGTGAGCAACTCCTGGAACATAGAGCATCTTCGCAAGTTTCACCCATAAGGCGCGGTTGCCGTGATCCGCTCCGGCAACCACCTTTTGTACAAGTCTTGCCGCTATTGCATGTAAACCTTTGTACAAAGCCGGGTGCAGATCCCGTGCATCAGTAAAGCTTTTGTGCTTCGCACTACTTGTCATTTCCATGCTTTTCTTCGTTATTTGCATACATTATCTGACACTTTGTGCAACGCACATCCCCGGTAAGCACTAGAAAGCCGTGAGGCCCTATACTTGTTTTTTCTCCTCTTTTTCTTTCCCTCTTAAACAGAAGGAGTATTCCTCGCGCACAAGTTTGCCGGGGGGGAAGGAGATGGAGGTATGAACCAAGTATTGTTCAAGAAAGAGAAGCCTTGTCGGGGAGCAAACAATATATGAAAGCTAAGTTACCAAAGTTTGGCATTCAAAATTTTAAATTATAGTTATCTTCCTTGAACAACCACACTTTGTATGGAAAACCTGTGCGCGGAGGAACCTACCCGTGGCTAGCCGCACCCTTACTTTGTTTTCGAGCACGCTCAACGACTTAAGTGAGCTGCGACAAGTGTCGCGCCCTTACTTCGTTTTCGAGTTCGCTCAGCAAGCTAAGTGCGCTGCGACTAGCTGCGGCAAGGTTTCTTGCCGGCAAGGCCTTTGCCAGCAGGCTGCTAAGAGTCCAGTACTCAGCGCTCGCGGCAAGGGTCCCTTGCCGGCGAGTTCCCTAAAAGCGTAGGGCAAAAAACATACAAAGTAAAGGACCAAAAGCAAGGGAGATAATGCTGCGTTGATAGCTCAAAATAAGATTGTATATTACAAAGATAACTTGCCGCAATAACTAATAGATTCATGTCCATAACATACTTTGCAGCGGCAAAGAAAGTGGAAAGAAAGGAATCTAATCTACGCGGTCGCCTTCACGCCTCGTGATCTTGTTCACCTTGGCGACGATGTGGGCAACCTGCTCCTTCAACGCCTCCTGATCGGCTTCGGGCGGCAAGCTGCGGAGGACGTTCACGAGATTGATGTCAGGGTTGCGGTAGACGATCTTCGTCAAGACACGCTCCAAGGTGCCCATGCAGAGCCGACGCGACTCGTCGGCCAGCTGCACGGGGATCTTCTCCTGCAGCCGTGCAAGCGCCGGCGCAATTCCCCTGAAGAAGAGACTCAACTTGGCGCTGTGGGGGAGGTTCTCGTCCGGAGAGTACACGAGGTGCTCCGCCCTCAGCGCCATCATCTCCTTGTCAATGCTGGCAGCGGAGGTGACCAGCTCATCAGTCCATTGCTCCACTACCCGGCTGAAGTTGTTCGCTGAGACGGCGGCGCTCTCCACCAAGTTCTGCTCCTTGCGGAGCTCGTCCTTCAGCTTCGTCTCGCGGTCCCGGGCGGCGTCGAGCGAATCAGTCAGAGTGGAGACCTTCAACTCTAAGTCAGCAATTGAATCCTTGGCGGCAGTGAGCTCGTCGCCTTTCTTGGAGAGACATACCTGCAAGTCAGAGTTGGTGTGGGCATCCTTCTCCCGCTCCACATTGAGCGCGGTGACTCTTTCCTCGCTCGCCTTCAGGTACAGCTCCAGCTGCTCCACCTTGGCCTCCAGGTCCTTCTTGGGGGTCTCCGCGGCGGCTGCGGTGGCCTTCGCCTCCTTCAAGACCCCGGCAATAGCTTGCTCCCGGGCAGTGAGGTCGTCCTCGTGGCTGTCGAGGTCGACCTTCCGCTGGTTGAGCGCTCCCTCCCGCTGAGACAATTCCTCGGCGGTCAGCCGCTGCTGCTCTTCTACCTCAGCCTTCTCCAAGAGGAAGGCTTGCTGCGCCCCGGCAAGCGCCTCACGCTCCTCCGCCAAGTTGCGGAGGGCCGCCTGGTTGTCGGCGCGAAGCTCCGCGGCGCGTTTCTCCAGATCAGCTCCAGCCTTGGCGGCAAGAGCCTCACGGGACTCCAACTTCGCCTGACTGGCCCGGTACAAGGCTAGGAGCCGGCGAAGGAGCTTCTCCTCTTCGGGCTTGTCACTGCCGCCAGGCGCTTCAACAACCTTCAACCCCGCAGAGGCGAGGACCTCTCCGTCGTAGGTCTCTCCCTCCACGGGGGCTCCAGACGAGGACGCCCACGGGACTTGTATGGAAACCCCGTTGGGGGCTTCCAGGTAGACGCCCTGCCCAGCCGTGGAGGCGGAAGGGTCGGCGGCCGGTGCAGCGCTTGACGCTCCTGCTGCCTCCGGGCCAGCAGTGTGGTCGCCAGCCCCTTCCCCAGCCGCGACGTCTGCGGGCGGGGCGGTCTCTTCAGCGGCAGGCTCGTCGGCTCCAGCCATGCCCTCAGTGGCAGTGGTGTTGCCGCCGTCGCCGCGCACCTCCTCCTCAGTGGTGGTCTCCGCTTCCATCCGCTCTGGGGCAGAAGGATCTAGCAGAAGAAAAAGAAAAGAAAAAGTCAAGCAAATATCCAAAAAAAGAAGAATCCAAGAAGAAGAAGTTGCAAGACTTACCTTCGCGGATCTCTTCAACGACAGGGTCCCTCGCCGGGGAGTTCTCCCTTGGCGGTGGAGCAGTGGCCCCTGCTGGTGGAGGGCCGCCCGCGCCCTCCCTTCGCGGGGTGCTCACCCTTGTCAGGCTGCTCACCCTTGGCGGGGTACTCGCCCTTGGCGGAGTGCCCGTCCTTGGCGGAGCGTTCTCCCTCGCCGGGGAGTTCACCCTTGGCGGGGAGGGTTGAGCAAATAGCTCGTCGGGGGCGACCTCCTGGCGCTCCTGCGGCTGCGGCTCCACTTCTGCACAAGACAAACGAGATATCAGATGAAGATGATCACCTTAAGCGCGCCCGTCAAGCAGAAGGTTAAAAACCAGACTTACGCTAGGGGCTGCGCTGGGAGCTGCTCCTCGGAGCAGCAGGTTGGTCCGGCAAGTTTGCCGCTGGCACGTCTCCGGTCGCCGCGGCGGGCGAGTCGTCTTCAACCTCGACCACAGGGATCTTGGCCCTCTTCGCCATCCGCTGGGCCAGGGTCCTGAAAGCAAAACAAAAACAAGATAAGAATCAACAAGGAAAATTCAAGACAAAATCAAAGAAATTACAAGTTGCAATTACTTACTCCTCTTCCTCGTCGTCGGAGCTGAGGGCGGAGAAGTCAAAATCCGCCTGAGGTGCTCCCGCGCGAGGAGCAGGAGGAGATGGCTCCCTCGGGCGCTTGGCGGTCTCCGGGGCTGCGGGCTGTGAAGACCCAGCCCCCGTCGTCGCCGAGGCCCGAGGAGCAGAAAGAGCACCCGTTCCGCTCCGGGAAGATCCCGCTCCGCTTGGCGCTCGAGCACGAGGCGCTTCCTTGACGACTCCGCTTGTCCTGGTGGCGCGCGTCGCACGGCGCGCTGGCTGCTGTCGAGGCGCCTGCGGCCTCGCCGTCTCAGCTGCCTTGCGGAGGCGCTTCTTCGGCTGCTGCATGGGACTTGCCGGAGGCGGGGAGTTCTCTAAGGACGAGGAGGCATCGTCATCGAGATTCAGGGATCCGCCAGAGTCTTCATCAGCCTCGGCCTCCTCCTCCTCCTTGGCAGGCCCGCTGGACTCAGCGCAGTGTCCGGCGACCTCGTTCCCTCCGGCGACCTCGCTCCCTCCGGCAACCTCGCTCGTCCCGGCAAACCTCAGGGAAGGCACCCCGGCAAACTCCTCGGGCGGAAGCTTGAGCAGCTTGAGGATTTCCGCCTCCTCTGCTTGGCTCACCGCGTCCGCGGCCTGTGCCTCGTCCACAGTGTATCCAAAGTCACCCGCCGCCGCAGCTGCGGCGCCCTCCTCCAGCCTAGAGTCGATGTAGGCTATATCCCGGCCAGTGGTGGCCCGGGTGAGGCCTCTGTTCTCCTCGGCGTTGCGGGGCGTCTCTACCAAGTTGTCGATGAAGGACAGCACCGTATCCGGCGGAGGCTCTATCCAAGTGGGGTCGACGCCGTGGGAGTCGCACGCGGGCATCATCGCTCGTAGGGAATCGCGGGCGGTGCTGTTGCATAGCGGCACCACTCCCCGGGAAGGTCTGAACCACTCCGGGTGGGCCGGGTCATGCTTGAAGAGCTCTCGGACCATCCCCTTCAACTCCAGGGCAGTGAAGTTAAAGTTTAATCCTGGGCGCAGCCTCATGATATCTGTCGCATTGCCGAATTCCCAGGCGGCCTTTTCCTTTCTTGTAAAGGGGCGATGCGGCGGCGGAGGAAATCTGCCCCAACCTCTCCAATAGTCAGATTGGCGACCCGGAGGCGAATAATCCTAATGAGGGCAATGCTGAGCTTATTGTCCTCCGGGGACAATTCACTCCAATCTCTGCCGTGCACTATGGCAGTCTGGCGCGGCGAGGTAAAGGGCTCGGGCCTATCTTCCACCACCCAGCACCAATCAGCACGCCACTCCTCCCACTTGCCACGAAGTTCTCCCTTCAGGTACGAATCCTTCTTGTTCAGCCTGAAGATCCAGGAGATGCCGCCGGAGAGGGGAGCGCCAGCCTCTACTCTAGGCATGAAGAAGTGGCGGAAAAGGGCTACGTTTGGATGAATCCCAACATAGTTTTCTCACAGATGTACGAAAACGGCCAACGTAAGGATGGCGTTGGGGGTAAAGTCTAGAAGGTGGAGGCCGTATGTGTTCATGATATCACAAAAGAACTCCGAGAACGGAGGGCACAATCCACAATGGAAGAAAGCAGCGAAGAAAAAGTACCCGCCAGGGAACATATCTTTGGCCATGGCGGGGAAGACGTGGGAGCGAGGATGAGCTTTGGTCTCCCTCGCCCAGAACAAATAATATTTGTCCCGCAGCTCCCTCGGACCGAGCCTTGGCGCGAAGACCACGCACTTCTTCCGCAGGGCAGCCAGCTTTGCCGCTTGCTCGCACTTCTCCTTCTTGGCCTTGTCCGCTTTCGCCTTGTCGCTCTTCGGAGCCATGGCGGGGGCGGCGAGGAAGGAGGCGAGGAGCTCGACGGTGCCGCGGATGCGGGAGGCGGCGGAGGAGGGAGTGGAGCTGAGCTCTCTGTCGACCTTTGGGAGGCGGAGGGCGATGGGGGTTTCTGGAGAATCAAGACGCAGTGAAGACGATGGAGGGAACTGCCCCTGCTTCCTCTGCTTTTAAGCGGGAAGTGGGGGACGCTCCGCATTTCCCATTAAAGAACAGGCCACGATCTCTCCCACGACGCCGCAATCGACGCGTGCCGTTAGGGAGGGATGCGGCGGATACGGAAGGGGATACGGCTTGCCGTGGGCCGCGTGTGCCCGTGCACTGTTCTGGGCCTGGCCCAACAGCGCTCGGCACCATGTGTGGCCCAGGCCCGGGGGCTCCTTTCGGTGTACTAAGATAGGGGTACCTTAGTACCCCAACTTGTGCACGGGCAGTAGCAGCTTCCCGCGGCAGGGCTTACCACGTGCTCGCCAAGAACCTTTCTGGTCCATATAAAGCCATTCAAGAACAAAGTATACAAGTCAGAAGATCAAGGCCCCGGCAAGAGGAGCTTGCCGGGAAGGCCGCACCAGGCTCAAGGTTATCACTTTAAGCACAAGACCCTGGCAAGAGGAGCTTGCCAGGAAGGCCAAGGAACACATCTCCCAAGAGATGCCTTGGCGCATCATGCACCCCAGCAGGGCCCGGGGAGCGGCGAGCTTCCGGGCCCGGCAAGGTCACGGCCCCGGCAAGGTGCTTGCCGGGGGAAACTTATGCTGTGTGCCCGCGCTCCAGCTCATCTGCCCACGCGTCGCCCTGGGGCCCTTCCAGAGACGCGTGGCGGACGACTGTGCAGCTTGGGGGACACGGTGGCAATCCACGGTGACGAGGCTACCGCCGTATCGAACGGAGAAGCATGGACGGACACTTTTGGGGTCGACGGCGACGGGCATTTAATGCCCTTGTCCCCCACTGTCAAGGTTAGGTGAAGACCACTGTTCATGCACTATTCACGCACTGTTACAACTACCACCAAATTTATGCTTTTACCCTCCTTTACGTTGACACCTATCGGTGACCCCTTTGAGCTATAAAAGGAGGCCCATGCACAACGTAAAGGGGGTTCGGAACCTAAGCAACTCTCTCGCTCGGTGTAGCTAGTACACCTGTCGTATTGAGTTCTTGAGCTCGGGAGCTTGAAGAGCTACAGTACTAGTTGTAGTTGGAACCTCGGCGAAACCAATCTAGTGCTCCGACAGGGCTATTCTGTCGGGGATACTTCCCTCCGGGAGGGGGAAATCGAAGCCATCGTCATCACAACCGATCCTCTCATCAAGAGGGGGTCAATCTTCATCAACATATTCACCAGCGCCATCTCCACTCAAACCCCAGTTCATCTGTTGTATCCGATCTTTGTCTCAAAACCTCAGATTGGTACCTGCGGTTGCTAGTAGTGTTGATTACTCCTTGTAGTTGATGCTAGTTGGTTTATTCGGTGGAAGATCATATGTTCAGATCCTTAATGATAGTCAATACCCCTCTGATCATGAACTTGAATATGCTTTGTCAGTAGTTACTTTTGTTCATGAGGACATGGGAGAAGTCTTGTTATAAGTAATCATGTGAATTTGGTATTCGTTTGATATTTTGATGAGATGTATGTTGTCTTTCCTCTAGTGGTGTTATGTGAACGTCGAATACATGACACTTCACCATTATTTGGGCCTAGGGGGGCATTGGGACGTAATAAGTAGATGATGGGTTGCTAGAGTGACATAAGCTTACACCCTAGTTTATGCGTTGCTTCGTAAGGGGCTGATTTGGATCCCTATGTTTCATTCTATGGTTAGATTTACCTTAATACTACTTTCATAGTTGCGGATGCTTGCGAGAGTGGTTAATAATAAGTGGGAGGCTTGTCCAAGGAAGGACATCACCCAAGCACCGGTCCACCCACATATCGAATTATCAAAGTACCGAACGCGATTCATATGAGCATGATGAAAACTAACTTGACAATAATTCCCATGTGTCCTCGAGAGCGCTTTGCTTTATATAAGAGTACGTCCAGGCTTGTCCTTTGCTACAAAAAGGATTGGCCCACCTTGGTGCACCTTGTTTACTTTTGATACTTGTTGCCTGTTATGAATTATACTATCACACAACTATCTGTTACTGGTAATTTTAGTGCTTGCAGAGAAAACCTTGCTGAAAACCGCTTGTCGATTCCTTCTGCTCCTCGTTGGGTTCAACACTCTTACTTGTTGAAAGGACTACGATAGTTTCCCTACACTTGTGAGTCATCAAGACTCTTTTCTGGCGCTGTTGCCGGGGAGTGAAGCGCCTTTGTTAAGTGGAATTTGGTAAGGAACATTTATATAGTGTGCTGAAATTTACTGTCACTTGTTACTATGGAAAATAATCCGTTGAGGGGTTTGTTCGGGGTACCTTCACCCTGACCAAAAGAACAAATAGTTGCTCCTCAACCTACTGCACCTACTAAAAATATTTACTTTGAAATTCCTGTGGGTATGGTAGAGAAACTGCTAGCTAATCCTTATGCAAGAGATAGAACATTGCATCCCGATTTACACCTAATCTATGTGGATGAAGTTTGTGAATTATTTAAGATTGCAGGTATCCCAGAGGATGTTGTCAAGAATAAGGTCTTCCCTTTATCTTTGCAGGGAAAGGCATTAACATGGTATAGGCTATGTGATGATATTGGAGCATGGAACTACAATCGATTGAAATTGGAATTTCATCAGAAGTTTTATCCTATGCATCTAGTTCATCGTGATCGGAATTATATATATAATTTTTGCCCTCATGAAGGAGAAAGTATCGCTCAAGCTTGGGGGAGGCTTAAGTCAGTGTTATATTCATGCCCCAATCATGAGCTCTCAAGAGAAATTATTGTTCAGAATTTTTATGCTCGGCTTTCTCATAATGATCAATCCATGCTCGATACTTCTTGTGCTAGCTCTTATATGAATAAGACTATTGAATTCCAATGGGATTTATTGGAAAGAATTAAACGCAACTCTGAAGATTGGGATATCTACGAAGGTAATGAGTCTGGTATAAGCCTTAAGTTTGATTGTGTTAAATCTTTTATGGATACCGATGCTTTTCATGAATTTAACACTAAATACGGACTTGACTCTGAGATAGTAGCTTCTTTCTGTGAATCATTTGCTACTCATGTTGATCTCCCTAAGGAGAAGTGGTTTAAATATCATCCTCCCATTGAAGTTAAAGTAGTTGAACAAATTAAAGTAGAAGAAGAAACTATTACTTATATGTTGATCATGTTATTCCTACTTCTTATATTGAGAAACACCTTTTCCTGTTAGAATAAAGGATCATGCTAAAGCTTCAACTATGGTTAATAAAAGTAATATCAGAGCACCTAGACCAGCTAAACAAATCAAAGTTGAACGTAATATTGCTATGGTTAAAGATCTCTTGGCTGATAATATTGATGGGCATGTTATTGATTTCTATGATGAAGCTGCTAGAATTGCCAAACCCGATACTAAAGATAAACATAGACCTATTGTTGCCATGCTTGTTGTTTATGTTAAAATAGGAGATCATTGTTACCATGGATTATGTGATATGGGTGCTAGCATGAGTGCAATTCTTTTTACCTTATGTGAAGAAATTGTGAGTGAAATTGTACATGATGAGTTAGAAGAAATTGATGTTAATATTAAACTTGCTAATAGAGATACTATATCACCAATTGGGATTGTTAGAGATGTTGAGGTCTTGTGTGGGAAAATAAAATATCTGTCGGGGGAAACTGTCCTCCCACGAGCACCTATGGGACCGGAGCCCCTTCTACGTTGCAGTAAGGGAGCGGAGGGAGCACGAAGAGCAGATCGAGGGGCACACGCGGGCAGTTTACCCAGGTTCGGGCCGCGTGGACGCGTAAAACCCTACTCCTGCCTTGGTCGTATTGAGTTCTTGAGCTCGGGAGCTTGAAGAGCTACAGTACTAGCTACACCGAGCGAGAGAGTTGCTTAGGTTCCGAACCCCCTTTACGTTGTGCATGGGCCTCCTTTTATAGCTCAAAGGGGTCACCGACAGGTGTCAACGTAAAGGAGGGTAAAAGCGTAAATTTGGTGGTAGTTGTAACAGTGCGTGAATAGTGCATGAACAGTGGTCTTCACCTAACCTTGACAGTGGGGGACAAGGGCATTAAATGCCCGTCGCCGTCGACCCCAAAAGTGTCCGTCCATGCTTCTCCGTTCGACACGGCGGTAGCCTCGTCACCGTGGATTGCCACCGTGTCCCCCAAGCTGCACAGCCGTCCGCCACGCGTCTCTGGAAGGGCCCCAGGGCAACGCGTGGGCAGATGAGCTGGAGCGCGGGCACATAGCATAAGTTTCCCCCGGCAAGCACCTTGCCGGGGCCGTGACCTTGCCGGGCCCGGAAGCTCGCCGCTCCCCGGGCCCTGCTGGGGTGCATGATGCGCCAAGGCATCTCTTGGGAGATGTGTTACTTGGCCTTCCTGGCAAGCTCCTTTTGCCAGGGTCTTGTGCTTAAAGTGATAACCTTGAGCCTGGTGCGGCCTTCCCGGCAAGCTCCTCTTGCCGGGGCCTTGTTCTTCTGACTTGTATACTTTGTTCTTGAATGGCTTTATATGGACCAGAAAGGTTCTTGGCGAGCACGTGGTAAGCCCTGCCGCGGGAAGCTGCTACTGCCCGTGCACAAGTTGGGGAACTAAGGTACCCCTATCTTAGTACACCGACAGGAACCCCCTGGCCTGGGCCACACACGGTGCCGAGCGCTGTTGGGCCAGGCCCAGAACAGTGCACGGGCCCACGCGGCCCACGGCAAGCCGTATCCCCTTCCGTATCCGCCACATCCCTCCCTAACGGCACGCGTCGATTGCGGCGTCGTGGGAGAGATCGTGGCCTGTTCTTTAATGGGAAATGCGGAGCGTCCCCCACTTCCCCCTTAAAAGCAGAGGAAGCAGGGGCAGTTCCCTCCATCGTCTTCATTGCGTCTTGATTCTCCAGAAACCCCCATCGCCCTCCGCCTCCCAAAGGTCGACAAAGAGCTCAGCTCCACTCCCTCCTCCGCCGCCTCCCGCATCCGCGGCACCGTCGAGCTCCTCGCCTCCTTCCTCGCCGCCCCCGCCATGGCTCCGAAGAGCGACAAGGCGAAAGCGGACAAGGCCAAGAAGGAGAAGTGCGAGCAAGCGGCGAAGCTGGCTGCCCTGCGGAAGAAGTGCGTGGTCTTCGCGCCAAGGCTCTGTCCGAGGGAGCTGCGGGACAAATATTATTTGTTCTGGGCGAGGGAGACCAAAGCTCATCCTCGCTCCCACGTCTTCCCCGCCATGGCCAAAGATATGTTGCCCGGCGGGTACTTTTTCTTCGCTGCTTTCTTCCATTGTGGATTGTGCCCTCCGTTCTCGGAGTTCTTTTGTGATATCATGAACACATACGGCCTCCACCTTCTAGACTTTACCCCCAACGCCATCCTTACGATGGCCGTTTTCGTACATCTGTGCGAAAACTATGTTGGGATTCATCCAAACGTATCCCTTTTCCGCCACTTCTTCATGCCTAGAGTAGAGGCTGGCGCTCCCCTCTCCAGCGGCATCTCCTGGATCTTCAGGCTGAACAAGAAGGATTCGTACCTGAAGGGAGAACTCCGTGGCAAGTGGGAGGAGTGGCGTGCTGATTGGTGCTGGGTGGTGGAAGATAGGCCCGAGCCCTTTACCTCGTCGCGCCAGACTGCCATAGTGCACGGCAGAGATTGGAGTGAATTGTCCCCGGAGGACAACAAGCTCACCATTGCCCTCATTAGGATTATTCGCCTCCGGGTCGCCAATCTGACTATTGGAGAGGTTGGGGCAGATTTCCTCCGCCGCCGCATCGCCCCTTTACAAGAAAGGAAAAGGCCCGCCTGGGAATTCGGCAATGCGGCAGATATCATGAGGCTGCGCCCTGGATTAAACTTTAACTTCACTGCCCTGGAGTTGAAGGGGATGGTCCGAGAGCTCTTCAAGCATGACCCGGCCCACCCGGAGTGGTTCAGACCTTCCCGGGGAGTGGTGCCGCTGTGCAACAGCACCGCCCGCGATTCCCTACGAGCGATGATGCCCGCGTGCGACTCCCACGGCGTCGACCCCACTTGGATAGAGCCTCCGCCGGATATGGTGCTGTCCTTCTTCGACAACTTGGTAGAGACGCCCCGCAACGCCGAGGAGAACAGAGGCCTCACCCGGGCCACCACTGGCCGGGATATAGCCTACATCGCCTCTAGGCTGGAGGAGGCGGCCGCAACTGCGGCGGCGGGTGACTTTGGATACACTATGGACGAGGCACAGGCCGTGGACGCGGTGAGCCAAGCAGAGGAGGCGGAAATCCTCAAGCTGCTCAAGCTTCCGCCCGAGGAGTTTGCCGGGGTGCCTTCCCTGAGGTTTGCCGGGACGAGCGAGGTTGCCGGAGGGAGCGAGGTCGCCGGACACGGCGCTGAGTCCAGCGGGCCTGCCGAGGAGGAGGAGGAGGCCGAGGCTGATGAAGACTCTGGCGGATCCCTGAATCTCGATGACGACGCCTCCTCGTCCTTAGAGAACTCCCCACGTCCGGCAAGTCCCACGCATCAGCCGAAGAAGCGCCTCCGCAAGGCAGCTGAGACGGAGAGACCGCAGGCGCCTCGACAGCAGCCAGCGCGCCGTGCGACGCGCGCCACCAGGATGAGCGGAGTCGTCAAGGAAGCGCCTCGTGCTCGAGCGCCAAGCGGAGCGGGATCTTCCCGGAGCGGAACGGGTGCTCTTTCTGCTCCTCGGGCCTCGGCAACGACGGGGGCTGGGTCTTCACAGCCCGCAGCCCCGGGGACCGCCAAGCGCCTGAGGGAGCCTTCTCCTCCTGCTCCTCGCGCGGGAGCACCTCAGGCGGATTTTGACTTCTCCGCCCTTAGCTCCGACGACGAGGAAGAGGAGTAAGTAATTGCAACTTGTAATTTCTTTGATTTTGTCTTTATTTTTCCTTGTTGATTCTGATCTTGTTTTTGTTTTGCTTTCAGGACCCTGGCCCAGCGGATGGCGAAGAGGGCCAAGATCCCTGTGGTCGAGGTTGAAGACGACTCGCCCGCCGCGGCGACCGGAGACGTGCCAGCGGCAAACTTGCCGGACCAAACTGCTGCTCCGAGGAGCAGCCCCCAGCGCAGCCCCCAGCGTAAGTCTGGTTTTTAACCTTCTGCTTGACGGGCGCGCTTAAGGTGATCATCTTCATCTGATATCTCGTTTGTCTTGTGCAGAAGTGGAGCCGCAGCCACAGGAGCGCCAGGAGGTCGCCCCCGACGAGCTATTTGCTCAACCCTCCCCGCCAAGGGTGAACTCCCCGGCGAGGGAGAACGCTCCGCCAAGGACGGGCACTCCGCCAAGGGCGAGTACCCCGCCAAGGGTGAGCAGCCCGACAAGGGTGAGCACCCCGCCAAGGGAGGGCGCGGGCGGCCCTCCGCCAGCAGGGGCCACTGCTCCACCGCCAAGGGAGAACTCCCCGGCGAGGGACCCTGTCGTTGAAGAGATCCGCGAAGGTAAGTCTTGCAACTTCTTCTTCTTGGTTTCTTTTTTTTTTGGATATTTGCTTGAATTTTTCTTTTCTTTTTCTTCTGCTAGATCCTCCTGCCCCAGAGCGGATGGAAGCGGAGACCACCGCTGAGGAGGAGGTGCGCGGCGACGGCGGCAACGCCACTGCCACTGAGGGCATGGCTGGAGCCGACGAGCCTGCCGCTGAAGAGACCGACCCGCCCGCAGACGCCGCGACTGGGGAAGGGGCCGGCGACCACACTGCTGGCCCGGAGGCAGCAGGAGCATCAAGCGCTGCACCGGCCGCCGACCCTTCCGCCTCCACGGCTGGGCAGGGCGTCTACCTGGAAGCCCCCAACGGGGTTTTCATACAAGTCCCGTGGGCGTCCTCGTCTCGAGCCCCCGTGGAGGGTGAGACCTACGACGGAGAGGTCCTCGCCTCCGCGGGGTTGAAGGTTGTTGAAGCGCCTGGCGGCAGTGACGAGCCCGAAGAGGAGAAGCTCCTTCGCCGGCTCCTGGCCTTGTACCGGGCCAGGCAGGCGAAGTTGGAGTCCCGTGAGGCTCTTGCCGCCAAGGCTGGAGCTGATCTGGAGAAACGCGACGCGGAGCTTCGCGCCGACAACCAGGCGGCCCTCCGCAACTTGGCGGAGGAGCGTGAGGCGCTTGCCGGGGCGCAGCAAGCCTTCCTCTTGGAGAAGGCTGAGGTAGAAGAGCAGCAGCGGCTGACCGCCGAGGAATTGTCTCAGCGGGAGGGAGCGCTCAACCAGCGGAAGGTCGACCTCGACAGCCACGAGGACGACCTCACCGCCCGGTTGCAAGCTATTGCCGGGGCCTTGAAGGAGGCGAAGGCCACCGCAGCCGCCGCGGAGACCGCCAAGAAGGACCTGGAGGCCAAGGTGGAGCAGCTGCAGCTGTACCTGAAGGCGAGCGAGGACAGAGTCACCGCGCTCAATGTGGAGCGGGAGAAGGATGCCCACACCAACTCTGACTTGCAGGTACGTCTCTCCAAGAAAGGCGACGAGCTCACTGCCGCCAAGGATTCAATTGCTGACTTAGAGTTGAAGGTCTCCACTCTGACTGATTCGCTCGACGCCGCCCGGGACCGCGAGACGAAGCTGAAGGACGAGCTCCGCAAGGAGCGGAACTTGGTGGAGAGCGATGCCGTCTCAGCGAACAACTTCAGCCGGGCAGTGGAGCAATGGACTGATGAGCTGGTCATCTCCGCTGCCAGCATTGACAAGGAGATGATGGCGCTGAGGGCGGAGCACCTCGTGTACTCTCCGGACGAGAACCTCCCCCACAGCGCCAAGTTGAGTCTCTTCTTCAGGGGAATTGCGCCGGCGCTTGCACGGCTGCAGGAGAAGATCCCCGTGCAGCTGGCCGACGAGTCATGTCGGCTCTGCATGGGCACCTTGGAGCGTGTCTTGACGAAGATCATCTACCGCAACCCTGGCATCAATCTCGTGAACGTCCTCCGCAGCTTGCCGCCCGAAGCCGATCAGGAGGCGTTGAAGGCGCAGGTTACCCACATCGTCGCCAAGGTGAACAAGATCACGAGGCGTGAAGGCGACCGCGTAGATTAGATTCCTTTCTCTCCGCTTTCTTTGCCGCTGCAAAGTATGTTATGGACATGAATCTATTAGTTATTGCGGCAAGTTATCTTTGTAATATACAATCTTATTTTGAGCTATCAACGCAGCATTATCTCCCTTGCTTTTGGTCCTTTACTTTGTATGTTTTTTGCCCTATGCTTTTAGGGAACTCGCCGGCAAGGGACCCTTGCCGCGAGCGCTGAGTACTGGACTCTTAGCAGCCTGCTGGCAAAGGCCTTGCCGGCAAGAAACCTTGCCGCAGCTAGTCGCAGCGCACTTAACTTGCTGAGCGAACTCGAAAACGAAGTAAGGGCGCAACACTTGTCCCAGCTCACTTAAGTCGTTGAGCGTGCTCGAAAAGAAACTAAGGGTGTGGCTAGTCACGGGTAGGTTCCTCCGCGCACAGGTTTTCCATAGAAAGTGTGGTTGTTCAAGGAAGATAACTAGAATTTAAAAATTTGAATGCTCAAACTTTGGAAACTTAGCTTTCATATATTGTTTGCTCCCCGACAAGGCTTCTCTTTCTTGAACAATACTTGGTTCATACCTCCATCTCCTCCCCCCCGGCAAACTTGTGCGCGAGGAATACTCCTTCTGTTTAAGAGGGAAAGAAAAAGAGGAGAAAAAATAAGTATAGGGCCTCACGGCTTGCTAGTGCTTACCGGGGATGTGCGTTGCACAAAGTGTCAGATAATGTATGCAAATAACGAAGAAAAGCATGGAAATGACAAGTAGTGCGAAGCACAAAAGCTTTACTGATGCACGGGATCTGTGCCCGGCTTTGTACAAAGGTTTACATGCAACAGCGGCAAGACTTGTACAAAAGGTGGTTGCCGGAGCGGATCACGGCAACCGCGCCTTATGGGTGAAACTTGCGAAGATGCTCTATGTTCCAGGAGTTGCTCGCCGGTAAGCCTTCTTCGGTCTCAAGGTGGACAGCGCCGGGCCTTGTGACTTGTCTCACCCGATAAGGGCCTTCCCACTTCGGCGTCAACTTGTTGGAATTCTTGGCGGATTGAACACGCCGAAGAACAAGGTCGCCTTCCTCGAGACTCCTGGCCTTGACCTTGCGGCTATGATAGCGACGCAAGGCTTGCTGGTATCGAGCAGCTCGTACAGCAGCCTGGAGACATTCCTCCTCGAGGAGCAATGCGTCATCTTGCCGCAGTTGCTCTTGCTCGAGCTCATCATAAGCGAGCACCCGAGGAGATCCGTATACGAGTTCCGTGGGGAGAACTGCCTCTGCCCCATAGACTAGGGCAAAGGGTGTCTGTCCGGTGGCTCGACTTGGTGTCGTCCTGATTGACCAAAGAGCCGCCGACAACTCCTCTATCCAGTTTCTTCCGCACTTGTGCAGCCTGTCGAAGGTTCTTGTCTTGAGTCCGCGCAGCACTTCAGCATTGGCCCTCTCCGCTTGACCGTTGCTCCTCGGGTGAGCAACAGAAGCGAAGCAGACCTTGGCGCGAAGGTCTTGGACGTACTGCATGATGGTGCGGCTTGTGAATTGTGTGCCGTTGTCGGTGATGATCCTGTTAGGGATTCCGAAACGGCAAACAATTGACCTGAAGAACCTGATTGCTGACTGTGCTGTCACCTTCCTCACTGGTTCCACTTCTGGCCACTTTGTGAACTTGTCGATTGCAACGTACAAGTACTCAAAGCCCCCGACTGCGCGGGGAAAGGGGCCGAGGATATCGAGCCCCCAGACCGAGAAGGGCCAGGACAAAGGGATCGTCTGGAGAGCTTGAGCTGGCTGGTGAATTTGCTTGGCATGGAACTAGCACGCTTCACACTTGGTTACTTGTGCAGTTGCATCTTGGAGGGCTTCTGGCCAGAAGAACCCTTGCCGGAACGCCTTCCCGGCAAGTGCCCTTGTGCCAATGTGGTGGCCACATATGCCTCCATGTATCTCTGCCAACAGCTTCTGTCCATCTTCTCTGGAAATGCACTTCAACCTGACACCATTGAGCCTTCTTCTGTACAGTTCATTGTCAACGAACTGGTACATACTTGACTGCCTGGTTATCTTCTCTATCTCTTCTGGGTCATCGGGAAGTTCTCCAGTTTGCAGAAAACGAACGATTTGCTGTGCCCATGCTGGAGCCTGAGGCTCAACAACAAGGACTAAAGGCATGAGGGCTGCTGCGGGAACCTCAGCTTCTACGGCAAGAACCTGCGGCTCTGCCGGAGCTGATGGTCCCCCGGCAAGCCTGCCGGGGCAAGGCTTGTCGGGAACGCTTGCTTCGACTGTACAGACCCTTGGGTCTGCAGGAGCAAACTGTTCCTCAGCATCTTGGCTGTTGATCCTGGGGACCTTGGCGGCGGCTTCGGGAAGATCCGCCGGCAAGTAGTCGCCGGAGACCAACTTTCTCTTCTTGTTTTGCCCAACTGATGGTGTAACGGATGGCTGAGTTAACTTGAGCAGAAAGGTCCCTGGTTCCACAGGTAACTTCATCGCAGCACACTTTGAAAGGCCATCTGCAATATCATTCTGAGCCCTTGGGACGTGCTCCATTTGCAGACCTTCAAAGTGCTTTTCAAGCTTCCTCACTTCATCAACATAAGCTTCCATCAAAGGGCTCTGGTAACTCTTATTCACTTGCCGGACCACCAACTGTGAATCTCCCCGCACAATCAACTTCTTGATCCCAAGCTCGGCCGCAATTCTGAGGCCGGCAAGCAAACCTTCATACTCAGCAGTATTGTTTGTCGCTTGTTCCTTGGGAAAGTGCATCTGGACAACATACTTGAGGTGCTCTCCGGTGGGCGCTATGAGTACCACGCCCGCACCGGCGCCTTGCAGCGAGAAAGCACCATCGAAGTACATTACCCATTCACTGCTTGCTTCTTGGACGGGGACGCTTGTCTTTGGGACCTCTTCATCTGGCGTTGGGGTCCATTCAGCTATGAATTCTGCCAAAGCTCTGCTTTGTATGGTTGAAGTACTCTCAAACTTGAGACCAAAGCTTGATAGCTCCAGTGCCCACTCGACGATCCTGCCTGTTGCTTCGGGATTTTGCAATATCCTCTTCAACGGAAAGCGAGTGACCACTGTTATCTCGTGTGCTTGGAAGTAGTGGCGCAGCTTTCTTGAGGCCATGAGGAGGCCGAACAGCAACTTCTGCACCCCAGAGTATCTTGATCTATCCCCCTGCAGAAGGGAACTCACAAAATACAATGGGCGCTGCACCATCTTCCTTCTTACTTCTCCTTGTTCCTGCGCAGACTTGTCCTTGTCGGGGCCAGAACTTGTCGGGGAAGCCCCCTGCTTGTCGCTGGATTCGCTTGCTGGGGCTGTGGGTTCCTCATCTGCCTCCCTCTCCGCTACTAACGCAGCACTAACCACTTGATTGGTTGCCGCTGGGTACAACAGCAACTTCTCTTGTGGCCTAGGTGCGACAATTATTGGAGTAGAGGACAGGTATCCTTTCAAGTCTTGCAGCGCTGCCTCCGCTTCCGGAGTCCATTTCATAGGACCTGCCTTTTTCAAGATTTTGAAGAAAGGTAGGGCGCGCTCTGCAGACTTTGAAATGAACCTGCTGAGGGCAGCCACACAACCCGCAAGTCTCCTTACGTCCTTGACGCGCTTCGGGGCTTCAATCTGCTCGATGGCTTTGATCTTGTCGGGATTGGCTTCAATCCCCCTCTTGGATACATAGAACCCAAGAAGCTTGCCGGAGGGGACTCCGAAGACGCACTTCTCGGGGTTCAACTTGAGCTGGATCTTGCGCAGATTTGCAAAGGTTTCTTCTAGGTCTTGGATCAGTGTATCTTTGCTCTTGCTCTTGACCACTATATCATCCATGTAGGCCTCTACATTTCTGTGAATCTGTGGCTCAAAAGCAGTGTGCACCACCCTTGCAAATGTCGAGCCTGCATTCTTCAATCCAAAGGGCATGCGTATGAAGCAATATGTGCCGCATGGAGTAATGAATGCAGTCTTCTCTTCATCTTCCTTGGCCATGAAAATCTGGTGGTAACCTGAGTATGCATCAAGGAAGGAAATCAGCTCACATCCGGCGGTGGAGTCAACAATCTGGTCGATACGCGGCAAGGGAAATGGATCCTTAGGACATGCTTTTTTCACATCAGTGAAGTCTATACAAAGTCTCCACTTCCCATTGGCCTTGCGCACGACGACTGGATTTGCTAACCACGTAGGATGGATCACGCCTCTAACCAGGCCTGCTGCTTCCAACTTCTTTATCTCTTCGGCGATGAATTCTTGGCGCTCCACGGCTTGCTTCCTGACCTTCTGCTTGACGGGCCGCGCATGAGGACAAACAGCAAGCTTGTGCTCAATTACCTTCCTGGGAACGCCGGGGATGTCAGACGGTTGCCATGCAAACACGTCGACATTCGCCCGGAGGAAGGCAACGAGCGCGCTTTCCTATTTGTTGTCGAGCGTAGCACTGATGGTGAAGGTACCACCAGTGCCGTCCTCCTTGGCGGACACCTTCTTGGTTGCCGGTGGAGCTGCCATTCCTCTCTTGCACTTGCCGGTGGAGCTCGATGGTGCGTCCTCGACGGCAGCGCAGCACTCCGAAGAGGTGCGTTTGCCGGAGTGGGTCCCAGAGCTCTTGCCGGACTTGGTCTTGGTCTTCCCCCCGGGAGCTTCAGCGGCAAGTGTATTGCTTTCTGCTGCGGCTGCTGCATCCCGGTAGATCTTGTCGGCGCAGATAAGCGCGTCCTTCTTGTCGCCAGGGACAGAGATGACGCTTATCGGCCCCGGCATCTTGAGTATGTTGTAGGCATAGTGGGAAGCTGCCATGAACTTGGCGAGGGCAGGACGGCCAAGTATCCCATTGTATGGCAATGGAATATCGGCAACGTCAAATGTTATCCTCTCCGTCCTGAAGTTGAGCTCCCCGCCAAAGGTCACGGGCAGTGTAATCTTCCCCTTCGGCTTGCTCCTTCCCGGGTTGATCCCTTGGAACGACCCGGTTTCCTCGAGCTCGCTGTCGGGGATCTGCAGTTTCTTGATCACAGCTGAGGAGATCAAGTTCAGGCCGGCCCCGCCGTCAACCAACATTTTGGTGACCTTGAGGTTGCGGATAGTTGGTGAGACCAACATCGGCAAGCACGCGACCGTAGTTGTAATGTCAGGGTGATCCTCAAGGTCAAAAATGATGGGCGTGCTGGACCACTTCAGCAGCCTGCGTGACTCGACGGGCGGCTCAGCTGCATTCACTTCCCGCACCCACTGCTTAAGTTGGCGGTGGGAAGTGTGCAGAGAGGCGCCCCCGTCGACACACAAAACTTCTGTGGTCTTCTGGAACTCCTGCTCGCTGTTATCTCCTTCTTCCATGTCATCGTCGTCGTCTTCTTCCTCATCCTTGTCGCGGCCCCGGGGAGGTCGATCACCTTGCCGCTGCTTGGCCTTGCCGCGACGTCCTTCCCGGCCATTGAACGGCCGCTTCTTGCTTGGTTCTCCTCCGCCTCCTTGGGCCTTCTCCTTGTCGCAACGCTCGTATTCAGCCTTCTGCTGCTCTACGAGGTACTCGACTCGCTTGTAGTTCTGAAGATCGTGGCCCTTGGTGCGGTGGATCTTGCAGTATTGCTTGTCGGAGCCGTCCTGCTTGTCGGCTGCCACTACAGGGGCAGGTTCCTTGCCGGAACCGCCAGCCTGTGCCTTCTTGGCGGGAGCCTCCTTGCCGGACTGCTCGACGACTAGCACCTCCTTGCTCTTCTTCTTTCTGTTGTTCTGCCGCCGGCTCTTCTTTGCCGGGGCGGCGTCCTCACTGTCGCTTCCTCCTGCGCCAGTATCCTCTCCGGGGAGTCTCCCCCCTCTTCGGCGCGCGCACATTTGTCAGCCAGAGCATAGAGCTCGCTGACATCCCGGATCTTGGTCATGGCCATCTCCTCCCCCATGCGGCGGTTACGCACGTTCTGATGGAACGCGCTGATAACCGCGGCAGGGTGGACGTCGGGAATGTTGTGTTGTACGCGGCTGAACCTCTGGATGTACTTGCGCAGGGACTCTCCCTCCTTCTGGGCGAGGATGTGGAGATCGCTCTCCTGGCCGTGGGGTTTGTGGTCGTCCGTGAAGGCGCCAACAAACTGGTGGCATAAATCCGCCCACGAAGAAATGGAGTTCTCCGGCAAGTGCATAAGCCAAGAACGGACGTTTGGCTTAAGCACCAGCGGGAAGTAGTTGGCTAGTATCTTCTCATCGCGCCCCCGGCAGCCTGCACCGCGATGGTGTAGATGCTGAGGAACTCCGAGGGGTGTGTCTTGCCGTCGTACTTCTCGGGGTACGTCGGGCATGAAATTCTTCATGCTGGGCCACTGGACTCGCCGCAGCTCACGGGTGAACGCAGGGCAACCTGCCGCGTACGGCAAGTCGCCTGGTTCACCGGGCGCGTGCGTGTCGACAGCGGTCCCAGCGCGCTGATCTGATTGTCTTCGGGTTTCTCGTCGACGCTCGATGCGAGTCCGAGCGTCTTCTTGTCGCCGGTCGTCGAGGACTTGGCGCTGGTCCCGACGAGCCCGCGGATCCGACGACGCCGTGGAGTCGTCGTCAACGTTAATCCGGCGGGGTGGCGTCTTCTGCTTCCGCGGCGGGGAGTGCACGGTGGTTGCACCCCCGGCGGTCTTGTCGCCATCGGCCTTCGTCTGGTCGACTTGCCGTGGCCGCGACGTCGCCGGCTGCTGCGCCGTGTCGTTGTTGGCGAAGGCGATGAGGCTCTGGATCGTCGCCCTCCAGTCTTCGGCCTTGTCTGCCCCTGGAGGGAAATCGAGGAGCAGCTGTGCTCTTGCTAGAGCTTCTGCTGGAGAGGAGGGGAGCGGTGGCGAGCGGTGCGAGGAGCGAGATATGCTCAGACTTCTAACAGGGTTAGAAGGAGCAGTTTCTCGCCCCGGCGACCGCGCCTTGCTCGTACCAGGACGATGGCCTTGAGCGTCCCGCGATCCTCCGGTTTGTCCTTGCCCCACCAAGCGGATGGTACCTCCTGTACCACGGCGCTGCTGGCTTGGCACCTCCCGAGAGAGGCGTGGTGCGTCTACGGACACCGAGGCTTTGGAATTTGCTCGGTCGTCCGCTTGGTGTAGCTAGTACTGTAGCTCTTCAAGCTCCCCAGCTCAAGAACTCAATACGACCAAGGCAGGAGTAGGGTTTTACCCGTCCGCGCGGCCCGAACCTGGGTAAACTGCCCGCGTGTGCCCCTCGATCTTCTCTTCGTGCTCCCTCCGCTCCCTTACCGCAACGTAGAAGGGGCTCCGGTCCCATAGGTGCTCGTGGGAGGACAGTTTCCCCTGACATCTTTGGCGCACCAGGTAGGGGGGCGTCGAGGTTGTGCGAACCTGATCCGGTGCTCACGCGGGCGCATTCTTGATCAACCTCTCCAGCTTCGTCAACTTCATCCGCTACATCAGCATGCCTCCGAAGAAGAAGGCTTCGGAGGTCGGAGGCCCGTCTGCGTCGATCCCGCCGCCACCAGAACCAACGGTTGGTGGGGGAGACGCTGGCGGAAGGGTGGTCGCCGGCGAGGAAACTCACGGCGCCACCAAGTCCAAGGACAAGACGGACGACCGGGCGAATTCCAAAGCCTCGGTGTCCGTAGACGCACCACGCCTCTCTCGGGAGGTGCCAAGCCAGTAGCGCCGTGGTACAGGAGGTACCATCCGCTTGCTGGGGCAAGGACAAACCAGAGGATCGCGGGACGCTCAAGGCCATCGTCCTGGTACGAGCAAGGTGCGGTCGCCGGGGCGAGAAACTGCTCCTTCTAACCCTGTTAGAAGTCCGAGCATATCTCGCTCCTCGCACCGCTCGCCACCGCTCCCCTCCTCTCCAGCAGAAGCTCTAGCAAGAGCACAGCTGCTCCTCGATTTCCCTCCAGCGGAAGACAAGGCCGAAGACTGGAGGGCGACGATCCAGAGCCTCATCGCCTTCGCCAACAACGACACGCCGCAGCAGCCGGCGACGTCGCGGCCACGGCAAGTCGACCAGACGAAGGCCGATGGCGACAAGACCGCCGGGGGTGCAACCACCGTGCACTCCCCGCCGCGGAAGCAGAAGACGCCACCCCGCCGGATTAACGTCGACGACGACTCCACGGCGTCGTTGGATCCGCGGGCTCGTCGGGACCAGCGCCAAGTCCTCGACGACCGGCGACAAGAAGACGCTCGGACTCGCATCGAGCGTCGACGAGAAACCCGAAGACAATCAGATCAGCGCGCTGGGACCGCTGTCGACACGCACGCGCCCGGTGAACCAGGCGACTTGCCGTACGCGGCAGGTTGCCCTGCGTTCACCAGTGAGCTGCGGCGAGTCCAGTGGCCCAGCATGAAGAATTTCAAGCCCGACGTACCCGAGAAGTACGACGGCAAGACACACCCCTCGGAGTTCCTCAGCATCTACACCATCACGGTGCAGGCTGCCGGGGGGCGCGATGAGAAGATACTAGCCAACTACTTCCTGCTGGTGCTTAAGCCAAACGTCCGTTCTTGGCTTATGCACTTGCCGGAGAACTCCATTTCTTCGTGGGCGGATTTATGCCACCAGTTTGTTGGCGCCTTCACGGGCGGCCACAAACCCCACGGCCAGGAGAGCGATCTCCACATCCTCGCCCAGAAGGAGGGAGAGTCCCTGCGCAAGTACATCCAGAGGTTCAGCCGCGTACAACACAACATTCCCTACGTCCACCCTGCCGCGGTTATCAGCGCGTTCCATCAGAACGTGCGTAACCGCCGCATGAGGGAGGAGATGGCCATGACCAAGATCCAGGATGTCAGCGAGCTCTACGCTCTGGCTGACAAATGTGCGCGCGCCAAAGAGGGGAGGAGAGGATACTGGCGCAGGAGGAAGCGACGGTGAGGATGCCGCCCCGGCAAAGAAGAGCCGGCGGCGGAACAACAGAAAGAAGAAGAGCAAGGAGGTGCTAGTCGTCGAGCAGTCCGGCAAGGAGGCTCCCGCCAAGAAGGCACAGGCTGGCGGTTCCGGCAAGGAACCTGCCCCTGTAGCGGCAGCCGACAAGCAGGACGGCTCCGACAAGCAATACTGCAAGATCCACCGCACCAAGGGCCACGATCTTCAGAACTACAAGCGAGTCGAGTACCTCGTAGAGCAGCAGAAGGCTGAATACGAGCGTCGCGACAAGGAGAAGGCCCAAGGAGGCGGAGGACAACCAAGCAAGAAGCGGCCGTTCAATGGCCGGGGAGGACGCCGCGGCAAGGCCAAGCAGCGGCAAGGTGATCGACCTCCCCGGGGCCGCGACAAGGATGAGGAAGAAGACGACGACGATGACATGGAAGAAGGAGATAACAGCGAGCAGGAGTTCCAGAAGGCCACAGAAGTTCTGTGTGTCGACGGAGGCGCCTCTCTGCACACTTCCCACCGCCAACTTAAGCAGTGGGTGCGGGAAGTGAATGCAGCTGAGCCGCCCGTCGAGTCACGCAGGCTGCTGAAGTGGTCCAGCACGCCCATCATTTTTGACCTTGAGGATCACCCTTACCGCACAACTGTGGTCGGGTGCTTGCCGATGTTGGTCTCACCAACTATCCGCAACCTCAAGGTCACCAAAATGTTGGTTGACGGCGGGGCCGGCCTGAACTTGATCTCCTCAGCTGTGATAAAGAAACTGCAGATCCCCGACAGCGAGCTCGAGGAAACCGGGTCGTTCCAAGGGATCAACCCGGGAAGGAGCAAGCCGAAGGGGAAGATTACACTGCCCGTGACCTTTGGCGGGGAGCTCAACTTCAGGACGGAGAGGATAACATTTGACGTTGCCGATATTCCATTGCCATACAATGGGATACTTGGCCGTCCTGCCCTCGCCAAGTTCATGGCAGCTTCCCACTATGCCTACAACATACTCAAGATGCCGGGGCCGATAAGCGTCATCTCTGTCCCTGGCGACAAGAAGGACGTGCTTATCTGCGCCGACAAGATCTACCGGGATGCAGCAGCCGCAGCAGAAAGCAATACACTTGCCGCTGAAGCTCCCGGGGGGAAGACCAAGACCAAGTCCGGCAAGAGCTCTGGGACCCACTCCGGCAAACGCACCTCTTCGGAGTGCTGCGCTGCCGTCGAGGACGCACCATCGAGCTCCACCGGCAAGTGCAAGAGAGGAATGGCAGCTCCACCGGCAACCAAGAAGGTGTCCGCCAAGGAGGACGGCACTGGTGGTACCTTCACCATCAGTGCTACGCTCGACAACAAATAAGAAAGCGCGCTCGTTGCCTTCCTGCGGGCGAATGTCGACGTGTTTGCATGGCAACCGTCTAACATCCCCGGCGTTCCCAGGAAGGTAATTGAGCACAAGCTTGCTGTTTGTCCTCATGCGCGGCCCATCAAGCAGAAGGTCAGGAAGCAAGCCGTGGAGCGCCAAGAATTCATCGCCGAAGAGATAAAGAAGTTGGAAGCAGCAGGCCTGCTTAGAGGCGTGATCCATCCTACGTGGTTAGCAAATCCAGTCGTCGTGCGCAAGGCCAATGGGAACTGGAGACTTTGTATAGACTTCACTGATGTGAATAAAGCATGTCCTAAGGATCCATTTCGCTTGCCGCGTATCGACCAGATTGTTGACTCCACCGCCGGATTTGAGCTGCTTTCCTTCCTTGATGCATACTCAGGTTACCACCAGATTTTCATGGCCAAGGAAGATGAAGAGAAGACTGCATTCATTACTCCATGCGGCACATATTGCTTCATACGCATGCCCTTTGGATTGAAGAATGCAGGCTCGACATTTGCAAGGGTGGTGCACACTGCTTTTGAGCCACAGATTCACAGAAATGTAGAGGCCTACATGGATGATATAGTGGTCAAGAGCAAGAGCAAAGATACACTGATCCAAGACCTAGAAGAAACCTTTGCAAATCTGCGCAAGATCCAGCTCAAGTTGAACCCCGAGAAGTGCGTCTTCGGAGTCCCCTCCGGCAAGCTTCTCGGGTTCTTTGTATCCCAGAGGGGGATTGGAGCCAATCCCGACAAGATCAAAGCCATCGAGCAGATTGAAGCCCCGAAGCACGTCAAGGACGTAAGGAGACTTGCTGGTTGTGTGGCTGCCCTCAACAGGTTCATTTCAAAGTCTGCAGAGCGCGCCCTACCTTTCTTCAAAATCTTGAAAAAGGCAGGTCCTATGAATTGGACTCCGGAAGCGGAGGCAGCGCTGCAAGACTTGAAAGGATACCTGTCCTCTACTCCAATACTTGTCGCACCTAGGCCACAAGAGAAGTTGCTGCTGTACCTAGCGGCAACCAATCAAGTGGTTAGTGCTGCGTTAGTAGCGGAGAGGGAGGCGGATGAGGAACCCACAGCCCCAGCAAGCGAATCCAGCGACAAGCAGGGGGCTTCCCCAACAAGTTCTGGCCCCGACAAGGACAAGTCTGCGCAGGAACAAGGAGAAGTAAGAAGGAAGATGGTGCAGCGCCCAGTGTATTTTGTGAGTTCCCTTCTGCAGGGGGCTAGATCAAGATACTCTGGGGTGTAGAAGTTGCTGTTCGGCCTCCTCATGGCCTCAAGAAAGCTGCGCCACTACTTCCAAGCACACGTGATAACAGTGGTCACTCGCTTTCCGTTGAAGAGGATATTGGAGAATCCCGAAGCAACATGCAGGATCGTCGAGTGGGCACTAGAGCTATCAAGCTTTGGTCTCAAGTTTGAGAGTACTTCAACCATACAAAGCAGAGCTTTGGCAGAATTCATAGCTGAATGGACCCCAACGCCAGATGAAGAGGTCCCAGAGACAAGCGTCCCCGTCCAAGAAGCAAGCAGTGAATGGGTAATGTACTTCGATGGTGCTTTCTCGCTGCAAGGCGCTGGTGCGGGCGTGGTACTCATAGCGCCCAACGGAGAGCACCTCAAGTATGTTGTCCAGATGCACTTTCCCAAGGAACAAGCGACAAACAATACTGTTGAGTATGAAGGTTTGCTTGCCGGCCTCAGAATTGCGGCCGAGCTTGGGATCAAGAAGTTGATTGTGCGGGGAGATTCACAGTTGGTGGTCCGGCAAGTGAATAAGAGTTACCAGAGCCCTTTGATGGAAGCTTATGTTGATGAAGTGAGGAAGCTTGAAGAGCACTTTGAAGGTCTGCAAATGGAGCACGTCCCAAGGGCTCAGAATGATATTGCAGATGGCCTTTCAAAGTGTGCTGCGATGAAGTTACCTGTGGAACCAGGGACCTTCCTGCTCAAGTTAACTCAGCCATCCGTTACACCATCAGTTGGGCAAAACAAGAAGAGAAAGTTGGTCTCCGGTGACTACTTGCCGGCGGATCTTCCCGAAGCCGCCGCCAAGGTCCCCAGGATCAACAGCCAAGATGCTGAGGAACAGTTTGCTCCTGCAGACCCAAGGGTCTGTACAGTCGAAGGAAGCGTTCCCGACAAGCCTTGCCCCGACAGGCTTGCCGGGGGACCATCAGCTCCGGCAGAGCCGCAGGTTCTTGCCGTAGAAGCTGAGGTTCCCGCAGCAGCCCTCATGCCTTTAGTCCTTGTTGTTGAGCCTCAGGCTCCAGCATGGGCACAACAAATCGTTCGTTTTCTGCAAACTGGAGAACTTCCCGATGACCCAGAAGAGATAGAGAAGATAACCAGGCAGTCAAGTATGTACCAGTTCGTTGACAATGAACTGTACAGAAGAAGGCTCAATGGTGTCAGGTTGAAGTGCATTTCCAGAGAAGATGGACAGAAGCTGTTGGCAGAGATACATGGAGGCATATGTGGCCATCACATTGGCACAAGGGCACTTGCCGGGAAGGCGTTCCGGCAAGGGTTCTTCTGGCCAGAAGCCCTCCAAGATGCAACTGCACAAGTAACCAAGTGTGAAGCGTGCCAGTTCCATGCCAAGCAAATTCACCAGCCAGCTCAAGCTCTCCAGACGATCCCTTTGTCCTGGCCCTTCTCGGTCTGGGGGCTCGATATCCTCGGCCCCTTTCCTCGCGCAGTTGGGGGCTTTGAGTACTTCTACGTTGCAATCGACAAGTTCACAAAGTGGCCAGAAGTGCAACCAGTGAGGAAGGTGACAGCACAGTCGGCAGTCAGGTTCTTCAGGTCAATTGTTTGCCGTTTCGGAATCCCTAACAGGATCATCACCGATAACGGCACACAATTCACAAGCCGCACCTTCATGCAGTACGTCCAAGACCTTGGCGCCAAGGTCTGCTTTGCTTCTGTTGCTCACCCGAGGAGCAATGGTCAAGCGGAGAGGGCCAATGCTGAAGTGCTGCGTGGACTCAAGACAAGAACCTTCGACAGGCTGCACAAGTGCGGAAGAAACTGGATAGAGGAGTTGCCGGCGGCTCTTTGGTCAATCAGGACGACACCAAGTCGAGCCACCGGACAGACACCCTTTGCCCTAGTCTATGGGGCAGAGGCAGTTCTCCCCACGGAACTCGTATACGGATCTCCTCGGGTGCTCGCTTATGATGAGCTCGAGCAAGAGCAACTGCGGCAAGATGACGCATTGCTCCTCGAGGAGGAACGTCTCCAGGCTGCTGTACGAGCTGCTCGATACCAGCAAGCCTTGCGTCGCTATCATAGCCGCAAGGTCAAGGCCAGGAGTCTCGAGGAAGGCGACCTTGTTCTTCGGCGTGTTCAGTCCGCCAAGAATAACAACAAGTTGACACCGAAGTGGGAAGGCCCTTATCGGGTGAGACAAGTCACAAGGCCCGGCGCTGTCCGCCTTGAGACCGAAGAAGGCTTACCGGTGAGCAACTCCTGGAACATAGAGCATCTTCGCAAGTTTCACCCATAAGGCGCGGTTGCCGTGATCCGCTCCGGCAACCACCTTTTGTACAAGTCTTGCCGCTGTTGCATGTAAACCTTTGTACAAAGCCGGGCGCAGATCCCGTGCATCAGTAAAGCTTTTGTGCTTTGCACTACTTGTCATTTCCATGCTTTTCTTCGTTATTTGCATACATTATCTGACACTTTGTGCAACGCACATCTCCGGTAAGCACTAGCAAGCCGTGAGGCCCTATACTTATTTTTTCTCCTCTTTTTCTTTCCCTCTTAAACAGAAGGAGTAGTCCTCGCGCACAAGTTTGCCGGGGGGGGGGGGGGGGGGGGGGG